>OY728146.1:741173142-742423142 GCA_963277665.1 Viscum album | reverse complement strand
TTCATGTACTCAAGAATATGAAGAAACTATTTTCTATGAATCTCCATAAAATATGATGAAAATCAAAATTTGAAAATAATTAAAAATATTTCATCATTCATTACTACATTCAACTATGAATTTAGAACAATAAATTACTCACCTATCTTCATCATATTATGTGAAATTAATGAGATGAAATGTTCTAAAACATCTACCACTGAAATAAAATGTATATAAAATTAATTATATTTCACTTATCTAATGTGGTCTCATATCTACAAACCTAAATTAATATTCGACTAATGTATTGAATATCATAATAAATCCATCATGAAATATTCTATTCATGTAATTTATATAACATTATAATTAAGGATATAAAGGGAATAATAAATGTCAAAAAATTTCTCAAATTATGTAAATAATTTAGCTAAATTTACTTTTCTGTAAGATAAAGACAAAACATTATGATTAAGACTCAATGTAATAGATTTAATCACAATATCATTTTTATGAGGCATTTCTTAATGATATGAAATTATATTATAAGGTTTATATACTTATATAATCAAATTTAAAATTCATATTTTATCTATACTCCTCATAATTAATGTTTTGTAAAATTTATCATATTAAAGAGATTGTGATTTTAATTTTCAAAATGACATGAGACACCTTGAATGTTTACATATATAAATATCATATATTTTAATCTATGTAATAATTATTGAAACTATTTAAAATATTATTTATATTAATATATAATTATTTTCAACGATAGTTTTCTATATATTATTAATTTAATTTAACTTCATCAAAAGATATTTTTTATGTTTTATTTGAATTGTTTTGAGAAAATACAAAGAAATGTTCTTTTTAATGTATAAGATAATAAAAAATTATCTACCCCATGACTATTATAATATATTTGTATTTATATACAATATATCTTGTTTTTAAATGGAAATTAAACCTTTTTCCATATTTTGATTATATTTTTTTGATATGTCTTTTGTTAAAAGATTTCCTTTTAAACAATCATCCTTAAAATTTATTCATTTTAAAAAATTTACAAATGCCAAAAATAATTTCTGTTAATTTATAGTTCATGATTTAATATTTATAATTGTTTTGAATTAATTATTTGATTAAAACGTTATAAGTATACAAAATAATTCTTAAATAATTTTCTTATTTATGAGTTCCTGATTTTGTAAAAATGAATTGTAATTTCAGTGTGGAAATGTTATTTTCCACATATTCTTATTTTATGTATTATGATTATGTTTTGGTTATATAGAATTTTAAATGTGTTAATGTGGTTCCATGATAAACAGAGGGAGGGTGAGCCCATAGTATCTATCAAATGCATTGGGTAATTAGATGAATATTACTAGTTTGATTTCTCATATGATATTTATGTAATTCACCATAGTGTGTATTCTGAATGTTACCCTGATGGTCACAATAACATACTCGGTAAATAAAGAATATTGAATCATCATTTTTAATAATATTTGTGAATTAAATATTAATTTTACTTTAATGGGGATTATATGTTCGATAATGTACTCAACACACAACCATAGCATTCTTTGAAATATTACGTTGCACACAACATTGAGTTATACTAAATAATAATAATATATTATTATTATTTTAAAAATAAGTTTTCTATCAACCGTTGTATTGGAGAGAATTAACATAACTAAATAAAATATGATTAAACATTTTTGTTAAATGTTTTTACATATATTCCATAAAATTTAGATGCCTAAATGATGAATGAATCTAACATTATGCATAAACACTCTAATATTCATTAAAAGGTTGATTTACCAAATTTGGATGAAGAACCCTTTTTAAATCTAGTTTTTGTCACTATTATTATTTATATTTGACAAAATAATATTTTTCACTATAATTGGTACAAAAAAATTTAATTTGGATGAAATTTTTGTATATTTATGATATTGTTATTTTTTTATGAATAGTGAAAAAGTCTGTCTTTTAATTCAAAACTACCTTTTATATAATTTATTTATATGATTTGATTATATATAAAATGGTTTGAATTTTTAATTAGATTATATATTTACCACTTAATCCAATTTCGGTTATTTGATGTAATTTCACATTGAAATTGGAAATAAACAAGTCTCAATCTTTTATTTGTTATTATTTCATAAAAAACAGTTATTGTTTTGACAACGAAAATTAATTTTAAATTAATTTCTGGAATTTCTATGTTTTGAATCTGGAAAAATGGATTCCATATTTGGAGTCAGGAGGAACAAATTGTGTAAATATGTAACTTTTATTAATAGACATTATGAATATTTACATTAGAAAATATTATATTTACTATGTAGAAAAGCTAAATCTAGTAAATAAAGGGGAAAAGAAAGATTATAATAATATTAATTACCCTTACACTTGCCCTAATCCTATTTTATGATACATTTCAAACCAAGGTATTCCTTATATAGGTTTTGGGAAACCATGGAGCAACATGGGATTGATAATGACACTCTCTATTAATTAATTTAATGTAATGAAAAGATGACATAAACTAATATATTTTAAAAAATATGTTTTTAGATGGGGTTATATAACTTATTCTTAAACTATAAATATTCATTTTAAAGATAAAACAATTTCCTACATCATTATATTTTATTTTTAATTTTTATACTTCATATATATATAAAATTTTATGACATAATGATGATTAATTGATTACCTTATTAATGAATGATTTAAAAAAATTAGAATATAAAAATTACAAAAATATCCAATACAAGTCCAATTATTATTGGATGATTTTATTTCGAACAAAAGTCATATTAGATTATAATTTAATTAGTTTTGGACCATTTGAAATCGAAAATAAGTTTATAATAAAGTAATATTTTCAAACATTTCTAAAGAGCCCATCCTCACCCTTATAAAAGGACATCAACTCTAACCCATTACTCACACCTATAAAGCCCCATGGATCATCCAAACAACGACCGATTAAGGTCCCTATATACATCTATTATTCTTAGAATTCTTCTTGTAGGTAAAAGGAAATTCGAGTAAACATTTAGGTTCAATCCAAAGGTATATTCATGATTTAAAGGTAACATCATCTCTTATGTTCTTTTATTTTATTTTACTTCTCCAACCCCTAACACTATTTATTGCTTTATTTTATAAAAACCATAGTATCCTAAATATTGTTGGTTTTTTATGAGAAAAAATCTATCTACTCTAACACAAACCTCCACCTAATGGATACAAACATATTGTTTCTATGAACGCCGAACATCTGTCTCACGAAACAATGATTATTCAATATTCTTATACCACATCTAATGGTGGGAATTATGATGGAAAATTTATTATATATGATATATATTTTAATTAATTTTATCAATATTCATCTATTATTCTCTTTTAAAATATACATTTTTTCTTCTAATGTTGTATAAATATGAAAATTTCATTTTAAAAAGTGAGGACTTCCGCCCCCTCAATGTTATATGACTTATTCATACCATACATGTAATGAATAAATGATGGGGTTAATGAAATTATTTAATTTATATAAAATATTATATTTCACTATAATTATAATATACCTATGTATCATTATGTTTGCATTTCTTTAAAAATAAAAAAAATGAATGTAGCGTTCATTTGTACGTGCGACTTACCGTCTCCAAGAACTGCACATTTCATATTGTCTGTACAAATGTTATGGAATATTATAAATACAAATATATTTTATATATTATATCTATATTATATCTAAATCATGAATATATGTTTGCTGATAATGTACTTTTGACCACATGGACAAATTGTAATTATAAAGAGTTTATTTTTAACTGAAATTCTAAACAATGACAAAATGACCCTTATGAACTCAAATAATTATATAATTGTAATTTCTAGGTAATAAGTGATATAAAAGTAATAATTAATTCTGAAAATGTTCTGATGAAATTATAAATTTATTTATTATTATTAATCAAGAAGAATAAAGAACAAATGAGTCAAGACAAACACGAGGTATGTGAAATTTTTCACTTAATTTCCATTCTTTGGGTTGAACTCCTACTTATTGATTATGTAATTCTATAGATATGTGTGAAAAACAACTGATTATTTTACACATAATATAAACTTATATAGGGTGTATTTATATTTTTCACACATAATCATGTCCTTGATTTATCCACAATTTAATGATACGATCTTTTAATGGGGTTTCATCTAACTTTTTTATTCCCATGAGATTCATGTTATCATTTCCAATATTTCATTTTTTGTGGTGTATGTATATCCCATAATGGTATTCATTGTGTAATATAATAAACATATGGGTATTTACAACCTCAATGAATGACCCTTCCTTCATTGGGTGTGTGTTTCATAATTTACCAAATCGGTAAGGGAACCTTTCACCGTACTCATTTAGTCGAAGACTTGATTTTTTTAATGTACTTTAATTTCCTTTTTATTATGTTGGTATATTTTATTTTATATGATTATTTCTGTATATTTCATTTCCATGTGATGAGATACTCTTTTCTCTATTCTTCAACTCATTTTTGTAATTTTAATGTGACACTGTTATGCTATCTATGACAACCCTGCTCTTTATTACATACCTAATCATGATGTATTACATCATGAAATCACATGATAGAAAATAGAAATCCAATAATACTAGTGTCTTTGGGGATTACGAACATTAAATAAAAATATAAATCATAGATAACAATATCTTATTGAAAACAACCTTTATATGACCACTACATTCCCTCGTATTTATCATTGTGTAGGATAACCTAAGGACATGCATAAGAAAAGGGTGAGTGATAAATCCCAGTAAGGGAATAAATATGGAATAACATTATGCATATAATAAATGATAGGTATTAATCATATCAATGTAGAAAACGAGAATCATGAACATAAAGGCACAATAAAACATGATAATCATAACATGGATATGTGGAAACAATACTTAACATGGAATTAGCATGAACCCAGACTCAATGCACATGTAGAATGAGTAAACCCTTATTGCTCTTGAAGAACAAGTAAAACCTAATTTAAATTTAATATGAATGATTCAACACTCATTTTACATGATGTATCTTGATACTATACTTTACCCAATGCATTGGAGTGCTATCAGGGCACACCTTTCATTATCATTAAATTTCATGCATAAGTGTGCCATATAGATCATACAAAAAGGATTCATTAAAATCATAATTCATTCCATGAATAAGAGAGGCAGAATACATAAATTAATGTCCTCAATAATCATTTACATGTTCATAAAGTTGAATATCCTTTATAGAGGAGTGGGTATGATATTCACTACACGATGATTTTGGCATGAAAATTTTGTGTAATTTTGACAGCATAACGACATCAAATAGAAATTATTAAAATCGGTTTATGAGGGTGAAATGGGTATCTAATAATTTATACATTAACTGGATAGTAATGGGGTCATGGTAAATTATATACCAACATATGGAATTGAATTTAGATAAATAATATAAAATAATTTCTTAAATCTAAATGATGAGAGAGAAATTCCTTATGGAATTTTGGCATGGTAACAAGTGTACATGAGAGGATTAATGAGAGAAAAGGGTAATATCATCTATAAAATATAAATAATAAAGTATGGGGGAGGTTCAGAACCATACCCCAACATTTATAATTGAAAATAATATGGCATAATAGAATTATGAAATATGTATAAAAATAGAAATGTAGGAATCCCTTACTAGTAAGTGTGATCCCAATGGCCTATGAGTGGCTTGTGAGAGGGACCGTGAGAGCGTGGGGAACCTTGGGAAGTTTCTAGAGAGAGTATATCAGTTGTTTTAGGAACACTAGTGGCTTTGATTGAAGATGAAGTTGGATCTGGGGTGGGTTTTTATAGGAAATGAGTGACAATATTTTATTATTTAGGATTGGGACACAACACATTAAATAAATCAAAACCCCAAACCAGCCCACAGTTTTTTCCCTTGTATTTTTCCAATGATTACTGAAAAAAAAATTATAAGGCCAATGGATGAAAGTATTAAAATAATAGGGTTGCTTATGTGGAGGTGAGTCACACTCTCAAGATAATCAATTTACAATGAAATAATGACTTATAAGTCTTGAAGGGACCAGTAATGTTTTTTTAAAATAAATCAAACCAAAAAAAAATTAATTTTTATTTTAAAACATATATTGGTTGAAAAATATATTTATAGTATTTTATTACATCACTAGTAAGTCATTTTGATGTCCAAAAAACACATTATATATTTAAACAGTATTTAATTTTTACCCAAATATTAGACTGTATCAAAAAATTATGAAATATTCACCATTGAATAATTTCGATGTATTAGTTCCAAATATATTATTCATTTTATCTGAATTATTTTTTAAATATGTGAATTTTTAATTTTTAAATACTAAATGACATTAATCAAAAATTTAATCAGTTTGATAAAATGATGTTTTCAACCCTTAATTAAAATTAAAATTGTATTCATAAAAACTATATGATTATTTATATTTAATAAAAATTTATTTATTAAAAAATATATTTTATTAAAATATTATTTAATTAAGAAATCCATTAATTTAACTAAATATATTCATTAGTAGAATATTAACTAAAATTTCTATTTGTTCATTAAAAAGTATTTACAACGTAAAGATAATAAAATGAATGTATATTTTCTATTATATACAAAAGTAATTGACATCATCATTGTGATATGGTATTGTTACATAACACCTTATAACAACCACATAAGTCCTTAGTGCAAGGAGTACAATATTTAAAGACTCTTTGGGTGGATCAGATAAAATCGCTCACGTGGTAATCTCTATCAACTTCCACTTCTCCCATAGGTAGTTACATTGAAGCTTAACGTATTCATGCTCGACATATATTTGGTAAGGAGAGAATCCCAATGATTACAACACCTTTCCAAGATCCTAAAAATGTGCTTCGAATTGGGCACGTCTACTAGATGAGGCAATCAATTCCTTTTTCTGAGTAAATGGGATTTGATGAATCCATATATTTAAACTAATAATGTTATTAATGTTCATGGACTATATTAGCAACAAGAAAAACTATTAATTGTATTATAAAATCCAAAACATTGAACCAAATAAGTTAATATGTTTTACATAACCATAAAAAAGACATATAAAAATACCAATAAGAATTTTCATTAATGAATATATGGGTCTTTAAACTATCGAATATCTATATGGTAACTTCTTAACCAATTTTCACATCATTGGGTTAAACTTATACTTCTGGATTATGTATGGCTATAAATATGTGTGAATGACATCATATTTTATCAACACTTAATATAAACTTATATTTTATGTATTTATATTTTTCACACATAATTATGTCATTGATTTGTCCTTAATTTAAGAATATGATCTTGGTAAGGGTTTTTTTCTCACTATTTATTCCTGTGAGATTCATTCTATATTTGTCACTATTTCCTTTTTTGCAGTGTATGTAATGACTATTATTTTATTCATTGTGTAATATAAAATAATTAATTGGTATTTAAATCCTCATTTTATTGTCCTTATTGCATGGGGTGTATGTTTCATAAGTTACCAAATAGGTAAGGGAACCTTTCACTGTACTCTTTTAGTCAATGACTTTGTTTATGTTATGTCTTTTAATTTACATTATCATATGTTGGGTTATGTTCCAATATTTCCTTATTGTTTTATATATTATGTCCAAGTGATGAGAGAACCTTTTTTGACTCATCAACTAATTTTTTGAATTTTAAATTGACGTCGTTTGGCTATCGAATTTCTGGAAGAGAACTTCTTAAACCAATTTCAATTCATTGGGTTAAACTTCTACTCCTTAATTATATCGGGGCTATGAATTAATGTGAATGAACTCTTATTATATTACTCTTAATATCCAATTATATTGTGTGTATTTATATCTTTCACACAGAACTATGTAATTTATTTATCCTTTATATAAATATACAATCTTTGTAAGGGACTATGAATCAATATCCTTTAATTGAGGCATATATTGATATTTTACACCATTATTATCCCATAAGGATTATATAAAAACCTGTTGACATTTAATTCCATGAATATATATATTCCCATGATATTTATTTTTTTCTTTGATCTTATTCTTTAAATAATTTTATTCAATATTTTCTCTATTGGTAAAAGTTTCTTTAACTAAAACACCATTTTAAATGTTTTAATGATTTATTTTCTAAATCATTACATTTCATGTCCATGTTTTAGAATTGGTTATAATGATTAATTTATATGGAAATTAGTGTTTTAATGTTTAAATTTCATTCAAAATTTTATGAGTAGTTTGGGACACATTGATTCAAAACTCTAATTTTTGAATATATTAAAAGGATTGATTATGTCAATATATTAAATCGTTATATTGTGATTTCAAGGTGGAAATGTTATATTTACCTTATGGTTTTTTATATGTTATGAATATGTTATTGTTTTTTAGAATTGTTTATTTATATGGGTAGTTTCGGGATAAACCGAGGGCGAGAGACCCTGATATATCTCTCCAATGCATTGGGCAACGTGAAAGAGGTAAATGATAATATTTATTCTATAATATTTGGGGAATATACTGTGATGGATATTCAAAACGCAACTCCCTATGTATATGTTAATGATATAATGTATGTAAGTTATGTATTCCATATGTTACCTTGATGATTTATGATTTTATTGTGTTATTCATAAATCTTATCATTTTATGAGGTATGATAAAGGTCTTATGCTTGGTTGGTAATGATGGTATAATGTTTTATTTATTTAATTTATAATCCTTACTGAGATTTTTATGCTCATCCCATGTTTTGAAATGTAATTCAAAATTATTAATGTTGAATAGGTTGAAGGATCTGATCATGGAAAAGTCAAGTTGTCTAAAACATAGAACGTGACATGACTCATTTTTCAACAGTTTTTATTTTATGAAAGGAATGAAAAATGAGTTGAAGTGTCTAATTTGTAATTTTTGAGATGTAATGTAACATTTATGGCATAAATATCTAAAACACTAATCCTGAAAATATCTTCAATGTGAATTATTTAGTTTATTCATGAATATGTAATGTTTTAATGTTGGTTCCTTATATTTGGAATCATATGTTGGTTCAGAAAACATTCAGGATTAAGAGTTTTCGTTAGACACATGGTTAGTCTCTATATCTATTCATTATTTTAAATTATTATTTACTAACATTTATTGATCAATGATTTTTTTATACTAATTGAAGGAGAAGGATCTCAAATGACATTAATATCTCTTCTTGATGACTTTCCTACAATATTTTTTGCAAAATCGCGTTCAAACGACACTGAAACAATTTCTAACGTACAACTCACTTGCAAGAAATTGTTTGATATATCAAACACCTCTACTATACCTTGATACCATCGTGGATCATGGGATGTATTTAATCAAATACTATTTTCTCCATTTTCTCATATTTTGATGAAATGTAAACATTTTAATTTTATTTTCAAATACATTACATTATCACAAGATTTTAAAGAATATTATGATTTTGAAAGAGGTGCTGAAGAAGGATACCATTATACAAATTATTTATATTTTATTTTAAATTATAGTCTTTTATCACGTACCTATAGTATTTTAAGAGGACCAATGATTGAATGTTTCAAATCAAACATGGTCATACTATTTTATAGAATGAAATTTTTATCAGATGTTTGAAATTATATGACATACAAGATTATTTTCTGAAATTGTTTTCCAATGATCACCCATATGACCGATGTTTTACAAGGTGTATTTGGATAAAGGAAGCATATGATTTTGAAGGAACCCTAAATCATTGTTGAAATGTTTTTTCCATCTATCTACATGAACACGATGATGATGCAACTAGTTGGACACCTGGATCAAGGTACAATGTTCCTGATTTGAGAATAATGTTATTTTATGGAGGTAAAAGAAATTTCAATATATATATGACTTCATTAATTAAGATATTGGTTCATTTATGAGATAGGATGAAAATTAGAGTCATAAGAAAACCAATGAGGTTAAATCATGTAATTTTTCTTTTTGATGAGATATTTCAATTTTGGGAAGGATATAAAATTGTATAAGTTTTGAAAAGGGACAACACACAGACTCTGTGACAACCCATCACATCAGAAAAATCCATGGGATTAAAACCCACAACCAATGTGTGATTGGAATTTATCACCTACCAATAGACTACATGAAGTCCCTGGTTAATATGACTTATTATTTTTAGTTAAATAATTTTATAGATCATGAATAATTTGATTTGGGATCATATGTTTTAACAAATGGATATCCTTAGAATAGGAAAAGGATTTGGGGATTATGTGAAAAAAGTTATTTTGGAAGACCTTTTCTTTTTATTTTGGGAAAATATATGCCTAATATAAATTGAATACTTTGGGATTTCAATCGAGGAATAATGGTGGAATTTTATTTTGGAACAATATATGTTTTTATTATGGACAAATGGAGATATGGGTTATTTATGGAAATGATTAACCTATCATATAGAATATGTTATTTGGTTAATTAATCTTCTTTATGATACTTTTAGAGTAGAAAATGTTATTTGGAGATAAATGTTAAGAATTAATATCGGAGACTATGTGATTAAATCGTTCTAAATTTTCGGATTCATACTTATTTGGGATTATTTTAATGATGTTTAAGGAATTTTTTTATTTAATGGTCTTTGTTGATATTTTGGTATTTTTTATTATATTTTGGTGATTAAGAGTAGTATTTCTTTTTTATAATATACCATCCTTTTGGGGGGTTATCTAATATCTCTTTAAAGATATTGGTTTCGGTAAATGTCTTAAGAAATGTGAAATATATTTTTTATCTTTCTGGGAGTATGTGATTCTATATAAGTTCATTCTAGCAGGTCAGGTCTGACCATGTCGTCATGAAAACTCATAATTTGGAGAAAATATTGATTTATGGTAGAGACTTACTAATGTATGAAACTGTACATGAAAACTGATTATATTTCTTTATGTCCTTAGTCAATATCTAAAATAAATTCTCCAAAATTATGAAATAAAACATATAACAAAATTTGTGGTTTTTTACATTTCTTACTAGGAAACCAATGCCCATTTTACCCATCACATGTTTGTGGTTTTCATGTTTTTAATTTTCTCCTGATCAAGTTTTCTATCATTCTCCATCAGAATGCGATGGTTATACTTCTCTTCAATATCCATGTTTCATGGAATCATATTATGGGTTAACTTGGGTGACCATTATAATTTTAGTTATTTAATTTAATGTGTTATTTTTATTGAATTTTGTTCTGATGTGGAACTTTTAGTGTAATTTCCAAGCCAAATTTTAAAATTGTGAGGTTGCAATTTACAAATGGGGGGAATGATGTAACATCCCAGGTAAATAAATAATCCAACATTTTAGTATTTTATAATATTCAAAAATAATATATTTATTTTATTTATTGGGGATTATATGTTTGATAGTTTACACAATACACAACAACGAGTTACATTGAAATATTATACTACACACAATGTGGAGTTATACTAAAAAGTATCATTATAAGATTATTATTTTCAAATGTTTTTATCTCAAAGACATTGTATTAATAAGAATGAATATCACTAACTAAAATACGACTATACGTGTTTTTCAAATGTTATTATATTTATCCAATAAATATTAGAAGCTTAAATTGTAAATGAATCCAATTTTAAGCATAAAAACTCTAATATTCTAAACAGGGTCGATTTAGCATCTTTTGATGGAGAAAATTTTTTAAATATAGTTTTTATCTCGATTATATGTTCTATTTGAAAAAAATAATATTCTTATTTAGAATAGGTAGTTCATAATTTCCATTGGATTTAATTTTAGGATTTTTCTTGAAAATGATAATTTTTTTGAATAGTGAAATGTAATGTATTTTAATTCAAAAGAGCCTTTATATATAATTTGATTATAGGGATAGAATATATTTTTAAAATTGTTTAATGTTTAATTAGATTATATTTTTATAATTTAATCCAATTTTTATCGTTGTTAGTAATTTCACATTGATATTTGACATAAACAAGTGCCAATGTTTTGATATATATTATTTATTAAAAACACGTTTTTTATTTTGATAGTGGGAATTAATTTTATATTATTGTCAGTAAATTTTGTGGTTTTAATTTTTTAAAAATGATTCAATAATTGGAATCAAGAGGTCCAAATTTTTTAAATAGGTGACTGTTATTTTTAGATATAATGAAAATTTTCATCAGTAATTATTTTATTTACCATGGAAAGGGTAAATATGGTAAATAAAGGTGAAAAATAATATTATAATAATATTAAATTAGCCTTACACTTGTCATAATACCATTAGATGATACATTTACAACCATGGCCATCCTTTGCTCTATGTGGGGTCTCCATAGAGCAAATTGGGAGAGATAATTCCAAATTATATTATATAATTTAATGTAAAGACAAAAATAACAAAAACATATATATATTAGTAAATAAATTTATATATGGGGTAATCTAATTTATATCATTGAATATAAATATTTATATAAAATCTAAAATGATTTTTTAAATCATGGTATTTTGATTATAATTTTTATACATCAAATATATAATATTATTTATGACTCAATGAGGATGCATTTATTACCTTATTAATGAATGATTTTAATAAATGTGATTTTAAAAATATAAAAAATATACCAATAATGGCCAATTGTTATTTTATGATTTTATTTCTAAGAAAAGAAGTATTATTTTTCTAATTTAAAGAGTTTTGGTATTTTTTAGACCAAAAATATTTTTATAATAAAATATTGATTTCAAACATTCATAATGAGCCCATCCTCCCCCTTATAAAAGGACCCCATCTCTTACACATTACACAACCCACTAATTCCCCATGGATCATCCAAAACCTACCCAATTAAGCTCTCTTTACACCTATAATCTTCTCAGATGCATTCACTTAGGTAGAAGTAAATTCATGCAAACCATTTGGTTCAACCCAAAGGGAGATACCTGATTTAAAGGTAATAAATTTTCTTATGTTATTTTCTTTTATTTTACTTCTCAAACCCCTTAAAATCTATTTATTACTTTATTTTATAACAATAGTAGTATCATCAATTTACTGGGTTGTTTTAATGAGAATTTTTTGAACTACACTTACACACACCTCCATCTATGGGATTAGAACATACTATTTCTGTGGATGGCGAAGTACTACCTCACGTAACGATGAATATACAAAATTCATCTACCACCTCTCATGGGTTCCAATTATGATTGAAAATTTATTATATATGATATATATTTTATTTTATATAATACATATTATTTTTTAATTCTCGTTTAGAACATAACTTTTTTCTTTTCATGTTGTATAAATACGATAATTTGATTTGAGGAAATGCAGACTACCGCCCCCTAAAAGTGATATGACTCGTTCATACCATACATGGAACATATAAATTATGTTTATAATGAAATTATGTAACGTATATAAACTATTATATTATACTAGAATTATAATATACATATATATCATTATTTTTTCATTTCATTAAAAATGACAAAATGAAATAAATGTAGCTGTCATGCATATGTATGACTTACCATCTCCCTGAATAGTGCATTTCATTTATTATGTCCAAATGTTATGGAATATTATAGATACATATACACTGGATATATATGATATATATGATATCTAAATAATGAATATCATTCGAGAGATAGTGTACTTTTGACCACATTGACAAATTATAATTTTGACAAGTTCATTTTTAAATCAAATTCTGAACATCGACTAAATGTCCAATATGAACTCAAATAAAAAACACACGAGTCAAGTCAGGCATGTAGTAAGAGAACATCTTCAGCCAATTTACTTCTACTAGGTTGAACTTCAAATTATTTATCATTTCATTCCATAGATATGTGTGAATGAAATCTGATTTTTTTACTCATAATATACACTTATATTTCCTATATTTATATTTGTCTCACATAATTATGTCATCAATTTATCCTTAATTTAATGATACGATCTTTGTAAGGGGTTTTCATCTCAATTGTAATTATCAGGAGGTTCATGCTAAATTTTCCACTATTTCCTTTTTTGTAGTATATGTACTGACCATGATTGTATTCCTTGGGTAATATTCTTGAATTTACTGGTATTTACATATTCATTGTATGATCCTTCCTTCATAGGGTTTATGATTCATAATTTACAAAATCAGTAAGGGAACCTTTCAACGTAAACTTTTCATCAAAAACAACAATTATGTATTGTCTATTAATTTCTTTTTTCCTATATGGAGATATTTTTTTATATTTCCTTATTATGGTAAATTTTATTTCCATGTGATGAGATACCCTTTTCCATCTGGTCAAATCATTTTCCAAATTTTAGTGTGAAACTGTTAGGCTATCAAATTTCTATAAGGGAACTTCGCAACCCAATTTCCATTATTTTGGTTAAAATTAATCTTTTTTATTTTTTCTTGCTGTAAATATGTGTGAATGAACTATTATTGTATTAAAATTAATATACTATTATATTGGATGTATTTATAGTTTTTACACATAATTATGTAATTTATTTACCATTAATTTAGTGGTATGATCTTTGTAAGGGGTTTTTATCTCACCTTTCATTCCCATGGCATTCCTGATATATTTGCAACTATTTCATTTAGTTTTGTTTATTAATATATTATGATTGTATTCATTGTGTAATATTAATTTATTTATTGTCATTTACATCTTCCTAATTTCATACTTTATTAATAGGGAGTATGTTTCATAAGTTACCATATCAGTAAGGCAACCTTTCACCATACTTATTTAGTTGAATACCTATGTTATGTTATGTCTTTTAATTTAAAATATATTATGTTAGGATATATTATTATATAAATTTATTTTTGTAAATTTTATTTCCATGTGATGAGAGACTCTTTTTTCTCTCATCAATTCATTTTCTAAATTTTAATGTTACGTCGTTAGGCAGTCAAATTTCTGTAAGAGGAATTCATAACACAATTTCAATTCTTTGGGTAAAAATTATACTCCTAAATTATTTCATTATAAGAATATGTGTGTATTACCTATTGCTATTTTACACTAATTATCAACTTATATAGGGTGTATTTATATATTTCACACATAATTATGTCATTGATTTATCCATAATCTAATGATACAATAATTGCAAGTGTCTACTTCTAAATATCCTTTCATTAAGTCATATCTTGATATTTTTCATGATTATTATCTAATAAGGAGTATATACAGAACTTTTGACATTTTATACCTTGAATTTATATATTATCATGATATTTATGGTTTTCATTGATGTAATTATTTAATAATTTTAATTCAGTAATTTCTTATGCGGTAAAGGAATCTTGAACTAAAACATTATTTTAAATGTTTAAGGATTTTATTTCCTAAGACATTCCCTTTCTTGTCAATGTTTTAGAAATGTATTTAAGGATTTATTTATATGGAAATTAGTGTTTTATTGTTTAAATTGCTTTCATAATTTTCAGAGTGTTATGGGATACTTGGATTCAAAAAATTATTTTTAAATTCTTTAAATTGAATGATTATGTCAATAAAATGAAATTTTATATTGTGATTGCAATGTGGAAATGTTATCTTTCGTTTATGCTTGTGTTATGTGTCATGAATATGTTATTTTTACTGGGAATTGTTTTCATATATAGGTGGTTCCGTGATAAACTGTTGGTAGGTGATCCCGACACAACTCTCCAATGCATTGGGTAACTTGTTATAAGTAAATGTTAATGTTTCTCCTATGGGATTTAGAGAATATAATATGATGGGTATTCCAAAGGTAACTATATATGTAAATGTGAAAGATAAAATTTATGTATGTTATTTATACCATATGATACCTTTATGAATTATGATTTCTAAGTGATATTCATAAATCATATCTTTTCATGATATATTTTAATGATATTATGCATGGTTTTCATTGTTGGAAAAATTTTTTCATTAATTATTTTATAATCATTAAAAAATATTTTTTGCTAATCCAATGTTTTGAATGTTTTTCATGGTACTTAATTATGAATAGCGTATGGATGAGATCAAGGAAATTTCATGCTGTCTAAAACATAGAACTAAAAATGACAGCTTTTTTTGTAGTTTTTATTTTTTGAAAAAATGGAAACTGAGTAGAAGCATCTACATTATAATTTTTGAGATGCAATGTAATAGTAATTTCCAAATTCCCTAAATATAGAAACCTAAAAAGATCCTCAATGTGAATTATTGATTTAATTCTAGATTACATAATGTTTAAAGGATGTGTCCTTATAGTTACTCCCTAGGAAGAATCAAAATATACCACATAATAATTATATGGATTACATTGGTTAACATTATCATTAATGTTTTATATGAATTTTTATAGTAATATTATGATTTCATGATGTAAGCTAAAGAGTTTCTTTTTATGAATGAAAAATATAACATTATGAAAATGTTTTCATGAGTTTATATGTATTCATGGAAAAATAGTATCATTCCTTATTTTATGTACCTTATTGATGTTTTATTGGTCACATAATGTTATAAGATGTTTTTTCATGGGGTTTATGGAGGAGTTATTTTGAGGGTCTGGGAAAGGGAAAATTATAATAGTATACTATCGTATGAAATCATGTTTTATTTTAATGATTTATATTTTATGGATTTAGTGAATACAATGTATAATTGTCCACATATAATATATGGGTTCACTGAGTAACAGTTTTTTCTGATTATATATAACTATAGAACTAAAATATATATTGGAAAATAATTTGATTTTCAATTTTAAATATACTAGAATATGTGATGTTTCATGCTCATTCCTTAAAATTTTCATCAGATTAGGGTTTAGATAACATTAGTGATAAGAAATATTTTATTAAGATATATCAAAATCATCATGAGTTTAAACTCATTAGGTTTATCTAAAATCTAATTCCTTATAAACCACATTTTTACTTTATATTGTGATATTTTAAAGTTATTAATGGTTTTTTTGCAGACATTCATTTTCAGTGAAATAGTGGGTTACTAATTATTGTGATGAAAATAAACTGTATGATTTATAATTTTAGGGTAAAACATGTTTTGGTTATTTCATAGTAATTTATCACATTTTTATAATGATTTAAAAATAATATAGATTTAGAAAAAGGAAAACATGCGGGATGGGTGAATACTTGTCTCCTTCAGCAATGATGCATGAATCAAACCCACAACTAAATGGGGATATGGGATGATCACATATGACTAGCCTATATGATATTCCGATTTTTATGAATTGATATTTATAAAAAAATATTTTTTTATAACGTATAATTATATTTTTTGAACATATATTTTATTGAATAAATATCCAAGGGACTACAAAATGATTTATTGAATAAGTGATTCATATTATTTCGGAAGACATTCACAATTTTTGGAATCCAATAAGATCAAGGAAAATATAATACTATGGGATTTTAATTGAGTTATAATATTTGATTTATATTTTTCAGGAATATATGATTTTATATTGTACGTATTGTGATTTAGGTTATTTATGGAAATAAATAGCATACTTATATAATTTCAGTGTATTTAATTTTTGGGGTGATAACTCAAGTATAATGCATTTTTTATAGATAATTGATAAATTTCATCATGGAACGTGATGTGATCAAATAATTTTTTGGATTCAGTAATATTTTTTATTACATTGGGGAATTTGACTATAACTATTTTTCAATTATTCTATATTGATCTTTTGTTATCATTATTGAATTTTGGATATTGATATAGGTTTTTCATCATATGAACATATAGTCATTTTGTTTAATTATCAAATATTATCCTATCCATTATGGTTTTGGATTATATTACATGATAAGATATATAGATAGTTAATATTTTGGGGATTATGTGATTATCTTGTTATTGATTCGGGAAGGAAAAAATTCTTTTAATATATTAATCTTTTCGAGAAAAATGTGACTTTATGGTCGATTTTTTAATGGTTGAAACTATAAATTTATAGTAAGTATGTTTATTTAATTTCATGGTTTATGTATGAAAATATTTTTCATTACTACAAGATTATTATTATTATTTTGTTACCCATTTACATTTCTTATTATGGGATCAATGACTTTGTAATTCATCATATATATAAGGTTTTATGATTGTTAGCTTTCACCTGAACAAGTATTCTATCACTATCCTTCAGAACATGAATTTAGTATTTTCATTTATATCGTTGTATTACTACATGGAATCGTAGTGCTAGTTATCTTATGTTTTCATCATAACTCCCTTTTTTTCTTTTAATGTGTACATTACATTCACCCTTGTCCTTATGTGGGATTTAAAAAATGTAATGTTGAAAAGTCAAACCCCTTGTTTTGAATCGTGTTGACAATGTCAGAGGATAAAATATATTTAAGTGGACAGAATTTAAAAATAGATGTAAACAAAATTCTATGATTAGTAGAATACATGATAAGCCACATCAATCAAAAACAAACAACAAGATATTTTTATTAAAATGTCGCCCATATAACGTAGTAGTTAGAATCGGTGAATGAAAATTTTTAACTGAATATTTAAAATAGTGTTTACTTGTTTCTATATAATTATTTATTATTTTTTAAATAAACATGAAAGGAAAATAAAAACAAATTGAGTATTAATGTTGTGCTTTTCTAAAAATCTTTTTAAATGAGCACATGTGTGGTATATTACAAAATAGTTATAAAATCACTCATATTGGGTTCTACTATAGAAATATATATACATAATATTTATTCTAATGTTTAAAATAACTCTTATATGTTTTCTAGCCATGATATAAGAAAAAAATAAATTTTATGCATAAAAATTAGAATTTTTCAAAAAACAAATTTTTAACTCCTATTTGAGGGAGAACCAATTTTTTAAATAGTTTCTGAAATTATTAAATTTTTTGTTTTAAGAAATAAACATATTTATTTGGAAGAGGGGTACAAATCATTTCCTTGGTTAATTTTTATTTTTCCAATATATTATTAATTTAATTGAATAGTGAAAAATAATATATTATAATTAAAAACAACTCCTTTTATTTTTTAAAATTATTAATAGATTTTTTTATCATTTCATAATATATATGTAATATGAATCAATTTTATTTTTAAATTAGATATAAAAAATTGATCTTTTGAACTTTTTACTTTAAAATCATGTTTTCTCGTTTTTTCTACAAGATTAATATTCAATTAACATCAGCCAATTATTTTTTTTTACCTTTAGAAAAAGTCATTTTATATCTGCAAGAAATATTTTCAAAATTATTTAAATATGTAGGTTTTATTTTCAATCATTATGAATAGTTTCTTTAAAATTAATTTTACTTTCCATAGTTATCGCTAAATAAAGTAATTGAAATTAAAAATTATATTTTAAATATTATAAAATTATCACAATACATGTCTTAATTTAATTTGATGAATTTTTTTAATAGAATCATCCATGGGTAGATTTTAGGACCACATGGAGCCAAATTGAGGAATTTAACTCATTTATAATATAATATTCAATGAAAAGTAATTTTTTCCTTTACATTCTTTTTTATGGGAAAAGTATTGTCAAAATACAGTAATACGTGTGATATATTCAACTATAATTATTATTTTAAAATATGAATTTCGAACCTACCTAATGGTAATTTATTTTCAAATTGATGAAAAATATATAATTTAATTAAATGGTGACATAAATATGAGATAATTATTGATCAATTAATAAATGAATAAAATAATTAAGATTAATGATTTTAATATATTTAAAATTTAAAATATCAAATTGTATAATTTTTTTGGAGTTATATGAAAAATTATTGATGATTAAAATTAGTTTTCTCAAACTTATCTTATAGTTGTTATATGTTAAATTAATTCAACTAATGAATATTTTCTTTATAGACCATATTGATTTTATAAAATAATTAATACGTTATTTAAATATATATGAATTCAAAAAAATATAATAGTATACCAAAGGATTGATAGAAGTCATAAAACATCACAAATTACTCACTTTTTGGTCATATAATGTGTTATTGTAATTATATTAACTGTCAAATAGTAAATTTTTTAATTTGATGGAATGAATTAAAATAGTTAAATAAGGGTTAAATCAAATAGATAAGGATTTTAAAATTAACTAAAAAATTTATATTTTTTATTGGATTAATAACATGAAACCCATCCTGGAACTACCTTCAATATAAACCAGTATTTAACCATTTTTAATATAAAATTAATTTATATTAATTAATTACATTGAATATTTCAACGAGTCATCTCCCCTCTCATATTAAAAGAAAATTTATTTTAACAACCTTCATGCATCAAAACCTATTTCAATTGCCTGTTACCTATTAAATTATATTACTTAGATCCCTCCCCACATTAGATAACTATTAAATTTTGGTTTAACACTATCCTTAGCATTGTGAAGGTGTCAATCAGAGGTGATCATCCAAATGAATGGTATCATTTTTAATCAAGTATTTCTACTTTAATTATTCTTACACTTCACTAAAATTTTCTTAAAACATTATTATATGATAAATGAAAGATTGTAAATATAATTATATTTTATTTTTTAATATCATCACATAAATCAATTTCCACTTCCATTAAATGTTAAAATAATTACAATCATTCGTGTGTACATGTGAACTATCACATCCACGAACTGATATGATTGGATTCACATCACAATCTCTAACGACTATTTATAATAATGGAATTTGGTTTTATAAATGATATTCAAGAAATTTTTATCATTATAATATAAAGAAACATAAATTCATTTCATAAATTTCAATAACATAAATAATGATAATGTTATTCATGAGGAAGTGTGAACAATCACCACCACGATGTGATGTGATTCAGTTTTCTTCCCCCCATAAAATAGATTATATATATAATTATACATAAATTATCATTATTATATTATTGATTTTATGATAGTTATGTAATGATTATATGATAATTACCTTATATCTATAATGATCATTGGAAAATGGAAATGTTACTCAAGAAAATGTATGTCCTATCATCTCTATGATTTTAAGATTGCCAATTTATCGTAACCATATACAGATGATTTTATTTAAAATTTTACCAGATATATAAAATATTTTATTTTTTCATTAAAATTATTCTATAGATTATGTACATGTAACCATAATGTTTATTTACATCAAACCAAAATCATTTTGGACTCAAGTATCAAATATCATAAAAACGTCCTATATGAAAATTAAAAATTATGTAATTTTTATAACATGATAATACATGATAGAATAAAAATAATAAAATTAAAAATTTTCTAACCAACATAAGTAATTAAAATAATTTTATTATCAAGGATGATAAATATATTACTTGATGAGTTAGACTCAAGGTAAAAATTTTCTTCTCAATAACATTTCATTAGGGAATTTCCTGATGATATGCACCATTTTTCATTAAAAAGTTTTTATAAAACTATTGTGACATTTCATATCAATATTTTATCTATCATCATGTTACATAATGTTTTGGTAAATGTATTCCTTCATATATTTTATGATTAACAATTTCAATGTAGAATGAGACATATTGAATGTTTATGAATTTATTATCACATATTTTTCTACATGTAAAAATTATTAAAAATAATTTACCTATATATTTTATGTATATTGAGGTATTTTTTGGGTAAATTTTTTTATATATTGTTAAATTAGTAAATATTTAATCAACAGGAATGTATTTACTTGTTTAATACATAACATTTTGACAAATGACAAAACGATTGTTCTTTTTAACATATACAGCGAGACCAACTTATGCACCATAATGAATATTATATTATATTTATACTCCACTATAGTAATTAGTGATATTTAATATAAAATAATTCTATTTTTTCATTTTTTAGTACTTTTTATTCAAGGGTTTTGGTAAGACACTTTATTTTAAAAAAACTATTTTAATGTTGCTCTGTTAACTATTTTTTACAATATACAAAAAGATTATTTTATTAATATATATGACATGAATTGATTTTCCCTATTATATGTATATAGATTATTACTATGATTCCATTATTATTTTATCAGTTCATTTTAAAAGATATTTTTTTTTAATTTATGATTGTGCAACTTAGTAAAAATGATATTTGTTTTCAAATTGGAAATGTTATTTTACCTTCAAACATTATTTAAATCTAATCATTACATTGTGATTATTGGGAATTATTTATGTCTTTGGGTGGTTCCTTGATAATCCTATTGTGGGTGAGCCAATGATATATCTCCATGGAAATGGGTAATGAGACATAGTTAACTGGTTGGGTTTCTTCTAAGATATTTATGGAATATACTAAAGTAGGAATTCCAAATATAACCATGTGGGTCACTGCATATATATCGATGCAATCTAAAATGAATAAATGAAATGGATAACATAATGTACCATTTTGTTTTATGTTTCATAACATTTTTTACTAGAATCATACAATTTCATGGGGTATGATAAAGAGGTAATGTTTTATGGGTAAAAATTATATCAATTTTAAATTTGATTCATGATTTTATAATTATTCAGAGACTAAAGCTTTATTTTATTCATTTATATAACCTACTGATATTTTTTTCCCATAAAATGTTATAAATTATTTTAAATTTTTTTAGGGAATACTTTTTCCAAGGACATCATCAAGTGAAAATTGTCTAGGAATATTAGTATAAGAAATAATTTTTCATTTAAAATATTTTTCTTTTGTATAAGAAATAAATATTCAGTATAAGTGTACACATTTAATGTATGGTTTCACTATATAAGATTCTGTACGAATTATCAAAAACTATAAACCAAAGTTTTATTCTAAAATAATCTAATTTTAAGATTTTAAATAAATTGAATATGTAATATTTATGTCTAGGTACTTTTATATAAAGTTGAAGGGAAGAAATCAATACTTATATATTCCCATTTCCCCGAACAATTCCATAATATATATGAAAACTAATGTTTCTATACTAAAATTTATTTTCAATTTTCCTTAATGTAATAATTTCGTATATAATTTATCATTATATAATAAATTGGGTGTGTATTTTTAAAAATACATCTTTTAGACTTTTATCATTCAAACATAATCATTTCATCTAACAAAAATATGATTAATATCAGTGAAATGAAAAAAAATTAATTATTTTTATCATTGATAAAAAAATAATTTAATTAAAATACAGTAATATTTATGAAATAATGTATTTTCGGTAAAATAATAATTTATAATTTTTATCTATTCACAATAAAAACATTATTAAAATTAATTTCAATCATTTGTACGAACATTTGATATAAATTTACATTTCAAGATAATTCATATGTCAACTATTATTATTTATTTACATTTTATTAAGATTATATCCATAGATTTTGGGTTATAAATAACTTGAATAATAACCCCATATCGAGGTTCACCTGAAATGAAATCTTTTGATAACATATTTACATAGGTCCCTTGATTGGGAAAGTACTAGATGAATAAAAATCATCAAAAAATAGATAATATGGTTGATACATGTGAGACATTAATATTATATTTTATTTATTCTACTATCTCTATTAATATGTATACTCAATTGAAATTAATTATGTTAAATCATTTGAATAATCATGTCTCCTTTATTGTATACAAAAAACATCAATGGATGGAATGATTGTGTGATAACTAGTTTTCATATAGAACGATAGATATATTTAATGATGGTAATAATGTTTGTTGTTGTAGAGAACATAATAATAGAGATTAATTTTATTTTATATCTTACTTACAAACCTATTGTATTTTACAACCACACTATGGAGATGGGTGAATCTACAGTGACATCATTAACAGATTACGTTAAAATTAATTCTGAAATTTTGTATATTTACTGAAAAAAATTTCATTCAGTAGGATTTATAGAATTTATGTATAATCCCTATCCAATTTTATATTAGTCTTTGTAGATTATTTATTGTAAAATATAAAAATTTATTTCTTCAAGGGTAATATTCAATGTGATATCCGACACATTTCATTGTTAATTCTTGTTATGCCACATATTCTCCACTAATTATCATAAAATAAAATGAAATTATTGTCTCAATACATAATTATTGATGTATAGTGTGAATCCATCTCAATATGAACCTACCAATGAAAAAATCATTTTTTCCATCAGATTATACCAACTCTCATCAACTTATAATGATTGTAAAATCATTAAACATTCATCAATTACTATATTTTTGTCCATTGATGTACATTAATGATATCCATGTTCTAATTATAGAAAACATAACCACAACGATGGTACATTTATACTTGAAACTATATTTTCCATTCTTCTCAGTTTATTTCAGAATATGATTTTATAATATACTTATGAATATTGAATCATCTAAATAATTATTTAATATAATGTTCAACAACATCCTCTCTCCAAATTTTCCTCATATTCATCATATTTCATTGAATAACCACATCTCTTTTTATATATTAAACCATATTGATATGAATAATGATTTTTATTTCATGATCTTCTATATATTTTTTAAAATATTTCCTTAAATGAATTCATTAATTTAATAAATGTTTTCATTATTCTATTTCTAATCACATAAAAATAGTGTTTCAAAAATCATTCTAAAAATATGTATTTTATCAATAATTCAAGCATTTATAACTTTTGAACATTGACATACTGGATCAATATCATCAAATTATGTGAAATTATAGAAATGATATGTTCCAAAATATCTACCACTAATATAAAATATATATCACATGAATTATATTTCATTTATTTAATGTGTTCTCACATCCACAAGACTCAACATATATAAAATATAATAATTATCTTCCTTATCAAATCACAAAACCTTTTTCTCAAATAGAATTATTGTCATACAGTTTCATTGTAGTGTAACCTTTTATTATAATGAATTCTAAATTCCTTTGGATTTCAAATTACGCACTACTACATGCATGTGGATTATATTTTTTTGTCTCGTCAATCCTCAAGATGAATTTTGATATTTCATTATTGACTTTTATATCCTACTATAATTAAAATAAATCATCTCCAACTAAACAAAAATGATTTGAACATCTACTATTGTATATCGAACATATGAAAAATTTAAACTAAACAAATAGGTTTTATATCTAATTTTCGACTTGATTTATCATTGCTAATCAGCTAAACTATGGATAAAAAGTTTTTATCTACTTTTGCGAATGATTAATGAATACTTTTATCATCTAGTTTACTTCCTTTGAAACATGGCTACAATATAAAATAATTCACATGATTTAATATATCTGTTTAATGAATATATTACATATTAGTCAAAATAATCCTAAAACATGATCATAAAAAATTCTTGATTCCATATTTAGTGATGTCACTTTATATTTTATTTTTATCGAGAAAAGATGAACTCTAATGTTTCATTTTCATGGGATTACCACTATTCACTAAAACATCAATAGGTTTCCCATTTTGATATCTATATTTGATTCATCAATCTTATGAAAATTTGAATATTTACAGAAAATAATCATCACTAACATGGTTAGTGAATTCAATATCCATTACCATCATAATCTTGTAATATAATATCAATAATACATTGTAAATACAAATAACTAATATTAAGGTTGACATGCCATTATCTATTATTCCTGAAGCTAACCACTTCATATTATGTAATTTACATTGATATATGGTAGAGAGTCTATCAATTTCAATTAATGACACTTCTTAATGATCTTGGAATCTCATTGATCACACATTAAAGATATTTGAAAACCTAATAAGATCTTATTTACTTGAAAAAATAACATAATGGAATATTTATGCATATTTTTATCACTTATGATAATCTAAATATCATTTACAATCTTTTACATTACGTATAAAAATTATTCATAAGATTCGTTCACTAGCTTAACTCTCATTAATCTAACTCAAGAAATGTTTAAGATTTTTTATAGTGATGTTATTATTTATCTAATCTCAAATTACTACATTATATATATATATAAATTTATATATTATCCCCTCTTAATAATATCTTATTCCTAATATGAAAAAAACATTTTGTTCCTTTTTGTGAAAATAAATTTATCTTTCCAAAAAAACATATGCGACTTAATTGGATAAAATTTATTTTTCAACATATGGTTAACTTTAAAAAACAAAAATATCTATTCTATGTTTACAATATCTATTTTATTAACATAGACCATTTATCTTCATTTACTTGTAATATTAACCATTCAATACATCCTTTTATCCAGTTAATCTATCTATCTATATTATGAAAATATTAGTTATAAATTACTTAGTCCACACTTCAGGATGTATATATTGAATCTATAATTTTTAAATAATTAATTAGTTGTAGAATTCTTTGTAATATATAAATATGATTAAATATATTTTAAAAACAAAAATTAATCCATATTTTACATCAACATACAAATAATTCCATACTATATTCACAATAACGATGAAAATTTTGTTAACAGTTTCATTTTGGGTACTTTATTTTTTCGATTGGATTTATTTTCATTTTAAAATTAACCATAATGTAAATTATTACCCTCAATTAAAAATAATTTCAATTATTCATGATGTATTTTCTTGTTCAAATGTTTTCTCCCACTCATTTTCATGATTTTTAATACCACATATTGAAACCTTCTGGTGATGGGGGAAGCTTTGTAAGAAAATTCATCTAATCCCCATTTAATCAATTGAACTAAATATAAAACCTTAATTTCATGACAGAAGGTTAAATAATCATCATAAATGAGTAAGAATAAATCTACTAACTCTATTTCATTATGAGAAATTCATGGTGTAGAAAATTATATTCATTATATTAAACATTAAATTCATCGATAAATATACATAGTGATGTAATCATTTTATGTATTAATTTAGGGAAAATTCATTGAATTTAGTATAATATTAATTTCATTCATCCATATAAAAAATAGCTCAATAAAATGTCTGAATAAAATAATAGTTTTCACCTTTTTTATACAAAAATTTCATCAAAAAATTCATATCATTAATTTTTTTAAATATATGATTTCATATAAGAATAGAAAAATATATAATAAATTATTAATTATGATAAAAATATATATTCTATATATATTATAAATTTAAATCATTAACTTCATACTCATCTAGACGAATATTCATAATGAATATGTTGTTTATTTTTTCCAAACATCCCCATCCAGTTTCAGAAAAATTTGATTATTGATATTTGTTTCTTAAATTTAATTTTTTTTTCAGAGTCAATAACTCCATTTTAATTGGAAGTCATATATAAATTCTAGATTCTTCAATTAATAATTTCATTAAAAATTAATCCAACATATCAAAGAATACATTGTTTTATCATCTCCAAGTCTATAAGAAAATAATTATTGAGGAAAATTTCTCAACATAGAAAATCATTTGAAATTAATATTTTTATCATCATAAAATGCACCAAAATATTGAATGAATTTATAATCTTGGGTGGAAGAAATTTATTCTCCTCAAATATCATTTTATTAATTTTTTTTTAAATAATTATTAACTGGTATGTATCATATACATTTATTATTATCTCATGTTTAAAACATATTTGATTCCTTAATCAATTTTTATAATTCAATCATGGAATCATACATAATATGTTCAGCATTATTAATGTGTTCTGATACATTAATATTATACGTACTTTGTGAAAATTGTATTTAGTTATTCAATAATGTGTCGTATATAGTTCACTATGTCATATATATTTCAAGGATTGTGTTCGGTATCATACAACCCGTACATATATTCTAAGATTCCAATATGTTACTCCTTAGACAAAACATTTGTTGAACCAAAACTTCTTCATTAGAGAAGTAATAAACTATTACAATCTTCTTGTTTCATTATCTTATTGGATAACATTGTTTATTGATGTTTTATCTTTTAACATTAATATTCATGGTGAGTTTACAATTATCCATGTAGTACCATGTATTCAATAGAAGCAACAAAATTTAATTGGGGTGATATCTTCCTCTACATTATAATTATAGTCATACGACACATTAACATATTATTAGATGGTTTTTAATATAAATAACATATAAATAAAATCCATGAATTGTATTTGGGAGAGTAGTTGATTAATAAAATTACCCTAAACTAAAATAAATCATTATTATTTTAACATCAATAATTTTTTCTTAAATACCATTAGTATTATCTAACTACATTGATTTACATGTGGAATAAATAAATAAAACATTTGAGCTAAAATTCCATATAATGAAACTAAAATCATAACTATGAATAACATATAAATTAAATTTCATAATACTATATAATAAGGTGAATGTTACATGAATTGAAACATAGAGTATTGAAATATTTATATTTAAAATATATGATTTTCGAATTATTGTGATTTGGTAACAACATAAAATATATATAACCACTATTCAAGACTATCCTTGATGACATCCTCACATGGTAGAGAGAGTCCCCTATTGGATTATGGATACTCACTAATCCCAATCATATCATCTCATGAATCCAAATTAGTAACCAATGCATTAGAGGGATATCTACAAAAAACAACATAATATGTAACTATATAATTTTTCCATCAAATGAAATCATAATAAAGTTAAAATTATATAAAATAATTTAAATTAAATCAGTTACATAATCGGGTATTAAATCATATCCAATGATCATGTTATAATAAATTCTCAAAAACATATTCAATAATTCTTCTGTATTCAGTGATAAATAAATTAGATATTAACAAGACAATTACTTTTATGTTAATTAAAACAAAAAAATATCATAAGATTAAATATTAAATATTCCTTATATGGGTGGTCTTTAGGAAAATAGTGAAGCATAATAAATGAGGTTATGAGTATAATATGTCCATAAAATAAGAAATAAATTGAAATAATTTCTTATAATGTAATTATTATTAAAAAAATGTATTTTGAAATAATTATTTAATATATTTTACATTAAATGAATCATGAAAACATTAATCCTCACATTAATCGGTTTTTCATTAGAAAAGAAAATAGGAAGGGAAATACAAATAAAATTATATACTAATCAAGGAAAGTAAAACTATTATAGGAATATATATGTGGGAAATATTTATATAATATTTAATATTTAAATAATAATAATAATGTTATAATATTTGGTTAATAATGAGATATCATATCCTAATTAAAATAGAGATCTTTTCTGATATCCATTGCCTCGTCTATGGATTCATTACATAATTTTTCATAATCTCAAGAATAATGAAATTATATTTTATATCTAAATAAATTATATTACCTTTAAATTAAATTTGATTTTTATTACTAATTTAGGTAATATTATAATCACTTAATTGTGTTATACATATAGTTTCTTGAATCCCTAGGTCGTTCAATTATAGTTTGACGTTATGAATAATTGTGTATAATTATTAATATTATTGTAAAATGTGAAAATAACTATATATGTTTAATTAAATGTTATTCATGTCATTTTTGAAATTTATATGGTTCCAAATATCAATATGTTTTCAGATATAGTGGTTATTTGTTTAGAGTAATCATTAGTGTTATAATGTTTGTACATTTTGGTGGTTTTAAGGACATTTAAATACTAGATTTTTTATATTATTAATAAATTATATAATATTAAATTAGAACTAATTTATTTATTATCATCATATCAATCCATATTTTTATTCCAAATTCCTTCAATAATGGTGGTAGAAAAAATTTTGAGTTGTTTTTAGTTTTGCTGAACCGTCCTTTTTATGAACCACATTTTCATTTCTATATTGAATGATGAAGAGAATAAAATTGATGATAGTTAATATATTATGAAAAAAAAATATAGTATATTTATGAAATTGGAGTTATTATTTCATTGCTGTTGTATTATTTGGGAGGATGAGGAGGTTGAAAATTTATGAAACATGGTTGCGGATATTATCAACCCCTTTTAATGTCTCCTTTTATTATTATTCTTAATTAATCAAGAAATGATCTTCTTATGGGACCATGGATTCTAGGGAAAATGGGGTGATGTGTGGAGAGTTTTGAAAACAAATCTTGTAAAGGATGAGAATTAGAAGAAGTGAGTGGAAGGTGTGGTGTGGAGTACTATTTTTATGGTGAGTAAATGAAACTTTTTTAAACTAATATTCCTTAGTTTATTATTATGGATCTAGAATACAAATATTTATGATTATTTTTAATAAATATTTTATTTATAGATGTTTTTTTAAAATACGTGTTTTATAAATCATCAATGACTCATAAACTAAAACATTTGTCTCATGATGTTAAATATTACATTCTTTTGTATTACACTATCCACTAAAAAGTAATCTATATTTGAAAAAAAATCACCCGATAACATTTTAGTATTTAAATTCAAAAAATAGAATCTATTTTATAAAAATAATTATATATATGTGTAATTTTATTTTTTCACAAAAATGAATAATTATTTTAAAATATTACGATGATAAATATAACAATCAATTTCATGATACTATAAAAAATTAATTTACACTTTCATTAAAAGTAAATATTATTACAATTTACAATAATATATTTTATAAAATAATTTTATATAATCTATGTTATTGAAAATATATTTTCTAAAATGAAATAAAATAATAGATGTTTTTTAAATTTAAAAAAATTATTTTATAATTTTGAAAATATTTCTATATTGATTCAAAACACAAATATGTTAAAATTTAAAATTAAATGTTATCTAATTATTATATTACACATACATGGTTTATAATACTAATTTAAAAATCATGATACTATCCATAATTTCCATATTATTGTTACAATGGTAAAATTTTCAATATCTATATTACTCACCAACATTTAATAAATTCATCGTGTTTGATTCCGCTGAAAATTACTTATATCTTCCTTAAAGGTTATCTGTATTTTCATTTGGATAATTAATATTTTATTATTATTATTTAGATTAATTTAAATAGATTTAGTAGTAAAATCTATTATTCTAGGAGATAGAGTTGTTCTAAACTTTCATATTATAGTTTTATTATATTTTGTTTTTTACCACATTGTAATAAATTAATTTTTTTAGATTCTATTTAATTTTAGGTTCATGTTAGTATAATAAAAAATTTCTAGTACAATAATATGGTAAATTTGATTCAATTAATGCTATATTACAACATATAATACATTTATATAATAATATAATATCAATTAATACAATTTTTTTATCCTTAAAATCATCAACATCATACAATTTCTCCATTAAATGTTCATTTTACCAACTGATATGAAAAAAGACGATGATACTTCTATTTGATTATTTCTACATGTTCCCATATTTATTATTTATTTTAATGGGGTTTCTATAGTAATTTTACTGTGTTCTAATTCTGGAACATCTCAAGAGGGACACATGGAACATATAATGTACCTAATTCTTGGTTGGTGCTAGTGCTTGTCTATAGTCCCCAACTCTGATGTGATCTAAAATATCCATTGGGTCCAATGTGTCTAGACGTTATCATTGTATTATCCCCAATTATTCTTACTCAATTCAAATGATATATGTATAGGAATACATTACATATATATAAACATTATTTATCATGTATTCTTATCAATACACCTATATTTTTTAATGTGAGATTCCCAAATGTGCTACTGAATAGTCTTGACCCTTTAAACCATTTCCTTAACCATATCAATTCCCACAATATTGTGTTTCCATACATCATCCCATCAAATTATTTCTACATAACATCCCATAAAGGGATTTATATGCATATATATATGGATTATTTTGTGGAATCTATTGTATCATGAGATCTTGTTAAAATTAATTTATTTCTCCCATACTCTCTTGAAAAATATAGATAAAGAACTGACCACGACAATTTGATTTGATAAAGTCCTTTGAGATTAGAAAAGAGTTTGGAGATGATAAGAAGTAATTATTACAAAAATATTTCTTATAGCTTGTGAGAAATTTCATTACAACAGGGAGGTAAGTTTCAAATCCAGATCTCAATCATTCAATAGTAGTGTTCATAGTTGCCTCACTACCTCACTTTTGTGTATCATTACATTTTGATTTAGTGAGAGGTTCAAAAAATTGAAATTAAGTGTTTTGTTTTTGTAAGATTATATAAATTAGAATATGAATAAATATTTCCATTTGTAGTCTTTATATTACTAGTTAAAACTTCTATAGTTTTTTTATAAAATTATAGATATGTTTGATGTTTCTATAAATCCATCATATTTTATGAATTTTTGCATTCTGTGATTAAATAATATGAACACAGAGATGTATAATTTTCTCTCCTTCAACATATTGTCCCACTAATCGTTACCTATAACATATTAATTATCTTTATGTTCCATATGAGGATATATAAATGCAAGATAATTTCATAATTAAACCACACATTCTTTATCCCTTGATTTGATAGAACCCCTATTTGTTACCAAAATATTTTAAATCCTTCATCAATATTGAACTATGTGAATTTCCTATTTAATATAACTTATTTAACACCCCTCCCCTACCTCATTGGCTTGAGGAGGCGTTGAGGGTTACTTGGAATTAAGCAATGTTACCAAGGTGCCAAAGGCTGGTAATAAATATTGAGGGCTTTGAGAACAAATTGGAGAATGATTTTCCCTTAAGACTAAACCAACCAAACCTTCCACTATCAATCACAATATGATGCATGTCAACCAAAACATTCAAGTTTGTATTCCCAAAGGAAAGCCATGATATTCCATAATAAAACCCAAAACCAATACAACCAATACCATATTAGAGTACTTTCCCGAAAACTCAACAAAAGACCCAAAATAAGTCAAGGAACACTCTATGGCTCTACACCAAGCACTATACATCATGCTCCACCCAGACATCATGATGAACCACTAAAGGAGGGTGATGCCTTAACATTTCCCACATCACAGTACACAACATATGCAAAGACACCAACGTTCCAAAGCTGGGTTTGAGTACTAAAACTCAGTAGGTTTTCCCCAAATGACTTAACTACACATGCCACTAGAATACAACCGTTATAAAATTTATATAAAGTAGTTTACGTAAAATATTAACAGGTGAAACCATTTCCATAATTAATCATACCCTTTCCAAGACATCTCACCCAAACCAAGTGACCATGTGAAATATAAATAATCATGTCACAAGCCATTTCATCATTTACAAACTAGCACAATAATTTCCAACTTTCAAAGAAATGCACATCCAACAACCAAACTGTGGTACTTCCGCCCAACCCATTCACCCATTCACAACTAGCGGTACTTCCTGACCACTACCCACATGGTGGTTCATCTGACCACTATCCATCAACTTTTATAGTGAGACTTCTCACCCAATTCCACAAAAAATTTCAACCAATCACAACCAAACACATAACCCACCAATTTCATAACAACATGCAATCACCCAAATCCATCGCATAACAATCGACTTCAATAAATCATCAATTTATTGAAAACCATTTTCCTGGCCAAAACACATTTCAATAAAAAAATATTTACTAAAAACCATTTTTCATCAAAAAATTTCCCAAATAAATCTCAAGAACCAATTTTAAAATTAACTTCTGAAAATCCACATAAAGAGCCTTTCACCCTAAAACCCCATTTTCTGAAAAATCCCCAAAACATAGCCCAAGGGATTTCTAAACAAATTTCACACAAAAAATCGCATTTATCTTCCAGAAAAAAAAAATTAATAGTAACAAAGAACCACTACTTCTTACCAAGTGGAGTCTAGAGAGAGTCCACCTACCCTTAGGGTTTCCAAGAAATCGACCCACAAGCAACCACACCTCAAATCTGGAAAACGAACCACTGAAACCTCTCTAGATCCCTTTTCATAACATTGATAAGATTTAAAATACTAATCAAAGGAAACCACAAACCTAGATCTACACTCATAAAGTGTAGATCTAGAAAACCAATAAAGAGAGTGATGTTGATCTATAGGATAACAAGCAAACCAAGAGTAGATATTTACCTTAGAGAAACCTCCTTCAAATCACCATTAACACCCTTCGATTTTCTTCTGAAACATGTGGGAGATCACCCTCAACCCCTGAGAAGCCGATATCCCATGTGAGGCCTAAGTGGGTGAATGTTTGGAGATGAATGAGACATTATGATGTGAGCACTGGTTTTAAATCCCTATTTTTATGTGGCTACACGATTAGCTCGCACGGTTTGGTAAACTGTGCACTAACCCTGCGCATGCTACTACCTCGAGAGAAAGGGTCTATACAGTTGCCTCCCAATGTTTTTCAAACCGTGCGAAGGCTATGTGAATCCTATTGTCTCCCCCTGTATGGTTTCCGGGGGCATCAACACGGTTTCCCCTAATAGTGCTCAAACCGTGCACCCATTGAAAAGCCTCCACAGTCATCCAAACCCATTCTAAACTATCCAAAACTATTCCAAACTCATCCCATGCACTTTAAACACATAAAAGGCTTAAACAATGGCTACATACCTCAAACCGGGGGTTCTACAATCTCCCCCCTCCTATTGGACATTCTTTCATCAGAATTTATTGAACCTATCCTTTCCGGAAAGTGCTCGGGCCACTGCTCGACCATCTCTTTCTCCTACTCCCATGTCTTCTCTTGAATCTGACTGTGCTTCCACAAAACACGAAATAAACCAATGCTTTTAAAACGAAATAATTTCTCATGCCTATCCACAACCCTCACTGTCACGTTCACCAATGAAGCATTCGGCTCTAATTCGACACGATCCCATCGAATCACATGGTCATGATCCGGCTGATAATTTTTCATCTGTGGCACATGAAACACATTGTGCACCGCACAGAACCTAGGTGGGAAATATGAATGATAAGAGACCTCACCAACCCGTTCATGAACCTCAAAAGGCCCAATATACCTCGTATATAACTTTCCCTACTTTCCAAACTGATGATGTCCCATCCTAGGAGAGATCTTCAAGAACAAATGATCACACACCATGAACGACAATGGTCGTCGACGATGATCTGCCTATGATTTCTGATGACAATGAGTCGTCCCCATTCTCTTGCTGATCAACTTGTCCTTCTCGGTAGTCTCATGGACAATGCATAGTCCAACCATAGAGGACTCACCCGTTTCCACCCAACATAGTGGAGAATGACAATTTCCTTAATACAACGCTTCAAACGGATCCATATGTATGGATTCCTGATAACTTTTATTGAACGAGAACTATGCCAATGAAAACTTCTCAAACCACAAGACACAAAAATCCGTGAAAAAATCCCACAAAATATCCTCAAAATTTTGTATCATCCTCTCAGATTGACTATCTTTCTGAGGGTGATATGTCATTGTCATTGTCAACTGTGACCCAAGGGCTTGCTATAAGGATTTCTAGAAACGAGATGTAAACCACGGATCTCTATCAGATACGATTGAAACTGGAACACCATTCTTCTTTACCACCTCCCAGATAAAGATTTTGGACATATCCTCCACCGTATGAGATTCACGAATCAAGATGAAATGGTCATACATCATTAGTCGATCCACTATCACCCAAATGGAATCGTGCTTTCTGACCATTCTGGGGAGACCTGTGACAAAATCCATTACTATTTTCTCCCACATCCAAATAAGGATTGCGAAAGACTGCAACAATCTCGCTAGCCTCTGATGCTCTTCCTTGACCTGCTAACAAGTCAAGCATCTCGAAACAAACACATCCACACTTCTTTTCATACCATCCCACCAGAACTGTGCTTTCAATGCTTTATACATTTTTTGAATTCCATGATGAACTTCCCACCTGGAATGATGATACGTCCTAAGAAGATCCTCCTGACAAGAAACTATTATGACCATCTGATTTTGAAAACACAAAACTGAATCTCCATTTAGATTCCACTCCTCAATGGTCTCCCCACCATTGAGTCTCGACCCCATGGTCACACACTCAGAATCAGATATATGTGACTCTCAAACACATTCATTGGAGGTTGAAACGATATAACAACCTCTATCTTTTTCGGATCCACTGAAACACACCTTTTAGAAATCACATGACCAAAAAAAGAACATCCTATAAAAAAATTCACACATTGACAATTTGGAATACAACCGATGATCCCTCATGATCCCAAGCACTGTCTCCAAGTCCTCCTCATGCTTCACCCTTGTCCTTTAAAATAGCAGAATAACTCCTACAAACCCCACCACAAATGAATCCAGATATATCTGAAATATCTAATTCATCAATTCCATGAACTCCATTGTAACATTCATTAGACCAAAGGGCATAACCACATATTAATAATGGACATATCTACATTTGAAAGTTATTTTAGGAATATCGTCCATCCTCACTCGCAATTGATGATATCTTGATCTCAGGTCAAAATTGGAGAACCACTAGGATCCCCTAAACTAGTTAAAAAAATCATCAATTTGTGGAAGTGGATATCTGTTCTTTATCATGCCTTGGTTAAGTCTAGGATAATCGACATAGAGCATCATTGTTCCCTCCTCATTTTTCACAAAAAAACACCGGTGCTACCCACGAAGACGTGCTAATTTGTATAAACCATTTGTTTTCTATGTCTTCAAACTGGACATTAAATTTCTGCAGCTATTTAGGTTCTATCCTGTAAGACGTAAGTGAGATTGGACTAGTCCCTAGAAGGAGATGAATCATAAACTCCACTTCTCTTATAGGAGGTAACCCAGATAATTCTTCAATAAAACCATCCATGAACTGATCCACCACTGCCAGAAGAACACTCTTCTCAACTCCTGTTACCGTGTACAACGATAATACCACAAACCGATATGAGAATGTGCCAACTGCTGGTGCAAAAAACTCGTCGCTCCATGCCTTTCATTCATTTCTCCTATAAAGAGATCTATAACACCATCATTTTTCGTAAAAGCCACTATTCACGCATCACAGTCGATGTGGGACTTAAAATCCACTAGCCAATCCATTCCTAGGATTACATCATACCCATCCATCTCAAGAACTGATAAATTACAGGTTATCTCAACCTCACCCACAACAATAATATATGCTCTATACAAGAAGGCATGAAACTCTCTTCAACCTAGAGGAGTTTGAAGTTTCCATACCAAAGGAATCATTTATACCCTTAAACATAGCAAATCAACCCCACGTGCAGTAATAAAAGAGTGTGAAGCACTTGTATCAAACAACACATGCATCAAGGTACAATTTAAAAGAATAATACCTCGCACTATGGATGGTCCCGACTGATCATCCACTATAAACTGCTCAGCTCCAATCACATGTTTTCTTTCCATGCTCTGCTCTTTGTTTCCCTGCTGAGGCATCGTGGAATACATTGAATCCCCATGACCCACTTTAATCTGGGGACGAGGGGTGTTCTGTTGTCCCCGTGTCATCGAAGAATATGACGTTTGTGATCCCTGAGTAGTATCACAGACACCCAACCTTGGGGAATTCTGACAATAACACTGCAGGAGCCCCATCTTCTTACAATTATGACATGGTTGAGGTTTTTCCATAGAATATCTATTGAAGTGGATCGTCGAACCACACATAAAACATCCTGGTTTGGACTGGGGCTTCTGAGGAAGATTCCCCGATCCTAAAATCAGATTATGTGCCATACTCTCGACCTGGGAATTAGTGTCCCTCTTCCACATGAAGCCATTTTTAGTGTTCCTACTATTCCCCAGGGGTGCCACCCTGATTCCTCCGCCTAGAGTTCCCAACAGATCCCACTCAGCCACCAAGGCTCAATTCACCATCTCTGTGTAATAATCTATATGCAATACTACTATCTTTGAATGGATTTATTTCCTTAACCCTGATTAATGTATCATTTCCTTCAACAATGTGCTACCCACCACCTCAGGTGAAGACTGCACTATGTTCATAAACATAGTTGCATACTTTGTCACATACATATGCTCTTACTTCTAATTGAAGAAATAAGTCATGCGCTGAATTATATATGTATGTGGGTAGAATTATTTATTAAAAAATTAATCAAATCATTCCCACATCACACCCTGGTCTGTTCTATCTTGAACCGCCAACTCCCACCACTGTAGGGAAAGCTCATCCATCATATATGTGGCCAACATCACTTTCAACTCTACCAGTGCTCCCAAGAACTCAAATACCTTGCTCATTCTACTAAACCACGATTCGTCCCTATCTGTCTCTCAATCACCCAGAAGATGGGTGGATTCTAATTTTTAAACTGATCTTCAAGATCCACATTCCTTTTTTAACCCACTGTGTTTCCACCTTCCACAGCATGGAAAGCATTCACTATACTCTGCACTAACTGATTTTTTACCTGAGGCCCAGGTGCTACCACATTCTCAGCAGCCTCCTCTAGTTGGTCTCTATGACGCCTACCCAGTGCCATTTCTGTCAACAAAAAAACAAAAAACAATTAGTCTCAATCCTGTAGACATCGAGATTTCCAATGTCTAATCACATTACACAACATTATCGCACAAGGCTTTCCAGAAGATCACATTTTCAATGTTTCAACATTTTGTAAACATAAAAATTATCAAAATACCAATTTATTCACCTTATAATTTCAGTCATTCATATCACAACATAATCATTATACCCGAATGAAATATGCATCCAAGATGGAAGTCATTTCTACCTTATATGCCAAACACATCTCAATGACTACACCCACGAAAATGAGATTACCAATGCATATAAGTGTCTCCAAAACACTTATATACCCAACTCCTTGGTAAAATTAATTTCTGCATAAGAGGGTTAGTTACGTAATTTTATCCTATACATTCCATGTTCTAAAATTCCTATGCCTTGTCACCATCCCAACTCAAGGAATATACCACAAAGAATGTCAACTCCAAAACCAAGGTGCCAAAGTGACCGACCAACTACTCTCACATGAAAGCTAAGGACCGAAGAGACGAATACCACTTGTAACACCTTCCCCCTACCTCATTGGTTTGAGGAGACGATGAGGGTTACATGGAATTAAGAGACGTTCCCAAGGCGCCAATAAATGGAAATAAATGTCGAGGGATTGGAGAACAAATTGGGGAAATATTTTTCTTTATGACAAACCCTACCAAAACATCCACTATCAATCACTATATGATGCATATCAACCAAAACATTCAAGCATGTATTCCCAATGGACAACCATGTTGGTCCACAATACCACCCAAAACCAATACAACCAATACCATATCAGATTACTATATGGAAGACTCAACAAAAGACCCAAAATAAGCCAAGGAACACTCCATGTCTTCACACCAAGCTCCATACTCCATGCTCCATCCAGACATCACGATGCACCACTAACGGAGGGTGGTGCCCTACCTTTTCCCACAACACAGTACATAATATCTGCAAAGAATCCAACGTTCCAAAACAGGGGGTGAGTACTAAAATTCAGTAGATTTTCCCCAAACGACTTCCCTACACAAGGCACTAGGATAAAACCGTTAATACATTTATATAAAGCAATTTATATAAAATAATAACAAGTTCAACCATTTCTATAAGCCATCATACCCTTACTAAGCCATATCACCAAAACCATGATACCAATTGAAATCCCAATAATCATTCCACAAGACATTTCATAATTTATATTATTGCACAAGAACTTCCAACATGAAAGGAAATGCACAACAAACAACCAAATGTTGGGACATACACCCAACCCATTCACCCATTCACACCAAAACAACCAAAACAGTGGGACTTTCACCCATCCCGTTCACCTATTCACAACAAGCAGTACTTCCTGACCACTACCGACATGGTGGTTCTTATGACCACTATCAATATCCTTTTATAGTAATACGCCCCACCCAAATCAACAAAACATTTCAACCTATCACAACCAAACACATAACCCACCATTGTCACAACAACATGCACTCAACCAATTCCATCGCATACCGAACAACTTCAATAAATCATCCATTTATTGAAACCCATTTTCCAATCCAAAACACATTTCAATAAAAACATCCTCATTGAAAAACATTTTTCATTTAAAATCTCTATTTTAAATTCCACATCAAGAGACATTCACAATAAAACTCATTTTTTCCCAAAAATCCCAAAAACATCGGCCAAGGGATGTCCACCCAATTTTGAAAAACAAATCACACTTAATTATTCAGCAGAAAAAAATTAATTGTAACAATGAACCCCCAGTTCTATCCAACCAGAGTCAAGAGAGAAGACACCTACCTTTAGGGTTCCCGCTTAATAGACCCACAACTAACCACACCTCAAACCTGGAAAACCAACCAACAAAACCACTATAGATCCATTTTTCTAACATTAATAAGCCTTAAAATCATCATCCAAGGAAACCACAAACCTAGATCTACAAACAATAAGTGTAGATCTAGAAAACCAATAAAGAGATGGATGTATATCTAGAGGAAAACACAAGAAAACCAAGAGGATAGACTTACCCTGGAGAAACCACCTTCAAATCACATTTAAACCTCTTCAATTTGCTTCCAAAACGTATGGGAGATCACCCTCAACATCTAAGAACCCAACATCCTGAGTGAGGCTCGAGTGGGATAATGTTTGGAGAGGAATGATGCAAGCCCATGTGGGCCCGGGATTTAAAAACTTATTTTTAAGTGGTCATACGGTTAACCCGCACAGTTTGGAAAACCGTGCGCTGACTGTGCGCACGCTACTGCCTCGAGATAAACGATCCACACGGATTCCTCGGACTGTTTGGAAAACCATACACAGGCCGTACGAAGCCTACAATCTCCCCCTTCACGGTTTCTTGGGGGCATACACACTATTTCCCCTAACCGTTTAGAAACCGTTCACCCATATAAAATCATCCACACTCATCCAAAACCATTCCAAACACTCCCAAGCTCTTCCCATCTCATCCCATGCACTTTAAACATATAAAAAGAAATAAAAAAAGGCTACATACCTCAATATACGGGTGCTAAAACTTCCACCATTATTTATATTTAAAATCAACTATTCCAATTTCCTATATATTCTCTAGAATAGATAATTAAACAATCATCGGTGAAAGTAATTATATTGTTACATAAATTTGGATTTACATTCCCATATAATATATGTAAATGATGATTAGAACCCTAAATTCCCCATCATTAATATGGTTATAATTTCGCTTATTTATAGAGAATCATACACTTTATATTCTTTCCCATGATGGTAATGGATTGATAATTCAAATTACATGAAATATTCTAATTATCGTTGTTGTTTTATACGAAGCTCTTTCTTTCTAAATATTTATTTCAGAATGTTATTATCTATAAACATTTAGTACTTCACCCTATATAAAAAATTCCACCAAATTCTAGTTGAAATGATTTCCTCATCAATATATATTTCATGCATTAGATAATTATACTAAAAAACATTCAACTATATTGATGTTTAGGGAATCATATTATTATTTTCCATTATTACCCGACCTAATCCATTTTTTCATTCAATGGTTTACGAAATAAAGATTTTAACACTTGAGTGTATCATAAGGGCTGATGTAGTGATAATAATAAATTTTCAAATCAATGAATCATCCTCCACATTCAGCAGTCTAGAAAATATGTATATCATTTAGATTTTATATTTTTATAGTTTTACAATCCCTAAAATTCTTCAAAATCTTTAGTAATAAACAGTGATAATATAAAAACTAAATATATAAATTATAAATGTTATTTATGTATGTTAATAATTTTTATTAGACTTATAGGTTTCATTAAGTATCACATTTGTTGATTTAACATTTGTAAATCATTGTACTTCCTCTGTCCATAAATCAAAAATATTTTACTGTTCAATAAAATTTCATTCAACAATGCCATTATAACAATACTCGAATTGTCTTCATATTCCACAATATATTTGGAGAATATAGGAATGTAATATTGAAAAACTAAATGATATTTATCGTGTCCATATCTATTGATTATATATATATTTTTTATAAATATATAATTTGTATTACTGATCTTGAGGTATATCTCTATGTACTCATTATGACCATAACATGTTAAAATGGATGTTTTGAGAATATCAATATAGAATCCAAGCATTTTCATACATTACTATTACATAATTTCAAAGATAATCAATATAACAGTAGTACACATAGAGTATCCAATGGTTTAGTGTCTTGGGAAAACTATGTCGATACATAACAAATACATCATCAACCCTAAACATTTATTTAATTTCTTATTCTATAGCTTCTTATTAGCACTTGTCCCCTCCTTAGTACATGTGGCCACCTAAGGATATATATAAAAAGGCTTCAGAAAAAATCCCAGGAAGAGGATAGACAAGAAAAATGTAGCCTGGGGTGAGCATAAACATAACATAGGAAAAATATCATGAACATGAGGGGAGCGTAAATAAAAGACTTGAAATGTGGCAATGCATAAAAAATGAAACATCATGTCATAGTGGTTTACTACCACACATACTTATGAACCAAGCTAACATCTTGTCCGCACATCATTTCACATTTACTCATGAGATTCATTACTTTACCCAATGCATTGGAGCACTGTATAATTCCAGGTGCACCCATCACATTTAAACATTCATATTGCGCTATATAATTTCGGGCGCACCCATCACATCATAAAATTATCATTTATAATTCATTCCACAATGAACATACAACATAAATTAACATAATGAACCCATGAAAACGACTGGGTTTTATCTCATAATAACATGTTTATAAGATTTAGGTTCCCAAAAGAAAGAGGTAATAACATACATGTTAGAAGAACTGTTCACTTTGAGTGAGAAGTAAAAGGGGTGTTCTTAAAAGAATAGTTCTTTTGGAAAACCTTTTTTTGGACATAAAAACCAGTGAAAAACATGTATATCCCAGAAAAGGAATGTAAATGATGAAAAAATGATCTTTGAGGAGTAACCATATCAAAAATTGAGTGAAAGAGGTAGAACCCAAAGGGTGAAAGTTGGGTTCGAGAATTTCCCCTTACCTTGTACCTGAATGCCTCCTTCTCTTTAATGTCCTGTATACTGACATTATATTCATTAATTAAAAATAAAAAAACCTTTTCTACATTAATATGGTTAATTATGGTTTCATTATGTCATATTATGTTCCTTTGGATGACTTATAGAGTTTAAAAACATTGTTGGGGGATGTTCGTTTTTATGGTTTTCTTGAGTGGTTCACTTGTATTGTGAAATTGAAGTTTGGGTAGAACATGGGTAAAAATCCAGAACTGATATTTAATGTTATTAATTATATTAAAGGATAATTAATGACTCTATAATGAATTATATTAGATCCATTTGGATGAATCGTTAGATAAGAATTAAATGATGATTATTTGGGTTAATTTGAGCGGTTTTTGGATCACAATGAACTTATTTTAACTTTTCACTTAGTAATATTTTCATAGGTTATTTCCAGTACATAAAATAGAACATAATAAACATAATATATTCTGGTTATACCATAAAAATGGTTTCATTACCATATATGACGGTAGAAATGGAAGAAGAGAGCATGTCGTTTTTCAAGGTGATAAATTAACACCTCATGAACAACGTTCTCTTTAATAAAATAATAGGAAGATGGAAAGGGAGTGGGGTGATATAATATCCCATTAGAATCTTAGAATTACAGTATATGTATAATAATGGAGTTACAAAACAATTTTTATGAAGATTGGTGGGGAGAGATCAAGAAATGAACTTAAACATGAAATGTAATTTAAGGAAAAGAGGGAGGGAAAATTACCCCTTGAATCTTCCTCTTGAGATCCTCCTTAAGGAATCTAGGATTGATCTTTTGATGAGACCATAATATTTTGGACGTGGGGGAGGTGCTAGGGAAGATGTTTGGGAAGAGTTTAGATAAGTCTTGGTGCTTGAGATGTGTGAGGAAAAGAAGGAGTGAAGGGTGGCTTTTATAGTGGAGGGGAGAGGGGTTTCCTTAATATAAAATTCATTAGTTTATTAATTTCAGCTAAGGAAAGGAATAGTGTGTCTTGAACGACCAAGAACAGTAATTTTATAATGTAATCCTGAACCAAGTTGGCTTACATCATCAGAACATCATTGATGACTAAATTAATACATTATTTCGCATTTATTGTGAATTATCGGATTCTACTATTCATAAAAAATTCACGTATTTCAGAAAAATAACAAACATTTACCCCAACCATTTTTCAATGTTTAGAATCCAAAAATGATTTTCATTTTTTAAAAATAATTTTCTAAATATTATTAATTTAATATTTAATTATAATTATAATTTACATTAAAAAACAGTTTTTTAAGATTAAAACTGATTTATAGTGCATTCAAAAATTAAGTAGGTCATTATAAAATTATATAAAAACTATTATAAATTGATTCAATAATTTATGAATACATTTCAGGGAAATAAATATTCTTTTAAATTTATTAATTAATTATAATTATTTCTTTATGAATTATAAAATACAAAAATCGTTTACTAAGGTCGAATTGTCACTTTCTAAGATGTCTAAATTTTATTTTATTATTCATAGGTAATGTAACTCTTATGTTGGATGATTTACTATTCATAAGGGTCATAGTACTATTCATAAGGGTATGTTACTATTCTTAAGGGTAGGTCACTATTCACCAAAATTTATTTTTGTTTCATTTGACTCCAAAAATCATCCTGAACACAACCGTGTATGTCAGATTTTCAAAATTCCAAACATAGTAGAGACAAAATTATGTTTAAAGGTCACTTATTACATAGTAGTTCATTATTTTGTGTTTTAATGTTATTTTATGACATATTTATAAGAAGGGAATTTCCATTGAAAAACATTGGGTCGTTAAATTCTTCCCCCCTTAAGAAATTTCGCCCCCGAAATTTCACTTTACACAAACATGTGAGGATACATCTTCATCATTGCCTCTTCTGGTTCCAATGTTTCTTCCTCAAACTTGTGGTTCATCCACAACACATTGACAAGATTTGTTGTCTTGTTGCATTGGACCATATCACTTAGGTCCAGAATCTTTACTATCTGCTCCTCATAGGATAGATCATCTTCATGCTGCACCACCTCTACGTTCAGTACATGTGAGGGGTTTCGTATATACTTCCTCAGTAGGGATACATGAAACACATCATGAACTTGAGCGATATTCGATGGAAGTGCTAGACGATAGGCCACAACTCCTATGTAGTCAAGGATCTCAAAAGGGCCAATGTACCATGGGCTTAGCTTCCCTTTCTTCCCGAATCGCATGACTCTCTTCCATGGAGATATTCGAAGCAAGACTTTATCTCCAATGTCAAACTCCCAGTCCCTTCGACAGTTGTCAGCATAGCTCTCTTGCAGACATTGATCTGCATTGATGTGTTTCAGGATGACTTGAACCTTCTCTATCATCTACTGAACAAGATCGGGTCCAAGTAGCTTTTTTTCTCCAACTTCATCCCAACAGGTTGGAGTTCTACATCACTTCCCATAAAGAGCATCATACGGAGCAATCTGAATACTCGAGTGGAAACTATTATTGTATGAGAACTCAACCAATGGGAGATGATGATCCCATCCACCTTTGAATTCTATGGAGAAGGATCTTATCACATCTTCATGTGTCTGAATATTCCTTTCAGACTGGCCATCAGTTTGGGGGTGATAGGCCATGCTGAAATTTAATTCAGTACTGAAATCTTGTTGAAGGCTCCTCCAAAACATAGATGTGAACCTTGGATCATGGTCAGAGACAAAATAGATTGGAACACCGTGCAGTCTCAACACTTCCATCACATATATCTTTTCAAGTTGGTCAAGAGAGAGATCTTCCCGAATAGCAATATAATGGACAGTCTTGGTGAGTCGATCAACGAAAACCCATGTCGCATGATTTACTTTTGACGTCTTCGGGAGACCCATGTCAAAGTCCATAGTAACTTTTTCCCATTTCCACATGGGTATAGGCAAAGGCTGCATCATACCTTTAGACTTTTCTCGCTCAGCATTAACTTGCTGACATACCAAGAACCTTGATATATATTTCGCAATCTCCTTCTTCATGTTATCCCACCAGAAGTGTTCTCGGAGATCACGGTACATCTTGGTACTCCAATAATGGATAGAGAATGTTGAGCTATGTGCATTATCCAATTGCTCCTTTATCCTAGGTGATGAAGGCACATAAAGCCGTGTTCCAAACCGAATCACCCCATCATCGTCGATATGGAACTCTTGAAGTATCCCTTCCTTTACTGCATTCACCCTCTTTTGTATCTACACATCATCCCATTGTGATTACTTAATCTTCTCCTGGATGTATGGTTGCGTAAAAATTTGGGAAAGGTATGATGTATCCCCTACCCTTGCGATTTCCAAATCTATCCTTTGCATATCCATGAAGATAGGGTCTTTCTCAATCCGCAACATGGATAGAGTAGCATGTTCTTTTCTACTTAGAGCATCAGCTACCTTGTTTGCTTTTCCAGGATGATAGTGAATAAGGCAATCATAATCGTTGATTAGCTCTAATCATCTCCATGGACGCATGCTGATCTCCTTTTTTTTGATATATACTTTAGGCTCTTGCGGTCGGTGTATATGTCACACTTCCCACCATAAAGGTAGTGTCGCCGGATTTTCAAGGCAAAAATCACGGTTGCCAGCTTTAGATCATGGTTCGGGTAGTTCTGCTCAAGGATCATCAACTGTCGTGATGCGTAGGCTATCGCATTATCATTTTGCATGAGTACACAACCCAAGACATTCTCTGAATCATCAGTGTATATCACAAAACATTATCCACTTTTAAGTAGTGTGAGTACAGGTGCGGTGACCAGCCTTCTCTTTAGTTCCATGAATCTTTCCTCACATTCTTCCTTCCATATATACATTACCCATGTCCTTGTTAACTTAGTTTGTGGGTTGAAAGTCATGAGAAGTTTCTCAAAAAACGTTGATAGTACCCAGATAATAAAAAAACTACAGATTTCTGTGACACTATAGGGCCTAGGCGATTCGTCAATCAATTATTTCTTTAATGGAACCACAGAAATTCCCTCGCTTGTGATCACATGTCCCAAGAACGTGACTTTATTCATCCAAAAGTCACACTTGCTGACCTTGGCGTTCAAATTTTCCTTTCTCAATGTCGCCAACACAAGTCTTAGATGTTCTTCATATTCCTCCTTTCTCTTGGAGTAGATGAGAATATCATCGAAACAATACCACAAATTTGTCGAGGTATTGTATAAAGACACTATTACTCAAATACATGAAGATTGAAGGGGAATTAGTAATTCCAAAGGGCATCACCAAAAACTCCCAGTTCCCATACCTTGTACGGAAGGTAGTCTTCTGAATATCTTCCTTCTTCACCTTTACCTGATGATATCCAGAACGAAGATCCACCTGTGAGAAGTATTGAGCTCCTCTGAACTGGTCGAACAAGTCATCCATCATTGAGAGAGGATACTTTTTCATTATGGTGATCTTGTTGAGTTCCCGATAATCGATACACAAACTCATGGTTCCATCCTTCTTCTTCACAACGAGCACTGGCGCACCCCAAGCTGATGCACTAGGGCGTATGAACCCTTTGTCCAGATGCTCTTGTAGCTTTTTCTTTAACTCCTCCAGTTCGATAGGATCCATCCTATAGGGACATTTTGAGATAGGAGTAGCTCCGGGTATGAGTTCAATTGAGAACTCTACCTCATGATCTTGGGGACTTCCAGGTAACTCTTTTGGAAATACATCGATGTTTTCCCTCACGATGGTCATTCCCTCAAGGTTGGAACTTTCCTTCGACTCAACCATTTGGGTGACGTATGCTTCTTCATAGGGAATCAACACCCACACAATTGAAGGATTTTTCAAAGGATATTCATGATCTTCCTTGAATTTGTAGAGGCGCATGGTATGGTTTGGAATATGAAAAGATATTTCCTTTTCCTTACAGTTGATATGCGCTCTATATAACGAGAACCAGTCCATTCCCATTATAGTGTTGAATTCCACCATGACAAGTATTACGATATTTTCTAGAATAATCTTCCCACATACTCCAACAGGAGAAGAGTCAAACACTTGTGTTGCAATGATTGGACAACTTGGTGTTTTTACAGATATCTCTACTTCATGGTTTGAGGGATTCGATTCTATAGTTCTAGAAAACTTGCAAGATATAAAGGAATGCGTAGAACCAGAATCAAATAAGTCATTTTCTATTATTGAGTGAATATGAAGTGTACCTTATACGACTTCATTATCATTCTCCACCTCCGCAGTAGTGATGGAATATGCCTTCCCTTGTTCCTTTGGATTTGGTGGTTGCTGACGCTGATTACCCTCAAGAACTCGAGGATTTGTGCATCAGTTTGCATAGTGCCCTAACTCCCTACAGTTGTAGCATTGAACCACGAGTGGTTCTCCCATTTCACCGGCTACATTATCCTTCCTTTTCTTTTCTTTTCGACACTCTTGAGCATGGTTTCCTTATTTCCCACACTTAAATCATTTCCACGTCCCATTGAGGTAGTTCCCATGATGCAACTTCCCAAATTTTTGGCATGTGGGTGGTTGATTTTTCATCCCACCTTTGTCACTAGATCCACCGGCTTGAAACTCCATCTTTCTTTTATTATCACCATATCCATGGGACCATTCTCCAAACTCCATCTCCACTTTGAGAGAACACTGAACTACTTCTTCATAACTCCCAATGCCTCGAATTTCAAGAACCTTTCAAAGTTGTGGTTTTAATCAACTAAAGAATCTATCGATTTTTCTAGCATTGTTGATAACAAAACACGAAGCGTACCTTGAAAGCCTTGTGTAATTCGCTTCATAGGCTGTGACATATTCTCCTTATTTTTGATTGAGATCTATGAATTCTCTCTCCATCTTCGTGTGAAGAGTTCTTGGGAAATACTTATTAAGAAACATTATCTTAAAGTATTCCTATTCCATCTCTTCAATTTCTTCCCTTGGCTTGGTGTTCTTAATCAGATCCCACCATTGATCAGCTTCCCCATCTAGATGATAAAAGGATAGAGTCACCTTCTCCTTCTCAGAACAGTGAAGAATAAAAATGATCTTCTCCATGGAGTTGACCAAGTGTTCCATAACTAGTGGATCAGAAGATCCAAAAAAAGTCGGTGGTCGTTGTCGCATAAAAGATTCAATAGCATGTTGCTCCCTCTTTGGTGAAGGAGGACATTCTCGATTATTATGGTTATTATTCATAACCTAAGATAATTGGGTAAGAATTGCCATGAAGTTTTTAACTCCTCCTCCCAAATCATTGGGGATGTCATTCGGACAATCGTTGCATTGGCCCTCAAATGAGTTGTTGGCCTGATTTCACCTAGTTCCCACCATTTTCTAAAATAGAAAAGGTAAGAACAAAACATAAGTAAACTAGTCATGAAAAACTTATTCATATAAAAACATTATACCAAAAAAATAACATATGGGATCCTTAGTTAAATACTCTTGTGTTCATTTTTGTACATAGTCTCTTGCTAGAGGGTTTCTTTAGGGTTCACTAATCCTAATTCCCAAATTAACTAAACCTTTCCTCTAATACCAACTATAGCATCCCTACCTTTTCTTACATTGATATTACATAATTTCAAAGATAAACAACATAATAGTATTACACATAGAGTATCCAAAGGTTTAGTGTATTGGTAAAACTACGACAATACATAACAAATACATCATCAACAATAAACATTTATTTAATTTTTTCTTCTATAGCATATTATTGGCACTTGTCCTCTCCTTAGTACATGTATCCACCTTAGGATATACATAAAAAGGGGTGAGCTAAAACCTAGTAAGAGGATAGATAAGAATATCATAGCATGGGGTGAGCATAAACATAACATAGGAAAAATATCATTAACATGAGAGGAGCATAAATAAAAGACTTGAAATGTGGCAATTCATAAAAATGAAACATCATGTCTTAGTGGATAAATACCACACATATTTCTGAACCAAGCTAGAATCTTGTTCACAAATCATTTCACATTTACTCATGATTTTCATCACTTTACCCAATGCATTGAAGAACTGTATAATTTCGGGCACATCTATCACATTTAATCACTCATATTGCGCTATATAATTCCGGGTGCACCCGTCACATCATAACATTATCATTTATCATGCTTGACACAATGAAAATACAACATAAATTAACATAATTAAACCATGAAAAGGAATGGGTTTCATCTCATTATAACATATTCATAAGCTTTAGGTTCCCAAAATAAATAGGGAATACCATACATGTTAGAAGAACCGTTCACTTTGAGTGAGAAGTAAAAGGGGTGTTCTTAAAAGAAGAGTTCTTTTGGAAAACATTTTGTTGGACATAATAACCATTAACAAACATGTATATCCTAGAAAGGTAAAGGAAGTGATGAAAAAATGATCGTTGAGGATTAACCATATAAAAAATGGAGTGAAAGAGGTAGAACCCGAAGGGTGAAGGTTGGGTTTGAGAATTTCACCTTACCTTGTACACGAATGCCCCCTTCTCATTAATGTCCTGTATAATTACATTATATTCATTAATTAGTAATTACCAAACCTTTTATACATTAATAGGGTCCTTTATGGTTTCAATATGTCATATTATGTTCCATTGTATGACTTATAGTGATTAAAAACATTGTTCGGGGATGTTCGTTTTTTTTGGTTTTCTTGAGTGCTTCACTTGTATTCTTAAATTGAAGTTTGGGTAGAACACGGGTAAAAATCCAGAAATGATATTACATATTATTAATGATATTAAAGGAGCATTAATGACTTTATAATGAATTATATTAGATCCATGTGGATGAATTAATAGATAAGAATTAAATGATGATTATTTGGGTTAATTTTAGCAGTTATTGGATCACAACGAACTTGTTTTAACTTTTCACATAATAATTTTTCCATAGTTTTTTTCCAGAACATAAAATAGAACATAATACATATTAAATATTCTGGTTCAACCATAAATATGGTTTTATGACCAAATCTGATGGTAGAAATGGATGAAGAGAGCATGTCGTTTTTGATGGTGATAAATTAACACCTCATGAACAACGTTCTCTTTAATAAAATAAATAGAAGATGGAAATAGTGTAGGGTGATATAATATCCCATTAAAATCATAAAAAACATAATATGTATAATACTGGAGTTATAAAACAAATTGGATTATGATAGGTGGGTAGAGATCATGAAATGAAAATGAACATGAAAGGAAATTGAAGGAGAAGAGGGAGGGAAATTACCTCTTGAATCTTCCTCTTGATATTTTCATTAAAGAAGATAGGCCTGGTATTTTGATGAGACCAGAAGCTTTCAAAAGTGTGGGAGGGGATAAAGAATATTTTAGGTAAGAGTTCAGAGAAGGCTTGGAGCTTGAGAGGTGTGAGGAAAAGTGGGGGTGAAGTGTTAGGACCCATCCTCGGGGCCCATGTCGTGACTACCCCAAGCCCACCTTCCATAGGCCATGGGCTGGTGACTAGCACCAAAGGAGTAAATCCTGATAACTGGGAAGGCATTTCCTTTATAAAAGTAAACAAACACCATAGAGTACAATCATAAGTAATACACTAAGTACAAAAGAATGTGCTGAAAATAAGTGGGCCAGAATACATACCCAACTGAAGTGCATCTACAACTGAACGAAATTACAACATGAAATACAAACAACTTGAAGAAAAATAGAAGCAGCTTCTGGGTCGTCCAACTCGGATCCTACATTAAGAGAAGGTATAGATAGCACAGCTCTTGGATCGTCCTCCATGAATCTTACCTGAATGGTAGGTAAATATATCCTCCACAATTCTCTTGCCCATCAACCTCCTCCGAGTATCATCTTGATGTGAAGTCCACCTCCGGATACTGACTCGTCGTGAGGTAAACCTCTAGGTACCATCCAGTCCTCGAACACTTGGCCTCTGTCAGCGCTGACCGTCATCTGCAACCAATAGAACGAGGTGTGGGAATAACCCATGCAGGGGTGAGTATATGATACTCAGTAGGGACCCAGAGACCCTCAATGTCTCACTAAATCCAACAAGGATAACCACAAAGAAGGATTTCAACGGTTAACCCTTACTTAGGTATAACCCCATACTTATACCTAAGTTATCAAGTAACCAATATCAATCATGAGGAAACTCAAAGGTTACGATATCAAAAGATAACAACTACCTAGGTATATTCCCATACATATACCTAAGTTATCAAGTGACCCATCTCAATCATTAGGTAAACACAAAGGTCATAGACTCAGCTCAAACACGAATTTTCATTATCAAAACTGTAACTTTTGAGGAGCCCCATCTCTGACAAGTACAGTGATCTTGTCACGACTCCAATGTACTGCTCACTAACCTTAGAACTGAGGTACTCCTCCTGTCGATTACTGCGGGTCTGCCACCTCAGCCACCTCACAAAGTAGTGCTCCTCCGCCATGGGTCTGCCACCTCACACAGTAGTGATCCCCCTCATAGCCTACAGATGTACTCCTCATATCGAGTACCGCAGGTCTGCTGCCTGCTACCAGGCGCTCCTTCCGCCGTGGGTCTGCAACCAAACATAGTAGTACTTCGTCCACTGGGCTGGTCGAATCACTCCAAGTCGAGTCGGTAAAGCAGTCGCCAGGTCTCAGCCGGTTACACGGTCTCCGTACTCCATACGATCTTCTCTGGGAGGGTCCACTCCACGAGCTACAGGTCGATACTCCATGTATCACAACGTCCCATGAATAAGTATCTCAAAGGACCTCCTCGTCCTGGGTGTCTCAACGCAGGAGACGGCACGTCAATCAGACGCCTGGTATGTGTGTTATTAGCATTTTTGTCCCAGGGGCCCGGTTGGTTTCGTGTGCGAACCATCCCGGCCGTATCTCAACTGTACCCCGAACTCCCATAGGATATACTCATAGGAACTTTATCTCAACGTGATCACTAACGTCGCTGACGGTTCATCAAACAGACGTCTGGTTTGAAAGTTATCAGCTTTTCCATTCCAGGGGCCCGATTGGTTTTTAAGTCAAAACCAACCCGACCGCACTTCAAATATGTCCAAATCTTGAGCGGAGTAAGCCAAAAGGTCTGTATCACTAAGAGGAATCCTACAAGGTCGACAACACATCAATCGGATGTCCGGAGCTCAAGTTATAAGTGTTTTCGCTTTGAGGGCCTAGTTGGTTTCGGGTTCAAACCAACCCGGCCATACCCAACGTTCTCCAAAATCTTTAGTGTAATATACCGAAACGACCGTATCAATCCAAGGATCGCATCTCAACTAACGGTGCATCGATCGGAGGACTGTATCCCATGTTACGGGCATTTGAATGAAACTACCCGAGAATAGGGTGTTCGGGCCCGGACTGATCCGACCCGAGACCCCCTGGGTCGGCTCGAACCGGGTCGACCTGCCAGGGTCAGGTTCATGCCAAATAGGGCGCGGTCTGGCCCCACCGGCGTGGCTTGGCTTGGACTGGGTGTCCGGTTGGCCTGGCGCAGCGCACCCCGCACTCGTGCTGGCCGAGCCATTGCAGGAAGGGGGGGGGGGGGTGGTGCCCCCCTGATTGAAGCCGCAGCCCCCCATGAGGGGGCCGCTCCCTTTTGCCAGCCGGGGGTTAAGACCCTGGCTTCTCAGAAACCGGCGGCCTTGGCTGGCCGGTGTGTCACCATAGGACCCCCTCTACGGGTCCCACCCTTTTTGCTCCGGCGGCCGGCGGTACTGGCCGCTGCTCCCCGCACCACCACGGCAAAAGGCCGCGACCTTGTCCGACCGGCGCTGCATGACGGCGATGTGCCCCCTTCACCAAGGCCCCGATCTGGACGTGGTCTCTTCGTGGTTATCCGGCGCGGCGTGATGGCGATGCTGATTTGTTCGACCTCAACGACGCGGCGCGATGGCGCCACACATCTTATTTGTTTTCGCGCGGTGCGACAGTACCACGTCAAGTTCGTTCGAGCCACAACGGGTACGACAACAAAAGGGGGATGTGGGTCGGCCATGTTTGTGTGGTCCGACCTCCTCCCATTTTTATGATAGAAAGCGGCCAACAATTATCAACGAAGTTTGTTAAATAAACATGAATGAATATTAAACCCCTACTTCGTTGAGGTCATCAAATGAGGGTCGTCGCGGGGAAAGGACATCGCGGAAGACAACGTCACAGAAGATGGCGTCACGAAAGACGAAGTCCCGGATCGAGGCTCCGTAAGCGTTCGCCCGATGAAGGATGTGGAGCATCGTCGTTCTTCGACGAAGGCGTCTCTCACCGACTGCCGAGAGGGAAGAAGAACAGCACATCATTCACTCCTTGCGGTGATGGAGTTCTTCGTCTCGATCTTGATGTTCTTCGCATTATCCAACGAAGAAGATGAGTTCTATCTCCGACATTTCCCCACACAACCCATTAACCAAAATAAATTAAGACTTTGTCTTAATTTATTCACACATGCCAACACTTTTAAATTTCAAAACTACTTCAATTAATTAATGTGTTCAATTAATTAATGTGTTCAATTAATTGAGTAGAGATTGTGTTGGCATTCATTAAAAGAGAATATTTAAAGTCACAACGTTAAGGAGGAGTTTGAAGGGGTTATGTGGAATGTGAAAATGCGGGGGCTTGTGTGGGAGACACCTCTCCTTTATTCTCCCAAGGGATGTTACCAACCCAAATTCCACACAAAGGATAAATCGTCTTAGATAAAACATAAAATTGGATTACAAATTGTATTTTATTCTTCAGTTACACCTCAAATTTGAAACGACTCCTCCTAAGAAAACGCACCTTAGGAAAAGGTATTCTTTAACAATTACTGGTGCTATGGTTCCATCAATTCCCTCAAATATTGATTCCGAGCACTGGTTCAAAAGTAAGAAAAAAACACGCTCCTTCATTCACTGAACGCACCCGAGCTAAACATTGGAACTTGATTTCGGGCACACTGGGCCACAGAATCAAGTATCGTAAGAAGTCACAAGCTCATAAAATTCCAAATAAATTTAAAAAAAATTAACTTGAAATTTTTGGGTCTTTACATTACTCCAACATCATGGATTTACGTCCCCGTAAAGCTATAACACAAACTAGGGAAACAAATGTGGTACTGAGCACACAACTGAGCCTCCCGCTCTCATGTGCTCTCCTGGAGGTTCCCGAGCTACCAGTGAAAACGCACATGAGGAATCGACCATCCACGTAGTACCTAATCCTGTTGATCCTCCTTCTCCACTAGAACCTCTATAAATGTATCCCCGTCATCGATGTCTAACTCTCTGTGGTCGACGATGTGAGAAGGGTCATGCACGTATCTCCTTAGCTGAGATACGAGGATAACATCGTACAACCAGTGCAACAGAGGTGGAAAGTTCAACTGGTAAACCACCTCGCCAACCATGATGAGGACCTAGAAAGGTCCATTGAAACTTGGAGATATCTCACCGCCTCAGCTACATCTCCATAAACCTCGTCGAGGTGAGACCCGTATAAAGACGTGGTCGTTGTCCTCGAACTAAAGAGGCCTCCTGTCAGCTCTCCTGGAATGGTGCTCCAACTTTGGAAATTCATGGCACAAAGGTAAGTTTCTCCATCTCCTGAGTGATTGAATGCACCCTCTTATCCATGATTCTATCCAATGCATCCTAGGTTTTCCTTTACACCGACCATGGAAAACCCCATCCCAACGTTGTAGATAAACCACATCCTTTTTCCTAATACACGCAATCCCTGTATGAACTATCGATCCAATCCATACTCATACCAACATCTTAAGGCCTAGACGCTTCCACCAATATATTGAAACTGAAACTCTCACCTCGTGGGTCAGATCACACTGTCAGCGTAAGTGTGATTATCGAGTCTTCTTCCAAAGGTATCCCCAGATGTGAGGGTCATGTCTATGGCTTACCAGAAACTCAAGGTCTGGGAAATGATTCATGGAAGGAAGGAATGATTCATATAAATGTCTTCTTATTATGGAAACTAGTATAATACACAGTCCATACATCGAATCATCCTTAGTGCCTTTCGTTCGCACTTCGTGACCAGATGCAGCTACTCCTTCCCCCACCCCCCAGATCCCTGAGCCTAGTGGGAATTACAAGGGCGGTTGGTTGTAACATGTCAAAATGTTCACCACCCCATGGTAATCTCATAGCTCTGCTTCCATGTCTTCTGCCTTGCAGATTCATTTGTCCATTTTACTTCCTCTACTTGAAACATTTTACATGACCAAGTCTCCGTTACTGACGCCAGTTTCCAGCATTCCCACTGCTAACCTTCACTGACTGCATCCATTCAGAAAAAGAATTCTAAACCACAAATATTCTTTCTAGCACCCTATCCTAAGTAGAAATGCATAGTGAAAAGCTACTGGATCGGATGTCCGACCCATGAAGCACCGATGGAATCACATTCATCGAGTACCAGGAATGGTTTGGTACGCCTGGATGAATTCTCAGCTACCGACATGTCGTCCTGCCGAAGCTTTATAAGCTCTAGAAAACTCTTAGCCACCTCCTCAAGACAGTCCTCAGCTTCCTGTGAGTCAGGCTCGCCTCATAACTTGAGGGAATATGATGTTGGAACACGTGGAAGGCAGTAAGTCTACATGTGTCACATACCGGTACCGCCAGTTGTAACAGCTGACCAACAGGTAGTGATGTAAAGGTAGAACACTACCCAAAGGCACTATCTTAGGCATATGTCCACATATCGAAGCCTCATCACTATGCGGACCATCCTCATGGTAATTCACTAGAAAAAACTAGTATCCAAGTCCACCATCCACTCTACAGATGTCTCAGCTAGGTGGAAAACTCTAGAAATCACCTCCAGCCAGTGCTCTGATGTCTGGATATCTTCCTCACCTCATAACCTCGGAGGCCGCTGCTACTGGAACTCGTGGAATGCGCTCTGCTAGCGTGAACAGTTCGCTAGTATGGCTGGTGGCATCTACTACCCAACATGTGGTGGTGGTGTTGTTGGTACACCACCTGAGGGTGCCAACATCGTAAAAAGAGCCCTGCAGCAGAGCCTCGATGCTTGGTGGGTTGTCATCGAGTACTCTCTTGGAAACTCCAACTGGCTGACTGCATAGAGACATCCTGAACAAATGAGACATAGTCAAACTATTTAAACCTGGGGAGCTGACCTGGTTTGATCTGGAATAAAGAAAACTTTTGAAACACACATGAAATCAGTGTTGTCATTCACTAAGTCAGAAATTAGTAGTCAGGTTCCTGGTGTACGGATACGTCAGCCACCGCACCAACACTGGACTCCCTGAACTGAACTCCACACTTAGTAACATTAACACTATTTCTTCATAGAGAGAAAATATTAGAGTCCTATGTTTTGCGGTAGAACCGACTGCTCTGATACCAATTTTTCACGACCCATCCTCGGGGCCCGTGCCGTGACAACCCCAAGCCTATATTCCATAGGCCTGGGGCTGGCGACTAGAACCAAAGGCTTAAATCCCAATAAAGGGGAAGTAATTACCTTTATAAAAGTAAAAAACACCACAGAGTACATGCAGAAGTAATACACTAAGTACCAATGAATGTAATGAAAAGTAAGTGGGCCAGAATAAAAACCCACCTGAAGTGAAACTACAACTGAACGAAAGTACAATAGGAAAGACAAACAACTTGAAGAAAAATAGAAGCAGCTCCTAGGTCATCCACCACGGATCCTACCTGAAGGGCAGGTACAGATAACGCAACTCCTGGATCGTCTGCCATGGATCTTACCTGAATGGTAGGTACAGATAGCTTCCACAATGATCTTTCCCATCAACCACCTCTGAGTATCGTCTCGTCGTGAATTCCACATCTGTATACTGATTCTTCAGGAGGTCCACCTTTGGGTAGCATCTAGTCCTCAAACACTCGGCCTTTGTCAGCGCTACCTGTCATCTGCAACCAACACAATGAGGTATGGGTATAGCCTGTGCAGGGGTGAGTATACGATACTCATTAGGGAGCTCGAGACCCTCAAGGTCTAAATGAATCCAACAAGGATAACCACATAAGAGGATCTCAACGGATAACCCTTACATAGGTATAAGCCAATACTTATACCTAAGTTATCAAGTAACCTATCTCAATCATGAGGAAACACAAAGGTTACGATATCAATGGATAACCACTACCTAGGTATATTCCCATACATATACCTACGTTATCAAGTGACCCATCTCAATCATGAGGTAAACACAATGGTCATAGACTCAGCTCAAACCACAATTTTTATTATCGAAACCGTAACTGCTGAAGAGCCCCGTCTTTGATGAGTACAATGATATGTCATGACTCCGAGGAACTTTTCACTAACCATATACTGCTGAGGTACTCCTCCTTCCATGTAACGCGGGTCTTCCACCTCACAAAGTGGTGCTCCTCCGCCATGGGTCTGCCACCTCACACAGTAGTGCTCGCCCTCGTAGCCTATAGAGGTACTCCTCTTGTCGAGTACCACAGGTCTGCTACCTGCTACCAAGTGCTCTGTCCACCATGGTTCTGCACCCTAACATAGTAGTGCTTTTTCCACTGGGCTGGTCGACTCACTCCAAGTCGAGTCGGTAAAGCAGTCATCTGGTCTCATCCGGTTACACGGTCTCCATACTCGGTACGATCGTCTCTGGGAGGGTCCACTCCCCGAGCTACAGTTTGATACACCAAAAATAACAATGTACCACAGAGAATTATCTCAAAGGACCACCTCGTCATGGGGGTCTCAATGCAACAGATGGTGCGTTAATCGGACGCCCTGTCTGTGACTTATTAGCCTTTTCGTCCCAGGGGGCCAGTTGGTTTTGTGGGCAAACCAACCCGGCCGTATCTCAATTGTACCATGAACACTCATAGGGTATACTCATAGGGACCGTTTCTCAATGTGATCACCAAACGCGCCTGACAGTTCGTCAAATGGACGTCCAGTCTGAAAGTTATCAGCTTTTCCGTTCCACAGGCCCGGATGATTTTTAAGTCAAAACCAACCCGACCACACTCCAACTGCATCCAAACCTCAAGAGGAGTAAGCCAAAAAATCTGTCTTACTAATAGGAATCCTACAAGGTTGACGGAACATCAATCGGACATCCGAATCTCATGTTATATGCATTTCCGCTCTGAGGTCCTGGTTGGTTTCGGGTTCGAATCAACCCGGACGTACCCATAGTTCTCCGAAACCTTGAGTGTAATATACTGAAACGACCATCTCGATCCGAGGATTGCATTGCAACTAATGGTGCGGTGATTGGAGGTCTGGATCCCATGTTATGGGTGTTTGAATGAAACTGCCCGAGAATAGGGGGTTCGGGCTCGGACCGACCCAGCCCGAGACCCCCTTGGTCGGCCCGAACCGGGTCGACCTGACCTGGGTCCAGGTCCAATCTTATAGGGAACGGCCCAGCCCCGTTGGCGTGGCCTGGCCCTGCATGGGCGGCCCAGCCTCGCCCGGGTGGCCGGTTGGCCTAGCACGGCACTCCCCAACTGGCCTGCTCGTGCTGGCCGAGACGTTGCTGGAAGGGGGGGGGGTGCTGCCCCCTGATTGAAGCTGCTTCCCCCCACATGGGGGCCTCTACCTTTTTCTAGCCATGGGTTACGACCCCCAACTTCTCAAAAACCGGCCTGCTCGGCCGGCCGGTGTGTCACTACGGGACCCCCTCCGCGGGTCCCGCCCTCCTTGCTCCAGCTGTCGGTGGTTCCGGCTGCCGCTCCATGAACCACCGCGGCCAAAGGCCATGGCCTTGTCCGACCGGTGTAGAGCGATGGTGTCGCACCCCCTTTACTGCGGCCCCGCTCTGGCCGCGGCCTATTCGTGGTTCTCCGGCATGGGGCGACGGCGCCACGGCTTCGTTCGACCTCAACGGCGCGGCGCGACAGCACCACACTTCTCCTTTGTTTCCACGCGGTGCGACTACACCACGTCACCTTCTTTCAAGCCACAATGGGTATGATAGAAAAAGGGGGAGGTGGGTCGGTTGTGTTTGTGCGGTCCGACATCCTCTCGTTAAAATGATAGCAAGCGGCCAAAAATTATCAACGAAGTTCATTAAATAAACATGAATGAATATTAAACCCCTACTTCGATGAGGTCGTCAAACGAGGGTCGTCGCGGGGAAAGGATGTCGTGGAAGACGGCGTCGCGGAAGACGGCGTCACGGAAGACGACATCATGGACCGAGGCTCCGTAAGCGTAGCCGGCATTTTCCCAATGAAGGATGCGGTGCGTCGTCGTTCTTCGACGAAGGCGTCTCTCACCGGCTGCGGAGAGGGAAGAGGAACGGCACGTCATTCACTCCTTGTCGTGATGACATTTTTCGTCGGGTTCTTGACGTTATTTGCATTCTCCAACGAAGAAGACGAGTTATATCTCCTCCATTTCCCCACACAAACCATCAACCAAAATATATTAAGACCTTGTCTTAATTTATTCACACATGCCAACACTTTTAAAATTCAAAACTAATTTAATTAATTAATGTGTTCAATTAATTGAGTAGAGAGTGTGTTGGCATTAATGAAAAGAGAAGAGGTAAAGTCACAACATTAAGGAGGAATTTCAAGGGGTTATGGAGAATATGAAAAGGTGGGGGCTCGTGTGGCCCCCACCACTCCTTTATTCTCCCAAGGGAGGTTACAAACCCATCATCCACACAAAGGATAAATCTACTTTGAAGAAAAATAAAATTTGATTAAAAATTTTATTTTATTCATAACTTACTCCTCAAATTTTAAACAACTCCTCCGGAGAAAATGCTCCTTCGGAAAAGTTCTTCTTAAGAAATTAATGGTTCTTCGGTTCCATCAGTGCCCTCGGATTTCGATTCCGAGCACCGGTTCAACAGTTATAAAAAAACTCGCTCGTTTGTTCACTGAACGTACCCGAGCTAAACTTTGGAACCTGATTCCGGGCACACTGGGCCTCGGAATCAGCTTTCGTCAGAAGCCGCAGTCTCTTAAAATTTCAAAGAAATTAATAAAAAAAATTATCCTTGAAATTAATGGGTCATTACATGAAGGGTGGATTTTATAGTAGAGGGGAGAGGGGTTTCCTTAATATAAAATTCATTTGTTTATTAATTTCTCCTAAGACAAGGAATAGTGAGTCTTGAACAACCATGAATTGTAATTTTATAATTTAATCCCAAACCAGGTGGGGTTATCACAGTAGAACATCATTGGTGACTCAATTAATACATTATTTAGCATTTATTCTAAATTATCGGATTCTACTATTCATCAAAAATTAAAGTATTTCACAAAAATCCAAAATATTTACTCCAACCATTTTTTCAACGTGTAGAATTCAAAAATGAAGTCTATTTTAAAAAAAATTTAAATATTATTAAATTAATATTTAATTAAAATCATAATTTACTTAAAAAACAGTTTTTAAGATTAAAACTGATTTATAGTGCTTTCAAAAATTACACAGGGCCTTATAAATTTATCTAAAAACTATTAAACATTGATACAATAATTTATGAATATATTTCAAGGAAATAAATTTTTTTTAAAATTAATTAATTAATTATAATTAATTATTTATGACTTATAAAACACAAAAAAAATTTACTAAGGTCAAATTGTCACTTTCTAAGATGTCTATATTTTATTTTATTATTCATAGGTAATGTAACTCTTATGTTGGATGATTTACTATTCATAAGGGGAATATTACTATTCATAAGGGTATCTTACTATTCATAAGGTTAAGTCACTATTCACCGAAATTTATTTTTGGTTCATTAGACTCCAAAAATCATCCTGAACACAACCGTGTATGTCGGATTTTCAAAATTCAAAACATAGGGGTGACAAAATTATGTTTAAAGGTCACTTGTCACTTAGTGGTTCATTATTTTCTGTTTTCATGTTATTTTATTTCACATTTATAAGAAGGGAATTCCCATTGAAAAACATTGGGCCTTTACAATCACCCTCCTTCAACATTAATAGGTGACATACCAACTAAATATCAACGGAAATGAAATAATGGGCACCATATATTGCCTAAAGATTTCATCAATCCATGTATCGGGATACTCTTTCAATATCTTGATCTATTTGATTATATGATAATCATTGTAGATGTGCACTGACCCATCATTCTTCATAAAAATGTAGACCTGAGCACCTCGTAGTGAAGAAAATAGGAATATAAAACCCTTTTCTAGATTCTCTCTTAATTATTTATTCAGTTATTCCAAATCAATGATGGCCATTATAGAAGGACTCATGGATATGAGAAGAGATCGAGGTAAATGTTTTATTGATGACTCATCTGGTCTTCCATGAGAAAGTCCACGAGACACTTTGAGGAATAAAACAATATTGTCTCTATAATGGCCTGGTATTCAAGCATGATTCTCCCATATTTGTCAAACATTTAAGGCAGATAATATTTCTCAAAAAGAAATAAAATTTCTTATTGATAACTAAACTCAATTAGAGATTAGTTATCGCAAATAAGCTTTAAAAAATTCATATGATGCTTTCAAATGAGAAGAGTGATATAATAATCATGAAATATGATGTCTTATTTATGTAATTATATTCAATATATTCAAAATATTGTATCTGATTACACTACAAGAATTAATAAAATATATATAAGTTTATTCAAACCGCAAACATTGATTATATAGGAGTTATATACTTGATGACAAAAAAATTTAACTATTTTTTAGTAGTATAACTTAACAAAAATGTTTTTTGGTTGTATCTAAATAGATATACAAAACATGGATGATTGAAAAATAAATATAGAACGAGAATAAAATATTTACCTCAAATTCCATTCAAGAACAACTAGTTTACATGTCATAAAATTATTTTATAAATCCATTTCTATACATAAGATAACATATTCCATTCATTACACAATATGTGATTGATTTTTTATTTATATTGATTACATATTACAACCCTAGGATTATTGAATGGGATTTCATATTGTATATGTTTCATGAAATTAAAAAATTGGAGCAATGGCTGGGTGTTGATATGAGCATTCCTTTAGTCTATCTCATTTGTGGGATCTACAACTCCCTTTTTCATTTATTATTATTACATGACATTATTTAATATATTATTCACAATCTAGTTCCCTTAATAATTTTTAAGTGATGATTTTATCACATTTTTTATATGTTTATGTTCATTCATATATGTTATTTATAAATTTTTATTTGGGAATTAATATTTTTATTCCACTTGTTATCTCAAGTCCCTTGAGAACACAATGTGTTAACGATTTCCAACTCACATTTGAGGTAATATTTTAAAATATCTACATATTTATCAAAATCTATAATGGAAATGATTTTTCAATGAATTTAAATTAGTACAATTAATAATTGGTCCATATATATTTTAAAATATCGGGTAAATCAAGAATCGTTCCATGGTAGTTTATAATGTTTTCCCCATAATCCTCAATAGAATCATCATCCATTATATCCTATTCACGTAACTAACTCTCCATAATTTAAATGGTATTTCAATTATATCACGCATTCCAATTTTAGTTATAGGCCATTGGTATATAATGGAATACCAAAATAATTACACTTTTGTAGGGGAAGAACGATATTTAATGTTTTATATGTTATTATTTATAACATGTCTAAGTTGAGCCAATGCTTCAATATATTTCTCAGTACATACCACCTTAATTTTAAATGTCCCATTTAGGAAATCATTATATTTCCTATCACATTGGTTGTGGGAAATATTTCTCATATATTACATCATTTATTAAAATAAGGTGATATTTTTGGTAGGAATACATAGAAAAATATTAAAAATAGGTACCTAAAAAAATTAGAAAGAATAACTAAAAATGAAATTTATAACCGAACTTTTTTATTCTCATGGTTTCAATATAGGTTTTACATTATTAGTTTTAAAAGTTATTCATTATAATACACCAATCTATTCAGGTCATTCATAATCATTCATAATGTTGTTTTGACATTTTAAATATATAATCCAGATCCATATCAAACCTAGTTATTCATAACGGGATATTTTAGGTATTTTGTGTATAGATCAAGATATTAATCAATGAACTTATTCATGTATATTACCCTAATGTACAATTTCTCCAAGGAAACATTCAAATGTAGTATCCAAAAAATGATTTCATTTTTTTGAATGTGATTTCTCTATACATCACCAAAATAATAGAATATTCTATTTTACTATTACACACAACTATGGTTTTTACAAATACATTCCTAGAATAATACCAAAAAATTACCACACCACCCTATTATTTAATCTATAATGACCCAATCCAATTATAAATATAATCTTTTTGGTTTTTATTAATTATATAGTAAATAGGACCCAAGGATATAGAGAGAAAATATTTTTGCGATACTAGGTACATAAAAATTATTTCCTAAAAAAAAATTAATATATTTAGTCCGGTATTAAAAATGGCCACCTAAATCTCTTTCGATTCATAAAATTTTATAGGATGATATGAAAAACATGTAAAAAAATTCGGTGTTCTATCAATCATATAAATAAGATGAACATGTCAAATATAAATTACATATAAGTTAAATTAAATATCAAAATATAATAATACTGAAGGAACTTGAATAAAAACATATTGTTTTGAAATATATATGTAACAAAAAAATCATCTAATTATAGTAATGTATTAGAAATATTGAACATAACCTAAGCATTAATCTACAATAACCACCAAGACAACATCCCATGTTTTATAGAGTATCATTATATGTCAAAAAATCTATAATGTCATTCATATTATTTCTTTAGACATAAAAATTAACTAATTCATTAGAGAAAAACCTAGTAACACAAATCCTAAAATATACATGTTTATGTGTGTCACAAATATAAATTATACATAAGTAATAATAATAAAATAAAACCAAATAAATAAAATGGGTCACATAATTTTTTCCAAAAAAATAACTAATGGAATATCATAATAAATTCCATGATAAAACATATAAAATGAATAATATATATTTTTATGCAATTAATGAAAAATATTCCATTTAAATTAAAATAGTGAATTATGAATGAAAAAAAGTTTGTCTATAAATAATTATTCCTATATTGTATTTATGTGTAGTTTTTGGTAATAGGGTGATAAAATAGTAAAGTGTATAAATACAAAATAATTTATAATAAACCAGAAAAAAACTAAAATGGTATTAATTGATATAATGAATTTTTCAAATTATTATATTATTAAGAACATGTAATTTATTTGTACATAATATTAGGCCATAAATCTTATATGTTCCCATTAATATTCTCCCCAAAGTAATGAACAATGGAACCACTAATTCATGGAAAAACCAAAGATGGAATGATAAATTAATATAGGAATTTTTTTAATTGATAAAAATAATATAAAATGTTTATATTATAATAATATTGAATTAATGTTATGTAAATAGAGATATGTTTTAAGAAAAACACTATAGGGTGTTTCTGAAAGATCCCTTATTGTATTTTTAGATTTTCTATGCACTCTAACTAATACTATAGAGTCATAAATTAGTTTTTTTATAAAATGTATTTATAAATTTATTCAATTTTAGATTATTTATGATCTTGAAATTATGTTAGGTTATAATTATTTAATTGAGATATCTTTTATTGTCACTTTCTCCAAAGTATATCATTTCATAGATTGATGGGAAGATTAATTTAAGGATAATTATTGATGTTATATTCAAATTCGTCTAAACTTCAAGAAATGATATGGAATGATATTCCTTCCCATGATAGTGTATAAATTTTCCTAGATATAGACCTGTTTTAAAATATATGGATGATTTATTGAATGTTAAAATTATCATTATATGTCATGTTAATTTAAATCATATTATTTTCTATTCTGACCTAGATTTTTTTTAATTTTATTAATATACTTTTGAACATGATATATGTTATAATATATTAATTATCATTATACATGACCATAATATTATTTATTTTACCGATATTGATGTTTTTGTATAAAAACTAGTTATGTGTTTTATTGAGGTTCTTAATATTCTATATTATGATAAACTTATTTTTTTAAATGAGAAGAGTAGAGAGGAGGTTGGATGATATATATTTCATTAACATAATCAAAAGGAAGTATATTCATGATACTTAATTAATAATGTCATGATGTTTGGAATATTTTAGAAAATGAGGTTGAAAAATTAAAAGAATCAATTGAGAATATTACAATATCTGTTTGATATACCCACCTTTTCACCCCTTAAGGAAACATGTATTGAAAATTTTAGTAGTAAATTGATTCTATATATGTTGGATTGACATGATTAATGGTTTGGGATGTGTTTTGGTATTATATATGTGTTAAAAGATGTGATGAGATGAGGGTTTTATTTATAAGGGTAGGAGTAGAGAGTTTCTGGATATAATAATTATTATATATTTCTTTTCACCCATTTTCTTACAATATTTTTAATTATTTTTACTATATATATAAATTATTTAATGTGATATTCGCCCAATAATTTCATAAATAGTCCTCATAAATAAACAAAAGCAAAATATAACTTATATGATACACTATTCTCATGATTTAAATAATACATCATTAAAATAATCTCCCAAACACATGACCTAAATGTAGTTTGTCATGATGATTTTATACATAATTAAATTATTTTAAAAATATATAAAATATTTAATCATAATAATCCTTCTAAATTGAGTTTTCTAAACCTCTCACAAGATATTATCCTCATAAAAACCTAGATAATGGAAAAATAAGAAAGGAATGAGTTCAAAATCCCATTAAGGAAAAACATACCATAAAATGATGAATGAAGTGAAAATGGACTAAATATCCAAATAAAAGAACTTGTTAACCTTTAATCTAATAAAAACATTTAAAAGATCCATTAAATCATATAATGATTATTATGAAATAATAAAATATATCTCAGGTCTTAAAACACATACCAATATTTATATCGCATATGAGATTGACATATAGGTGTGTGATACTTTAAAAATAATGAATTATCATGAAAACATGTCATTTAATTAAAATTATACTCACCGTAAATATATTCATACATGATAAAAACATGGATATATGGAACAACCAAAAACATTTGATATCTTTTGTTAGAAATCCATCAATTTTCATTCCCATGTGAATAATAAAAATAAGAAAAGACATCATTACCAAGAATATGTGAACAAACTAATTATGTTATTGACTAATTATAAAATGATATATACACATAATAAACCGAATTATTTGGTGAAATATATTGAAACCAATCTATCACCATCATTTCATATGTGGGGCACTTAAATTCTATCAAAATAATTTTTGAATGAATCATTTAAAAAATCTATATCATAAAAAATACTAATCGAATAAAATAATATCATGAATATATTATTTCATACAATAAAGAAGATCAGAAAAAAAAAGTTTTCATTTTTTAAAAAATGAATCATTACATTGATGGATATATATAATTTGATGGTATTGAAATCAAAATTCAGAAAATGGGGTGAGAAAAATATTTGTATTCAACACACAAAATTGCATATTAATATGAATATACTCAAGAAAACCATTGTTTTTTTTAAATTTTGTAAAAAAGAAAAAATATAATGGAAATATAATTGCATCAATCCTATTCTCCCCTAAAAATTTATAAATTTTAATTGAAATTGTATTTTCTTGTGATAATTAATTTCAATAAGAAATTATATAAAAACAATAACAAAGCTGGAGTTCCAATGTCTTGGGCCATTACAATTGATTTCCCAGAATGGTATTTAAAATCAAGTATCGTAAAGGTAAAAAATTATTAACTGTTTTAGAACATTATTAATTAACACATTAATTAATATTATTTGATAAAAAATATTCACTTCATTTTTTAGATTTTTTTAAACATATTTAAAGATTAACTATATAAAATCAAGAACATTAAGAAATAGTTTTGTAGAAGAAAAATTTCAATGTAATTATTACCAATGGAGAAAATATAAAAAACAATTAATTGTTCTAAAATAGATGTTTTATAATATATTTTAATGTTATAAGTACATTTCATTGTCCTTATTGTTGTGTTTTTTGTATATAATAAATGGTGAATAATTTTTTTTGTTCACTAATATCAATTGATTACCATATAACAATAATTAATTTTATTTTGTATTAAAAAAATAATAATTTTAATTATATTATAAATATATAATATATAATCAACTAATATAAAATAAAATCAACCATGTGTGGAAATTATGTAAAATAAAACAAGTCGATTTTTTGAGGTTGTAGTCTACACAATACAGTATTCATGTTTTGGTTTTTTAATGGAAAAGGGGAGGGTGGATAATACATATAACATAATTATAATTACATAAAATTATAATAATGATAAATATTCTATCATTTTATGATGGTGAAAATGAACATTAGCGAGATAAAAAACACACAATTCATTATAAAATATAATGATATCATAAACATATACCGCACATCTTTGATTAAATCCATTATAAAGGAGATTAATCATTTTATGAGTAGTATTTTTACTTGAACAAACTTCCTTATCATTTTTAGGTTTCTATATAATAGGTTTGGGATAATTTTTTCTAAACAAAATGTGTTTTTAGATGATGTTAATTAAGAAGATGGATTCCCATTTTATAATAGAAAAGGGTTGGAATTTTACCAAATAACAAAAATATATAAATAAATTTATATAAAAATACTGTAAACTAGATTAAATGTTTTTATCTAATGTATTTATTAAGTGATATGATCTATCCAAACTTCCATAACACTATTAGAAACATTTTCTAAACATGTTCATCCATTTAACTCTTAGGTAACACATTTTAATCATTTTGTTTCTCACAATTGTAATAACAAAGTCCTTCGCTTTAGGTATAGATGTTTACTTTTACGTTTATACTCATAAAAATTGGGGATATGAAGTCAAGCGATGATTTTATTCATGTTACATGATGTGACTAGGGCCTCCATTTTGTTTACTATTACGTACCCGCTGTGTATGGAGGGATACATGCATTGTAATCGTATTACATGGTCGAGTACTGATTTGGAAATAAATTGAATATAAATTTCATGTAGTAACATGTACACATCATGAAATTTTATTTTTTTTACTAAATTGGGTTGTAGTATCGTTTTTGAAATATAGACCGTAATTATCCATTTCGACATGCAGCACACCCAATATAAATGAAAACATTATTTTCTCTCCTATTTCATCATCTAGTACCCAATTTTAACATCATTGAATATGTTATAACCATCTGGATGAGTTCTCAATTTCTTTTAATCATTTATTTCTGATTTCTTCTCTCGACTTATTTATCACGGGTTCAGCAGTTTTACTCAATTTTTTGATGTACTCTAATTTTAGTCGAATTGAAGATCTAAAGAAGATAAATACAGTCATTCTAACATTTGTTATGTTTTATTGTTCCATTCATTAATTTTCATGTTGTTTATATGTGCCAATGTGCCACACGCCAATGTTTAGTGTGTCTCATTGAATGAAATTGATCCATGTTATTACCTAATAATGACTAGGTAAATGATTAATTCAACTGAATCATGTTTTAGATTGATTTATTTGATTAAGGTCCACCTCATTGGTTTGTTTCCCTCAGATGACCATTGATCAACCATTTGGCCTAGTATGCCTATGATAATGACTTAGTTACCAATTAAGGGATGTTAAAAATGAAATTTGATTATTGAATGTTTCCCACGTGAGAAAATAAATTTTGAATATATGTAGTAGATTAAAATACATGTTTTGTATAATTAATTAAGCCCATATGAGTATTTAAAAGGCCATGACATATGATGTTGGTCAATACTGGTTTATATTTGGTGCCTAAGGGTGAGGTTGTGCTGTGCTTGAGGGTGATGTTTTTTATGATGCTGTTGAGGTCGTGTAGTTCATGATGGAAATCTTGTGTTGTTCCCAAGGACTAGGTTGTGTTGTTACTAATAGATAGATATTTTTGTTCCTATGGATGAGGGTGTTCAATGCCAGGGGAAATGGATTTACTATTGCATACTTTTTCGTACATTATAGTTTACCACTTTTACCATTTTACACTGCAGTAGGATATACTCACTAACTGATATTCATAGATATTTGGATGGTTATCAAGTGTGATTTATTTATCAGAAGTTGTTTGTTCAGTACTTTGTGCCCAAGCAAATTATATGGTTGCAGTTGCTGATTAGGGAAAGCACCCTTCATTGAGTACTTGATTAGCTTCTTAGGAGTGGGAGAGAATGAGACTGAGTCGATCTGTGTGATACACTTTATTTTTTATTATTTATTTTTATCTTTTGGAACAATTTTTTTGGAACATTGATGTGTACCTATTTTGGTTGTTTATTAAAACATGAACATGTAGCATCACTCTTGTGTGTTGTGACTTTTATCTTTATACATTATCATTCATAAGATTTTTAACTCCATTTGTATGTAATTTAATGATTCAACTCTTTTATTTTTATCTATTTTGATGTGTTACAATCTGTAGATTAGAGTTTTGTTTCCCCACTATCCCACCCAAGTCCCTCACTACTAGTCAGATGCCATTTTGTATGTGGTAATTTTCAAGAGGCCATGTGGCCAACTGGGTATGGGGCACCATATGAGTGGCACATAAATCAGGGACATTAAATAATGGTATCAATGGACTATTTTATTTTTTTCTTTACTATTGGTATCCAATATAAAAAAAATAGAATTTGGTAAATTTTTATTCCCAAGAGTAGTAACACCTTGTTTACGGAAAATACAAATTTCTTAGAATTGATGTTTTTATTTTTAGATTTTCTGTTATTTTTATTTATTCATTTTCTCCATTGGGTGATGTAGTTGTTTTGTGTTATTATTACTGATATCATTGTTGTTTTATTTCTATTTTGACCCATAGAGATTATGGTATTCCATCTCATTCATCATATATTATTTTCATAGAAATCATTTCATGCATTCTTGGAATTCCATTTAGAGAGCATTATTGTTTTCTTGTTCTTGTGATTGGTTTCATGATGGACATTAATGCTATAGTGATAGGTATTTTGATATATATTCCTTCTATTACAATAGGTTTATTAATTCATACTATAGATCTATTATAATTTACGTTGAGATTTTGGTTTGTGAGGTGTATAGGCCCTCATGGATTATAATTTGGTGGATCAGTTTTCCATTGAGAATGAATTTTTATGATGTGTAATTTATATATGATTCACGGGGATTATTCCACCTAACAAATTGGAATTTGGAACTATGTTTCTTTACTAGTGAAAAACTAGGGTTTCGAAGAAGTTTCATAGGGTTACTTCCTCGAAACACAGACAACCAGACATGTGGTTATATGATCACATGTCGTGTGTTCTTTAGTTCGGTTATAAATATGCTTAGTAAAAATCATGAACCAATGGGTACACATCATGTTGTTGTGATCATGTGTCAAACTGTGTGATGTAGATCACAGGGTGAGGGTGTTAGGACAGTGCATGTCGTGTACCATTGGTACACACGGTTTAGTTTATCATATGTTGACCCATGTGGTTTGGGATTCCTAAAAGTAAATGGCTATGAGGGGAAAACATTATTACATTCTATTTGTCAGTCTTACATATTGGGTACCCAAAATGATTACATACCAAGGTAGACAGGGTGTACATGCACATGTCATGTGGGGGTTCTATATTTTGTATACTCAACTTTTGTAAACCATTGAGGGTTTTCTTCACTTATTTAATTATTTTACTCTAGTACCAAAATCCATGATAAATAAAATTTAATTGAGCTGTTTTTTTACCTTGTATAGTCATGCTTCCCTGAGGACCTCTTGCTGTACAACAAGAGAGTGATGATGATCATACCGTAGAGGTTTTAGACCTAGGGATACTGGTTGATCCTCTAGTTGTTATAGATATTGTGTCAGATGCATGTGTTGAGGAATAATATTGTGAAAACATTTTTGCATCATGATGTCCTTCCATGGAGCACTACAGCCCTCAACATCTTTGGCTGAACAAATGTGAGTGTTCTAGCTGCCAAAATCGCCCATGTTTTCTGGGAACGGTGGACCTCAGGAATGATATTCATGATTCATTACCATGTTATCTATTTTGAGCATCTGGTGATACCTAATAAGAAGTGGGTCAAGCTCTCTTCTTATATACTCCATGATTCTTCTATGATGTGGTGTGATGTTACCAACCAGATATAACATCATCATAATATGGCCTAAGAAGAATTTAAGACTAAGAGAGGTTAAATCCTGGGAGTTCATGCATCTGGAGAAGAGCGCTCTATCAGTAATGGACTACTCTACCCATTTTACAAAGTTCATGATCTTAACACATATTTTGATGGGTGATGATCTATTGAAGGACATGAAATTTGAGGACTATATCTAGTATGATATATTATCCTATTTAAATATAATCTATTTGACTACATTATCTGCTATATTAAACCAGGATATGATTACTGAATGCGTTCTGAATGAATCTGTATGTGCGAGTATGGGATGTTCGGTATAGAGATCTAATATTGACTCAACCAGTAGCAGGAAGCTTCATATGGGGAACATTCACAGTGACTATAGCATATTTAATGCATCATTTGGTATCCATGTGAGGTGGTATTAGTGTGGTAGAGTTGTTCATACTATACCGAATTGTATGATTGAGAAAGTAGAGGGACGATATTACAGTAATATAGGCTTGTCCAGCATTTTTTCAGCATGTTTTCTCCAGCAGCTAGTGAGAGAGGGTCTCCACCGACTCCTCATTCAGGGGCAGGGCGACCTACATCCCACTATTCAGGGAACTATTGTATAACATTCAATTCAAGGTTAGGTAATGTTCATGGTTATGGTTGTGAGAATCCATGTTCTCGGATGAAATAGATTTTGTCTTCTTAGGGTACCAAGGTAGTGTCATTTGGCCGTAGTACATTCAATACATATGTAGTGAAATAGTCCCAGTAGGAGAAAGTTCCCAGACTATATACTTTCAGATGTACAATTTCAGTCGCCTCTGTTTTAGCTTCTAAATTTTTTATATATGGTCTTCACAGAGGTTCATATCTATTCCCATTGTAGAGATCCTAGGCTATATAACCTTACATCTAATGATGTTATTAAACTATACAAAATGATATAGATATGGAAGACATGGGTGTTTTCAGGAAAGGAGTTCCCCCTTGAGGTTAGAGGGCGTCACATCCATGGGGATCTCTATTTCCTAGAGATAAAAGGAATTGATGTCATACTTATAAAGGATTGGATAGCATATTTTCATTCCATTTTTTATTTTTGTCATTTCAAGGTGAGTTTCACGCCATTTGAGGAAGGATTATTTGTATACCATAGGGAGTGGGATGTCCAGGAATGATGAGATGGACCCAAGCAATGTGGGTTGAGTGGGATGACATCATAGATTATAAATTTATATATAGATGACTAGGCAACTTCTTATATGAATTTCCCTACATTAGAAGATTATTTTAGGGATGTTGTTAGGACCAATAGGGGCCTATATACACTGGGAGGGGGTGACTCAGGGTTTGGATATTATTTTTCAATGTTCTACCTGCCCCATTGGATCTTGACCTCTTTATTATAAGGGTCACTTTGTTTGCACTTGTGTGTTTATTATGATCACTTATTTTCTTCCTTATCTGATGATGATGCTTTAAATTCAACGCAGGGAAGTAAGCAGACAGACACATAGATTTTTACATGGATAACCCTCACTAGGCTACGTCCAAGGAGCATACATCGGCAAGTAGCTGGTCATACCTAATTCCACTATTCTTCACTAGATGTGGATATAATGGTTCGAGCTAGATAACTTCTATGCTCAGGATCACTGCCTTTACAATGTTTAGGGTCAGTTCACTATTTTCCAAAGGGTCACTCCCTGTTTCTCTTTCTCTGGCTCACTACCAATGGAGAGGATCACCTTCTTCCTCTTCCTTTGCTCACTACTCCGAAAAGGATCCACTCACAGTTTATAGACCTGTAGGTCTCTTCACTTGCATGAAGAAATGAATCTTCCTCGGTATGTAGATGCTCTGTTGAAGCCCAACATTCACACATAGCTGAATTTCACATTTCAACGAAGGTATCGAGCAATCTTCCTGCTTCCATGCAGCCCGAAAATAAGGTCGAGGAATCCACCTTACTTGGTGCGCAAGTCTACCTCGGCACACATGTATCGGCGCACAAGTATCTGTGCGGAACTCACAACTGGCACACAAGTCCTCCTCAGACACATGTGCGACAAAAGCTTCTCCAACTCCAAACTTGCGAGACTCACTTCCCTTTACTCCCACACCATCATTGGCGCGCAACTACCAACAATCGACCTTCTTCAAATCTGGCATGCATGTCCCACTTGCACGACACACCACCACTTGCGCGACCACCACACATGCATGATGGGAGCTTTGATTTATCAAAGTGTTGAACATCGGTGAAGAATGAAGAGGGGTGGTCCAATATTTATAGGAAAACTGACCACCCTGCGCGACGGTGCGCCGGTCACCTGCGCGACCCTGTCTCGGCGTGCAAGTCTTCTTTCTTCCTAGACACTTGTGCGACCAACTCCCAAACTTGCGCGAACCTATTTCCTTTTCCATATTTTGATCCTCTGATCTTGAAAAACATATGGCACGTAAGATTCATATACTCCAAGTCCTCAGAGCGCCGGTCCCTTTTCCAAAAACACTTTTCTTCATTTATTGATTTTCAGGCCCAAAAATATTGCAAACACTGGAAAATGGCACCACCTTGAATATGTACTTTTTGTAGCACCTCCAGATCATCCATTCCATTATCGACGTTCTTGAATCAAACATGGATCATTGCCCACATCTCTTGAACTCGACTTTCCACCATGAAACGCCCTTTGTCAACAAATTTGTATGTCATGGTTTACATCGTCAACAATCACAACATAGATGTTCACTTTGTCAACAAACACAATCACCTCAAATATAGTTCAATGATGCCTTGAAGGATTTTTTCCCAACATCTCCCCCTTTGGGTTTGATGACAACTCTTCCATAAAAATATGAATCATTAATTTTTCATCCACCATTCTCCATTTTCGATTCTGATAGCGATCAATGATTTTCTCCACACATACCCTAATCCCACAAGAGCAACGCTCGGTGTGAGAAAAAAGAGTAAATGAAAAGTTCATCAACGAATCACTTCATCTCTGACTCCCACTGTTGACACCAAACAGATACCATTTTGTACTAAACTGATATTAATTGTTGAAGGACGTGTTGGAAGACCAATGTTTAGTTTGGAAATATTCTTACCACTCTCCAACACCACTCTTCTAACTCCCACTGTTGACAAAAAAAACTGAAACCAATTTGTACTAAACTTATACCAATTGTTGAAGGACTTGTTGGAAGACCAATGACTGGTTTGGAAATATTCTTACCACTCTCCAACACCACTCTTCTTTATTTATCATGATCTTTATCTATCATGATATCTATTATTTGATCGATCACTTGAAGCATCGTCAGATTTGAAAATATCCCCCTTTCACATTTCTCCCCATATCTGGCTGCTCCATTGGTCAGCTTCTCCCCGTATAAATCATGATTTATCAATTTTCCATACTGTCTCCCCCTTGAACAATCACTATTTTCTCCCCCTTTGTCAACGAACCCATAGGTCACTCATTTGCAGTCTGTAATAGAGTAGAGAACACATATCAGCACATTAGGGAAACACATCATACCTCGGGGAGAGGGGGTTTAGTTCCACATCCACACTATTTCAAGTGCGGGGAGTCGACTGAATTCCCAGATCTAGTCAATGTTGTTCAAATGTTTCCTTGGATAAGGCCTTTGTCAGAATGCCTGAAACCTGTAGTTTTTTAGGAACATACTCCAAATTCGCAATGCCTTGCTCCACCTTCTCCTTGATGAAATGATATTTGATCTCAATGTTCTTTGTCCTTGAGTGATGAACTGTTTTTTTCTAAGATTGATTGCACGTGAGTTTTCACACTTTATTCCAATCAGAGACATCACTTCAACTACCATATCTTCAAGCTTCTTCTTCATCCACAATAACTGTGTGCATGCTTGAGTGGTCGCAATATAATAAGCTTCCACTGTGCTCAATGAAATGAAATATTTCTTAGTTCAATGCCATGAAATACACAATACACCAAGATAGAATGCACCGCCTGATGTTGATTTTCTATCATCTGCTGAACCGGCCTAGTCTGCATCAGTATATCCTAATATCTCGGTCTGAGATTTTTCATTATTTGTCATACCGAAATCCACGGTTCTCTTGATATACCAAAGTATTCTTTTCACTGCAATCATGTGCCTTTCCTTGGGATTACTCTAATATCTCGCTGGTTGGAATGTGGAGAAAACCATATCAGTCCTTGTTGTGGTTATGTACAACAGACATCCAATAATTTTCATGTATTCGTTGATATTAACTGCCTTTCCATCCTCATCTTTGGACAATTTCATTCGGGTAGATATCGGAGTCCTCATCTCCATGGAATTTTCCTTTCCAAATATTTTCATTACCTCCTTGGAATATTTTGGATTGTGAAATGAATGTTCCATTCCTTCCTTGTGTCACCAGTTTACTATAAAAATATGTCAGATCACCATTCATAGACATTTTGAACTTATGTTTCATGAATTCAGAAAACTGTCTGCACTATGCATTATCTGATCCGCCAATGGTTATGTCATTGACAAAAACCAATACCAACTTCCTTTGAATACGGTTGTGGATGAAAATAATCTAATCATCTAAATCCTTGAAACTAGTGAAAATGTCTCATTAAAGTCAATACCCTCTATTTGGGAGTATTCTTTGCACACTAGTCGTGCTTTGTTTTGAATCACTATGCCAAATTTGTTCATCTTGGTGTGAAAGACCCTTTTAGTCCCGATGACATTGTTATCTACTGGCCTCAAAACAATCTCCCATCTGTGATTATTCCCAATCTGATTCGGCTCTTCATTCAAGGTCTGATCCCAGTTTTCATATTTAGTTGCATCAGCAAAGCATTTCAGCTCAACCTGAGATAGAATAGATTCTTGCTGCAGTGATTTCATTTTCCTTGAATGAACTGGTTCTGTCTAATCACTTATGATATTATTCCTGTGAATTTCACCTCGAATCTTTGGCTTCTATGCAAATACAGATTTTCCTTCCTCGTACTCACCATCAGTATATTCTTCTGAATTAAATTCATCCACTTCTGCTCTCCATGAGTCTCTTACCACTTGCTCTATCTTAACAGAAAACTTCTCACTGGGTCATTGTTCAATGATGTCTTTTCATTGAACTTCTTACCTTATATTTCTATTGACACGCCTTTGATTTTTTCTTGTAGCATCTTGGTATCCTGAAAGCAGCCAGCTGAGACCACATTGTTAGAACAAAATATATAATCATGAAGTCATGTGTGTTACTGCTTGGCCCCCAATCATTCTTCTGGAATATTAACTTTCATCCTTCATATCTCATTGTGATCTTGCATCAGATTAGGATATAGAATTCCCCCCCCCCCCCGTGTTATGCAACTCTTCTATCTATTAGGCCCATCTGTATCGACCCATAACCAATATTTTCCTCGTGCATCATTTATTCTCATATTCCCATCGGAATTGAGCCATTAACAAAATCTATAAGCCTACTGAGTTTGCAATCGGTGTAGGAAACAAGAGACAATGTCAATAACACAATCACTTCTTGTTGTTCTCTTTGGCTCCCTTTAATCACGAACATTTATACCTAATTTGAGTCAATCAAAACACTGAAGCATATAAAACCTCCACTTTGCATGTTTAGATGCCACTTCCCCTTGGATCATATCTCCCTAAAACCTGAAATACATGAATCATCAGTTAATGGCATTTATATACATAGGAAGAGGGTAAGCTTATGGAATCCTCAAGATGATGATGGTAGGTGATCGGAATGGGTCAACCCTTTGATTCTTTCTTGTAGAGTGTGACACTCTTTATTTGCTTATTCTAATTGCCTTGTTAACTTCAATTGTTTTGGCCATATGACTAGGCATTCTTTACCCGCATGCTGAGTCTTTTTTTGATATGTAGATTCTTCATGCTTGGAATTTTTCACAATATGGGGTTTAAGACCACTTGTAAAAACTTCCGTCTTTGATGTACTACCAAAATTCCATTTCCCTTGATTCCTTTTCTGACCAGGAATATCTTTTCTTTCCATCATTCCTTGCTTCTTCCACCATTGCAAGGATCTTGCACCATCCTCCACGTTTCGCTGTGGGACACGACATGATAATTTTTCAGTACATTCATTGTTGATCATTATTTTATCAGATGATTCAGTCACCACAATCTTTTTCATTGTTGGTGAGTCCTCCATTGAACGTTCATTCTTCTTTATCACAGCTGGAGTAGATCTCCCCTTAATCGTCTAAGTTTTTTCTCATTCTCTCCTTGAGAGCGGTTGTGAGTATGACAGTGGAGGTGACTAATACAACTTTCTTTCAGCTCCATGTGATTCCCCTTAGGCTCCAAGCCTATTCTCCAACTTTCCACTTTGTCTCCCAATGTATGATTTCTCTTTATACATCACTGGAGTCAATAATCTCTTTCTGGGATCCTTTTCCTTTCATGCCTTCTTCTTTCTACAATGTATTGCCAAATTCCCATAATGGTAACATACGATACATCTTCCATCAAAAGCATACCTCGTTTCAATATTTTTCAGATGAGATGCTGATCCAGCCTGAGTTATTCCTATGACATTGAGTGCCTGAGCTTCATAACACATAATCATTGGGTGTCCCTTTCTTCCACAGCAATAGCATCTGATGAATGATTTCCTTTGAGAGTCCCTTCTCTCTGTTTCTTCATGATTCTTCTTCTTATTCTCAGATTTATCAACGATTTTATTTTCATAGCCCGAAATGTATTATAGAGCCTATGAATAGAAGCTTGATGTATGGCCAAGAATCCCGCAGAAATATCACATAGCATCACTTCATTTTGTAACTGTCCTCTTAGGCCTATCCTCTGCACCTGTAGGATTTTGTTCACTTCTAGAACTATTCTCATCTATCTTTCTATCATGCATGGGTGGTGATTCATCAATTCCAATACTAGTTTTCCTAAAATATATGGTCTTTGAGCTGAGAGAATTTGTTCTTGCATTTTTTCAGAAATAGAAAATTTTCTTTTCATTTCATCATCACCTGCCGAAGGATAATGAAATAGTAAGTGCAAGTCATCCTTCATATTAGGCATTCTTCTAGCATTGGATTTCTCTATTTCCTTATTCACTGATTCTAGATATTCTTTCAGCTTCTGAATCAATAAATCACTTGATTCAAGTTGAGCATCAAGTTCTCTCTTGAGATAATTTCCTCTACTCATCTCAACTTCCAATTATTTAGTAATCATTTCCACCACTTCACTTTGTTCCTTCACCTTCAATTTTTCTTGATCAACCGAATCAGACCAACATGCATTCTATTTTTGTAGACTTTGATTCTTCTAAACTAGTTCAGAAAGTTGTGTCACAAAATCATCATTTTTAGATTTCATGTTTTGAATCTCGTCTGTGTTCATATTCTTCCCTTTGACATCAGCTATTTATTTTTCTACCATTGCAGATCTCTTTTTAAATTATTCATCTAGAGAATCATTTTTCTCCCTCAGATCAGTAGCTACGACAATAAGGTTTTGATTCAAACTTCATAACTTGTTGATCTCAGTTTCCAGTGTCTGGATCTGAATATCATTAGATTTATTTTCACCCTTGTTTCTAACATCACTAGAAATATCAGATTCTTTGATACACATGACTTGATCTTTCACTTTTCTATTCAAGCCATCGATCTCCCTTTTCTATTCTTCAATCTTAAGATTATACTCACTAACTGACTCTGAGTTCTCTCGTGTTGATAACATGAGTTTCTCAATTTCTTCCATCAACTCAGACTTTTCTTCTTGTTGTTGCATATATAGTTTTCCATCGTGAACAATATTGTTAGATTTCTTTGTTTTAGCTCTCAAAACATTTATCTCCTCAAGATCATCCTCTAACTCAGCTCTCGTATCTATTTATCCTTCAATTTCTTCTTCTGTTTCAGTATCACTCTAATGCTCATGTACTTCACTCATTCCAACATCATGATTGAGTGAATCAATATTTTCCATATCAGATTCATCCAGACCTTCCTTCAGTAAGTTGTTTGATTATTTTTGTAGAATCACACTTTTTCCAAAAACACTTCCACATTGAGGGAAATTACCTGATTTCTGATTCTTCTTTTATGCTTTTACCTTTCCCATGGTAGACTGAGATAAGAGAAAACTGTATCTTCAACCACACATATTGACTAAACCAAGTTGAAGAATAAAAATATGATAAAAGAAACCATCCCTTTCATACAAATTATTAGGACCAATAGGGGCCTATATACTATGAGAGGGGGGGGGGGGGGTGAATCTGGGTATGTATATTCTTTTTCAATGTTCTTCCTGTCCCACTGGATCTTGACCTCTTTATTACAAGGGTCACTTTGTTTGAAATTGTGGGTTTATTATGATCACTTATTTTCTTCTTTATCTGATGATGATGCTTTAAATGCAACCCAGGGATGTAAGAAGACAGACACATAGATTTTTACTTGGTTCACCCTCACTGGGCTACGTCCAAGGAGCATACGCTGACATGTTGCCTGTCGTACCTAATTCCACAATTCATCACTAGATGTGGATAAAATGGTTTGGGCTAGATCACTTCTATGACCAGGCTCACTGCCTTTACAATGTTTAGGGTCAGCTCACTGCTTTCCCATGGGTCACTCCCTGTTTCTCTCTCTCTAGCTCACTACTGCTGGAGAGTATCACCTTCTTCCTCTTCCTTTTCTCACTGCTCTGGAAAGGATCCACTCACAGTTTATAGACCTGTAGGTCTCTTCACTTGCAAGATTAAATAAATCTTCCTCTATATATAGATGCTCTATTGAATCCCATATTTCACCCATAGATGAATTTCACTTTGCACGGAAGGTTCCAGGCAATCTTCCAGCTTCCACGTGGCCCAAAAATAAGGTCGGGGAATCATCCTTACTTGGCGTGCAAGTCTCCATCAATGCGAAAGTAACAAATGGCATGTAATTCCTCCTCAGATACTTGCGCGACACAAGATTCTCCAACTCCAAACTTGTGCAACTCACTTCCCTTTACGCCCAAACCAACATTGGCACGTAACTACCAACAATCGCCCATCTTCAAATCTGGCGCGCAAGTCCCACTTGCGCGACACACCACCACTTGTGTGACCACCACACCTGCGTGATGGGAGCTCTGATTTCTCAAAGTGTTGAACTCCGGTGAAGAATGAATATGGGTGGTCCAGTATACATAGGCAAATTGACCACCCTGTGCGACGGTGCACAAGTCACCTACGTGACCCAGTCTCGGTGCGCAAGTCTTCTTTCCTCCTAGAAACATGAACGACCAACTCCCAAACATGCACGAACCTATTTCCTTTTCCATATTTTGATCTTCTGATCGTGAAAAACATATGGCACGCAAGATTCATATACTCCAAGTCCTCAGCATGCATGTCCCTTTTCCAAAATCACTTTTCTTCACTTGTCGAATTTGAGGCCTAAAAAATTGGCAAACACTGGAAAACGGCGCCACCTTGTATCTGTTCTTTTTGTAGTGCCTCCAGATCATCCATTCCATTATCGACGTTCTTGAATAAAACAAAGATCGTTGACCACATCACATGAACTCAACATTCCACCATGAAGCCCCCTTTTTCAACAAATTTGTATGTCATGGTTTGCATTGTCAACAATCACAACATAGATGATCACATTGTAAATAAACACAATCACTTTAAAAATACTTCAATGATGCCTTGAGGAATTTTTCCCAACAGATGCCATCCCATTCACCTTTTTAGGATTACCTCCAGTAAGAGATGTAAAGTTATCAATTGATCTAGATCCACGAGCTGCACCTATGTCAATTCCTACTTACAATATGGCTAAAATAGAATTTAATGTTATCATGATATTACTAGATTAATGGGAGAAAAATGTTTCATCTGACCTAATACTTCTCCTTGGGGTTCCCCGATAATTTTTTCCAAAAAGGATAACTATACCCATAAACGTCGTTTCATATATTTGATGCTGAACCAGTTGGCAGTTGACAACCCATACCCTTTTCCAAGGATAGATGAAATCTACTAATAGATTTTAGGAGATCGAGTACTCTCAAAAATTGATTTGAGATCTGTTTTTCATCATGTTCATGTTAGATCCTCTGGCATATCTTGTACAACTTCCCAAAGATGATATGGTATTCTGAGTATGTGGTTATATTGTTCGTTATCAATAATTATCCAGTAATATTAATTTTAATAATGAACCAAGAGTTCCATCCTTACTTTTATACATTTTTGAGGTTTTAATAGTTGATATCATGGTGTACTCTCAAAATTGACACTACTATGTCGTCCATCGTGAGATTGTAATGAGTACACTGAGGGAGACTCTGTAACATTTTAAGCTCGCATTGTGCCACTTCTATATGGATCAGATACAATTTTTAGGTTCGATATTATGGGAAAAAGGAATATTATTATACCTATAGTAGTTGGGAGTAGTAGTTTCTTGGGAACATCCCAAGAACATCTTTGATATGTGGAGTTTTCTTTGGGAATGATGGCTACTACAAAAATTTTATACTAGACATCTCACGCGTAGAAGTTCCAATGACGATCCTGAATAAGAAGGGCTTGTAGAATGTTTCATTAGAATCCTGTGAGATGGCTTTTTAGGAGTTGAATGGGGGATTGAATTTAATGTTTATACTAATTTTTCCTGAGCCAAGAATCAATTACCCGGTTTACTATGACACATTATGAATTGATATCATTTCAGTTATTATACAAGGTGATAAATCCATTGTGTATGGGTCTCAGTAGTTAATGATAGATGAGATGAATTACCCGAAACATGACCTTGAGTTAGCTACGATTGTTCGTGCTCCATCATGTTGTAGAAAAAACTACTCCGGGGAGAATTTCTTTGGTGTACATGGACAAGAAAACCTCATGTACATTATTACACAGCGTGATATGAATTTGAGACAGTGATGGTGGGTGGAATACCTACAGTCTTTCTACAGTGATCTTTTTTACCTTTTGGGAAAGGTAATGTAGTGGCTGATACCTTGAGCTAGATGAATCATACAAATACAGTGTGAAATGCCAGTGGGGATAGGTATCTAATGGAAGTATTCTTCAAAATGAATTTTGTGGTTCACAATATGAATGGGAATAAATTTTTATTATCCTTAATTGAAACCTCTACCTTTAGGGGACGAATATAGATGTGGTAGCTAATAGATTATGAAGGCCTAGTTCTAAAAGATAGTATTTAACACCACAAAATGGTAATTTGTTAAATGACTAAATGATAGGTCTAATGTAAACAAGGTCCACATTATTTTTTGGGAGCCTATTCGATTAGAAATCCACAATTGGGAATTCGTTCCCTAGAGTAGTGATCCCGATGAGTGATTGTTTGGGATGTTTGTCAGGGTGTGTGTGATTGAGGACAATGAACACTATAAAAAACATGTGTTTTCACGTGGGGAATATCAGTAATTAGATGACCTGTTTAGGAACATGGGTGGGCCCCAGGGTGGGGACCTAATATCTAGGGGGAAAATGGTGGTACGTAGCAGTGCGGGACCTGACGAACAAGTGTAGGCGGTGTGTTTTGGCCGTCACTAGGACCCATTTTTTATAGAGTATGTCAGGCGAAGACCCTCATATGGGTTGGATTATTAATGATGATGAGCCCCTTCGTGTCCATGTATTTTTGTGGGTCCCCATTGATATACATGAAGAGTTGGTGTGGGTGTCCCATGCATCAGCTGGGGTAGTACATCTAGGGCTCAACATGAAGTTTTGTGAATTATTCCATTAGTATTGGTGTTTTATTTTGATTAGATAGGTTGGTGGTTTTGTTACGTTCTGTTCCACCTATCAGTAGGTGAATTTAGAACAACATTGACCGACTAGGATTTTACAATAGTTACCTATTCAGGTTTGGAAATACGATGATGTCGTGATGAATTTCATGACAGGTTTATAGAGACCACACCATGGTAATGATGTTGTGTGGGTAGTTTTTGAATGGATTTTAAAGGTCGCTCATTTCTAGTCGATCATGGAGGCCTCCGGTGTTGATGATATTGGAAAGGAGTATATCGATGAGGTGGTACAACTACATGTGGTCCCACAAACTATCATTTTAGATAGGGCATCCCACTTCACATCTCATTTTGGCATAGTTTTTAGAGGGTGATGGGTACATTTGTGCTTCAGATCACATCATACATATCTCGTACTGATATAAAGTCATTTAATACAATTATTGTGCAAGAGGACATCTTTCTAGCACACGTCCTGGATTTTTGGGGCTCTTGGGAGAAGCACATTCCCTTGTTTAATTAACCTTTAATAATATTAATCATGTGATGACAGAAATTGATTATTATTATGATTTATACGGTATGACACACTGATATCCCATATGATGGTTTTGGGACCGTGATGTAGCTTTATTGGGACCACGTCTCATGAAAGAGACCTCTGAGCGGGTCTTGTTGGTTTAGAAGCAAACAGCCACCACAGAGTCCCATCATAAATAATGCATTAATCATTGCAGACGACACATGCAGTTTGAGGTTGGGGATTATTTTTTCTTTCTTGATTCACCGAGGATGGTGTGAAAGATAATTAGGAGACATGGTAAGATATTATTTACATATCTCAGGACATTTGATATTTTAGGGAGGGTCAGGCCAATATTCTATAAGTTTCTATTACATCGGAGGTATATTGCTATGCACGATTCCATCCATGTATCTCAACTACACCACAACAAACCAGACCCATCTTATGCCTATCAATCAAATTAATTATGGTTACATTTAGATTCCTCTTTTGTGGAGCATACTATTTATATTGTGGATTGTAGCACGGTTGTTCTATGTGCACAATATAATCCATTTGTATTGGTGTTATTTATGCATGACTGAGTGATGAATGATACATGGGAGAGGGAGGCTGATGTATGATCACATTTGTAGGAGTTGTTCTCATATATTTATTCATTACCCTTGGAAGGGCAATTTGAGAATGAATTGCTTTATAGTGAAGTTTGTAAGATCCAATTCATCCGTTTAGGTATAGAACATTCCATCTGAGTTTATACATAAAAAATGGTGAATGGTGGTTATGGACTAGATACAGTCTAGTTAAACAGTATGATTGGGCCCTATATGTCATGTATATTTACATACATTCCATGTATGGAGAGATACATGCTCGAAAATCCGAGTCCACATCCATGTAATGGTCTCGCAAGAAAATTGTATGGAAAAAATGCCTATTCTCAAGTAATTGTCTTGTAAATTTCTTATTTTTTATTAAATCATGTAGTTACAATTTTTTTGGCAGAAAAATAGAAAAAATCCATTTCGACGAGCATCACACCAAGGAAAAATCCAAATATGAATTCTTCTCTCATTTCATTGTCTAGAATCGGATTTGATTGCAGTAAAATCTATTGAAACCCTCTAATTGAGTTCATTATTCATCTTGAGTCATTCTTTCTAATTTATTATCTCATTCCAGTTATCATGGGTTCAATATTTCTACTTTTTTTTGTATCTACACTTATTTAGGTTGAATTAAATATCAACACTGGAGAGGAGAGTCTTATTAATATGAGGTGGGTTGTCTTGTGTGGTTAATAAATTTTCATGTTGTTTATATGGTCTACAGTGTCATGATCCCATGTTTTGTGTGTCCCCTTAAACATAAAATACTCATACCATGGGATAATTATTATTATGTAACATATTAATTAACCAAAAGAATGTTTGACATCGTTTCTTTATTAAGGGCCAACTTGTGGGTGTGTTTCCCTCGGATGACCAATCTTTAGCCATTATTCCTAGGATGCCTATGGGAATGCCTTTATTTCCATTTAAGGGTAGTTAAGAATGCAATTTGGTTATTGATTTTTTCACACATGAGATAAAAAATGATGAATCATTGTAGTATTTTAACTTATATATTTCCTGTTATTAATAAATCCCAATTGAGTATTTGAATGGTCATGCTATATGAAGTTTGTCATTTCATGTTTATATTTTGTGCATGAGGGTGAGGTTATGTGATATATGAGGTATAGGTTGCTCTATTCCTAATTATTTGATTATGAATATCCATAGGGATATGTTTTGTTGTTCATATGTGGGTGGTGATGATGTTTGTAAGGGATATATTTTTCAATGCCTGTTGGGGAGGGATTGTTATACCTGGGGTTAGGGTTTTACTATTTCCATCATTTTAGTACTTCTTATCTTAACGTTTTCACTAATTTTCACTTATATTGAATATACTCACTAACATATAGGAACATTGAATTGGGTGGTTGCCTATTGTGATTTATTTATCACACTTGGTTTGGGACATGTTTTGGTCCTAGGTAGATTATATGGTTGTAGGTATTGATCAGGGAAATTTCCCTTATACTAGATCATTATTTGCTACTTATGATCCTAAGATCATGCGACCCAGCAAAGGATTGTGGTGTTTCTTAGTTTTCTTTTATTATCTTTTGGAAAATCATTTTTTTATCATTTTAGTGTATATTGTCTGGTTTTTTCTTAGAACAAAAAAATGTAAAACTATTATTTTGTTTTATGACATCTGAATACTTATATTATTAGTCTTATTCTATCTACTTCACATATATGTTGTTTATGGATTATTATGTTGTATTATTATTTATTCCATTGTGTTACACTCAGTCGATGAGGGCATAGTTTCCACACTATCACTCCCTAGTCCCTCTTTACTACTTAGTAGCCTCTAGCCTTTGTGGAAATGTGGTTGAGACCATGTGGAAAAACGGGTCTGTGGAACTAGTTGAGGGACACCTAGGTTCAGGATGTTATATCAATGCTAAATAGTTTTTATCCTTTTAATTTTTACATTATAAATAAAAAGAATATTTTCCTTACATAATAAATTGGTTATAATTATGAAATATTTGGATGAACATTATTCTGATTCAATTTTATTATGTGATAACAAATATATTTTTTAACCAATAATTTATAATGTATTTCAATTTTTTTAATATTTTAAAATTGAGTTCTAAAATTAAAAATACGGGATTATAATTTAACAAGAAAAATTAATCATTATAAGAAAAAATATAAAATAATTTTTTAATATTAGAAAAAGTGTCCATAAATTGAAAATTAATTATTATATAAAAATAATATAATTAAATTCGTGAATTTAGAGAAATGATATTTATAACTATTCACCTAAAAATACATCCACCTCAAAAAATTATAAAAATTCATATTGAGAACATATTATGATTATAGGTATAAAATAATAATATTTTTGTAACATTTTAATCCTAATTTTTATAATTTTCAAATAATAAATACATTAAATTTAGTGATAGTTTTAATATATGAAATTAACATTTGTTTTATTCTCTATTCTTCTAATACATTCCTATAAATTACAATTTATACAAGTCTAAAATCATTATTATTCTACATAATAATAATTATGAACTAAATGTATATTTTTTAAATAATATTTCACTACTAGCATAGTTGTAGTAGGTGACTCTTTATCTAACAAAATATGTAATTTGTATTAATATAACTATATGTGTATATTCACATTACAATATCAGTTTTTGATTCCATGAAATGACCAGGATACTTCATTATGGTTTATATTTTATGGTTTTGGATTCATGTGTGAAAAAATGCATTGAAATAGTATTTATTTAATAAGGGAAACTAACCTTGTTAAATTTTTTTCTCATAAAAAAATTCTTCATTATAATTCTGTTACTTGGAAGAAATAAAGTGAGGGTACATTTATTTCATAAGAATATTAGGTTCCATTTAAACATTCTCAAACATATGACATACACATGTATAATTTCCAACATGAGTTGTATTTTTTCAAAATACATTTTCCCTTTGATCCATAATTTCAATTGGATAATACTGAAATGAGAAATCATGATCTAGTTTGATGACTTCTAATCACATCACACGTGGATGGTATTGTAGGTTATTTTTCAAAAGAGACAAATTGAAGGAATTGTGTACTTGGGGGAGGTGTTAATGTGTTTATATGTAATAGTTTATTTCCCCTTGATTATAAAGGATCTTGAAGGGACTAGTTTTCTAAGGGATCACCATCACTTTCTTATCAATCATAATAACATACTTCTATGTTGATATTTGAAAGAACAAATTTATACCAATATGAAAATATATATAAATTCAACAATTTCCTAAATAAATATTATACTGAATATATGAAAAAAATTTATATCCCTAAATTGTTTGAACCATAAACAATAATTTTTGGGATAGGTAGTTTTTATCATTATCCTCAGTTCAAATTTTTCAAGGTATATTAGAGTCCTAAATTTCATTCCATATAGATCCTCATGTGGTTCCATTTGAATGATAGATTCAAAAACATTATTTGATAATGAGTCTACCGAGTGGTGTTGTTTGACACAAAATATATGAAAACACATAGATTGATATATCAACTTATCCATCAAATAAATAATTATACTTTCATACCTAAAATATTTTAGATGATGATAAATAGTTTTAATTCATAGCACTCTCTACAATTTTATAAGAATACATCTTCAATCCCACAATGTAATCCAATGTTCCCCATAGTAGTAAAAAAATTGGTTTTCAGATCTTTTTCATTGGATTTTAATATCGGTACCTCATAGTATTATTTAATGTGAAATTTTTGATATTTTTTCGACATCATTATTTATGAATGAATTTTATATAATATTTTTAACATTGGCTTTCTTAAAGAAATCAAAGAGACCCCCATAATAGTACATACTTAAATGTGGTTTGAAATATTTTATTCATATATTTAATGGGAACTTATTTGCCACATCATTAAAAAAATATACGATAAATACATTATCATGGTTTTTTAAATTAAAAATACGGTAACTACACTGTTAATGTATTTCATGTAAGTTACAAATCCTTTTCAGGGACTAGTTTATCAATGAATATTAGTGAAACAATACAAATATTATATTATTAGATATGGGTTCTCAAATTTTCTATATAGAAAATGAAATGGAAAACCATTTATAATGTTAAATTTTACCTAACATACATAATATATTATATTTTTTATTTATCTCATCAGTTAAATAAACATTCAAAAAATAATAATTGTTTTAAATTTTAATCATTATATTCAACCATCCTTGTAGTATAACAAAAAAATAATAAAATAAAAACAACATAACCTGATGATTGTATCTCAACATCAATGCATATTAGCTTTATAATTTGAAATATAACCATTATAATATACAATAATAATAATAATCTAAAAGCCTATCAGACAAATTAAAAAATATTCCCATTTCCTTTGTATGTGACATACCTCTTATCCATTATATGGTGGTGGGTCATAAAAATCTATAAATTGTAATTATATCATTTAACTTATAATATAAATATAATTAATGAATACGTAAGTCAAATATTATTCTAAAATTTAACATTATTGAATTTGGAAACTATTTGGGTAGAAATTATTTTATATATAAACAATATAACATTTTATACTCATTCCATTTCTCTTTTTATGATGATTAAAATTGTTTTTAAAAGAATTTGTCATTTAATAATTATATTTTAATAATTAATTCCATGATATAGTAATTGCAAAGTATAAGTCACGTTTTTACTTTACATTTTTTCAATTTATATCTTCTTCCATTAATCATTTATAAAGAATTAACATTACATGTTGAAAACTATTTTTTATGTTATAAATTGAAATTCCATTATAATATATAAATGTATTAAAATAATAAAACATACATGTCCAATAAATTCATAAAATTATCCATCACATTAGTGTATTTAGAGTACATTCAGTAAGAAATCATTCAGCATAGAAAAATATTTATCGAACAAAAAAAAATATTGTGAATAGGTATTCAATTAAAATATTTAATATCTTATGAAATATATAGACCGTACTCTTAAGGATAAATAAGTATCCAATAATTAATTGCATAATTTGGTGATCTTTAAAAATGTAAATTGTTCTTTCCCCATCTCTCATTATTCATTTCATTTGGTGAAATAAAAAATGGGTCTCTAAATCTATAAACATATTTCATATAATATAGATTAATTATTTACCTATAACTAATATAAAATAAATTAATTATGTATTCATTTATTAAAATAACTGAGTGGTGTCAAATAACCCACATACATGGAAAACAATATCCTTATGTTGATTCTTAACTTATCTCATAATGTATGTTACATGATATCAATATATAAAATCACCAAATTCAATATAAAACAATATATGACAGAATCTATTATAATGTTATACAAAACCATAAAAAATATTAATATACTGATAATTTATCATATCTAGATGAATATTCCTCAGATGTCATAACATCAAGTACTTGTTGTTATCTATATATTTTGTATTTAAATTTCATGTTTTACTTTAAAAATAGAAACATATATAGAATAAGGTTCTGGATACAAACAAAGGATGCTCCTTACAATATATTATAAAATTGAAAAAGTGGTAGTGCAAGGGTGTTTACCAAGGAGAGATTGAAACAAACCCCAGCATCCAGGTCAACAAGATGTTATCAGAATTCCTTGGTGACAAAGGACATTCAGGAGGATAACTCCATAACTGCCCTCTTGGACAAAGCATCAAAAACCTGGATTGCCTCACTATAAGCTTGGGTGACCTCTAGGTGAATACTCTCTAAATGAAACATGAATTCAATCAATGATGGATGAATCTTCCAGAGGAAATAACTGGTCCTTGTCCATATAATGTGCACTGATGTACTTGAGTGAGGTTCCACCCATATCTACCTCCAACCATGGTGGGACGCATAGTTGACATTTTTAATCAATACCCATAATCCATCACCAATCGCCAAACCAAGTATAATATAGTGATAGAATAATCCCTTAACGAAGCCCTGATGGTTACATAACACCCTACCACACCTTGAAGGTCATGGTGCACCAGATTCCACACCCTGTATATTCACTTTCATCCATGATGATATTGGTGGAATCCATCTAATCTATTTCAACAACAATGGTTTCTTGACCCATTTAGAAACAACAAGAGTTTTATGCATTGTAATTTGAGAAAGAGTATTATTCATTGCACCTATTTTTATCTTGCAATCATCTTGTATATACATGTAAACATCCATCAGTCCAGCCTTCAATGAGGGCTTTCGATTGTCAAAACCAACCTGGTTTCTCGCATTCCAAATATGAGAAAAATTATCTTCCAAAAAAGTGTGAAGAAGTGATAAAACATGCTCACATTGATAGGAATTAGTGACTAATGTAATGAAAGAATCCCTATTGTGCATTGATAGTGGATTCCCAAAGACCTCTTAAAGATATTGGAAAATTCTGCAAGTGAAATTGAAGGAAGAGAATAGGTAATGAATTGTTTCCTCATAATGTGTCATAAAATATCAGACTGAGGGAAAATAGATTCCAGTTCACTGCAGGAGGTGTTTCATAGGTATCCTGCCATTCCGAATCATCCATAACATCATATATTTGGAAGGTATAATGAATGGAATTTTAAAATTATACACCACAAAGGAGAAGTCATAGAGGGGAAACATTTGTTCCTATATTACTCCATAGAAGTGAACATGTCATAGATTCTAGGTGTCTAGATCATAGACACAATGTGCGTGAAGGAATAGAATTGCATATCTAGATTAATATTATAGGGAATAAATTTTTTTAGTGATGTGTCATGTTTCATGTTTGTAATTGAGATATCTTTAAGCTATGGAAGGACCTCCATGAATTACATAATTGGCCTATCCAGCCACATCGTTGTCTAAAAATTGATGTTGCATGAGCTTTAAAATAGCAAGTAAGAGTAGTTGATGATTTCATGGTATGTATTTTTAAGTGAAGGCCATATAGAGGAAGACACATATACTGATTTCCTAGTATTAGACATTGATATGAATCATTGTTCATGAAAATTAAGAGAATCAAAATAAGAATTCAACATGTTCTATGTGAAATTACTTATCACTGAATCCATTTAGACAAGAATGAAATAAATGAAACTATAAATATATAACTCAATATTAATTTTTTAGTCATGTATAGATGTTGTGAATAAATATTTTTTTGATATATTGTCCAACTATAGGGACCTCATCTCTTCAAAATTATATATTTCCTAATCTATCTTAAACATCATGTATAATGACCCTAATATTATTTATCACATTATACTAAGGATTAATGGTATCTATAATATAATATATATTACTGTGAAAAAATAATATACTGATATTACTCAAAATATAAAACACAATAAATGGTAAAGAGTAATGGATGTGGTGAAGGAGTTGGTTATGTAGGAGGTTGAGGATTGATTAGATATACCAGTTATGATGGTGGATTGGAATCTATAGCCTGAAATTTTCATTTTATGTTTGAAATAACCATTTGTACCAATGCACCAATTGTTTCATCCATTATCTCACCTATGTCCAAACAAATATATTATAATTTGTTTATTATTCATTTACATACGTCTTATATTGGTGATACTTCAAAATGAATAAATATTTTTTTAATGAAACACATGTTAGTTATTCTCATAAACAAACCTATAGTTTGGGATTTACTATTTTAATAGATAAAGTATCTTTCCCTAATAAAGAAATAATTTTTTTTTGTGATCATGTCTTTAATGAATTCTTTTATGGAATATTTAAATATATCAATTTCGAATCCTAATATATAATGATTCTATTCAACCTAAATAACATCTTGTAATCATCTCATAACCAACACTTTAATCTTCCATAAGATATATTACCCATTTAGTCATATAGATAAATTATATTTTTCATGTATACATTATGGTGGATGGATGTTTAACCTATGATTTTCTGAAGACTCATAATAATATATATGTATTGAAATAATTTTAGACATCATTTTTTTTTCAAATAATGTATACCATTAACGATAAACTGAATGAGTGTAACACCCCAGGATTCCATAGTGTGTTATTTCTTAAAAATAATTCAATAACTTGCACTACACGCAACACCGAGTTCAATCACACCATGACTTAAAAAAAATCCATTCAAAAGAGGTTATGAATAGTGTTAACTAAATTTTAAACTTTATATAATCCTTATAATTTTAGAATTCATATTATGAGTTTCTTAGACATAATGTAAGAACAAATTCATTTTCAGTATTGCACTTTTACCAAATTTTAATAGTGAACCCTTTTTAGATACTATATTTTAAACTTTTTGACTAAATGGGGACATCAAAAATTTAAAATGAAACATCCCAAGCTTCCACGGTACGCTAGCGTGTGTTGTACGCAACACCGAGTTCTAACACACCGTAACCAATCAAACTAGCTGTTATGAATAGTAATACCTACTTTTTGAAGTTATATATATTTTATATTTTAAAATGGACTTCATTTTTGGATTCGGAATATCAAATTTAGCCTAAGGTGAAATTTTGGTACTTTTCGGATAACTTTCATATTTTGATGAATAGTGAAAATTACTAAATTTTAATTAAAAACAACTTTTTAATCAAAATAATTAATAGTGATAAATTGTGAATTTGAGTGGTTTTAAAGTATATTTAGAATATATTTTTACCATTTAATATAATGTTGGTCATTGGACATAATTTTACAATTAAACCGAACATAAACAAGTGTCAATCTTTTGATAGTTAATACCTCTTAAAAACACGCTTTTTGTTTTGACAGCGGGAATTAATTTTAAATTAATTTCTTCCACTTCTGTGTTTTGAATTTAGAAAAATGGATTCCATATTTGGAATCAGGATGTCCAAATTGTGTAAATAGGTAACTTTTATTTTTAGACATTTTGAATAATTACTGTGGTAAATATTTTATTTACCATGGTTAAGGGTGAATCCGGTAAATAAGGGTTAAAAAATAATATTATAATAATACAAAATTACCCTAAAACGTGTCCTAACCTTATTGGTGGACACATACCCGACCATGAGCATCCTTGGGTCAATTTGGGGACCCCTTGGAGCCACTTGTATGTGGTAGGGACACTTTATATTAATAAAGTTAAAATAAAAATAAAAATGGCATAAGCTTACATCTTTTAGAAGAACAATTTTTACATAGGGTTATACATGTTGGATTTTCGATTATAAATATTCATTAGAAAGCTAAAAATATTTACTACATGATTATATTTTATTTATAATTTTTAGACATCATATAAGTTAAATTATTAATGACACAATAATGATGCAATGTTTACCTCATTAATAAATCATTGAAATAAATAATATTATAATGATTAAAATATTATCTAAAACCTGTCCAATTCTTATTGGTTGATGTTATTTAGAATATTAGTCATCTTATCTTCGACATCAATGATTTTTTGACCATTATAAACCGAATATAATTATATTATAAAGTAATACTTTCACTCTTTCCTAAAGAGCCCCTCCTCTCCCTTATAAAAGGAGACCACTTCTACTCATTCCTCACACCTCTCAAGCCACTTGGCTCGTCCAAACTCTGCCCAACTAAGCTCCCCAGATCCCTCTCCTCCTTCTTGAAGCTTCCCCTTAGGCAGAAATCATTTCAAGAAGTCCTTTGGTTCCAACCAAAGTGAGTTACCTAAATTAAAGGTAACGTTTTCTCTTAAATTATTTTCATTTATTTTGCTTCTTCAACCCCCAAACTCTTTTTATTTCCTTTTTTTTGTAACAACACCAGTATCCTAAATATACTAGGATGTTGTTATAAGAAGGATTCAAACTACACATACACACAACTCCATCTAATGGATGATGAACATAATGTTTCTGTGGATGACAAACTAATGCCTCACGAAACGATGATTGTTCAAATACATCTTACCGCCTCTCATGGTGGCCATTATGATGGCACTGTAATTAAATATGATATTAATGATATATATTTTATATATAAGCTTCTGTAATTCCATTTTATTTCATACCATTATTCGTTTCATGTTGTATATACATACGATAATTTCATTTGAGGAAGTGCGGACTACCGCCCCCTTAAAATGATATGACTCGTTCATACCACACATGGAACGTATAAAGGATGGTGTTAATGAACTTAAGTAACATATATAAAATATTATATTATACTGGAATAGTAATATACCTATGTATCATTTGGATTCGATTCTTTTAAAATAAAAATTAAATGGAAATAGCGTTCGTGCGTACGTACGGACTACCGTCTCCACGAACGCGATGAGATTCATTATCCATCGTATCCATTCAAGTATAATTATCATTTAATGATTTAAAAATGATGTTTAAGGACTTGATATCATTCTGGATATGAATAAGATACAAAAAACATGACTTATGTAAGAAAACATATAAAGAAAATGAGTAAGTTAACACCCGAAACGACGATAATACTAAGATATTATTATCAAATCAATATTAAAAGATCATATATGATATCATATTATTGTATATGATTCTTGTATAATTTAGTAACAATTATTTCACTATTATACAGGAGGTTAACCTACCCCAACCAAGGAAAAGTACAAGGTAAGGGTTTACTTTACAACCTCTTCATTATCCAAGGTTTTTTATACGTAATAATCTACTGGGATCTCTTTATCATCCGCATCCATGTTTCTTAAAAATGCATTTAAAAACATTTTTTACTATTTACTAGAATATGAGTTAAAGTCATTTATTCCCTTTTTGACTTTTATAAGTGGTTTATAAAGGAATCTTTCGGTCGTATTCAAAACAAGGTCCTTTTTAACCTTTTCGACAGAATTGAGGTAAGAATGTTTTTTTTAACTTATACGGCAGGTGAGGTTATTTTCCGCCGTTATAAAATCTTCGAAGCTTTCCATACATGCTTATAAGAATATTTTCAAAGAAAATGTTTTATTTTATATGGACCTTAAATGATTTCAAAATAAAAGGAGATACTTCTTTAAAAGGAATTTTGATTTCATCTATGTCAACATCCTTTGATGGATTTTAAGATTATTTGAAGTTGATTTATTATGATACAAAACTTCTATATTGTATTGAAGGTTTTATGATATGTTTGACTGTGGATGTGCTATTTTTATACCATTCATAGTTTATGGTGAAATTATTGACATTTTGTATGCTAGTTTTAATACGAATGTTTATGTTATGTTTAAACCTTTTCATATGGGAATGCATTGGACTTAATAAGTGACGGGTGGAGCCCGCTATAGCTCCTCGATGCATCGGTAGGTCTCATGAGACAAACTAGTGTCTTGGCACAATGCCTTGACAAAATCTTATTTGTAGTCTTGGCACGAGGCCTTGGCTATGTGGTTTTGATAGTCTGGCATTATGCATTCCAACATTATGAAAGTGGTTATTGATTTTTGCATGTGATTATTCGATTAGTAGAATATCCTTGTGAGTAAGTAAATAGAATTATTTCATTTTATTTATGCCATACCATGTTGAAATTTCATGTTTGAAAGGCTTTTGTTTTAGTTATACATTGCCTTAAAAGTTTATTCTTATTTATGAAAGTTTCTGCTATATTGTTATCCTTACTGGGAATTTGAGCTCACCCCTTTTCTATGTTTTATTTTTCCCAGGAAGTGAAGAAGTAAGTTATGAATGACCTGCAGGGATATTATGTGGGGATATGAGTGTGGATTATGGAGACAATATGTAGTTGTAGTAGTTTTTCGTTTAATGATGTAATGTAAAACTTATGAATATATCTAGTGTTTCCAAGGCTACTAAACCAATCAGTCTTCCGAGATTTGATCTTTCTTGTGATCATGCCAATGTTACGAAGTAATGCACCGACTCTGGGTAGCTGGGGTCGGGGCGTTACAGTTGGTATCAGAGGAAGTTTAGTTCAAACCTTGGAAGCTAGATTTAGATAAACTCTGATTAGAGCACGTAGACCTAAGATGAACTAGGAGGATTAGTATAGAAGAACTTCCTAGAATTTTGGTATTGTAGAGATTTTGTGAGTTTTCCGAGCAATACATCCTTGTCTGGATACGTGCAGGTAGAGGCGGCTCTGGCACAGATGTACCTAGGGGTAAAACCCGAAAACACCGCTTTGAGCTAGACTCGAACGGGAACTGGTGCACGACAACGGGCCTTGCTGCACTCTTGGTTACGACACTCCCGGGGGATATGCTTAGGATAACTCTCATTTTCTTTACAAATCATTTTGAAGGGATTATGAGTATATACTTCCTCAAAGAAAACATTTTTATGATTATGGATTATATCCATAAATAGTTCAATTTATGTTAAGTGTTTTATAAGTATGGGATTATGTATTTTGACTCATAAACTAATCTAGTTTATTCCATTGTTTAGAAATGGCGCCCAGTAGAAGGAATGATAACTCCAGAAATACACATTATTCAAAGAGAAGGAAGGATCATATCTCTCATGGTCTTAAGCTAGAATTTATAAGAGAAATAGTATCCCATGTATTATCATCATATGAAGAAATAATATCATGTGTTGATAAGATAAGTAAAGAGTTTACTGAGTCCTATGGCTTTGAAGGGAAGAAAGGGAAGAAAAGGATGGAAGAGAGAAAAATGGATAAAGGGAAGAGGGAAAAGAAGAATTTTCCCATATGTGGTAACTGTGGAAAGAAACACCCTAGAACTTGCCTGAAAGGAATGGGAGTTTGTTATAAGTGTGGAGGAAAAGGGCACAAAGTACGTGACTGCAAGGGTAAGAAAATGGTTTCAAATGTACAATGCTTCATTTGCAAGGAGTTTGGACACTACGCGAACCTATGTCCCAGTCATCAGACTATGCCGCAAATGATGTTATTGGATAATAATCAAGTTATGATACTACCACAGATGAAGAGGAATGATTAAAGCTCTTATGTTGATTATGCCAATTGAGTGTTGTATCAACAATGTACTTGTTATAATAATTATGGAGTATATAAGGATTGTACTGCAGTACTATTTCATTAAGGACTTGAGATTGTGTGGAACAAATAAAAGTGACTCAATAGCAGGATAGATTTTTGGAAAATATATGGTTGAGAGAATGATAAACCATAATATAGTTCTGATACTGAGGTAGTGATTTTGGAATAATATGTGATTGTTTTGGATAAATTATATTGGATATTCTTGACTACCTTGGAACTAATTAATGATTTGTATATTCCATCATTGTTGGGGTTTAAAACATTTTTGGATTAATGAAGTATATCCAGCATTCTATATGGAATAAGGGAGCATGAATGTAATCAATAAGGAATATGGTAATACATGATGAAGGTATTCATATGCTATTACGGGGTAAAAGGGATCTATATTATGTTTACCTTCCTTATGAATGTTGGACTGTGAGTTTGGGAAGAAGTATTTTGGATAGTTCTAGTTTGGATTATTTTGGATTTCCATAAAAGAACAACCCGGAGGTCGGACGACAACCCGTCGCGTCCGGCAAGGCTGCGAGACTTGAACTCGCAACCGAAGGGAGACAAGGGTGTATCACCTACCACTATCCCACGAGATGTCCTGGATTAAATAAAGTAGTTTTTTAAAAGATCTGGTAGATGAATTATAAATTCGTTTATTTTGGAACCCTCTATGAATAGTATAAATAGAATTTTTTTTACGAGTGAATGATGAGTTTTTGGTAGAAATTTATTAAGGGATAAAACACTAATTATAAAGTAAGTATATCTCCTTATGATCTTAGCCAATCTCATAAATAAATTCCTCAATATTAAGAAAAGCAACTTAGAACAAAAATGTTTTCCTAGATGGTACCTTAAATCATCACTAATTTATGGCTTTTGGATTGTTGGCCTTTTCATAGCCATGTTCTCTACCACTCTCCATCAGATAATTGATGGTTAGATTTTTCTTCCATATCCATATTTTCTTACATGGAACCCTAGTATGTGTTATTTTTCGTAATCTTCATACTTTCGACTCTTTATTTTAAATAGAGGCCTCGTTAATTCAATTTTCAATGTGGGATTTCAACTAAGATATTTTGAAACGTCAAAAATGTGTTATCCTAATACCCTATGTTTTGTTGAACCGATGGTATTTCAAATCATCATAGATTGATGAATTTAAGGACCTCAATTATACACTTGTTTGTGATTGATGATCTCAATCACTACCTATAAATATTTACGTTTTTCCTCCAATTATATGTCTCTAATTTCCACCAATGTTCTCCTAATCGAGATCATAATTTGGTGGTGACCCTTTCATTTCTCTTTTCCTCATATTAAGAATAAATTTTAGTAACCCAATTTCCGATGTGGGTTTTCCCATAAGGATATTTTTTTTTCAACCTTTTATTTTCGAAGAACAATTTCAAATTCCGAGGACGCAATTTATTGAAGGAGGGGAAAATGTAACACCCCAGGATTCCATAGTGTGTTATTTCTTAAAAATAAATCAATAACTTGCACTACACGCAACACCGAGTTCAATCACACCATGACTTAAAAAAAATCCATTCAAAAGAGGTTATGAATAGTGTTAACTAAATTTTAAACTTTATATAATTCTTATAATTTTAGAATTCATATTATGAGTTTCTTAGACAAAATGTAAGAACAAATTCATTTTCAGTATTGAACTTTTACCAAATTTTAATAGTGAACCCTTTTTAGATACTATATTTTAAACTTTTTGACTAAATGGGGACATCAAAAATTTAAAATGAAACATCCCAAGCTTCCACGGTACGCTAGCGTGTGTTGTACGCAACACCGAGTTCTAACACACCGTAACCAATCAAACTAGCTGTTATGAATAGTAATACCTACTTTTTGAAGTTATATATATTTTATATTTTAAAATGGACTTCATTTTTGGATTCGGAATATCAAATTTAGCCTAAGGTGAAATTTTGGTACTTTTCGGATAACTTTCATATTTTGATGAATAGTGAAAATTACTAAATTTTAATTAAAAACAACTATTTTAATCAAAATAATTAATAGTGATAAATTGTGAATTTGAGTGGTTTTAAAGTATATTTAGAATATATTTTTACCATTTAATATAATGTTGGTCATTGGACATAATTTTACAATTAAACCGAACATAAACAAGTGTCAATCTTTTGATAGTTATTACCTCTTAAAAACACGCTTTTTGTTTTGACAGCGGGAATTAATTTTAAATTAATTTCTGCCACTTCTGTGTTTTGAATTTATAAAAATGGATTCCATATTTGGAATCAGGATGTCCAAATTGTGTAAATAGGTAACTTTTATTTTTAGACATTTTGAATAATTACTGTGGTAAATATTTTATTTACCATGGTTAAGGGTAAATCCGGTAAATAAGGGTTAAAAAATAATATTATAATAATACAAAATTACCCTAAAACGTTTCCTAACCTTATTGGTGGACACATACCCGACCATGAGCATCCTTGGGTCAATTTGGGGACCCCTTGGAGCCACTTGTATGTGGTAGGGACACTTTATATTAATAAAGTTAAAATAAAAATAAAAATGGCATAAGCTTACATCTTTTAGAAGAAAATTTTTTACATAGGGTTATACATGTTGAATTTTCGATTATAAATATTAATTAGAAAGCTAAAAAGATTTCCTACATGATGATATTTTATTTATAATTTTTAGACATCAAATAAGTTAAATTATTAATGACACAATAATGATGCAATGTTTACCTCATTAATAAATCATTGAAATAAATAATATTATAATGATTAAAATATTATCTAAAACCTGTCCAATTCTTAATGGTTGATGTTATTTAGAATATTAGTTATCTTATCTTCGACCTCAATGATTTTTTGACCATTATAAACCGAATATAATTATATTATAAAGTAATACTTTCACACTTTCCTAAAGAGCCCCTCCTCTCCCTTATAAAAGGAGACCACGTCTACTCATTCCTCACACCTCTCAAGCCACTTGGCTCGTCCAAACTCTGCCCAACTAAGATCCCCACATCCCTCTACTCCTCCTTGAAGCTTCCCCTTAGGCAGAAAGCATTTCAAGAAGTCCTTTGGTTCCAACCAAAGTGAGTTACCTAAATTAAAGGTAACGTTTTCTCTTAAATTATTTTCATTTATTTTGCTTCTTCAACCCCCAAACTCTTTTTATTTCCTTTCTTTTGTAACAACACCAGTATCCTCAATATACTAGGATGTTGTTATAAGAAGGATTAAAACTACACATACACACAACTCCATCTAATGGATGATGAACATAATGTTTCTGTGGATGGCAAACTAACGCCTCACGAAACGATGATTGTTCAAATACATCTTACCGCCTCTCATGGTGGCCATTATGATGGCACTGTAATTAAATATGATATTAACGATATATATTTTATATATAAGCTTCTGTAATTCCATTTTATTTCATACCATTATTCGTTTCATGTTGTATATACATACGATAATTTCATTTGAGGAAGTGCGGACTACCGCCCCCTTAAAATGATATGACTCGTTCATACCACACATGGAATGTATAAAGGATGGTGTTAATGAACTTAAGTAACATATATAAAATATTATATTATACTGGAATATTAATATACCTATTTATCATTTGGATTCGATTCTTTTAAAATAAAAATTAAATGGAAATAGCGTTCGTGCGTACGTACGGACTACCGTCTCCAGGAACGCGATGAGATTCATTCTCCATCGTATCCATTCAAGTATAATTATCATTTAATGATTTAAAAATGATGTTTAAGGACTTGATATCATTCTGGATATGAATAAGATACAAAAAACATGACTTATGTAACAAAACATATAAAGAAAATGAGTAAGTTAACACCCGAAACGACGATAATACTAAGATATTATTATCAAATCAATATTAAAAGATCATATATGATATCATATTAATGTATATGATTCTTGTATAATTTAGTAACAATTATTTCACTATTATACAGGAGGTTAACCTACCCCAACCAAGGAAAAGTACAAGGTAAGGGTTTACTTTACAACCTCTTCATTATCCAAGGTTGTTTATACGTAATAATCTACTGAGATCTCTTTATCATCCACATCCATGTTTCGTAAAAATTCATTTAAAAACATTTTTTACTATTTACTAGAATATGAGTTAAAGTCATTTATACCCTTTTTGACTTTTATAAGTGGTTTATAAAGGAATCTTTCGGTCGTATTCAAAACAAGGTCCTTTTTAACCTTTTCGACAGAATTGAGGTAAGAATGTTTTTTTAACTTATACGGCGGGTGCGGTTATTTTCCGCCGTTATAAAATCGTCAAAGCTTTCCATACAAGCTTATAAGAATATTTTCAAAGAAAATGTTTTATTTTATATGGACCTTAAATGATTTCAAAATAAAAGGAGATACTTCTTTAAAAAGAATTTTGATTTCATCTATGTCAACATCCTTTGATGGATTTTAAGATTATTTCAAGTTGATTTATTATGATACAAAACTTCTATATTGTATTGAAGGTTTTGTGATATGTTTAACTATGGATGTGCTATTTTTATACCATTCATAGTTTATGGTGAAATTATTGACATTTCGTATGCTAGTTTTAATACGAATGTTTATGTTATGTTTAAACTTTTCATATGGGAATGCATTGGACTTAATAAGTGACAGGTGGAGCCCGCTATAGCTCCTCGATGCATCGGTAGGTCTCATGAGACAAACTAGTGTCTTGGCATAAGGCCTTGACAAAATCTTATTTGTAGTCTTAGCACGAGGCCTTGGCTATGTGGTTTTGATAGTCTGGCATTATGCATTCCAACATTATGAAAGTGGTTATTGATTTTTGCATGTGATTATTCAATTAGTAGAATATCCATGTGAGTAAGTAAATGGCATTATTTCATTTTATTTATGCCATACCATGTTGAAATTTCATGTTTGAAAGGCTTTTGTTTTAGTTATACATTGCCTTAAAAGTTTATTCTTATTTATGAAAGTTTCCGCTATATTGTTATCCTTACTGGGCATTTGAGCTCACCCCTTTTCTATGTTTTATTTTTCCCTAGAAGTGAAGAAGTAAGTTATGAATGACCTGCAGGGATATTATGTGGGGATATGAGTGTGGATTATGGAGACAATATGTAGTTGTAGTAGTTTTTCGTTTAATGATGTAATGTAAAACTTATGAATATATCTAGTGTTTCCAAGGCTACTAAACCAATCGGTCTTTCGAGATTTGATCTTTCTTGTGATCATGCCAATGTTACGAAGTAATGCACCGACTCTGGGTAGCTGGGGTCGGGGCGTTACAATGAGGGTATGTTTTTTTTGATAGGATATCCCTTTGAGATCTCCTTAATGTTTTTGTAAATAAATAATAAAAATATCATTAATATAATCATTAATATAATAGAACTAGTAAGTCATAAGAATTCACATAACAATTATTCATTGTGTCTTCTCCTATAAAAAAACATGTTCCATGTATCAACATCATAATAATGACACAAATAATAATTATTTTGATATTTTCAATGCCTAATAAGTAAATTTTATGTTATGGTTGATTTAAAATTCTTCAACCTACCAGAATCCAAAGACAAATATTTCTTCATATCTCCTCCAATATAATGTATATCATTTTTAATATAAAAATGAGTGGGAAAACTATATCATAAAAAAATCATGATTTGAAAGATCAAAAAAATTAAATACTATAATTTTCACCAATAATTGATATATTTCCACTTGTTCAAAAACTATCTAATGAATAATAATAACTAATACTTATCCCAAAGATGGTTCTATAATAAAATCTAAAAATTATTTTGAATTTATACCCCTGGTAATATCATCTTCATCAAAAAATAGAATTGTATCCTTAAGTCCAATATATGGAAACTTTATAATATTTTTATTAAATTCTTTCACATTGACCAACCCTCGATGTCCTCTCTCACACAATAAAAGTTTATTGCACATATGTTGAAGGATGGGGAGGCTCAATAAAAAGAGTATGTGTACAATCAACACCAACAGAATGTTTGATATCCTCAACAAAGATTATGTATGGTCTAATGTAGAATCTCACAGTGAATTTGATGTAAAATCAAACATTATCCAAAATATCAAAGCAATTAAAACTGGATCACAACACAAATTATTATAAATAAAATAAAATAAAAACTATATAATTATCCAATACAAAGTATTCAATTTTTTTTTAAAAATTGTATTTTTTAACATAGATAACTAATATATTAATTACAACAATTAGATATGATGTGACATAAATAAATGAATACAATAGAAATAGTTGAATGAAATTTTGATTTATTTATTTTAAAATGATTCAAAAAATTAAAAACAAAACTAATGGATCCATTTTTTATTATACTATTTATGGTATCTCCAATTAAAATCACAATTTCAGAGTTGATCTACTTTTAAACATGTGCACGAATAATAAATATTCTCCAATATATATGAAAAATCAGTACTATGATGTTATCCTCAATATTCTCTCTTAATCAATAGATAAATACATGAATCTCAAATAAATCAAAATTTTCATCGTTTTTTTCATCCAGAAAATTATAACTCTTTCTTTGTAAAATAATAAATTACTTTTTATTTTATTCATAATGAGAATAAAAATAATTATATAATTTTATTAAATGATAAAAGTTTTATTTTTTTAATCCAATCTATATAAATTAACTAGTTCCATATATAATTCATACTATCTAAAAATAATGTTACGAAAAACCAATTTACAGTTCAACAAAGGAACATGAAATTTATTATTATCAAACACTCATATTATTCCACTACTCTATAATATTCATTTGACACAAATATTGTATTTTTTACATTGGAAATCTATAAATGAATGGGTTTAGTGATAAAAAAATATTAAACTATTCTAAACCAACCATATGTCATCCTAACTATTTAAATAAAATATATAAAAATTATTATCATAGGTACACCGTTTTGTCATATATAAAAATTGATAGCATGGTATCCTTATCGATGTTTATGATACATAATATCTTATAGGAATGGTTTATATAGGTAATTTAATATTTCTATAGTATGATCTATCAAAATTAACCATATCATTCATCCTTGGATAAAATTATTTAAAACATTAATATTCAATTTTACATATGCATAAAAATAATCGAGGTAATTAAATTTGCATAATTTAATTTTAATTATCTATTAACCTATCAATAATATTAATTTCAATCCATGGTTCCTCTTTCCCCAAAAATTTATGAGTTCATTAAGAGATGAAGAAAAACATATGATCTGGTTGGAAAACATTATATTGAAAAAAAACTCTACTAAATACTTATAGATATACTTTTTTACATTAGGGTCATGTGGTATAAATAGATTCTTAAAATTTCCCTTTATTATCTTCACATACCTATATAAAGGACCTATATAACATAGTTATACTAGTCCATACAATGTTATTTCTCACACCTAATAAACCATTAAATACACTATGATATTAAAAATCATAGAGGAAAACACATTTCTAGTTTAAAACATATTACAAATACATTATTATAAAAAAAATTATTTATAATTAGTCCCATTGATATAAATAAAATTAAAAAAATAATGCATCATTGTGAATGTTTTTCTATCACAGACAAGAAATATATCATTTAATTCAATTGGTGTTAGTTGTTTTATCATAATGTGGCAACAATTATATTTCAAAAATATTGAGAAAAAATATTTTTGTGAATTTTTTTTTATGAATAACCTTTTATACATATATATGATGAAGGTAATGAAAAATACATATTAGAACCCTAGTTGATAATTTATGGAATGCTCTAGGAAGTAGTATTATCATTAATTAAATATGTGAGATAAATCCAATCATATTCACAATTTAATAAGTCCAAAATTCTATTAAATAAATATTAATTATTCCCTTTAATATATCTTATTTTTCAAATCAAATTGTCGCACATATATTTATCCACATTTAGGAAAAAAATATCATTTTCAAATCTCATTATATATCTAATAAGAAATTACAAAAAAATTAACCTTTTTATAAAAATATTTCAATCGTTACCTATGTTTTTTGTGTTTTGTAAAAATACATTATTGATATTTACCATCTCAAAATAATGATAGTTGGGTATTGGTTTCTATGTAACATCTTATTCTTATGAGACATTGAAATAATTTTTTAATATTTGATATGGGTTATAACTAGATAAAACTATATATGTACCTTGAATAATAATTTTCTCTCATTTGAAGTTGATAATAAGATATAATGTGTTCAAATTTTTGACAAGCGTTATGCCACGTGACACTATATGAAGAAAAATTTATATTCAATGGTAAGTCATTAATACTGAACATAATTATTTCATGTAGTTGAATATGTTCCATTTTAATAGAATAATATAATTTAATACTTATCTCCAAAAAAATATTCAATTATTCAACTTATGGTAAATAAAAAATAATATTATCATTTCAAGGTGTTTTTATCTAGAAATCATTAATCATGACATGGTATAATTCAAAATCGTTAAAAAATTTGGAGATAATCATTTTATTATGAATTAAATAATAAATGAATTATTTTTTCTCATAATACATAAATATTTATTTATTCCATTGGATTATTTTAAATGTATCATAATTATATCATCATTTCAAATTATAGAAAACAATTAATTAGATATCTGAAATAGTGGAAAATCAACTGGATAGTGTAATTTTCTATTATATATTATTAATATACATTCTATCATATCCATTTCATTATATTAATTTTAATATAAATTATTCAATGATATAATTATTGGATAATACCAGATATCCTTGGGATGATTTTGTCTTAATACTAAATCAATGTGTTATTTTTCATTCAACGTATATAAATTGGATTTGGTTCCCTACTAACAACAAATATGTAGATTAATATTACAAATATTTATAGTTATTTAATATTACATAACTATTAATCAAATGTGGATTTTTTTTTGCATAACATAGTTTGGGATTTTTTTATGAGTACAAATAACACTAAAAGGTCATAGAAGTTCTCCGATATGATGAGAACACAGAAGTTCTATATAAATATTTTTTTATTAAATTTCATATATTCAGATTTTATTATTTTAGTGAAATAAATAATATATTATATCGTGGTTTAATACCCTTAGGAATTTAAGGAACCTTCTCATGGAGCACAAACATAGTAATATCCTATGTAGGATATTATGAGAAAGATACCCACCAATAGAAAATCCATGTTATATTTTTTTTGAAAGATTATTTCTATTTATATGATAAAGTATCTTTATATATTCATATTATTATTAATTAAAAATCTATTTGACCTATAATTATGTATTGATGAAATCTATGGTGACATATGTTCACAATGAGTTAGGATATATTGGCGGTGCCATTAGTAGTACTTCATTAATGAAAAATATGAGAATGCAATTATCCAATATGTTCATTAAAATATGTTGATATAACTAGCCCTATTAAGACTGTTATATTTTAAATAAATGCTCTTGGTATTCTCTAAGAATGTCTAATTTTGTGAAAGTCCGAGAAACAGATATCATGAACATTGGTTGATGGCATGAATGTGAAACATACTTTTTTGAGACATAATATAAAAAGATTACATTAAATAAATATGCATATGTATAAGGTATTGTGTCATTTCATAACTAACTTATTTTTCTAGACATTTCATAGAATTTTTTCAGATGTTTACTTTGGACTTTTTGAAACATCAATTAATTCCACAGAGAAAAAGACATATAGGGTAACTCATTTAGGGTATCCATAATCTCTGATAATTTTTTACCATTTATTATTTAACAAGATTAATAAATATTTTTACTGTACATGGTATAATAATTATACTTGTTTTCTTTGTCACATGTATTGTGTGTCTATTAGATTGAGAGAATATAATGTTACTGGAATATTAAAAAAAATTCCAATTTTGTGAAAGTCATTTTTATGCATTTTGTTGTAGAATAATGTAATGAAGTTTAATTTATTATTAAATTGATATTATTCATGTCCCAAAAAACACTATGGAGGAATGGAGGAATGATTTTAATGATCTAGTAAGAAATTATATATATTGACTATTATTTGAAAAATAATATTTAATTTAAATTTCTAACTTAATCACATGTAGAGACATAGTATTATTATTTTTATTATTGACATTGGGTTATTAAATGATTAAATATATTTTAATGGGAACCAATAAATATATTTATATTTAATGGTAGAGATATATTATCCCATATGTATTAGTTTCAAATATATCCAATTAATTTTGTGTTGTGAAAAAACTACAATGAGAGAGAATCATATGATTCACCTGGGAAATATCTCTATATGAATACTCCCATGAATGGATATCAATATTCCATAGTCACATTATCTCATTCTTAGATAGATCAAATAGAAAAAATTGAAAGAAAATATCATGGTGGTAAAATAATAATGACACAAGTGATTGGATCTTCTATCCTAGTACCCAAAGATTACAACAATGATGTTCAAGGATTTATTGAACACATGTGGATCATCTCTGCCATATATCTTCTATTAATTTATACAACTTATTGTAAAGAAAAATTAGATCTCAATATCCATTAATGAATAAAAAATTACCAAAAGGTTTCTCATTAACTAAATAATTTAAATTGAAACAATATGTGATGATCATTTGTTTATTTCTAGAATTCTATCACTTCTCTGCTTTCCTTGATTCAATTCCTCTGAAAATGGTCTTCTTAATCGTGTAATTCTCATATTTTTCATCAATCATGATTAAAAATAAAATTTGGGAACAACCCATCATACTTTTATTCTACGCATAAAACATATATGTGGTATCAGAGATGACTCAATTTTTTTAATTATTTAATGATTGTTAGTGTATTCAATCATTTTCCATTTTTTTAATTCTAGATTAATTTTTCATTTAATCTAAATTGAGAGCTATTCTTATACCACAATATTTTTGAAAAATATATAAAAATTTTAATTTTATTTTTGAAATAAAATCTTATATATCATTAATAGTTGTTTAGTATTCTGGAACAATAACACAAGAGTACATGTTGTCGAATCATATTCACATGTCGTGTTAAACTGTTTAATGGACTAGGAATTAATTCATAATTAATTCAAACTATGTGAATTGAATAAAAATGGTTTTTTAAATTTCCTACATTATGTGATGATAGGGGAATCCTAGAACATAATTTGACAGATTACAGACCACATAGTACAATTTCATGGCATGTATCACATTATGTCTCTGGTAGAACATATATTTCCATAAAGAGATGACATGACTAGTGACCATGTAATTTTGTGGCCACGCTCCATGTATAACATTTTTACACTTATTGTACTCTATTTCAATGTGGTGTGGTTTAGATGGTGAGTTCTTAGGATTATACCCCTGATATGCATTGAAATGTGTACATGATGTGTATCTCTCTTTAACAAGCCATGCACATAAACCAAATTAAATAGAATTAAAATTTATTTATTATATTGTGTCAACCATATTTACATGTTCTTGTTAGTGGAAAATAATATGATAGAAAACACCATGTGATGAGTTTTAATATATATTTCAATTTTTAATTAATTTCTTTGTAAGTTTTAGATATATGTCTCATGTATGAGTCACATAATTATTATTACTCTATGTGATATTAAAGCATAACAAGTGACAGAAAATCATTTTAATCATGTAATCATTAAATTGATATTACAAATCAGTAATGTATCTAATAACTCGCGTATGTCATATGTCACAAGAGTAAAAATAATATGATTAAAATAAATTTTGGGTAGATTTATATGGTTATTAAATGTTCTTATCGACGATACCATTATGTACATATTTAAATTTAAATAAAATTATTTAATTCACTTAAAATTATGTTGGATGATAATAGCAATAAAACTCGGACTTTAAATAATATAGAAAAATTAAATAACTACAAAAGTTAATTAATTTATTTGATTATGATTTATCATAAATATTAATGATTAATAATTGTACGCTTGTTTTCATTAATGGGATATTCATTTGAAAAACAAATTTATGATCTAGAACATAGAAAAGACCATTCTATTAGATTTAATTCATTTAATTCAATATTATATTAAACTTTTCGCTTCTGTCTCATATCACCTCTTATTATATACGTTCATGTGTGTCCCTGGATTATATTATGAAAACCCCTTCACCTCATAGGCATGTGAGTAAAATCATATGTAGGGGATAAAGATCACATGTTAGTGGAAGCAGATCATGTTGGGCCTAATGAGAATCCAATATAAGAGAATTAAATAGGTGGATAGGTGGAAATATATAACATGAACCATATTTATTTCATGGTATTTTCTCTATAATCAATGATTTTTTTATCACTCGATACATAAACAATCAATTATTAAAAAAATTATGACAATACCTTTTAATTATTTTGTTTATGTCATGTTGCGTGGTAATTTATGTATGGATGTTTTTTATGATCACAAAAAACAATCAATCTACAATAATAATAGATTGAACCAAAATATGTTGGTTTTTGTTTAAATATTACATAATAAATGGTTAATTACATAATTAAATCCATTTAATATTAACAATCATGAAATAAATACTATAAATGTTATTTAATTCATAAAAGGATAAAATCCATCAAAATTACATATTATGTTAGTATAAACATCCACTACTTAAGATATAATCAAATAATAGTTCAAAGTGTTTTACTAGCTATTTTTTGGGTACATTCACTTTTTGGGGAATTCTGACATGAATTTTTTGGTGACATAAATTAATTTACCTTAAGGGTTGAGTACAGATGTTAGACTTTGTGTAACTGTGAGGAGTGTGTTGTGGAAATCCATATAAATGATTTTAGTTTTTGGGAGTCAAAATATCATATCAAGGAGTTGGGAGTTAATTTAGTTGGAATTTAGATTGCCTATATTAATCTATTCTTGTTTTATGAAAAACCCCAACGTTTAGGTAGTGAGAAGGTGAATATGGATCTATTCCACCAGAATTTCCATGAATCTAGATATTATATAGTCAATGCTGAGTGATATTGGGTTTCTATAAAATAGTGGTAGATTAGTAAATATGATAATTATTTATTTTTATAAATTCTACCTGATAAAGTAGTAAAATTACTCTCATCATATTTAAATACAAATATTTATAATAGATTTAATTATATCACTATGATCGATTAATGGGAAGGATAAAATTAACACACACAAACATTTCAATAAGTGGGAAATTAGGTAAATCATTTTACACCACCATGAAATATGATTCTATTAATTGAGGTAACATTTTCCTAATGATCTTTAAAATGATTGTACTAGTGTAGAGTTGTATGTCTATGATAATTATTTGAATGATGCAACCAATTTTTATTTTTTGATTCGATCATCCACGAAAAAATAATTTGAAATAAATATATATATATATATCAACTTCTATTATCAATCAATTAAATTTGGTACAAGAGAGAATCATGATATCCATTTTTAATCCACAGCTAATCATGGACAGTCTACTCCATCTGGGCCTCAAATAGGAATATTCATAGCTACATTAAATAATTTTAAATCTTATGCATTGAAATATTAGATGATTTACACATAGTAATTCTAAATTAATTACATCAAAAGAACTTGTAGTGATTTTTTATTAATTAAAATATGATAAATAAATATAATTTTCTTTTATAACATGTTACATTAATTATCCTTGTAAATAAAGACATGGGATGTCATAAACCATTATTCATTATGGTGAATAAGAAAAGGAAGAATAATTAAAATGTTACCAAGACTGAAAATATGTCTAAATATCCTAATAATTGTTGTTCTATGAAGATGAATTTATAGAGTCATGTTAAGGAAATTTAAGAAGTACGTTATTCATTTATATTTCAGGGACACTAGAAGGATAACTGGACACCTAATTTACAAGAATATAACAGTGTGTTTTTACAGAGTGTAATATGAAAATACCTAAAATTATGTATTATATGATTATTTTTGTGATAATATAATTATCCAAACTCCATGACCATGTATATTATGAATGAAATCAGAACTAGTGGTGGATTTGAGAGTTGATAGTGGTGTGGGGATGGCTGATATAGTCATTAGTGACCACCACCATTCAATGACAGCTAGAATGTTTTTCATTTTTAAATATTTTTATTATGTAAAAAAACATACCAAGAGAAAAATTTCAATATCATATGAAGACATATAAGGGTTTATTTTCATGAGTGGAAATAAATGTTTTTTTATTTATATAGAAAATATATATTATGTTAAGTAACATTAAATATTGTTCTTTTGTAGTAAATTATGAAAAGTGGGTATTTGATATTTATAATTAATCACGTTCAAATGCCTTGCACAATACCACGATATGGAATTACATACATGACCATGTAAAGAAGAATAATAGTACAATTTTCTATTAATACAGTTATTTTGTTTTATGTAACCTAAAATAACATGAAATATTTCATACTGTTTTACAAGAAAAAATTAAAAACCCATTATTTGATGTATATGGTGAAATGCCAAATATATTGTAGGATTGGTACACCCAGATATGTTCAGACCATATCTGGGTGAATTAAGAGGTGGGTATTCTTACTTCATAACATTTACTCATGACATGTGTATATTTGGTAAAATCTACCTCATTGTGTATAACTCATAGTCCTCTGATAAATTCAAATAATTCATGAATTAACTAGGGAACTAAAATGAAAAGTATATAAAGAATCATAACATAGATTAATGTGGTAAATATCATAAAAAAACTGTCTATTTAATTTCTATAGGTGTTTGGGATTCTATCTCAACTCAGTCCACCTTACACATAATACGGTAATGATGATGGTGAAAGTATAAAACTGCAACTTTTATACATGGTAAGTTTGAGGATGATTCATTTTGATTTTCCATTATCATTTTGAGGATATTTATTATAATTTTTATAAAATACATTAGAATGAGTTTCATGAAATGATGAAAATAGAATTACAATTGAGGTGTTGAGGGAAGAGAAATGCCTTTATAACATACACATGTATGGGGTTATGAGACATTTGATATGCCCTCCATAGGTAAAGAAATTCCCATAGGGCACAATGTGTATCATTATTGGGTATCATAATGAAACAAAGGGATTTATCATATAAAACACATTAGATAATAATGTAATTATAACAAAAAAAATTCACTTATTTTGATTAAGAACGTCCTAAAAATGATAGTGGGGGAAATTTTACTTCAATAAAGTTAACGCTAATGATACAAAAGAGTTGGTAGATTATCAAATTCAATATATCCCCATAGAAGAAGATTCTCTTAAAACCCAAGTACATTTTAGGAGAATAAAATAGGTAAGAGAACCGTAGATATGTGGATTTCATGTCAATGGAGATGCAAACTCATTATAGTTTGAAAATGATGAACCTGCCTAATATATAGAGGTATTATAGAGATAAATGCTTCATGATGGAAAACCCATGATTTCTGAATTGGAATCCTTGTATGATAACCACGTTTGGGATCTGGTTGTTGTGCCATTTTCTTAAAATCTCATAGGCTGTGAATGGGTATTCAAGATAAAAAAAGACATGAAAGGTAATGTAAATACCAATAAATAAAGGGAAGTGGCTAATGAATTTAAAAAACCTCAGGTAATTTACCATATTGAATCATTTTCCCTAGTTTGCATGTTTTTGTCCAAGATAATTCAACTCACTATAAAAACATACCATTAGTATGAATCTTGGTATATGGATATCAAAATATAATTATGTAATTGGCACGTTTCAGATGATATCTACATGACACACCAAGATGAATTTGTGATTATAGCTGATGCCAAAAATATATTATAGTTTCAATAATCCATTAATGGATTGATGAAATCATATAGGTCGTGGAACAATCTCTTCCATGAAGATATAATTGTTTCACTATGGATGAATGTTATCCATGAATTTAAAAGACTTGTATTGGAAATGAGGTCAATTTACTTGTAGTATATACTAACGATAAATTACATATTGGAAATGACAAAGAAATATTACATTAATTTATGTACTAGGTGAACATTGTTTTCACCAATATAGACATAGGTGAAGCACCCTATATTATAGGGATCAAGATCATTTGTGATATATTTAATAAGATTCTTCTACCATGTTAATGAATATACAATGAAAATATATGCTATATATTTCTATTAAATATTCTATTATGGAAATACATTCAATGTCAAATGGCATATATATTAATATGAAAATGTATCCTCGGGTATAACAAGAGAAATAAATAATGTGTAAGGTCACATTATCTTTTGAAAAATAATCCATCACGTATTCCATGTTAAGTACTAGACAATATGTTTATAATGAATTGAGCCTGATAGGTATATATCAAGATGATCTTGGAGAACAACATTGGTATATTATTTAGGATATACTTAATAATATGATAATAACTAAGGATATGATCATGGTGTATATATGATATGAGGATCTAATCATCCTAGATTATATTTATATTAGTTTTCATATACATTTGAATGATTTGAAGTCACATCCACTATATGTTTTGTATGAAAATGGAGGAGATGTGGGCAACAAGAGTTCAATGCATCCATTTGTCACTTATTCAATAGTGTAGTCTGACTATATAGTGGATTATGAGGTATCAAAGGATTCCATTTGGATGTGAAAAAATTTCTTGGATATTAATAGGGAATGTATCATTAAGGAAAATATCACATTGTATATTGATAATGTGGAAATTAAGGATACTTCAAAACATTTAATGAAAATGAAAATGACTTAAAATATTAATTAATTTCCATGTTTTTCTATAGGATTTATTATTTTCAGAAAGATAAAGAAAGATACCTCGAGAAAATCAATAAATGGAACCAACATAAAACCATCTTGTTAATAGATATCATGGTAAATGGATTACATTACACAAAAATCATATTTATGTGGTATTATATTAATTAATCATTAAATAATTCATCCACTTGTTCCTCTAATTTTATTGATGCTATCCTCAGAATTTAGGCCGGTTCCCCTATTGAAACTGAGAATGAGAAATAGAGTTTTAGAGGCAATGTTTTTCCAAATTCTTAGTAAATTAACATATTTATATTTATTATTTGAAAATTTAATTAATATTACTCCCTAGTGTGGCTTAATAATAACTCATGTTTTTTTTTCACATGTATTGAGTCTCTAGTTATTTGATAAAATATAATGTGGGCATAATAGATAATAAATAATAATTTTCTAATTACGGGATATAATAGTTCATTATTATGTTCGTCAATAATGAACTGATATTTATATAATAAATAAGTTTTCATTAATGAAGTGCCGATAAATATTTTGATGAAATTTTGGGCAGTGTTTAATGTTTTGATGAGGAATAATTTATATTTAATATTATATAAAATTTAAATTTTTTATTTAAATTTAAATTTTTTTCTTAGGTCTATATATAATAATTTTATTACAAATATGGAAATGGGATTCCACATGGATTAAATATATAATAATGGAATATTTGGAAAAATTCATTTCTAAACCCCATTAATACATAATCCTATTTATATTATTTTCAAATAGTGGGAATTGATTTTTTGTTGTGCACATCACCAAACAGAGCGAATGCTCTAAATCGCATGTGTAACGCCCCAACCCTAGTGACCAAGATTAGGTGAATTATTAAATAAAATTATCATGATCACAAGATATGAACTCTCTAAAGACCAATTATTTTAGCATAATCGGTGGTACTAGATACATACATATGTTTTACATTACATTAAGAGATGAAAATACTAAAACATTGTGTCTCCTTGGAACACAATCATATCTGTTATCATATTTCTCCAAGTTAATCATAATATACATATTCAAAACCTAGAAAAAAACAGAATATAGGGTTGTTCTCAGATGCTATTCAAGGGTAGAAATATAATGGAAACTACCATAATAAAATATAAACATTTAATAAAATGTATAAAACTAAAACACGTGACTTTTAAACATATATATAAGCATAAAATGGAAATTATAAAAAAAATTCAACATACATATACATATGGATATTCTAATAGTATACTAATAACATTTAATATCAATATATAATGTCTTAATTATGAAATTCAATATTACGAAAAATATAAAAACATTTTCAAGGCCTCGATCGAAGACTAAAAATTATAATTTTGTCAAAACCATGTGCCAGGACACTAGTTTGTCTCATTAGAGCAACAAATTACATGATGGGATATTACAGGCCCCGCCTATCAGCTACTATCTCCCATGAATACCTCTTATGAAAAGGGTAGAACAAAATCTAAACATTAATATTTAAATTAGCATCTGAAATGTGAAAACATTAACCACAATCCATGAATTTTATCAAAATAGCACATCCATAGTCAAACATAACTCATTAAAAAATATATGGAAGGTTGTATTATAATAATTCAAACTCCATGGGGATGAAAATAAAATAACAGATATTGACATAGATGAATATAATCTGTAAAACTAATTGAGATAAATATCCCCTTTTTCTTGAAAACATTTAAAATTCATAGTATTTATCAATGTTTTTTAAAATAGATTTTTTTAATAAAAGTGTGTCATGCCACATTGATTCTTTTGAAATAAATTTAAATTTATAAACTTTCATGTCCATATAAATGAATCCATAAAACTAATTTTAATTCATAGAACTTAATGAAATTGATTTAGAAAAATAAATCATAAAAATATTTAAAATGATAATTTAGTTAAAGAGTTCATATCCTAATGAAAGACTTTTGACTAAAAATAAATGTGGATTAATATTAATCCAATAATTATAATTATAATTTGAATAAATGGATTCCTGATATAATATGTCAAATGATGTTATATACACCATATAAATGTGAATTGGAACATAGCAACAAATAAATATTAGTGGAATGTAATTTGAGACGAGATCTCTTATAAAGAATATATCCTTAGATTAATGATAAATCATTTACATAAATATGTGAGAAAAATATAAATACAATAAATATAATTGGATATTCAGTGTTAATAAATCAGAATACATTCACACATATTATTTAAAAAAACCAATGACATTGATGTTTAACTCAGTGAATGAAAATTTAGTTATCATTACCCATATAATTTTCATATCAATGACATGAGAATTTATCAATGTATTAATTATGTGTATCAACATTATATCCACAAAAGGGGAGTGGAAAATATCACATATGAAAATAAATATTTATTTCACACATAATATTGGAGTAAAATAATCATTGAAGTGTGTGTAAAACCCAATGAGTGGAAATTGATGTTTGACAATCCTTTACCGATTTGGTAACATACAGAACTAACACCCAATGAATGAAGGATCATAACATGATGATTTAAATACAAATATAATAATTTATATTACTCAAATAATATAATCATAGGCAGTACATACACCTCACAAAAGTTAAAAGTCACAAATATAGTATGAATCCTAGGGGAATAAAAAGTGAGATGAACCCACCTTACATTGTACTTTTACATTGTAAATGGTATGTTAACTTCCTATATAATGGTGAAATCATTTTTAATAAATTAAACCACAACCACATAAAATAATATGATATAATTTACAATCTGCTAAAATTTCATTGTTAATGATATCTCAGTTGTATCATTGTTTTGGGTGTTAATTGATTTGGTTTCTTTTATATGTTTTGTTAAGTTAGTCATGTTTGTTATGGATAATATTTATTTGAATAATATCCATAAATAAATTATGTTCTTAAACATTATTTTTAATCATCAAATGAAAATTATTCTTGAATGGTTAATATGGGGAACAAAATCTCATCGCGTCATAGAGACGGTAATCCATACATACGCACAAGAGACAATATCATTCTATTAGTGGTGAAATATTATGTAAATGGATTGTATATAATATATACATAATCAATAACATGGTATATTTATTATTTACATCAGTTATAGTTGTTAGTATACCCATCATTATAATGAAGTGTAGAATAACAAACTACACCACAACGTCGAGAAGGTAAGCCATATGTACGCACGTATAGTGACATTGTCATTCATAGGATAAATATAATAATAAATATGGTTGAACTATATTTATAATAAAATATATGTAAATTAAAGTTACAGGATTTATTATTTGAGTATGAAAACAATCGAAAAATAGGAAGTGGAAGAACAAAAGAACATTGCAAGAGGTGATGAAGTAATTACCTCTTCTTCAGGTTCTTCCTTTTGATTTGAACCAAAGGGATGCATAGGTCTGCTCCATGATCAAATTATGTATTATAGGATGAATTTAGTGTAGATTTTAGGATATTTGAGTAGGTTTTGGAAGAGAAAAAGGCTTTGGTGGTGTAAAATTAATAGAAGTGGAAGTACACTTTTATTAGAGAGGTGGGGGTCATTATTTTAATATATTAAAATATTATTTTGTTATAAAATCATTTTACATTTATAATGGCCCCAAATGGATTTATTTCGATAATAAGATGGGTATTGGTCGAAATACTCTCAACCAATAGGTTCTAGACATGTTTTGGTCACCATAGTAACCTTATCTTTTATATTTTACTCTAAGTTAAATTGCTTATCTTTTATCAGGACTTCTTGTATTATTACAATAAATTGTTAATAATCAAACTATAAAGTTCTATGAGGACATCAAAGGGTTCATTATTGAAATATATATCATTATATAAGTCATTTGGACTAAACATTGATTTTTGGTACCATTATAAAACTTAATAAAATAATATTTTTTAACAACACATTTATGTCAATTTTGACACTATATAGTATTTGGTTTCTGTTAAAACCATAAAATTCTAATTTATTCAAACATAATACATTTAAATAACTATAATATTCCATATTAACCTAAAAAATTCGTGGATGGAATCAAAAAATTCGATTTACATTTATTTTAATAGTTATAACACCAATTATTTTAGTCGTTCATTAATAAGGTAATTAATGCATCATTATTATGTCACAAATAAATTTAATTATTTAATATTTAAAAATTATAAATAAACTAAAATTATGAAGGAAATATTTGTATCTTTCTAATTTATAATTATAGATGACATTATCTTATATATAACCCTATATTAGAAATGTTTTATTTAATAAAATTTGAATTTCACAGTTTTATCTCTTCTTTAAATATAATAAATGTCATAATTAGATCCATGTGGATAAAAAAGGATTGTATATTTTTCTAAGTTTTATTTTGTATGATATAATCTTTTAAAATAGAAATAGTACATTTTTAGGGTAATTATAATATCATTTTGACCTCTAATTACCAAATTTACTTTAAACCGTGGTAAATAATATTCAAATGATACTATTCACCAAAAAATATTTTCATCCTATTAAAAAACATTTTAGTAAATATTGTCAACCATGTCTCTCGGATTTATGAAATTCAATTCACAAAATGGTTAAAATTATGTTTTATGAAAATTTGGAAATGTGCATGGAAGGTTAGTAAAATGCAGTAAAAAATCAATAAAAATATATTTATATAATATTATTATAAAGTGACTTCAATGTATTACATTGGACTAATATTAATATTATGTATCTATTTTTAGTAAATAAAATTAAATTAAAAAAATATTTAAATATAAATTTTTCTTTAAACATTAATGTATTGTTTTTCACTATACATTAACAATTAAATGTTTTTAAAAAATTACCAAAATTTCACCCATAGAAAATTATTATATTCCAAATTAAAAAATTATGTATATATTATAGAATTCAAAATATAGATGTTTTACTAATTAATTAAAAAAATATTCCACTTGTAAATACTAGAAAGCGGGGTTTTGAAAAGTAAAAACTATTAAATGATTAATATGTGTTTCTGTTCAATTGTTAGGTAAATTTACATCCAATGACCAACATTGGATTAAATGATAAAAATATAATTTAAATATACTTTAAAATAATTCAATTATATAATTTTACTCTATAAATTATTTTGAATAAAAAAATTTCAATTAAAATTTAGTATTTTTCATTATTCATCAAAATATGAATGTTATCAGAAAAGCACTAAAAAATTCACAAAAATAAATTTTTATTCCCTAGTTATAAATATAAAGTTTATATTGTGAAATTAAATATATAAAAGTGTGAAATATTGTATTTAAGTAGTGTTTTCATTTAAAAGGTGTTAAATTACTTCTTTTAAAAAATACTTCTTTTATATGAAAATTGAAAATTTTTATATATTATTTCTAAGAATCAAAAAATATGGATTTCACAATCATATGGATTATATTAAATAAAAAATTGTTTTAATATTATTAATAACAACTTTTTGACCGGCTAGTTTTGTAAGACTTGGTGCACTCGAAATCATAGTTGTGTGTCACCCAATATATTGAATTATAATAAAGAAAATAACATACTATGAAATCATCAGGTATTGCATTATTCCCCCTTTTTGGAAATTTCATCCTCGCAATTTTAAAATTAGGCTTGGGAACATCATTAATATTCCCATATCAGAAGAAGATTCAATAAACAATCACTTTAAAAAAATAAAGAGAAGTGAAAAGGTAACTCGAGATAACCCATACTAGGATTTCATATAAGAATACATAGATATGGAAAAAAACTACGTGTCATGTTTTAATGTTGAATGATAAAAAACATGATATGGAGTAATTTAGAAATTAGAAAACCAAAAAAACATGTGATATAGAAAACAATCATTATTTTCCAAGTAGAAAAGTAATCCAAATTTTTTTTAAGTTACATTTCATAATTTCTGGGAATTTATTTATTAGATTGATGTGGATGAAAAAGATATATACTTACTTTTCATGTATAGTTTAATCCTTCAATAAATTTCTACCACTAACCCATCGTCCCTCTAAACGGTGAGTATTAAAGTTAACTTAGTAACACCTGAAGTGCTAGAATCAACTTCTAGAGAATCACATAATTCACAAAGGTGGAATTATATATTTACCTTTTCTTTAATGTTTAACCAAAACAAAAAATTTTAGTACAAGATCAATTGATCTACAAAATGGATAATCCATTATAGAAAAAAATTATAATGTTAATTTCCAAAATTAAATAAACAATTCCAAAAGATTGATAAAGACCATTCAATAATCAATTGTTTTTAAAATCCATCAATCTAATCCAAACTACGATTGAAACCCAAAATTTAAATGAATTTATCACATAATCATTCATCATAAATTTTATCATTTATATCCAAATAACATCACATACCCTTCATGTCTTGAAATGTAGTTTTATTTTACGAAATCACATATTCTCTATGATATGTTATTCATTTCCATTAATAACCTGAACATCTATATAAAACATATATTATTCCAAAATAAGAATCCACCATTACTTCTCAAATGAAATCTTATAGTATTTTATTTTCCTTAAGCATGTAGTGTTCCCAACAGAGTGAATGTCTTTCAAAATATATTTTTTCAACATAATAAAATAATAATTTATCTATACTACAGATATCCATTTGAAAAAACATAAGATCCCTAATAAACTTATTATTTATCAATAAAATAAATTAACTAAAATTTTTAGTCACACTATTCAGATAATTCTCATAGTCCAGGGGTAGGTGATAAATCCTACAACATGTCAGTTGTGGGTTCGATTCCCTCAGCTTTTTCTGACATAATGGGTTATTAGACGGTCTGCGTATTGTCCTTTTTCAAAAACTATATTTTATAACATTCCCAAAAAGAAAACAAATTCGTCAAAATTACTATAACATAATTTAATTACAAATGTTATCTCATACCTCTCACTTTCATTCCAAAAATTCATAACCTGTAATTTCTTAAAATTCAAGAATCATATAAACCCAAATTGATTTTTATAACTATATCCTTAAATAAAGGATAATTTTAACTCAAATTTCATTTTATCATAGAAAACTATAGGGTTACACATACTAGGGAAAAGTCTTCCAATTTAATACCATCAACAATGATCATTAATACTTTTAAACATTTCTCATGCACTTTATTTACAATTAGGTACTTCCTTGACCTAGTAGTTATCCAATAGATTATGGAATTGGATTGGGTAATGAACAGGTCATTTACATTTACAGAAAATGACTATAAATAGATTCTTAGGATCAATTTTTTCATTCCATAGTACTCTTCATTTTTCATCTACAATTCATTTCAATATGACCTTCATTCCCATGAATAATGCTTTTCAGTGTTCCATTGAGACACTTTCCTGGGTGTCTTCTTCCTCATTTCCTTCATGATAGAAAATGAATTTTCTACTCTCCATGGTCTCTACAACTGAAGCACTTATCATTCTCCACGTTTCTCTTATTTTTTGGTTTTGGGAGTTGGTTAATGAATATGTTTTTATCAAATTTTTTGAAAACTGCTTCAGAATAAACACAATAAATTTGACAACTATCAACATCCCATTTAATTATTAATTTCCACCATCTTGGCTTCCTTGTACCTCATGTTAAATTTTATTATGACTTCCTTGGAATCCAGCCATTAACTAAAACCAGAATGCATAGTGTGAGTAACAATATTCAAAAAATCATATATAGAATATCATTAAACCATAATTTAAATCTAAAACACCTATTTATTAACCAAGGATATTTATTCTAATCTTATTTTAAAATACTTCAAAACAATTTGTAAACAATAAGTATATTATCCTAATCATATACCCTCGGACAGTCATAACCAAGAGTGCAGCAAGGCCCGTTATCATGCACATTTTCCCGTACATGTCTAGCACAAAGCGGTGTTTTCTGGTTTTACCCCAATAGACATTTTTTAGGAACCACCACTACCTACTCGTATCTTGACATTGATTTATTTATTAGGAAATAATTAAAATCTCTATATTATCAAAATTATCTGATGTTCTTCTATACTAATATTCAAAGTTTATCTCAGGCTAATTTTCTCTAATCTATGTTTTTCTAAATCTAGTTTCAACGGTTTTTACTAAAGATTCTCAGATACCAACGGTAACGCCCCGATCATAGTTACCGGGAGTCATTGAATTATTACATATCATTGGAATGATCACAAGTTATCACTTATCAATTAACCGACTAGTTTAGTTGTCGTATAAGAACTAGATACATACATATGTTATACATTATATTTTGAAATAGAAAAACTGAAAAATTGTGTCTCCCTTGAAAACACTCATATACCATTTCCAAATTCATGAAGGTAAAACATAATATACATATTCAAATCCTGGAAAAAATAAATCATAATAAATAGGTGAGCTGAGATGCTCAGTAAGGATAAAATTATATCCAAAACTATCATATGAAAACATTAACATTTTACTAAATTTATAAGACTAAAAAACAAGCCTTTTAAACTTATACATCAGCATAATATTGAATAGATAAATCAAATAATTCCATTTACTTATTCACGTGGATATTATACTAGTCAAATAATCACATTTAATATCAATAGCTAATTTTATAATGATGGAATGAAGAATTATGGACATCATAACCACATAATTATGGCCTCATGCCAAGAATACAAAGAATAAGTTTTTCAACGCCTTGTTCTAAGACACAAGTTTGCCTCATGATACATACTGATGCATCAAAAGGCTATAGGAGGCCCTAACCATCACTTACTAAGTACAATTCATTCCTCATTTGATAATGGTGGAACATAATCTAAACATTTGTATTAAAACTATCATATGAAATGTCAATACTTTAACCACAAACAATGAATGGTATAAAAATAACACATCCACAGTAAAATATAACTCATTCAATACAATATAGAAGATAGTATTATAATAAATCAACCTCAATTATAAATAAAATAAAATTATTGATACTGACATAGATAAAAATAGTCAATAAAACAAATTGAGATAAATATCTCATTTTAATTGAAAACATTTAAAACTCACACTATTTATCAAATAAGTCTTTTAAAATAGATTTTTGATTCAGTAGGTCCCATACCACCTCGATACGTTTGAAATGAATTATAATTTTAAAAAAATCATTTCCACATATATATATATATATATATATATATCCTTAAAATCATTTTTAAAACATGCACATTACTGATAATTATTTTGAAGAATAAATCAATAAAACATTTAAAATAATATTTTATTCAAAGACTTCCTAACTATATGAAAGAAGTTTGAATAAAAATAATTCAGGTTTATAAAAACATTATAATTATCATTAGAATAAAATGAATCATGATATAATAGGTCAAACGATAGTATAAACACCAAATAAAAGTTAATTGGTGCATAACAACAATGAAGTATCAATGGAATGTTAATTGAGATGAGATCCCATGAAAAGACCACATTATTAGATTATGGATAAATAAATGAAATAATTTTGTGTGAAAAATATAAATACACTCAATATGATAGGATATTCATTTTCAATCAATCATTAGACATTCAAACATATTCTTGTAAAAATAATACCAATGACGTGGATGTTTACCTCAACGAATGGATATTGAGTTAAGATTACCCTTATAATGATCAAATCAATGACTAAAGAATTTTTAAATGGGGTAATTATGTGTTTACAATTATTATACACACAAAAAAATGAGTTAATTACTACATAAAGAAAGAAATATTGATTTCACACATAATCTTGTAGTCAAATTATCAATGAAGTGTGCATAAAACCCAATGACTGAAAATTGAAATTAGAAATTCCCATACTAATTTGGTAACATACGAAACATACAACCCATGAAAGAAGAATCATAAAATGAAGATGTAAATACCCTCAAATTAATTTATAATACACAGATAATACAATCATGGGTAGTACATATACCACGTAAAATGAAATAGTGGCAAATAAAGCTAGAATCCCACAAGAATAAAAAGTTAGACGAAAATCCCATAACATGTACTTTGCCTTGGTCGAGGGTATGTTAACCTCATGTATAATTATTAAATAATTTTTAATATATTTCACAATAAATACATTAATAAATATGATATCAATTACTATATTATAATATTTCTTTGTTAATGATATTTATGTTGTATCATTATTTTGGGTGTTAATGGATTCATATTACTTTATATATTTTGTTATGTAAGTAATGTTTATTATGGATATGATGTATTTGATTCATATCCAAAATGATATTAAGTTTGTAAACATTATTTTTAATCATCAAATGAAAATTATTCTTGAATGGTTAAATTGGGGAACTAAATCTCATCGCGTCTTGGAGATGGTAAGCCGTACGTACGCACATGCGACAATATATATCTATTAGTATTGAAATTGTAATTAATTGGATGGTATATTATATATACAAAAACATTAAAATGTTATATTTATTATTTACATTTGTTATACTCATTATTATACCCATCCATATAATAAAGTGTTGAATAACAAACTTCACCACGACGTGGAGACCGTAAGTCGTACGTACGCATGTCTAGTGACTTTTTCATTCATAGGATTGATAAAATAATGAATATGGTTGTACCATATTTATAATAACATTTCTGTATATACAATTTTCTAGAGATAGTATTGAAAAAACAATGAATGTGGAAGTGGAAGATGAAATGAAATTTTAAAGAGGTGATGTAGTAAGTATCTCTTCTTCGGTTTCTTCCTTTTGATTTGAAAAAAGTCCACATTAGGTTATATTTTTGATCAATTTAAGGATTATAGGTTGATGTTAGGGTATTTTGAAGGATATTTGAGTAGGTTTTTTCTGATTCAAAAGGCTTTGGATCAGTGAAATAAAGAAAAGGGGGATTACCCATTTATAAGAGATGTCTGGGTAACATTAGGAAAAGCAGGAAATATTAGATTATTATAAAATCATTTTCAGATTCCAATTGTTAAAAAAAATTTTAGGATATGGTGGGTATGGGTATAAATCCACTCAACCAATTGGTTTTATGATAGTTTATGTCACTATATTCACCTTATCTTTTAGATTTCACTCTTAGTGAAATTGTTTAGCAATTACCATGTATTCTTGCATTATTATAAAACATGGTTTATAAAGCTACTATAAAATGAGAAGTGAACCTCATGTGGTTCATTAATGATATATATTTCATTATATAAGTACATTGTATGATTATTATATTTTTCGGATAATTATATAATTTAATAATATATAATTGGTTTTAAAAACTCAATAATGACAATTTTGAGACTATTTAGTATTTGGTTTGTGTGATATTCATATATTTCTGATTTCCTAGTAAGAAATACACCGACAAAAATTTAAAATTTAAAATTACCCTATAAAATTCGTGCATGGCATCAAAATATCAAATTTACTATAATTTTATTATTTATGAAATTTCTTATTTAAGTCTTTCATTAATTAGGAAGTTATTTTATTATCATTGTGTCATAAATAAATTTAATTATTTAATTTATAAAAATAATAAATAAAATATCATGATGTTGGAAACCTTTTTAAATTTCTAATAAAAATTTATAGCAGAATTTATCTTATGTATAACCCAATTTTAATAATGTTTTAGATATTAAAATTGTAATTTAAAACTTGTAACTCTACATTAAATATAAAAATGTCCTAATATAATCGACGTGGATACAAAAGGATCATATTTTTATACTAAGGTTGATTTTGTTCTACATACTCTTATCCAATATAATTAGGACATGTGTTAAGGTAATTATAATATCATTTATACCTTTAATTACCGTAATTACCTTTAACCGTGATAAATAAATTTCAAAAGTTAATATTCACCCAAAATTATTTAAATCATATTAAACAAAATTTGACATACTGATGTCAATAGAATCTATTTTATTTTTTAAATTATATTGACAGATGCAGTAAAATTATGTTTTATGTAAATTTGAAAATGTGCCAAGAAGGTGAATAAAAGACGGTAAAAAGATAAATAAAATTTTATATATCAAATTTTATTATAAATTGACATAATTGAATTACATTATACAAATGTAGGAAATATGTATCTATTTTTACATAAAAAATTTTTTAAATCGAAAATAATTATTTAAATAGAAGTCGTTATTAAACATTAACACATCGGTTTTCAATATTTATCAAAAATTGAATGTTTTTAGAAAAATACCAAAAAATCTCCCAAAGAAAATATTGAAATTAAAAATTCAAAAAAGATGTCTATTTCACCTAATTTAAAAAATATATGTTTTCATAATTAATTTATGAAAATATTATCATTGAAAAACCTAGAAAGAAGGTTTTTGAGAAGTAGAAACTATAAAGAGATTTATATGTGTTTATATACAATTTAAATGTAAAATTGAATCCAATGTCCCAAATTGGATTAAATGGTAAAAATATAATCTAATTTTACTCCAAACTATCCAAATTTATAATTTAACAATATAAATAATTTTGAATAAAAATGTTGTTTTCAATCAAAATTTAGTATTTTTCACTATTCCTCAAAATAAGAAAATTATCTGAAAAGCACCAAAAATTTATAAAGACGAAATTTTTATGTCCCGATTCAAAAGAAGAAGTTTATTTTTTTCAAATTTATTATATTAATGTGTCAAATATTGTATTTCAAATTTTTTCTCTCTTAAAAGGGGATAAAATGGCATTTTTTGGAAAATACTTCTTTTATTTAAAAAAATCAGTCATTATTTTATTATGAAAAAAATACATAATATGGATGTTAAAATAAAATGGAGTATATAAAATTAAAATTAATTTAAATTCTATTCATAAATTCTTTTTGAACGACTTTTTTGGTAAGTCGTGGTGCACTCTAACTCGCTGTTGCATGTAGCCCAACCTTTTGAATTACATTAAAGAAAACAAATTACTATAAAATCTTTGGGTGTTACACAAAGAGAGATCTGAAACAATGTTACACTAAAGAAAAAAGATAATTCTTCCTTCCCCTCACAATGTTATATCTATAGAGGTCAAGGTGAACTTTTTGAAGAAATTCTCTTGGTGATCAATGGCGAAAAACAAATGTTATAGGATCATCCATGACATCACCAAGAGATTTCTAAAAAAATAACATATATATGTGGAACATGTATGGACCACCAGTAGAATGAACATTCCCTTTTTCATTCAAGAAAGTCATTTTAATTCACAGATCTATTTTCAGATCCATCAACAAGGATGATTTATCATACGCTATTTTATTACAAGAATAAATTAATAATAAATAATATGTGATAATAAAACAAACGGATCTGGAAATATATCCATTTTCTATTTCATCAATTCAATTATTTTGATCAAGAATTTCATCATCATATAAATATTGTATTGATCAATGATCATGAAAAATATAATATTTGGGCAAAACCCATTGTAAGCTTTCATTTAACTGAAAACCAACAATATTATCATGTTCCATAGTTAGGAAAATCTAAAATACATTTTTATTATTTATTATATTGTGTATAATAATTTTAGAAGGCCTATATTTTATTTCATCTCAACCCCATCACAGATACTATATTATTTATATTATAATATAAATTTGGATGATCATTCCCATAAGAAATTACAGCTTTATATGCTTTAGAAACTCCATGAAACTCTTATCACTAAATTAATTTCTGTCTTCTTGTTACCAAATATTATCAAAATATATAGAACCCTAAATTTTTTAAAAACCTGATATATTTATTTTTCACCATAACCACAAAAATTATAAACTATATTTTATTGATTAATATCTTATATTTCCATATGTGAACTTATATCTTAAATTTAGCCATATATACCATATTTAAAAACAATAATATCAAAAGATTTTGGATTTTTCCAATATTCACCTAGAAAGAAAAATAATATTACTCATATTAAGGAAATGAAAAATTATGGATTCCTTGAATTTTTTTCTTTTAAACATCTTATTATTTAAAAATTTCATCCATGGGCACAAATAATGGAAGTTATTTAGAAGATTTCATTTAGAATAATCCAAAAAGATTAAATAGCTCCCTTATATTCATCATTTTATCACTATATAGTAATCCAACTAGGAAACATTTTTAACTATAATAAATATCATGATTATAAAATAATTATTTCTATTTATTAATAAAATTTCCAAATAAATTTAAAATATAACAAAAAATATATCGTAATTCTTTCCAAAGCTAAAATAATTAAAATATATTTGACAAAAAAATATCATAGTAGTCATTTCTATTTATCATTATTATATTTAATATTAAAAATATATCATTAAATCACAATTATATCAATATATATATTATAAATACTATGTATTCAAACACCTAAATGGCATATACCATGAACATTTATATTCACTATAATGAAAAAATTTGTACTATATAAATATTAATTAGTAAAAAAATATTATTTATAAAATGAGTAAATCAAATAAATATTTAATCAAACATCAATATTAATAAATAATCCATTATTTGAAAAGTATCATAGATGATAAAAATAATATGAACTGAAAGTAAATATTGAAGGTGAAACAATGGGAATTTTAACATAAAATTAAAATTTTACCTAGAATATACAATATATTGTAATCACATAAAATACAAAAAATAAAGAAAATGATATCAGAAGAGGTCTGATTAATACATTTACCCCAATTTGAAGAGAATATATAGATAGTGAAACTGGTGGATGAGGATGTCCAATTGAGGATGCAAGTATATAATTACAAAAAAATTGTTATTCATGGAATACAGATAAAAAAAGTGATATTTTTCTCTACATTAGATAAATTTTTCGAGCTATCATGTCAAAGACTAAACAGAAAATCAATTTACATGTCTTCTTATAGATGATTATTAATTTTTTCATGTAGATTAATTGATTAATTCTTTGATAAAAATAAATTCTTCATATTTATTGTTAGATAATTTAATGTTGAATGATAATTATATTATTATTCAAATCATTTAGTAAATATCATAAAAGAAAACTTATTTTTCAAATAAATTGTATAATGCAAACATGAAAATTGTTTTTCGTATATTGTTTTTTTCATTACTGTGATAAGATACATTGTATTTTGGTCATTCATGTTTCATTAGAATCTCCCTTATGTATATCTTATAGAGTTTTTTGATGTAGAAATCTTATTTGGATGGAATAAAATCTAAAAAATCTGTAGAGATAGAGACTAAAATAAAATTATAATTCTCAACACAATTTTTTTTGTAATTACTATGATGAAGTACATGGTTCTGTTACTCCATTTACATACCAGTTATGAAATAGATGAAATATGTGGTGGAATATGTTTTAATCCTAGTCATCTTGGTATTCTAGTCACGGAGACACATAATATGTTATCTAAAAATACATAAAATCCCTCCATAAGTTATATATAAGAAATATATTCATATTTATAATTATTAGATTCATATAGAATGATATTATATTCACATATTCTAATTTTAAATAATTCATTCTTCACTTATTGGGACATATATCAAGGTTTCAAAACATAAAACTCTATATTTATAAATATTTGACTTTGAAATCAACAAAAAAAATTATATAGATGAAATAAAACATTTTCTGATAAATTGATCATTATGTGAATAGATGGTATGGTAGTTAGTTTTGAAGATTGGATTTATCACCTCCTTTGAAGGAATTCACGATTCCTTATCTCCAAATCCACATTTATGGGGTCATTTTAAATCTTAATTATCTATATAGTAGCATAGTCCTATCACATCATAGTTTATACCATTATGTTTTCCCTCCCAAAGTGGATTTTTTGGCGTTTCATAATCTTTTATCAATTACTACTATCTCATTCAGAGAATATTAAATTCATTAAACTAAAATATTTTATTCATTATCTTTTGATCATTATACATATATATACAACAATATTCTCCAAAGAGATATTGTCTGTATATATTGAATTAAAATATACTTACATCCAACATTGAATTATGTGCTGTGGAATTTTATTCATGGTTCCTTAATTGTCCTAAAACATATGACATAATATTTTTAATTATCATGGGGACTCAAAAATATAAAATTTCCAAAGTATCACTAAATTCTACAATCCATTTCCCACAACAGCGTAATGTATGTACCAGAGTGGCGACGAAACTCTTCTTCGGCCCCTTGAAAAATTATTTATATTCCTATATCAAAAGTTGAATTTCACCCATCAATGTTAAATTAGTATATGTATTTTTATACATTTATTATTTTCGAAAAGATAATCAGTACTGTCATATTAAAATAATAAATATATGTATATTAGTTACAATGGTGGGTTTTGGACATTTTTCAATATCATTCACCATATATTGATGGGATAAGATTTCCTTGCATTGGATTTCATGGCCGAAGAATTTCAGATTTATTAGGATAAATTAGAGATTTTTATTTTATGAATACCACATCTCATTTATAAATTTCCATAACAGAATATGGAACTGACCATTAGATAATATTTAATTTTTTATTATAAAAAAATTTCTTCTATAAAAACTATATAAAATTTATACTCGTAATTTGGGAAGACTCTATTCATAATATACATTACGATATAAGGTATATTGTTTTGAATAAATGGAGTCTCAAATAATAATAGCATCTATAAATTTTTTTTAAATGATTATTCTAGAATATCTTACATCTTTACCATCAACTTTAAAATCCGAATAAATGAAAAAATATCATTATGTTTCGATATCATCTAATTTGTTTGAATAAATAATTTATAAAGGTAAATCATAAATATTAATGATCTTGAATTTATTAATATCAAAATAATAAGTGCAATGACTCATTTATTCATCAATCCTTTTGAAAATGCGGGTTGCTTCGCTAAATAGTGAAACATTTGGTTATATAGGTTCATTTCCATACAACTTTTTCTCTAAATCCAAAATTAATAAAGGATACATTCAATATAGAATATTTTAGATAAACATTAATCCATTTATGAGAATAATTTAATAATCAACATCATAGACTAGAAGATGATTAAGAAGTTCATCATAACATACATTAGTATATTCTCATAAATAGAAATGTAATCAAAGTTGAATTACTCCTTGATCATTTTTTCCCAAGGACTGTTCTTATAGGGAATCATCACCAATAAAAAATATTATCCTTCAACTTATATTTCCTAAACAGGATTTTGTTGATTCATGATAATAGGATGATTTTGTTTATAAATCATACATCCTTATCCTGATAGACTATATGTTCTTCATACATCAAAATATAAGGAATACTATATATTATACAAAATTTTAACTAATTTATGAATAATTAGATATATTGAAAGTATCATCCTATAAATCTAAATTAGATAATTATTTTCAATCAAATATGTGTCCATTGTTCCACTATGGGTTTTAATTGATAGTTCAATATCCATTTATAGTGTTAGGGATTTAACATTCATAAAAAAGAATGTGGAATAATATTATTATTTTAACAGGAATAAAATATGATATTATCATATATATAAATATTTCAATGTTCGTTTCATTAAATAATTATCATGATCTAAAAATGGAAGGGGTTACGAATTCCCTCCTACATTCCAAATGTTCTGGATTTCATTAGGGATTATTTTATTTATTAATCAATGTTACATTGAATTTATTAGGATATATTTGTAACTCCTTGAACATGAATTATTTTACTGACAATTCATTATTACATTGTACATTCATCACCTCTGTTTTTTAAATCAGTTTTAATGAAATAGAATAATCGCCATTTCTTTGGTTCAATACTTTACCACACATAATATGATTCTTTTTTCCATTTTGGAAAGTACATAGGTTATCACTAGAATAATAATTTTTCTTTTTAAAAAGGATTTGTATATACCACATTAATATCATCAATGATTCCATGATATTTCATGTTGTTATTATTTTTGTTATAATATTGATATAATAATTTTTCCATATTTACCTAAAGGGAACATTAAAAACTCTATTAAAAGATAATAACTTCACATTAGAATAATACACTTTTAATAGATGGATTTAATTAGGTAACGATGTTCTCAATTATAATCATAATTATTAGGTATGAAAATAAAAACATTCCTTGATAGTGTTGTGAAATTTTCATCCTTTTATAAAATAGAAAACTACAATTTGTATCTCGGTTCTATGAATAAATATATCATTTTCTATGGATACCTATGGAAAATGAATCATAAAAAGTAGCTTCCTTAGTAGTAAATATTCCATAGAGTTTATTTACTCTTTTATAGATAATTGTTAATAATATTTCACCCCCAATATATAGAATAATATTCTAGACTATAGAAAAGAAAAAGGACCACCTCAAGGTTTAATCACTAGATAATGGAAAATAAAAATGATAATTAAATAATAACTATATTAAAAACCTGTGTAATATAATACCTTCAAAATAATGGTGTACAGTGAATCATAACAAACCTAATAGAGAGTTACTTTATCCATGCTCTATTTGTGAGTTTAACAATATTTGTGGTGTCTCTCAATACATTAGAGAGTAGGGGGAGACTGTATATACATATTTTTATTCTATGCTCAATACTATTTGTATTTAATTAAAAATATTTTGAGTTTTTCAATTTAACCCATTGTTATCTATGTTATTTTGGGTTCCATATTTACCGATACAAGAAAACAATATTTATAAGTATTCATGTAATAATAATAACAAAAAGTTAATAATAAAAATTGAATGAGGATTTCATAATAGTTTGAATACATTATCATGTGTATTTATTAGTTTCAACCTATTATATATTGTATATGACATCTAGTTTTGGAAGAAATGTATATTCAAATTGTAACACCCCGACCCTAGTTACCTAGAGTAAGTGCATTATTACATGACATTGGAATTATTAGAAAATATCCTGTCTCAAAAGACCTATTAGTTTAGTATCCCTGTATGTAATTGATAAATTCATAATGGTTACATTATATCATGAAATGGAAACCTACAACAACATTGTTTCCATAGAAAACACTGAGATCCCATGGATTATCACTACACACCAGTCAATATATACTTATTCGCATCCTGGAAAAAATAAAACGTAGAAAGCGGTGAGCTCATATGCTCAAAAAGGATAACAATGTAGCGGAAACATTCGAAAATAAGCATAAAAATTTAAGGAAATGTATAAAAATAAAAAAATTAATTTTTCATATATAAATCAACATAATATGGAAAATATAAATCAAAATAATGAAATTTACTTACTCACATAGATATTATACTATTCTAATAATTACATTAAATATCAAGAGCCACATTCATTATGATGTAATGCATAATACCATAATTCATAACCACATAGTTATGGCCTTGAGATAAGACTACAAATAAGATTTTGTCAAGGCCTTATGCTGAAACACTAGTTTGTCTCATGAGACCTACCAATGCATATAGGAGCTATAGTGGGATCCACCCGTCACTTACTAATTCCAATTCATTCCTCATATGAAAAGGTATAAAGATAACATAAATATTCATATTAAAACTAGAATTATAAATGTCAATACGTTATCCTTAAACCATGAATGGTTTAAACATAACAAATCCACATGAAGACATATCAAAAACCCTTCAATAAAATCTAGAATTTTTTTATCATAATAAATCAAATTCAAATAAGCATTAAATCCATCAATGGATGTTGAAATAGATAAAATAAAAACCAATTTTTTAGAAATATATCATTTTATTTTGAAATCACTTAAAAATAATTTTGAAAATATTCTTATAAGCTTGTAAGGAAAGCTTCAATGATGATATAAATGGGTAAAACAGTCGAAGCCACCGTAAAAGTAAAAAAAAATTCTTACAATAATTTTTTCTAAAAGGTCATTAGGTACTTTGTTTAGAAAATGACAGAAAGATTCCTTTTAAACCATTTTATAAAAATTCAAACAAGTTTAGAAATGGATATAACCCATAGTCTAGTAAATAGTAAATTCTTTTTGGAATACATATTTAAGAAATATGGATGTGAATGATAAATATTTCCCAGTAGATTCTTATGAAAAAACAATATCAGATAATATAGAGATTGTGAAATTGACCCTTACTCTGTACTTTTACTAGGTAGAGGGTAGGTTAACCTCCTGTATAATTGAGAAATAATTTTTATTAAATTATAAAATAATCATATACATTTATATGATATCATATATTATCTTTTAACATTTCTTTATTAATAATTTCTTAGTATTATAATCGTTTTAGGTGTTAAATGATTTTTTTACCTTTAAATGATTTGTAACATAAGTAATGTCTTTTATGGATAGGATATAACATACCCATATTAATAATTTTATTAATTATTTAAACATTATTTTTATTCACTAAATGAAACTTATTCCTGAATGAATATGATGGAGAATGAATTTCATTGTGTTCATGGAGACGGTAATCCGTACATACGCACAAATGACAATAACATTATATTAATATTAAAATAATATATAATTGAATTTTATACCAAATATAATTAATCACTATTATTTTATATTTATTATTTACAACAATTACACTTCAATGTTATTACAATCCAAATAATAATGTATTGACTAACAATTACACCGTGACGTGGAGACAGTAAGCCGTACGTACGCACGTATGGTGACATTTCATTCGAATGATTGATAGAATAATGAATATGGTTGTATCATTTTTATAATAAAATCACAATATATAGAAGATATTGGAGTTATTATTTTATAATGGATACCACAAATAAAGAGGAAGTTGAAGAAGAATGGAACTTGAAAGGGTGGATGAAATATTTACCTCTTCTTGTGGTTCTTCCATTTGATTTGACAAAAAGTGTTCCTTAGGATAGATTTATGATTAAATTAGGGCCTCTAGGATGAATGGAGGAAATTTTAGAGTTTATTTGGGAAGGTTATGTTTGATCGAAATGGATTGAAATGTGTGAATTTTAGGGATGGGGGGTGCCCTTTTATAAGAGGGCTGAGGGGAACCTTAGGAAAAGCTAGAAATATTTTTATATAATAAAATAATTTTCGGTTCCAAATGTCTTAAAAATGAATAAATTAAAGGATAAAGTGGGTATGGGTCAAAATGAAGTCATCCAATCGGTTTTATATAGGTTTGGATCTCTATATGATCTTTATATTTTAGATTTAGCTCTTAGTTAAATAGTATGACATTTAACATGTCTCTTTGTATTTTTATACTATATGGTTAATAAACATACAATAATCTTCAAAGAGAATCTCATGTGGTTCATTAATTACATATATAATATTATTTATGACCTTTGGCCGATCCTTAGAGTTTTAGGAATTGAATATCATTTAATAATATTATATTTTTTTTAAAAAACTCATTTATGTCACTTTTGACACTATTTAATAATTGATTTTTAGTTAAAGTCCTAACTACATTATTAATTCAAACTAAATTCATTAAATAATTACCAAAATTTCATAATAATCAATACAATTCATATATTGCATCAAAACATTCAGAAAATATTTATTTTAACATTTATAATACAATTTATTTGATTCTTTCATAAATAAGAAAAACACTGCATCATCATTGTGTCATAAATAAATTTAATTATTCAATGTATAAAAATGATAAATAAACTACTATTATTTAGGAAATAATTTTATATTTATAATGCATATTTAGAGTCTATGTGATAACATATATAACCCAATGTAAAAAATATTTTACTAAAAGATATATTCTTATGTCATTTTTGTTTTTTACTTTAACATAATTAATATAATGTGTCATTATCACTTACAAGTGGTTCCATGGGGTCCCAAAATCTTCCCAAGGATGAGCAGGGTCGGACATGTATCAGCCAATAGGTTTAAAACTCGTTTCAGTGTAATTTTATATTATTATAATATTATTTTATTATCCATATTTAATGAATTTACCCTTTAACATTGGTAAATAAAATATTTACCGAAGTAATTATTCATAATGAATAAAAATAAAAGGTATCTATTTAAAAAATTTGGACCTCGTAATTATGAATATCGAATCCATTTTTATAAATTCAAAACATACAATTGAAGAAATTAATTTCATATTAATTCCAATTGTCAAAACAAAGGGTAGTTTTAAAGAAATAATAAATATCAAAAGATTGACACTTGATTATGTCCAGTTTAAATGTGAAATTATGTCAAATGTCCAAAATAGGATAAAATTGTAAAAATATAATCTAAAAATAATTTAAAACCACTTAATATTATTATTTAGCACTATAAATTATTTTGATTAAAAAAGTGGTTATTAATTAAAATTTAGTATTTTTCTATATTCATTAAAAACTGAATGTTTTTATAAAAATACAAAAAATTCACGGTAAGCTAATTGTGATATTCCAACCACAAAAATGAAGTCCATTTGGAATGATAAAATTGAAAAAATTACCAAAATTGGGTAATAATATTCATAACAGATACTTTGATTGGTAGTGGTGTGTTAGAACTCGAAGTTGCGTACAACACACACTACTGTAATATTCAATGTGAAGCATATCATGAAAGCTTGGGGTGTTCCATAAATCCCCCATAATTTTATCAAAGATAATGTTATTGAAAATTTGATATCCATTTGGAGTGTGAAACCAAATGTGATATTAGACATAAATGTAATTCCCTGGGTTGCGGTTAAATTAATACCCAAACATCCTATTTCGGGTTATTACCCCATGTATAACTATGCCATATCCTTCATTCAATTTCATTATGTACAGGTGTTAAAAATATTTAACAGTAATTTAATATATACTATATGAAAACAACAGTATGTTATCATATACATATAATCATACTTAATAATTTTTAATACGGTATTTTCTTAAGATCAATAATATTATCTCTAAATAAAATAACCCAACTATAGTACTTACTAAAAAATACACATGTAAAATATAATCAAAATAATACATTAATAACATGATTTAAATAATATATATCACAATCGATGATATAAACCATTGAGTTAATGGTTTTCTATCTTGAGTATTATCAATATAACAAATTATTTTATAATAATTGAAAATATTTTTTCATAATCACCCACCATTGGAAACATTTTATACATCTCATATGACATAATAATATTAATTATGTGGGTAATACATTCATACAAATCTAGTAGGTTGAGAATCTCAGTAAAGTAAAAACATATTCTAAATAAAATGCGTACATGTCGATAATATAAATTTCTTAATTTATGATCAAATGAAAATACATGATAATCATAAAACATCATATAGAAACCTAAAATAATGAAATGACACTTATGGAATTGTATGTAATGTGACATCACTATAAACACATCTCAATAATCATACAACATGTGGGGAAGACATATTGTTCGAGAATACTTCAATAAGTGATTCATAATTCGGAAAAATGGATTTTAATGGAAATGATAAGAATGAAATTTTCAATAATGTGAAAAAAACATTTTATTATGGAAACATATTAATTATAGAAAAATAGGTGATTAATCCCACTATTCCCATATCTATGATAACAAGCTCATAATTTACGTAGCTATTAATATAAGCAATCCCATCATGCCTAGGCCTATATGAACATTCACTTTAAATTCAAGAATGAATATAAAAAGTGATTAAAATAGAAACCATTATATTTTAGGGTGATATAAGACCTCATATATAACCATTCGTATATATTATTGCGACATAAATTCATTCATCATCTTATATTAAAGAAACAATTTGAAAATAATGTGTTCCGTACTCATACAAATGGATATCATTCACATTCAAAAAGTCCCACATAAATAATATGGTATTCAAAATTCATCAAAATGGAATAAAATAACATTATAAAAAAATTATTTTATATCAAAAAATTTATCACCTAAAACAATAACATAATTAAATAAAATATAGTTTTAAAAATAAAACATAACTACATTGGTGATAGATAAATTGGATATAAAGAAAAAAATAATGAAATGATATTTTTTTAAACTGTATAATCTGTTTATAAATTCATATTTTTATATAAAATTTAAATAATACACCTCATTTATTGTCAATTTAATGTTAAAAACATTTATAAATTGATTTGGATTAAAAAATATTTTCTGTATAAATAAATAGTGTTCATGTGTGGTGCTGGGATTAATTGGGAATATAGAGGAACATTGATGAGAAATTATTAAAAATTATTGGAGTATAGAAGTTCAATTCATCAGGATGAACATGAAATGACTATTCATTTCACCCGTTGAAAGACGAAGAACAATAATATTTTAGTTGTATATGATGACTCGGGAAGGGTGATTAATGCACAATTGGGTTGTTCTACCTATCCCTAGAGAATTTCATATTTCATTAAATCCTAAAAATATTGGATTACTCTAGTAGATATAATATACCCCTCTTAGAGGGAAATAGTTATGGAGCATGATAACGTAGTATATAAAGCTCTTCAATGTTGGAGATGTTGATTTATTTAAGAAATTTAATAATGTTGTGTGACATCGATCCCCACAAAAGTAATATGTTATTCCTCAATGAATTATTACATGTTTATTATGTTCTAATATTTTAATTTAATAACTTTATTCAATTAGAAATTAGTTAATATTATCATAAAATATTGACTATCATGTAATAATGAAGCTTAATAAATATATATATATAACTACAAAAATGGTGTTTGAGATATCAAATCCATTAAAATGGATATTTGTTTCATAGAAGATCATTAAAATCTTGTATCATAAACCCAAATAACATAAATCCTTATATTAGAATATTATTAATTAAAACAATACTATGTATACTAATCATCAATGAATTTTCTCTTAATGTATTAGATTGTTGTAATAATTATTCAATATTGAGTGTTAATAATATTGACCAGTTTAAACTATGTTCATAATTGGATTGTCGATATTCCTTTTTAGGAAAATATAATGTATTAAAAACCATTTATTTTTAAATAATTCTTGATTTTTTTTCTTATATTTAAAATATATCTATGTTGAATTACATTTTTGTGAATAAAGGAAGAACTTCATTTATGTAATTTACAAATATCGATGGATTTCACAATAATGACAATATTTTTTTAAAAAATTACATAATTAATAATATATAATACATATATATTAAATATAATTAACAAATAGAATAAAAAATCCATAAGGATATTTTATTAAGGGAATCAAATATTGATTATTCGTGGAGATAGTTTTTCACACAAAGCTTGATTGAAATGTTCATTCTTGATAATAGGAACCCGAATGTAGATAATGATTTTATCATCAATATAATAATATTAATTTATATTACTTAAACTAGTTAAGAGTTTTTTTGATGATTAAATGTATTTTTTGGGAGAAGAAATTAAATAAATTAAATAGAAAAATGAAATTGTGGTTAGGAACATTTATGTCACATCCCGAGTAACCTGTATTATGAACGAGACTAAGCCATTTATGTGATGACCCAGACTCTCTTGGCCTTTCCCTTTTCCAAAATCCAGGTCCTAAAGGGGTGGCATCTCGGTGAGACCGATCGGCGCGACCGATCGGTGAGACCGATCAGCATCACCCGACATTGTCGGGGGTTTTCCAATGGAATTCCTCCTTGTGTAATTAGGGTTTTAAACCTTATTTTGACCCCCTTTAAGCTTGTTTTAAATCACAATAACACCCATAAATGTTATAATTGAATATTCAATAAATTAACCTAGTGTGTGCATCGGATTAAACCACCCGACCCCCTTAATAACGTGCGGAGATGTGTGGTCAACCCAGGACCCCCACGCCTTACGTGGTTCAGTGTTTTTATCTCAACTGTCCGCGGCTCTTATAACCTGAGGGTTATCCTTGGTTTCTCCTTTCCTCGATCGCGGCTTTTCACCAATAGCTTCTGGTGCATCCGGCGTGCCGCATCGTTATCCAGAAAGTTTCTTGCCCGACCTAAGCATTGATCATCTATCAAAAGGTAGGGAATTTCTCCTTCGCCTCTCCATTTTGTGTATCATGCGGGGTGGGCATTCTTCTGTTCTGTAGAATTGGAAAAACCATACCTAAATGAATATAATGAACTGGATTTTATAAATAAAGGGGGAGGGGTTGTGATAGTTGATGTTGTTTATATTTTGACCATCTTGTTGAGTCGTGCTGGCTTAGGCCTTCTGAAAATCGAGGCCGTTGGTGGTCGTTGTTTGTGCACTAATGAACCCCTGCTGATGTTTTAAATGGCTTGTTGTGGTTGTAAACTTCTACTGTGAAAAGTAAATTGGTTAATCACCTATATTCGTCCATGTAAATTGAGGCACTATGATCAATACTTCTGTGATAACCCCAGGTTAAAACACATGAAAATTGGAATCATGGAGTGTGTTAAGTCGTCTAAATCTGAAAATATGGGCATGACCCTGACTTTTGATGATGGTGGTAGTTGGTTGTTTTCTTTTCGGGCCGATTTCTGGAAATGTGGGAGGGGATGGGATCCCCTGTCTTATACTCTTGGTGGTTGTTTGAATTTGGTGATGGGATCCCCTGTTGGTATGGATTCGGCTGTTGTGAGTTTTAAGACCCAGTGGTTACTTGTTTATATCACGAATTGGGGTGGGATCCTCTGTTGTTAAGAACCGGGTGTGGGCGTTACGGTTGATGTTTGACTATTTACATTCGTGGACTTGTTCCTATGATTGCTAGTTTCCCAGTAGTTCTTAAAATTAATTAAACATTATCACTGAACATGAAAAAAGTATGTGACAAATGGATTTTGTTGGCGAAAGTCATGACTTGTGACTTGGACGCAGTGGTGGTGTGTTCTATAGGCTGGTTAGAAACACCTAGGCTTTGGGTGAGTGGTTGTTACCTATATCTATACTTTTAGTTTTGTGTTTCTTATTCTCTCCCCATCCAAGTTGATCACTTAGTACCGAACACCACCATTTCATTGGGGAGGGTGTTTTTCCCAACACTATTCTTAGTGGCTGGTTATTAGCTCCTTTTCTGCTCCCTTTCCCGGATAGCCCAAGTATCTTCAGGTAGGCTGTGATGGCATGAGGTCCATTATTAGCCCAAGAACCTTCAGGTGGGGTAGTGTGGTGGTTTCCCAGGTGTGTGAGGCAGGTGGTTTCCCATGTGTCTTCGGGATGAGGCCCAGGTGTCTTCGGGTGTGGCAGGGGATCCTTTAGCCCAGGTGTCTTCGGGCATGGTGGTGGTTGTTCTGGCCTAGGTGTTTGCAGGTGTGGTTACGTGTGGTAGTTGTGGCCTATTTATGTGCGAGCTGGATTTGGCAGTGGGGCTGCATGTGGTTGTGGCCCAGGTTTGTGCGGGAGGGATTCAGTAGTGGGACTGCGTGCGGTTGTGGCCCAGGTGTGTGCGAGCGGGTTTGGTAGTGGGACTATGGTGAGAATGGATGGATTGGTCCAATGCGTAGGATGTCTCAATAACCAGTGGGAAAGTGGCACGGGTTACCCAATCATCAATGTGCTATTATACTATATTACTTGACTTGGGTTATTTGGGGAGTGTGCCTTGGTGAGGCTTGGGTGGATAGTTTACCTTGTTAGGTGTTTGGTTTACTTATTTTCTCATGGGACTTTTTCACGTTCCCCCACTTGTGAATGAGAGTCTTTGGTTTTCCCTACTGAGTGTACTTGTATGCTCACCCTACGTATATAAAACTGCATTCAGGTTTCCAGGAGGACTTCGGGGAACGCGCAGGACCTTACTAGCTCAGATGTTTGGAGCAGTTGCAGTTGTCATTTTTTTTCTTTCGTTGGTACATACCTTTGTAGACACCTTTTTCACCTTATGGATATTTCTTTTGAAACATGAATGTGGGAATGGTTTACTTTTGGGTTTACTTTTCTTTCTACCTTGGTTTTATTGGGTTTTGTTCTTATTATCTCTCGATCTTATAAAATAAAAAGGTTAATGCCTTCCATTTGTGTGAAATTTCAATAACCTTGGTGCTATTCGCCACTCCGGGACCTATTGAAGTCGAGTTTCGGGGGTCATTATCTCTCCTTGAACTTAAAGAAGGAAGGGCATGGCAATCTGCTGACCCTTCCCTCCTTTTGGTGATGGCGGGTTGTGATAGAATGGTATCAGAGGTGATGGTTGAGAGATAGGATGGAGTCTAGAGTTAGGCAGAGTTAGGATTGCAAGGGACAGTAAAGAAACAATGTTGGGTGACCTCGGTGTGTGAATTAGGAAGGGGAAGACTGGCTAGGAAAAGAGATTTTAGGGCCCCCCGTGATCCGATGCAAGGACTCTGGACCTACCGAACGACCAAGTGAGGCCACGCTGATTACAGGGTAGAGACCCTAGGAAGGGTACATGCATCATAATGACTTGTGTTCTTGTGTTTCTGGGATGTCTTGGGAATTAATAATAAATTTAAAATTTTTGAGAAATTTTAAGAACGATATTCTGCACTACTTGGGCTTAGCCATTCCTTGTTTACCTTGCATCTATGGCACCCGGAAGGCGACCACGTGTGGTATAGGCGATCGAGGCCCCATATACTACATTGGCCAATAGGCAGAGATCTGATCGATAGGAAGAGGATGACCAGTGGCAGAAGACACTTCGGGCCTTCCAGCGACAGACCCTCGAGAAGTATGAGGGATGCACCTCTTACATGAAGACAGATGGCTGGATAGAAGAGCTAGTAATAGCCTTCGGCCAGATTAGGTCCCTGACCGAGTACTGGGTTCCTCTAGCCGTCACCCAGATGTGGGGAGCAGCACGTTAGTGGTGGACGCTTTAGCTGGGGGAGAGGAGAGAGTCTATGGTGGCTTGGGCGGATTTCGAGTGGGAGTTCCGGGCGGAATTCCTCTCCTCGACGATGAAGGCAGAAAAGAGACAGGAGCTACTCTCCCTCCAGCAGGGGAGTATGTCCGTGAGGGAGCTAGGGATCATGTTCAAGGACCTCCTACATTCTGCTCCAGACCTCTTTCCCAACGAGGAGTCTCGGGCAAGACGTTTGGAGGAGGCGCTCTGACCCTCCCTCCAGTATGATGTTACCCACTTTACCATGCCGACGTACTTGGAGGTCCAGAAGAAGGCCGAAGTGGTGGAGAGGATGCATGATCTAGGAGGAGTGTCACAAGAGGGGATCCAGCTGGGACCATCGAAGGGAAAGGACGTCAGCACCAGGCCTCCAGCGTCAGGACCCTCCAGGTTCCGACCAGTGGGGAGCAGACCGCAGCAGTTTCAGATTCGATCCCATGGCCCATGCCCTTTGCCTTCTCTCCCGAGACCGCGTTGCTTCGTCTATGGGAGCCTCGGATATCTCCAGTGTCAATGCCCGGACCGGGTGTAGTTTTGCGGTGGCAGACACCTCCCGCAATCTCCCCAGCAGAAGCTTGCAGCTAGAACTTTCAAACAACAGTAGGGACAGCGAGCTCCCGCTCCTCCGAGGGCAGACGTAGGAGGGGGAGGTCGACCTCGGGGCGCACCTCAGGGACCTCTACTGGGGCGTGTTCGGGGAGGTGGCCGACAGCCGAGGGGCAGGGGAGCTGGGCGTGGACAGTTACACACCGCATAGGCAGTTGTTCCAGTAGGGCTATAGGTTGTTCGAGGTATGATCAGTCTGTTTAGCACTCTTTCTTGTGCCTTGTTCGATACATAAGCTTCACACACTTTTTTTGCTCCAAGTCCAGCCTGTGCCATGGGTTTAGATGCGGAGAGACTTCTAGAGCCCCTGGTGTTGAGCACACGAGTCGGAGGTCATAACAACTTGTTTTTTGTTTGTGGGGGATGTAGACTGATGATAGGGCCACATCAGTTGGTTAGGGATCTTCTCATACTACAGATACAACCATACGATTTCATCATAGGCATCGACTGGCTATTTTCTGTGTGTGCCATCATCGACTATTTCCAAAGAATTGTTGTGTTCTCGGACTTGTACGGTGGTCGTATTACCTTCACCGTTGAGCGGAGCAGTCAGAAAGGAAACAGGCGAGAGGAACCCCTCCTCTCCTTGTTGGCCAAGCTGACAGTGGAATTAGTAAATGCTGAAATGGTGGAAGTCCCAGAGATCGTCCGAGAGTTAAGGAAGTCTTCCCTAAGGAGGTGATGAATCTACACCCTCGGTGTGATATCGTGTTTGGGATAGACCTGCATCCTGATGCTCAAACGATCTCGAGGGCTCCATACCGGATGGCACCTTCAGAGCTACGGGAGTTGCGGAACCAGATTGACGATCTGATGAAGAGGGGTTATGTTCACCCAACTGCGTCACCATGGGGTGCTCCGTAGTTGTTCGCAAAGAAGGAAGATGGTGGTCTCAGGTTGTACATAGACTATAGGAAGCTGAATCAGGTGACGATCAAGAATAGCTACCCTCTTCTGAGGATAGACGATCTTTTCGACCAGCTGAAAGGGGAAGGATGGTTCTCGAAGATCGCCCTGCGGTCTGGGTACCACCAACTGAGAGTTAAGGAGGAAAACATCCTGAAGATGGTGCCCAGGTGTAGATATGGACACTTCGTGTTCGTAGTCATGCCCTTTGGTGTTAGGAACGCCCCAGCTGTGTTCATGGGTCTTATGAACTCCATCTTCCGAGAGTACCTGGATCGGTTCATGGTCATATTCATCGATGACATCATGGTCAACTCAAGATCAGAGGAGGACCATGCGGAACACATGAGGATGGTTTTGGAGGTCCTCCGACAGCACCAGCTCTAATAGAAGTTGTCGAAATGCAAGTTCTGGACACAGGAAGTGTACTTCCTCGGGCACATGGTGTCCGAGTAGGGGGTAGCGGTGGACCAATCAAAAGTTGAGGCAGTTGTTTCGTGGGCAGCACCCCATAATGTGACAGAGGTCCGTAGTTTCCTTGGGCTGGAAGGTAACTATCGGAGGTTCGCACCCAACTTCTACCGAGTTGCGGCCCCTTTGACAGCCCTGACCAAGAAAGACCAGGTCTTCGTGTGGAGCGAGTAGTGCGAGTCACCCTTCAGCTATCTGAAAGAGAAGTTAGTTAGTGCCCCAGTGTAGAGATTGGGAGAAGAGGGGGCATCTTATGAGGTGTTCTGTGATGCCTCAGTACATGTCCTCGGATGTGTGTTGATGCAGCAACAAGGGGTGATCTCTTATGGGTCCAGGCAGCTTCGCCCCCACGAGCGTAATTATGCCACCCACGACCTGGAGCTTGCAGCGATCGTTTTCACGCTAAAGTTATGGTGGCACTACCTCATCGGAGAGTGCTTTATGGTCTTCATGGATCGAAAAAGCATGATGTATATCTTCTTCCAGCAGGACCTAAACTTATGACAGCGGTGATGGGTGGAGTTCCTCCAGGATTACGACTTTGAGATATCTTATACTGAAGGCAAGGGAAATGTAGTGACCAATGCCTTGAGAAGGAGGACGCAGAAGGATGCGGTCCTGGAGTCGGCGGACGCCTGGAAGGCGATGGAGGAATTAGCTGTTTTACACCTGGATGCGAGGATGGATAGCGGTAGAGGCTACCTGTATGAGATGACAGTGAAGTCATCTCTGTTTCAGCAAGTGGATGAGTCTCAGTGGGGTGACCCAGAGGGTGAAGTGTTGCGTGACCGAGTTGACCAGGGTAATGCTCCGGAAGAGTGGACATAGGATGGTCAGAACCAGATGCTTTTCCAGGGAAGGTTGTTCATTACAGAGGCGGTGCACGGCATGGTTCTCAGTGAGTTACACTACTCACCCCTGGCAGTGCAGCCAGGAGTTTCCATGATGTACTAGGTACTGAAGAGGCAGTTTTGGTGGCCCGGAGTTAAGCAAGGAGTAGCAGAGTTTGTGACCAAGTGATTAGTGTGTCAGCAAGTGAAGGCTGAACACCGAGTTCCCGGAGGCCTACTACAGCCTCTAGATGTCCCCCAGTGGAAGTGGGATGACATCTCGATAGATTTCATCATAGGACTACCCAAGGTCCAAGGGGGGTACGATGCCATCATAGTGGTGGTGGAAAGGTTGACGAAATCGGCTCACTTCCTGGCGATCAGGGAGTCGAGTGTAGTGGATACCTTGGTACAAGGGTATGTGGATGAGGTGGTGCGGTTGCATGGAGTTCCAAGGTCTATAGTCTCGGATAGGGATGCGCGGTTTACCTCGCGAGTCTGGAGGGGATTGCAGCATGTGTTTGGCACCCATTTATGCCTTGTCACTACTTTACATCCCCAGACAGATGGACAAACAGAGCGCACCATCCAGGCCTTGGAGGATATGATACGGGCATGTGTTCTCGACTCAGTTGGATCATGGCTGCAACACTAGCCCCTTGTGGAGTTCACATACAATAATAGCCATCACTCTACCATCGGTATGGCCCCGTTTGAAGCCTTGTACAGGAGGCCATGTCGTTCACCTATGTGTTGGGCCGAAGTAGGAGAGGCAGGCATCCTTGGCCCAGAGGTGGTTCAGAACATGACAGATAATGTTCAGATCATATGGGAAAGGATGAAGGCGGCCCAAGACCGAGAAAAGTCGTATGATGATACCAGGAGGAGGCCATTGGAGTTTGAGGTTGGAGACCACGTGTTCTTGAAGGTCTCCCCTTGGCGTGGGCATCGGTGGTTCGACAAGGGGAGTAAGCTTTCTCACAGGTTCATCGGACCCTTCGAAGTGTTGCGACGGGTCGGTGATGTAGCCTTTCAGCTAGCGTTACCACTGCCGCTACTGAGGATACATGATTTCTTACATGTGTCCCAGCTTCGTCGGTATCTACACGACGATTCACACGTCCTTGATTGGGGTGATCTGGAAATCGAGGGAGACATGAATTTTGTGGAGAGACCAGTGATGATCGAGGATCGAAATGAAAAGGCGCTTCATGGGCGAACCATTCCCTTGGTTCGTGTGTTGTGGAGACATGGTGGGATTGAGGACAGTACGTGGGAGAGGGTAGAAAAGATTCATACCCAGTACCCAGAGTTGTTTTACGTTTTGTTCCTTGTTGTGCCTGTTGTGGTAGAACGTTTTGTCTTTTGTATATGAAATGTACTGGTTTTCTTTCTCTGATTGTGTGTGAAAAGCCCTGGCTATGGGGGAGGAGAGGACCCAACCCCTAATCAATACACTATAAGGTGGATGCGATTAAACCCGTGCGGGCGAGTCAGTGTCGCCCAAATCAGATAATATCTTGACATGGGGAAAGAGACTCCCCAACCCTCACATGCCTGGGTAGTTTGACATGATATGTTGCTTGGTTCGTGACAAGAAGGTGTTCTTAGTTAAAAATGAGGTCCACTCTTGAGAGGTATCTTTCGAGGTGGTTGTTCGGACCAACCCTTTTCCTTCTGGGTTGTTTAAATTCTCGAGGACGAGAATAGTTTGAGAGTTATCTGATGTGATGACCCAGACTCTCTTGGTCCTTCCCTTTGCAAAAATCCGGGTCCTAAAGGGCTGGCGTCTCGGTGAGACCGATCAGTGAGACTGATTGTCGAGACCGATCAGTGAGACCGATCAGCGTCACCCGGCCTTGTCAGGGTTTTTCCAATGGCGTTCCTCCATGCACAATTAGGGGTTTAAACCATATTTTGACCCCCTATAAGCTTTTTTTAAAGCCCAATAACACCCATAAATTTTATAATTGAATATTCAATAAATTAACCTGGTGTGTGCATCAGTTTAAACCACCCGAACCCCTTAATAATGTGAGGAGTCGCGTGGTCAACCCATGACCCCTACGCATTACGTGGTTCAGCGTTTTTATCTCAACTCTCCGCGACTATTATAAACTAAGGGTTAGCCGTGTTTTCTCCTTTCTTCGATTTCAGATTATCACAAACATCTTCCGGTGCATCGAGCGTGCCACATCGTTATCCGTAAAGTTCCGCGCTCGGCCTAAGCGTCGATCATCTATCAACAGGTAGGTAATTTCTCCTTCACCTCTCTCTTTTGTGTATCATGCGGGGTGGGCGTGCTTCTGTTCTGTAGAATTGGAAAAACCAGACCTAAATGAAGATAATGAACTGGATTTTATAAATGAGGGGGGGGGGTTGCTGGGATCATTGATGTTGTTTATATTATGACCATCTTGTTATGTCATGCTGGCTTATGCCTTCTGAAAATCGAGGCCATCGGTGGTCATTGTTTGTGCACTAATGAACCCCTGCTGATGTTTTAAATGGCTTTTTGTGGTTGTAAACTCCTGCTGTGAAAAGTAAATTGGTTAATCATGTATATCCGGCCATGTAAATTGAGGCACCAGGATCAATACTTCTATGATAACCCCGGGTTAAAACACACGAAAATTGAAATCATGGTGTGTGTTAAGTCGTTTAAATCTGAAAATACCGGCATGACCCTGACTTGTGTTGATGGTGGTAGTTGGTTGTTTTCTTTTCGGGCTGATTGCAGGAAATGTGGGAGGGGATGGGATCCCCTATCTTATACTCTTGGTGGTTGTTTGAATTTTGGGATGGGATCCCCTGTTAGTATGGATTCGGCGGTTGTGAGTTTTAAGACCCGGTGGTTTCTTGTTTATATCACGAATTGGGGTGGGATCCTCTGCTATTGAGAACTGGGTGTGGGTATTACAGTTGATGTTTGACTGTTTACTTTCATGGACTTGTGCCTATGCTTGCTAGTTTCCCAGTAGTGCTTAAACGTAATTAAACATTATCACGGAACTTGAAACAAGGATGGGACAAATGGGTTTTGATGGTGAAAGTCGTGACTTGGGACTTGGACGCAGTGGTGTTGTGTTCTGTATGCTGGTTAGAAAAACCTCAGCATTGGGTGAGTGCTTGTTACCTATATCTATACTTGTAGTTTTTTTTCTTATTCTCACCCCATCAAAGTTTAGCACTTAGTGCCGAGCACCCCCATTTCAGGGGGGATGGTGTTTTTTCCCAACACTATTCTTTGTGGCTGGTTATTAGCTCCATTTCTGCTCCATTTCCCGGATATCCCAAGTATCATCGGGAAGGCTGTGATGGCTTGAGGTGCATTATTAGCCCAAGAACCTTCGGGTGGGGTAGTGTGGTGGTTGGCTAGGTGTGTGCGGTGGGTGGTTTCCCTAGAGTCTTCGGGATGAGGCCCAGGTGTCTTCGGGCATGGCAGTGGATCCTTTAACCCTGGTGTCTTCAGGTATAGTGGTGGTTGTTCTGGCTTAGTTGTTTGCAGGCGTGGTTACGTGTGACAGTTGTGGCCCAGGTGTGTGCGGGTCGGATTCGGCAGTGGGACTGCATGCGGTTGTGGCCCAAGTGTGTGCGGGCGGGTTTCAGTAGTGGGACTGCGTGCGGTTGTGGCCCAGGTGTGTGTAGGCGAGTGTGGCAGTGGGACTGTAGTGAGAATGGTGGGATTGGTCCGATGTTTAGGATGTCTCAATGAACAGTGGAAAAGTGGCGTGGGGTACCCAAACATCAATGTGCTATTATACTCTATTACTTGTCTTGCATTATTTGGGGAGTGTGCCATAGTGAGGCTTGGGTGTATAGTTTACCTTGTTAGGTGTTTGGTTTACTTCTTTTCTCACGAGACTTTATCACGTTCCCACACGTGTGCACGAGAGTCTTTGGTTTTCCCTAATGATTGTACTTGTATGCTCACCCTACATATATAAAACTGCTTTCAGGTTTCCAGGAGGACTTCGGGGAGCGCGCAGGACCTTACTAGCTCGGATCCTTGGAGCAGTTGCAGTTGTCATTGTTTTTCTTTGGTACTTACCTTTCTAGACACTTTTTTCACCTTGTGGATTTTACTTTTAAAACATGCATGTGGGAATGGATTTCTTTTGGCTTTAATTTTCTTTCTACCTTAGTGTTGTTGGGTTTTCTTCTTCTTATCTCTCGATCCTATAAAATAAAAAGTGCAATGCCTTCAATTTGTGTGAAATTTCCCTACCATTGGTGCTAGTAGCCACTCCGGGACCTATTGAAGCCGGGTTTTGGGGGTCATTATCTCTCCTTCAACATAAAGAAGGAAGGGCCTGTCAATCTGCTGACCCTTCCCCCCATTTGGTGAAGGTGGGTCATGACAATTTATGTATTTTATATTGATATGAAAATAACCTTATTAAGGTGTTATTTATGTAAATATGTGATGTGGTTCAGTGTGGGATTGAAATTAGGGGTTTTTTTGTGAGGGGAAGTGAGGATAAGACTGTCCGTTTTTCATGTTAAATAGAGTCATTGTATAATTACTAAAATATTTTAAATAGTAGGATGTTTCTATATAGAATTGTAGATCCAAAACTAGGAAATAACACATTGAAAAAAAATTTAGGTCAATAAAAACATCCAAAACGTAATTGAATATAGTTTTTTAACATGTTACTCCTTTTTCCTCTTACATTGCACTTTTTTAACATTCTTTTTTCCACAGTATCTATTTAGGTACATGATAATTTATCATTTATTTCAAAAACTAAAATTTTCCGTAGTATTAGATTTTGAAAAAATTATGCCAACATAAAAAAGAATTTTCTTATATTAGATTTTTAAATTTCCAAATGATTAATATTTAATACACTTACAGTATAATATATTGAAAAATAAATTTATTAAAAACACAACATAAATATAAAAATTGAATATAAGTGTTTATAAACTAAAACCATGTTTTTTAAATTTATTATTTAATTTTTACGTTATATATTTAGTTCATGAAAAATATTTTAAAAACATTTAAATAATATATATTTACAATTAAAGGAAGAAATAATGTTATTCTTAAAAAGCATATTTAACACCATTCAAATAAAAAAAAATTTTTAAACAAATTTTTAAAAATTCATCAGAAGAAAATATGGCCCTGAAAAGTACATTTTTCCTCGTTGGTCAAAATAACAACAATAAAATTATAATATTTATTTTATAAATAAAAACATAATGATTTCGAAAAACACATTTTTATTGGAATGTGAATTTTGGTATATGACCTACTAATTTTATTGTATCAAAAAAATTTCTAATTAATCGTTTAATAATATAAAAATAATTTATTCTTTTAATTGAAAATATTTTTGAAATTATATTTAATTATGTTATTATCTACAAAATTGTGGTCAATATTTAATTAGGAAATTATATAGTTTATATAAGAAATTATTCATAATTCAATTACTAGAAATAATACCTTGCAATTTTATAGCTACCCTACAATGGACTATATTTTTTTTGTTTTAGTTTTTACATTGACGAGAATTCCATCATGTACAGTTATATTTATGGTAGGAAACACCATTTTATAAATCTATGACTCATTAATTCATATATTATTTTTATGATGTTTAATTTCATATTTTATGTTATTTAAATATTCAAAAATGAACCATGTGTAATATAGGAATATCAATATTTCTCCGTAATTTTTTTTGATGGGTCAGTTCAAAAAATATTATTAATTTTATGAAAACCATTAAATAAATATTAAGAATATAATTTTTAACTAAAATCTATAATTATTTAAAAAACCCTAATTTTAATATATTGTTTATTTTTAGAAACCATTGTAAAATTATTTTTGTACAATAAAATTTTGTTTTTATTATAATTCAACATAATTTTATTTTACAAATATTTTTTAAAAGATTCATTTTTTTAAAACATTATGTTTTTTGAAAAAAAAAACGTATATACATGATATAAAAACAAACAATTAATTTATCATTTCATATATATATATATATAAGTATAATGATATAAATATTTTCTAAATTTTTTACTAGATACCCAAAAATGATTTTTGACATCCATATGTGAGGATACTAGTCTATTTTTCATATCAGTATTCCCAATGGACATATTACAATTCCACTGATGAGATTACTATTCCAATTGACCTGTTAATGTTTTAATGGAACAATTTTAAATGGTCATATGGGTTCCCTATATTGGATATATTGATCATGTTTCATTAATTATTCATTTAATTCTACTTCCTTGTAAGGTAATATGTATTTTCAAATATATTACTGAATATTTAACATCATAATTTTTTGTACAACTTTTCCCATGTTGTTCATTAGATAGATTATTTGAAGGGATTTAGTGTATCCAAATATCTTAATATAGTTATTCTATTTTTTAATTTTTATTCCATTATAACACCTTCAGTACTTATAACCATATTTTATTTTCAAAATAAATTCTGGAATTTGATTACAAAATCAATTTTTTCATTCATGTGGTGAATGTGATTTATTGAAGACTATATTGAAAAACCGAACACATTTATATAAAAATATAAATTCCTATTATAAAATTCTACGTTGTGGAATTCTTCCACAATTTATAAACGTTTCCTTCTAAATTTCATTTAACTGAATTAGTTGAAAATAAATGATTGCAACTTTGTACCATTTCATCATATGGTACAAATATCACATTCTATTATCTATAGATCTTTGTTAATAAATTTATTATGTGATCAGTATTTTCTTGCATAACATTCTCTGAATGTTCCATGGTCTTCTTTAATTTCTCTTCATAATAGTGATTAATATTTTAGTTATACCTCCTATGAATTCCACAGAATTGAAGGATTCAGTATGTAAATCATCAATATGAATATATTGAAAAAATAAGGTAAATGAACCTGGCTTGGATATAGTGTAATATGATATGACATAAGGCTCATAAAATCATAAATTACAATGGGATGTTGGATATATTATTTAGAATTTGTTTATTAAGAAATGTCATGTCAATATTCTATATAGATATTTAAAAGGATTATTTATCTTCCACTAAAAATATACGGTTTCATTGAATAATATAAAAATTTCCCAATAATTTGATGTGATATTGACTAATTTACTATTGACCAGTCAAATAATTTTTATTATTTCTTCGATCATTTCTATCCCAGATGTTTTTAATCAAAAATTTCATGAAAAAAAGATGGGGGTTTATATCTATTCTGATAAAGGTCTTCATTTTGATCATTTTAGATTCATTATTGGAATCATTTTTAGTAATATATAATGACTAAATGAATATACTCATCCCGTCATCTCTTGATTTTCATTGATTAATATCCCAACATTTCATTAAATGTTTGGATAATCCACTCATATTAGCCATCATTTTGGTTTAAATAAGACATACTAAGTTTTAGTAAAAAATCATAGCATATTGGTTACTTTCTTCAAACAATAAACTATATCTCATCGCTCAATTATATTTAGTATATATAAATTTTCCAAATAACCTCATAAAATCTCTTAAATTTATCGTTTTATGTTGATCATGTTGGAATTACTAATGAAATTCAATGATGTGAGTATTCAATGTATGATGGTCAACTATAACCCAAATGAAATTAGTTCCTATATATGTATTTAATGACCTATGAAAAAATTTATGGTTATCTGTTACCATTTCCATGAATGCATGTGAAACGATATCATCATCCCCGTTGTATTTTTATTTTCTCCCACCACATACTAACATACTTTTAACTTTGATGAATATTCCAAGATCACACTCTTCATATCGTCCATCGTAATATTTTCATAGAGATATTGTCAAACATACTTTCTCTATATATAAAAATTTTAGGTAAATATTTATATATAAATCAATATATAATTATTCATCTATAAATTTGATATTATATATAGTCACCAAAAAATTTAAAAAAATTTCATCAACATTGATATATGATTATTTCCATTCTCATAAATCTTATACCTTTATATATATATATAGTCCATTTGATTATATATTATCTTCCATATATGTAATTTAGAAAAAAAAAATCTTTTTTACAATAATTTTTATAAAATTCGTTGATAATAAATGCATGAATTTAGTCGTGCTTTTTCAATACCACAGATAAATTTTATGAAAATATAAATATATTTCATTTCTATCCGAGACCCATGTTATCCCCAAATCACTAATACCCTCTATCAAAATCTATAACCTCCATAACTTTTACCACTCACTATTTCTCATGTTTCCTCCAATCCCCTCAAGAACCAGCCAGCGATATGGTTTCCACCCAAGCCTTTTGAGAGTGAGCCCTCAATGGCTGTATGAATTCCATTGAGCTTCCTGAGCCCTTGATCTCTCCCTCTCCAAAACTCTAATTTCACTTGATCCACTCAATTCGGCACCCTCATTATAATTTTGGTTTACCCTTATCCCCATATAACATGTTCATTGGTCGTGCTGCCTCTAGTAACTTCCACCTCGAGACAACCTTGCTAGCCCCTTTCACCACCATCTCACATGGCTCTCAGTATTTATTTGATATAAAATAGTTAAAAGACATCATTTATTCATATTTTATCCCCTTAATATTTTATCATTACCATTATACTGACTATCAGTTTTCATATATTAATATTACAGTTCCCTGTCGAATACTTAATACAATATTTAAACAAAACCCAAATGGACATATTTTTGCATGCATTTGGAAACATGATAACATAAATGATAATACAAATGTGTTCTATATTATATTCAACTAGTTTCTTCTTAACTATCATCCTTCATAGACATTACACTCATAATACATATCTTCAAAATTTAGGGAAGGGAAACATAATAAAAGGTGATCATTAATGCCCTATAATGGAAAACATGTGAGATATGTAAGCTTAATCAAAAACCTAATGATACGGGAACATGATCATATTTTTTAAATATAAAACCATGAAAATAATTGATCATAAAAAGGAGACATGGAATTTATATTGGCAGTTTATAAGACATTAATAATATAGAAAGAAAGAGATTAATCAATGATATAATACTATATGAATATATTATATAATTTCTGGATAAACATAAGAATATTATAAAGTTTTATATATTAGTCAAGTAATCACATCCATGCACATAATATTCGAACATTTTAACTACCAGAATCATCATGTTAATCCTATGTAACTCAAATTTTCATCAAAGTACTCATGAGTCGCTCTAAAGACCATCTTATAAGACATATTCCTTTACTGAACCAAGTTCACTCCCCATTATATCCATGTCAATCTCATGATATATAAATATTTATCCAGGGTGTTACAGGGTGATATATGTCCTAACCATATCATTTTAAAATTAGACATACATGGCCCAAAATTTCGAATAAAATATTATCAGTAACCATGTAATGTAATAGGATATCAATAAAATGTAATCTTATCATAACATATGGAATCCATACATGTTTCATAATAATTTCATAAAATAATAACATGTAAAAAGAAGTATGTTTCATAAAAATATAAACCAAGAAATAGAAATTGTTTTCATAAACATGATGCCATAAAAACATCATACATTTGGATAATTAAAGGTGAATGATAATCATGGATCATACCCTCAGAAAGGAATGAGTAACTCCAACTGATTTAATTTCAGTTAGGGACTATTTTTGAAATATGTTTTGAAAACATTTATTTAGGAAAGTATTCATTCCTCATTGAAAATTGATATTGAAGACCTATAAAATTTTTAAAATAAATTTTTAAAAAATAACATTCATATATAATAAATTTTTATTGAATACAATTTCCCTTAAAAACATATAATATAATATTAAAATAATTGACAAATTATTTCATTGATAACTATTATAAAATCATATAAATGAATAATTGAGATATATAAATCATTTTAAAAATAATTTTCCATTCAAAATTTGATTAATATATAATTTCATTAAAAAAATTGAAATTATTTGGGAATGCATTATTTTTTTGATTAAAATAGATTCGTCATCCAATTTAGATGTTAGGACAGGTTTTAGAAAAAATGTATCTCATTTATCTTGCATACGAACTAGTTAAAAATGGTACTATTACCTAAAGAAATCCTAGATTAATAGAGGATAATAAAATTAATGAGTTTTCCTTAAAGATGTTTCATAATATTTCATTACTGGAATAATATTCAAAAATAATCTCTATAAAGAATGAGATTGTTTAAAGCAACTCATACGACTTTATAATGATTAATAAGACTCCACAATCAGGACAATGAAATTAAATGAATTAAAAAATTTCAATAAGATTATAGCATTATTGATATAACATGTCAAATGGATGTATATGCTCCACATAAATTTTCGTAGCTGCATAAAGAATATCTCGAATAAGGAAAAATGTGAAAAAATTATGTTACAGATTTTGTAATTATTGATACATAAACACCATGAATGAAACATCATAAAACATATATTTAATGACTAATAAATATATGTATACGAATCAATGAATATGATCATTGGATTTATATTGTAACATAACTAGTGATTATAAAAAAAAATAAAATTTCATAATTTTTAATATTTATTGAGTAGATAGTAATTTTATCACAAAGGGAAACTATGTCAAATAGCGAGACTGACACCCAAAAATTCATTTCTCAGAAATATTGCATTTGAACGTAGGACTGACTAATACTGAAAATAATAATATGTTGTAATTTTATTATATTATATTATAGTTATTTCATATCCACTAGAATGGTATGACTGAATGATATTATCTAAATTATGATCATAGGGTTTACACATATTTATATAATAATTCATTGGTAAAAAATATTTAGAAATTAAATTATAAACCTATTGAATTTAATGGATGTGATTTTATGAAAATAAATTTATGTTTGATTAATTATATTTAATAATAATCAAATGAATCTTGTATAATTTTACTAATAAAATATAAATCCATTATAATGCGTCAAATTCATCTTAAACTTTTTAAAGACACGATATATGAAGAAAATCATTAATTTTTATAAAGGATTATTTTTTTTAAAATGCATTTTTTACACCTTTTGGTGGATAACCCATTTGAAATATTGTTTTTTAACATTTCAAAATTATGTTTTTGAAAAATAAACATATTATTTTGATACAGGATAATAAAATTTAATTTTTGTGAATTTTTGGTATTTTTATCCTAGTGTTCATAGGTTAATGAATGGAGACAAATACAACATTTTAATTCATAAAAGTTTTTCATAAAATTTATTTACTGTGTTAGGATATTATATATATATATTTTAATGATTTATATGTGTAGTTTTTTATCATGCAATCTAATGTTGGACATTAGAATCAATTTCACAATGAAATCGGACATGAATACATGGTGAACATTGATCATTTTAAATTCAACAAAATATTTTCTCAATCCTTCAACATGATTAAATTTATATTAGTTTTACCATTTCTATGAATTGAATTTTAAAAAATTGATATATGGGGTTATAAGAAGTCTGGAAAATCTTATCTAAAAGGATGAAATGAATTTTTAGTGAATAATGACTGTTTTGTTTTATTTACCATATAAAAAGGGTAATTGAGATAAATATGGATAAATTAATATTATAATATCTCAAAAACTCATAAAACATTAACTAATCATATTTCATGAGTTTTAGTCAACTAATAAAACCAATGAGCTAAAATTTTAGCCTTTGGAAGCCTCAAAAATAATATTATGATACCTATAACAACTTTTTAATAAATGAGAAAGATATCATAATCATATCTTTTATTACTAATATAATTTTAATATGGGATTATATAAGTGATATATTAGACTATAAATATTACTAGAAAGGTAATAATATCAAATAATATATCATAATTTATTTATATTTGTCAAAAATTAAATAATTAATTTTTAATTATGACACAATAAGGATCCAGTAATATACTTATTAAAGGAAGAATCAACTAAATGATATAAACATTATTAAAATATATATAAATTGAAATATTTCATTCTATAATTGAATATAATGTATGAAATTAAATTTTTTTTATATTTTTTAAAGTAGTTGTTTAAGGAATCAAATTTTTATAATTTTTAAAAAATGCATATGATCAATTGTGTCAAAATTGGTATATTTCAAAATTTAAAATATATTACATTTCATTAAATAAATACATATTTATAGAAATTAAATACTTCCAAATAGTGTTAATATATGAGTAAGTATCATTAATGAATCATTCATTGGTCGTTTGTCATGTCATGGTAATTAATTTAACTCACATATTGTAAATTACTTTATAAAATGATAATGATTAAATGTGTAAAAAAAATGATTATGATTGAAAATTGGTTAACACATTCCGAATATTCAAAGTATGAATATATTTCTAATAAAACTCATAATATATTTTATTTTAATTTTCTTTTTCTAATTTTTACTTGAAAATAAAATCACATTAATTTAATACTTTTAATAATTCTGAGGGTTCATATATCCTCTCCTCTAGAATAGATCCCATTCCTATCAATTAATCACACTACAGAAAACATTTGGCTCCACCGAGACCTACCCAAACCCCATAATAGAATCCAAACCCATATTCATGAAGCCTTATTTTTGAAGAAACACCCTTCATATATGTGTGGATAGGATGAGAATAGTGATTATCTGAAATAATGGAAATGATTTTATTAACATTTTTCTATTTGATTTATTCGTACACTTCATTTAAACTTATTTTATATATGATTAATTAATAACACATGTTTCATCAATATTATAAGATGTTATTATCTTTATATCATCATCTAAATTTATCTCCAAATACAACAAATGGGAAATACAATTTTTCATCTTTTGTATGACAAAGTACAACCTTACGAACATGTATAATTAATTTTTCCTTATCATCTAGCAAGAATTGTCATAATGATGGAGTTAACCATTATAAATGATTATAATTACATATTTATCATAATAATAGTATTATATATCAATTATGTTCTTATATTATATACATATAAAAATGATAATGTCGGTCATGGGTGCATGTGAACTATCACCTCCACGAATCTATGTGAGTCAGGTTTATTAACCACATCACTTATATGATATATATATATGTGTGTGTGTTTTTTATTGTATAAATAATATTATTATCATATTTTAAAGACATAAAATTAATTACATTACTTCCATAAGGATTTATGAATAATGGAAAGGTTACTCATGTGTATGTACGACTTACTGTATCCATGAGTGTAAAATTGTAAATTTTCCATATCCACATTTAGTGAATGTATTTAAAAGAAATTTATATATTTATAATATATTATTATTTCATTAATATTAATATAGAGATGATAGAATTATTACTACAAATATTATTTACATCGTGTCGTGTTCTTTTTTGACTCCAGTTCTGAATATGAAGAAAACACAAAAATGAACACAACTAATTTATTATTTTTTATAAAATGATAGTAAGTGATATAAAATTCATAATGAACCTGAAATAAAGTTATAAAGGATTTATAAAGTAACCATACTTTGTTATTTATAATGAATAATAAAATTCGAGATGAATCAGACATGAGGTAATGGACTTCGTCTCAGACTCCTTTTATTGAGGCATAGATTGATGTTATGCACCAAAAAATTTTATACATTTTATAGAAATATAAATGATATTTAATTTAATTAATAATTTTTTAGAGGGTTTATTTTGTTACGAAGCATTTTACTTTGTAAATAAATTACTTTTTTTAATGAGTATGATGTCAATGACATTTCAATCTCTATGACCAATATTTGATATTTTGATTAATCTACAAGAATATTTTTTAAAAATAAAAATAAATTATATTTCCCATTTCTAGTATTTTGGTATTGAAAATGATTTTTTGGAATGGATTTATTATATCAAAATCTTGAAATGTAATCTTCTTATTGAAAAGTAGGAATGTTTTTTTCCCTATATGCATGATTTATGTTTTGTGATTATGTTTTTGTTCACGGGAATTACTTATGTATACGGGTGGTTTAACGATAATGTAAATTTGAGTGAGTCCATGATATCTCATAAATGCATTGGATAATATAATTGTGTAAAATGAAATGGTGTATCTAATGAAATTTGGGGAATATACTATGATGAGTATTAAATTGTGACATTGAATGTTACTCCAAATATTGCTATAAAATATATAATGAATGTATGATATGGATGAAACAAGTAAATTTTATTATTTATGATTCCTAAGAAGACATTTAGGAATCCTATGATTTTATTATGTATTGTACAGAACATTATATAAGGTTGAAATGTTTGATTTTTTGAAAATGTTTTCATGAGATTAAACTATTCATGGACTAACAGCTTCATTCCTTATTTTATATCCCTTAGTGTGCTATTTATGGACATCCAATGTTTCTAAAATCTTTACCATGTAGAGTATAGATGGTGAAGAGATGTGAATTATTAAAATATAATTTTATTAAAATTTATATTAAAAAATATAAATCATGTTTTATTATAAATTTTTATTCATGACATAACTCATGATTATGTATTCATTAAGGCTGGTTCCCTATCATTTTTATCAATGGAAAAGTTTAGAACTCTTTAAGGATTGTGAGTGTTATACATATATGAATTTTATATATCTACTCTTTTAGTTATGTTATTGTTCTATAACATTTTTTAATCATGTAAATTTTGTTAAAAAAATAAAAGGATTTCAAACAAAATTAATCCATCTTCCTAATGATTTTCTTGAAATAATTATTACAATATCATGCCCAGCTGATTCTGATACTTTTTATAACATTCAACTCACATGTAAACAGTTGTTTTGGATATCAAACACCTCCACTATACTTAAATACATTCATTGACAATGTAATATTTTTTAATTATATATTACTTTTTCAATATTCTTATATTTAAAAAATTACGTAAATATTATCAAAGAAGTTTCAGATATTTTCCCTCATTATAATATTTTAATGAATATTATGATTTTAAAAATCAAGTTGAATAATGGGAACCCTACATAACCTATTTATATATTTATTATCTTATTTTCATTAAAAACATAGATATAGAATTTTAAAAATACCCTTGATTGAAATTTTAAAAACATCGAAGGTCAGATTTTTTTTTATAAAAATCATGTCTTATATTTTATAATGAAATTATTTTTCATACAAGATATTTTACAAAAAAAATTCTTTAAGAACACACATATGACCCATTTTGTATAAGGTTAACATAGAAAAATGAATAAAGTGATATTGAACAATCATTAAATAAATTTTTCAATTCATGGAACTTATATCCATGTAAATGGAATGACAATGAAACCATGTGGAAAACATAATAATGTAACAATGTTTTTTATATTGTAAATAGTTTTATTAAATAATATTATGGTGAAATAAAAATTTCCATACATATATGAATTCATGAATTAATATATTGAGGTCACTCTGTGTTTCCAGGAAAATGAGATGTATAAGACTACTATTTAGGTTAAAACATGATCTGGTTGTTTTGGGATTTGTAAAATGGCATAATCCAAAATATGGGTTACAACTTGTCACACCTAGCAATGTCATGGGGAGTGAAACCACAATATAAGGGGGACAATTTTTCATTTAAGACCATTAGCGTAAGTGAATTCCTTAGATTGTATGGATTTGTTTTAATAAAATGAGTTAATGGACTAAGTATATGTTTATTTTGGGAATTCATATTTTATCAAATGAATAACCTTGGTGTTGGAAAGTAAGATGGGGATTATGTGATAAATTTTGTTTGGGAAGACATTCACAATTTATGGAACCCTATAAGACAAAGGTAAATAGAATTAGTTTATATTTTATATTAGGAGAAATGGTTGATTTCCATTTTGGAATAACATATGTTTTTTTTATGGGATTCGGTATATTACATTTATTTATGTAAATGATTAACCTATTAGGTAGAATATGTTATTTTTGAAATAAAATTTGTGGTATAAGATATTAGAAGTGATAGATGTTGTTTGAAGAAAAATTTTAAAATTTATCTTGGAGGAGTATGTTATGATTTTATTCTATGATTTATATTTAAAAAAAAGATTCAATTCTTACTTATGGATAGTAATGACAGTTATTTTTTGAATGGCCTATTTTCAAATTTTGGTATTATAGTTGAATCATATAGAATAAATGCATATTTCATTATCCAATAGTTTATTCTTTTAGGTTAGTATATTTATCCAATCCTACACGAATTTTATATGGATAATGTTTAAAGATAAGAAAAGTTGAGAGTTAATATTATATGGGTTATATTATTATATATAATTGGAATCATCTTAAGTAATCATTAGTTGGTGAAAAATATAGTAATATGGAGTAAATAAATTAATATATGAATCTATAATTTTCTAGATTGATTATTTCATTGTGTTTTATGTATAAGTATTAAAATAATTACTCAACAGTATAAAAATGATATTAAATAAAAATGTTTTATATATAATTTTCCTAGTATGAAATCAGATAACATTGAACCCATCACAAAATTGAGGTTTTGTGACTATCAAAATTCTCCTACCCATGTTTTCAATCACTCCCCGTTATCAAATAGTGGTTATATTTGTCTTCCATATATATGTATTTATTTATGGATCCTCATAATTTTTTTATCTCCGATTTCTTTTAAACTTCAATTTATTTATTTTTATGTATAGATTTCATTGAACTTTTTTTGATGTCAGACGTAATTATGTAATTTCAAAATGTGATTCCATAGTTACCAAGCACAAATTTAAAATTGTGAGAACAGAATATCCATAATATGGGAATTATGTAACATACTAGATAATTATAGAATAATACATTTTCATATTTATTAAAATTTATAAAGTAGTTATTATTTTTACCTGAAAATGATGATATGTGTAATAAAATAAAAGACACAAAATAATGGGTTTCTCTAAAATTAATGTTTCACACAAGAGTGAGTTATATCGAAAAAAATTATATATTATAATATTAATATATTTAGTTGTTGTTTTTTCATACCTATTTTAATGGAAGAAATGAATAAGTTTAACTAAAATAGAAAAATATTGTTTACAATAATGACTTTTTGTTACAAAAACAATTATAAAATAAAATAAAAACAAATTGAGTATAATATTTGAGTTTTTTATGAAAAACTATTTAAATATGAAGAATTCTGTTGATAAAATAAGAAAATTACACTTTTTGAATTATATTAAAGAAATATAAATTTAATAAAATTATTAAATTTAATATTATATGTTTTATAGACATGATATAAGAAGAAATTATATTTTATCCACAAAAGAAGTATTTTTCAATAAAGGAATGTTTTCCGACATTCGATAATGAAACCATATTAAATAAAGTTTTTTATCAATATTATAAATTGAATTTTACTATGTAATATTATTTATTGTTAAGGTTAAATGAAATTTTATTATGAATTTTTAGTATTTTTATGATATATTTAATATATTATTGAATAGTGAAAATTACATCATTTTAAATCAAAACTACTTTTCAACTAATTAATTAATTTAGTTAAGTTCTTATAGTAATTGGTTATAAATTTTAAGTAGATTAATTTTTTTCAATTAAACCAATTTATTTGTTTCAAATAAATATCACATTTAAATTAGTCATATAAACATTTTGATCATTTGAACATTTTTACAACAAACCCATATTTTCTCTATATTTCAATTGGATTAACATTATATTAATTTATCCAATTCTTTGAAATGAATTTTAAGAAATATAAATACACTGTTTTAATCCATATTTAAAATTATATATAGTAAGATAAACTAAATTATTTGTAAATAGTAACTTTTTTATTTTATTTACCATGGTAATAGGGAAAATGAGGAATATAAGGGTAAATTTAAATCTATAATATTTTTAAAGTACAATAACAAATTTCAAAATAATATTTTAAGAGTCAAAATCAACCAATACAATCAATTTTATGAAAATTTTTCCTTAGGAGTTCAACTATGTATGATGATGAATCTTTTAACATTTTATTTTAAGTAAAGAGAATGATGTCATATAATGTCCCTTATTGCTATTTTTTTTATTATAGGTTCATATAAGTGAAATATTGGACAAAAAATTGTACATATAATGATAAATATATTTATTTCATAATAATAATCTATATATAATTTATATAAATTAAATAATTAGATTTAATTGTGACATAATGATGTTGCATTAATAGATTAATTAAAGGAAGAATCATATAAATGAAATTTATAATATGAAAATGAAAAATATTCTAAAATTTTATTACATACCAAAGTTTTATGGATAAAATTTACATGTGATTGATTTGTTATAGAAGCAATTTTATAAGGAATCATGTTTTTTTGAATTTTTGAAGGTAAAATAATGAATACTATCAAAATTAACATTATTCGTATTTTGAAATACAAAATATTTAGATAAATGAATTAAATATTATTATAATCCCTGATTAAGAAAATTAATCTTCGTAAATCTCAAAATTCGTTGAATGACTTGTTAATTTGTCGTTCGGCATGTTAGGGTAAATATTTTAACTCCCAAAGTGAAAATTAATTGATAAAATATTATAGGTAAAATGGTTAAAACAAAAAGATGAGGATTAAAAACTATACAAAACGTGTATAATTCTCATTGGATGATTATATTTCGACCCATAATTACCCTATATTATAAATAAATATGTTTGTTCCCATTTTAAATTGAAAATGAAATTATATTAATTTAATGATTTTTATAATTCCTAGGGTTCCCCTCCCCTCTCCAATAAAAGGAACTCATTCCACTTGGTTACTCACACTTCAAAAACCATTTTGATCAGCCATGATCACCCAAAACCCCATAATGTAAAGACATGGAAATTTTAAGGAAATTTGTTTCGTAAATTATTTGGGATTTAACGAGTCCGCAGTTTCTGACTGCTCCTAATTATGAGGCCCGGTGTACCAGGAATCTATTTATGGAGATTTGTTTCAGTAAATTCAGTAAACATAAGTGCGTGTTTTTCTATATTGTGAACCGGTGCTCGGAATTGAAATCTGAGGACACAAATGAACACGCAGCGCCGATATTCACTTAAGGAGACCTCTACCGTAGTTGCGTTTGGTCGAGAGTGGATGTTAATTTTGGGGATTCTTAATAAATTAAATAAAATTTTAATGTTAAAGAAATTTTATATAGTTGGTGGTTAAAACCACCATAGGGAATTTGGAGGTGGGGCACACACCCCACAAAACCACCAATGAAGGATATTGTCTGGTGGGGCCCGCACGAGCACCTTACCCACTTTTAACTACTTGAACCCATATTCACCTCTTGGACTCCCCTTTGTATTAATGAAGCCACCTCTCTCCACTTTTAATATTGAAAACACTCCACCTCCCACCATCTCTCATTAATGTTCCAACACCATCAAATTAATTAATTAATCTCCCTCAATTAATTGATTAATTTTAATTGTTTTGAAATGCATGGAAATATTAATTTGGGGAGCCTTTTATTTTATTTTCATTGGAAAATATTCTGTTTGGAGGATTTGGGAGAATTAAAGAGAACAAAATACTCCCCAATGAAGAAAACCCCCTCCACTTCTTTAACTGGGGAAAGAACGTGAGGAGACACCCACGAAAAATGATGTGTTCCTTCTTCTTCCTCCGTGTCAAAGGAGAAGACGTCTCCCATGAAGAACGTCGCCAAAAATGACGTTTGGTCCCCGGACACACCCCGACGACAATGAATCGACGCCGTTGTCAATGAATGAACTTAAAATCAATGTAGGGAGTTCTGTATAATTTTTATTTGAATAAAATTATACCCTCGTTATTGATGAATGCTAGGGTTTATTGCTTGACCTATTGATATCGCCTAATGCGGAGGGTGCAGACTGAACAAACACGGCCCACTGACCCTCCGTTTATTCTTGTTTGCGTTAGAAATGGAGAAGGATCCAGTAGGGTGAGGGGATGCCGCACCATGCCAGAAGAAGTTGGCTGTGGCAATGCAGGGCATGGTAGATGTAAGAGTCGGTGGCGACCGGAGGCAGCAACGACTGGAGGCGGCCGCTGCATGCCAACCGTGTAGAGGAAAAATTGGGACCCAAATTTCCAGGAAACTCGAGTTGAAGAACATGCCAGCTATTTCTGGCTGGGCTAGTGGACCGCAGCACCCGTAGGTGCAGTGGAGAGGAGATGTGGCCCGAAACCGCGGGCCACTTGACCATACATAACACGCCATCTACGGGCGGTCAGGCATAAGAATCACGGCGCCTGCTGGCGCCTCCCGAAAGGGGAACGACAGCACGTAACCGCGGGCTGCACGGCGGGCAAACCAGCCGGACTGAAATAAATAGTGATGCTTCTTTGCTCCATGTGGTACAAACAGCAGCCCATGGTGAGAGCCGCTCGTGCCGGACAGAACCGGCCTTCTTCGGCCGGCTGGGCAGGGAGAGGCGGCCCAGCTCGACAGGCTGGGTCCACAAGTGGGCCGGTCCCCGCCGGGCCGGGCCGACCCCCTAGCCGGGTCGGACCCACCAAACCAGGTCGGTCCGACACCCAGCCGGTTTGGACCCACCTAACCAGGTCGGGCCGACCAGCCAGCCCACTAGGTGTGATGGGTCGGGCCCGTTTCGCTTAAATGTGAATAACTTCTAGACCGCGTGTCCGATTGATGCCACGTCTACGACACTGGGACCCTTGCGAAGAGGCGATCCTTTTTAAATACTCTAATTGAGTTTTGGATGACTTTAGAAAATGTCCTTTTTTGGATCGAGCGTAAATCCAATCGTGCCCCTGGAACAGAAAATCCAACAACTCTCAGACCGGGCATCTGATTGACGCGTCGCCTGTCGCATTGGGTTTATTTTGATGAGAAGGAACATCAGGATACATCAACGGAGGACTTCGTGATAGTTTATTTATCCACCCCTTTTCTCAAGGAGCGGACCCTCCATGAATTTATCGTGCTATTTGTGGGAACCCTAGAGATGGCTGCGTCTACAACGATGACTACCATACTGGAATCCTCCGTGGGTTCGACGACGACGACAACTGTACCTAAATCTGGTGTGGGTTCGACAATTCTGACAAAGTAGATAGTCATGTGTCATGTGTAGGTCCGAAAACATAGATGAATCAGTCACTAAATCTAATCATCTCAATTACTCTAGAATAGTTGGCATGTGTCCTGTGTAGGTCTGACAGATTAGACGGGATTGCTGGCCTCTATCATATGTGGGTCCGACAACATAGATGAGATAGCTGGCCCATATCTTGTGTGGGTCTGACTGCTTAGCTGGTCCTGTATCCTATGTGGGTCTAACAGATTAAATGATCTAGCGGGTCAATCTGATCATCTATATCTCTCTAATATTATGGAATACCTATGTGAGTTGAGTCATGTATTTCAACCACTATCATCATGGTGATTGACTTTACTTCATGTATGGACTGGGTTGCATTTGGTCTCGAGAGTTGGAGTCGGACTGAGGTTGGTAACTTAGGTATATCTATGGGCATATACCTAAGTAGGGTTGGTTGTTACTTCATGGTTGTATCTTTATTATTTTGTTTATCCATAGTATATATTGTAAGACCTTGCGGGTATCGGGGACCCAACTGAGTATCGTTATACTCGCTGCTGCACGGGCTATGCCTGCACCTCGTAATGTTGGATGCAGATGATGGACAACGCTGAAGGAGGTCGAGAGAACCACGACAGGACAGTACCCGAAGGTGGACCTTGCTATGAGTTGGCACATAGAGGAGACTGACGGATGTGAGTGCTGAGGTGTCCATCTATACCTACCCTTTAGCTATGAATCCAGGAGGAAGATCCAGGAGCTACTCTTTACTTGTAGCTGTTTTTCCCTTTCTACTTGTTCTTTTTGTTCCATTGGGTTTGAATACATGACCATTTACACTCCATCGCACTCTTTTGTATACAATTTTACTTAGTGTTTATTTATTGTTGCGTACTCTGTTGTGGTTGTTTACTATTATAAAGGAAATTCCTTCCTAGCTTAGGGAATTACACATTTGGTGCTAATCCCCATCCCCTGGCCTATGGAAGTTGGGCATGGGGTAGTCACAGAACAAGATCCAAGGACGGGTCGTGATACATAATGGAATCAATCATTACATTCTTCATGACTTTTTTAAGAATAAAACCATTCATAAAGGTGATAATGTGTTTAGAAAGTTGATCATCTAAAGGAAAGGTATTGTTATCATTTAAGTGTTTCTATTATATATATTCATCCACTTCCATTCAGTAAAAATAATAAAGGAATAAATAATAAATCTAGTATCCAAAATATAGTTAGATATTATTATGTTAATATAATCACCTAAATCCATGACCAAATTGTACAAACTGGCAAATGATTTCATCATTCTTCTGTACAGAGGACTACCACCTCACAAACCGAAATAGTTTCTTTTTCATTTTTCATCTCTTATGTTTGTCCATAATGATGAAATAAATAAATATATAGTATTTTCATGACATTATCATCATAAGTGAATAATATATCAATTATATTAAATCCTTCCATCTATATAATAATGATAACATCAGTAGTGCGTACATATGAAATATCACCTCCACGGAGCAATGTGAATCATTTTTATTCACCACATGACATTATTGAAATATATAAGAATAATTAAAATATTTTTATAATTTCAATTGTATAATTATCATTATGAAATTAATAAATGATAATTTACTTATTTCCATAATGATGAACAAAAAACAGAAATGTTACACATGTGTGTGAACAAGTTACTATCTCCATGATTGTAATGTTGATAATTATTCATATACATATTATATGAATTGATATAAAGGTGTAATTTATTTAAAAACTTGATTATTATTTATTTAATTTTATTCGGAAGATGATATAATTTTTAGATCATGTACTATGGACTTTACACCAAGTTCTTTTTCAACTCATGTTCGGAATACCAAAAAACCATCCAATAAAAACTTAAATAATTTATTAATTGTTATAACATGATTGAAAGGGATATAAGATTAATAATAAACATGAAAAATGTTATAAAGCATTTATAAATTAATATAATTCTATTATTCAGTTAGTTAAATAAAATATGTGTAACTTCCCATAAAAGATTTATCATTTCTGACCATGACCTCATTGTGGTTTTCCCCTCATTTGTGGTTGGGAGGTTTCCAACAATGGTGATGTCATGGATTTTTTGAACATTCAACGTTAACATGTTTTTTCTACAAGATTTTTATGGAATTAATGACATGTAATTAGGTTACAATTCAGGTAACAGTTTCTAGGAATAATGTGGGAAAAAGGATTCAGGTTGGGATATTTTATGCTTCGTGAATGGTGTTTCATATCATGAATTATGTATGTAATTTATTTTTAATCTGAGGTGACAAATTTTTTATTGTTCCTATAAATAATGGATTTCATAATGTGTAAGAGTATTATACATCTTGTAATTTCCCACATAATGATTTTAAAAATTGTGAGATGCTATTTTTTCTTTGGTTCTTTTCTTTGACATTTTCTCTCAACCTAGAACTCCTTTAGGAGATGTGGGAAGACTATTATCCATCTAGATAAATCCATTCAATGTTAGATCTTCCAAATGATTGTGATGTGTCTCTATGGTTATGTAATCCTTCCACATATTTATTTCTCTTGATCACGGTGGTCCCCTGGGGTTGCGTTATAATATCCAATGGCCTAAGATGGTGATTATTTATGTATTATTATAAATCCTAGGGGAGATCTCATTCTAGAGGCCATTATTTGGTTATTTATCATGCATAGGATTTTCGTTCCGGAGTTATGTGATGTTTTGTCCTTCAACCAATTTTTTTTTGTCATATTGGATCAATCATTAGTTGTGGATATGATTCTATGGCCTCTAAGGGTATATTTGGTTTTTCTTTGTTAGTGGATCCTATTAAAGTAATTTGTGACCTCAGTCATGTGTTGGGTGTCTTGGTCTCTATACTATGATAATTATCATGACTGATCATACATTATAACTAAATTTTCCAAATTTTGATTAATTTTTGAGTGTCTTGAAAATTTGTTTTTAAGGAGAAATGGGTTTCCCTAGTTTTTGATAATTAGAAAAATGGTACTATTGATACATTGAAATTGATATTTAAAATGAGAACAAGGGTTACCATGGGTACATAATTTGAATGTTTATCTTGAGAGAATCATCCATGATTAGTGATTATCTAGATGTTTTCCTATTGGGATTTCCTCTATCTCGATGGACCATTTTTCTAGGGGATATATATTTTCATTGATAGAGGATTCTCTTAGGGGGCCTTCTTATGATTCCTAGGGTTGCGTTCTAGGAACCATTCAATACACATGATTTATTATTATATGAGTAGAATGCTAGTATAAAATACAATATTCCTTGGTGTTTATGCCTAGGATTCATCTTCTATTCTGTAATGAATAGATTTACGAGTTATCCTTGAAATGCGTTTTGTATCTGATTTTGTTTAGAAATGTGAAAAATGATAAACATTTGCCATGTTTTTATTAAAACTACTTCACTACTTATCATTCCATGTTTTATTAAAAATATTCATAATGTAATTTTTATATAGAGACTTGATATGGATCAACATGGTGGGATCATACTAAAATTGTGATCTCATACCATACACACCTCCTCAGCGGTGCATAAACCTATGTTTGACTTCAAATACAGGGAATGGAAATGATCCATCGTGACGCAGTGAGGATTGTGTCAGCTTGTTTTGGGTATCTTAGGTAATGATAATGGTATTCTCGCCACTCCATCACATATAGAATTTTTTTTCCTTTCCTCCATGCATTTTTCCCTTCATCAGTTTTTGAATATTTTTTTAGATGATTGTTTAAAAATTATTTAGACTGTTATTGTATGTTTTTTACTTTACTCTTCCACAAAATTTTTTGTTTTGTATATACATATGCACATTGTGTTTGATCATGTTGGAAGAAATTGTTCCCCATTGTGTGTTGTTTGATGATCGAGTGTTTTTTATCAAACATTGGTCATCAGGAATGCCCTCCAGGTATGTAATGAGATGGGTCTATTTCCAGGTTTGACGGTAACCTAGGTCATTGTGATATAATTTTTTTTATCATAGGGGGACTTTCTTAATGACTAATTGTCTTAGGATTACTCTTAAACTGGAGATAGGATTTTCGGTACATGAGAGTTATGTTATGATATTTTCTTATCCATTTATTCTAATAATAATCCTCTAGTTTCCATAATATATTTTGATTTATGTCCTTGTTGTGGTTTTTGGTGTTAAATATCAGTTTCAACTTTGGGATATCTATTTTTAATTGAATTTTTTTCTATTTCCTGATCATTCTCAGGTTTTTTGTGTAGTAGTACACCTCTGATACTACTTACATGAGTTCAACAGGACGCTACAACCGATTCTCTTCATGGAAATCCACATACATATCATAATATCATCAAGACTGTAATATGAACAATTTTTTCTATTGATCATGATGTACCATGCGGTCAGAATACTTTTTTTGGTATAATCCTGGACTCATGGAGAGAGAGATCGATTGTTGGAGTTCATGATTGAGATGATAGCATCCTTTGAAGGAATGACTGATCCTTAAGAGAAGGTGAATTGGAAGGACTGGATCGATAAATTCTTTGAGTTTTGGGATACCCCTTAAAATATAATTGTAATGTGTGAAACATTCCGAGATGAGGGTTCTAGTATGAGATGGTGTGATTCAATGATCAAGGTAGGCAGGAATGAGGGTGTGGAATAGAACTGTTTCAAAACCCTATTATTTAATCATTTTTTCATACATTCCATAATGCTAGAAAAGTATCTGATGTTCCTTAAATTATAATAGTTAGAGTGTTTGATTTATTCATAAACAAACCATTTTTATCTTCAACTCTATTTTTCTCTAGTGGTGGTGAGTAATAACCAACTAATGACACAAAAGTACCTAAAGGATTTGTGACAATTTATTAGATCATAGTTGTTCATGTTTAAAAATTAAACATTTATGGAGATGTTATACATAGATTGTATGAAAGAGATGTATATGGAATGTATGTTTGGTTTTACCGATCATATTCTTTGATATATGGGCAACATTAGTTGAATGAATGGGAAGAAAATGAAGTGGAAGGATCATTACATGAGTGGTAGAGGTGGTTCTCTACATCGAGCCTACCCTGCATCGTATTTGGTAATAAGAAATTTTCCTCAGAATTTCTATCAGTGTTTCCTGGGAAGACACACATGACATTCTATTCCTATGCTTGTGAAGGCCTAATTCGTTGTGGAATCACTGGACACTTACAATGCATTTATCATGTAAAGACTAAGCCTTGTTTTTATGGTATATCGGCTCTAACGGCTACAATAGTGCTATAAAAAGAATCAAACAGTATACGTATATATACACATACCTCATGAGTTAAAAAATTTTATGCAGTATATGATTGTCCAATAGAAGGGTACATATGTCATGAAATAGTTATAGGTACAATATTTATTTCATCTTCTTTATAAATTTCATTGTTTGAAACTATATCCTCCCATAGTTTTATATCTGAAATTTTTTCTAGATATTCTTAAACATCCAACGGTACGTATGTCCTTAATAATTGACATAGAATAACCTCTTGGAAATATTAATAAGATAGAGTTTTGGTGTTCTTCTATTTCATTATTGATAACTAATATAGAGTTGGTCTGGGGTTTTCTCATTCTTTAGTTGGACCTGTATGACATCATCATCAGTATAGATTGGATCGTCACTCATTATTATTGGTTTTATTTTTATAATCATCATGTCTCATTTCATGCGGGTGATGGGAGCTCTTGTTTTTTCAATGAAAGTGGTCCCCGAAGGATGGTCGGGAAAAAAATTCCCACCCAGATCTCAAGAATTTTTTGTCTATTATTTCATTTTGTCCCGATGAAATTATTATGTTTATGATATCTATGTTCTTATTTGAAACATCCTTGATTATTTCAGTGATGACTTCTACAGTTTTCCTTTATATAGATAGGGAGAGTTATCTGTTTTCTTAGTTTGAGGTACATAGCTAGTATCAGTAACTTCATATTATATGAAGCTACTAATGTTGAAATAGATCAAGTTTTTTTGGGACTACCTATGGGAAAAGGGTTTTTCCCCTATTGTTTCAAAAGTGAAATACTCCATGCAAATTTTTATAAAAGAATGTGGTTCAATTAAGTTATGTTTAGACAATAAGATTTTGATCCATGTGATAGTAAAAAAATATCGTTTTCCCCATGTGAATGAATTTTTGACCAGTTGAATGGTGAAAAGTGGATTCTGAAAATTTTTCTTCTATCCGGTTATCATCAGCTCAATGTTCTGGAGTCTGATATACTGAAAACATCATTCATGAGTGGTTATTGATACTATGAATATATTGTTATGCATATTTTTGATACAAAAATTCATATAGTTTTTGTATATTTTAAGAATCAAATATTCAATCAATATAATGAAAATTTTGTGGTAGTTTTCATGGATGATATTGTGATTTATTCAAAATCAAAGAACGAAGATAAGAATCACATAATTTGGGTTTTAGATATCATGAGAAATCTCAATTACTATGGAAATATTTAAATGTGTATCTCTTGGATTAATGAAGTGATTTTATTAGGGAACAATATTTTTTAACACAGCTTATCAGTTGATCTATAGACGGTGAAGAATGTTTTATCATGGAAGGAACCACTGCCAATTTTTTAGATATAAAGAATCATTCTTCTTGTAGGATTATAGAGATAGTTCTGTTACGATTTCTCTAAAATGGTTTTCCTTTTGACATGTCTTGCATCGAAGCTGGAAAAATTCACATGGGATTAAAAGTTATAGTTGTTTATTATGGAATTGAGATTACTTCTGACATCACCTCATATTCTGATCTTACTTGAACCGGGTAAATGATATGTTTTGTTATGTGATTCTTCAGTTGATGGATTGGGATGTGTTGTTATGCATGGTGACCAAGTCGTAGCATAATACTCTCATTAGCTTCGACTGCATGAATAGAATTAAGTCACTCGGGATATAAATATTTCCACAATCTTGTATGTTCTTAAATATTAGTGGAACGATCATTTTGGGGAAAGGTTCACTGCCTTCTCTTGTCATAACAGTCTCACATATATATTTTATTACATGTTCATTAATATTAGATAGCTATGATGTGTATAATATAATCATATGTTTGAATTCTACAATTCCTACACTTTGGGAATATGAAATGTTGTCTTATATGTTCTTAGAAAGAATGAAACATCACATGGTGTTCTGGAATCGAAGGAGGAGTGGAACCTTATAAGGGTTTTAACTTAGTTGCACTTGGATTCACAATAGTATTCTTTAAGAAAGGTTCTGACCTTTGTTTAGTTATCATCATATCTGATAGAGTTCATTTTAAAGAGTTAGCATTAGAATGGCGAGTTTTAGAAGAATCAATAAACCCTTTATTGTGGAGAGATTGTTTCTGGATAGCCTCTTACAATATATTGTTTTCTCCACTTTGATAAGTGAGTTGTCATCTTCGTATATGGAATATGTTTAGTCTTTCTTTATTGTCCCAACTCTACATGGTTTATTCATCAAGGAAATATGATGATTTACTATGGAATGAGGATGTGATTCTGGTGGCCATGTAGGAATTGTGACATCATAGATTTTGTGTCACGATATTAGTGGTGGTAACTGATAAAGGAACAGCACGTCAAACCTTATGGTTTACATCATCCTCTTCTAGTGCAGATTTGGAAATAAGGAAGGGTATCCATAGATTTTTATGATTCATTACCATGGCCTCCCTGAGGGAGGGGGGGAATCTAATTTGGTGGTTTTTGATCACCAGATGCTGTATTCTTATTTTATTTTGACCAAAGACACTACTAAACCTGAAAATATATGTATGTTGTATGTGAAATAAATTGTGAGGATACTTGAGAGTCAATCTTTATTAATATCAAAGAGGGATACTCAGTTAACCTCTATGTTTTTGAGGATTCATAATGAGTTAATAGAAACACAGGTCATGTCAAACTAAACTTACCATCCACAAAAAAATGTTCATACGTAGCGAGTGATTCATATCCTTGAGGATATTCTACATTCACGAGTGTTGGATTTCAGAGGATCATGGGATAACCATATGGGACTAGTTTAGTTTTTTTATAATAATATTTCTCAGTCATCAATATGGATAGATCCCTTTTCGGATTTTTATGGTCACCCATGTATATCATCACATTAAATGGCCAAGGTGGGTGAGGTACCATTAGTTAGACAGTGTTTGTTTTAGGATATTTCTGTGAAGATTATGGGTGTACACCGACATTTGATAATAGACCAGACTCAATATAAAGCATTTTTGAATTAGTGGAATCAAGAATTGTTGTTTTCCGTATATGACTAGGTATTCATGAATGAATGGACTCGATTGGGCCACCTTCAACATTGAATTAAGGGAAATTTTCCTTTTAGATATATTGATCGAATTGAGGTCACTGAGCAGGGTTGAAAAGTAGATTATTAGTTATCATTTATAGTTCAATTTACAAGAATATATGATGTTTTTATATATGGATACTCAAGAAATACAATCAAGATCCCTCTCACAATATCATTTCGGAATAATTTGAGTTAGAGATGGATGTTACTATTTTGTTAAAACAAGGTAAGATTTATGACTCTCAAGTGAAATCCTTGTGTGAGCGGTTAATTCCATTGGATCTAGTTTTATTGAAACAATGATAGAATTCTCATGATACTTAGGAATGTTACTCTTTGATGAGGGAGTAGTGGACTCATCTCTTTCTAGGGATTGCATATTCTACATGACATCCAAATGAAAGAAAGTCTTTATAGTGGATATTTTAAAAGATCTCATTACAATTGTATAAGATACACACTTAACCTAATCATGGATTTACCCTCCAATGATATTTATAGGATACCTATAGTGGTGATGTCCGGGATTTGTATGAAATTAAACTTTAACATTACCTTTTTTCAGGATGTTTATGGATTTCACTTCATCTAACTAGGTTACACACTGTGTAACTGTTGCTTGGTAGACGATGTGAATGGGGGATGTGTTTGGGAAATTTTACACATAATGAACGGTGGTTTCCTATAGTGAATTCTTTAAATAATGAATATTTAGTCCATGGAAACAAATTTTTCAGCGTACTTGTGCACCATGGATTTCATGGTGTGTAACTGTATTACATGTGGGAAAATGGCATGAGTATATTTTTTTAAACTGGTGTGATTATTTTTTGTTTAGGTTTTATTATCTATGTCGTTTGTTGTCAACCTATGGCTCTTCCATTCTATTTTTATAGTTTTTGCGTTATCTAATTCAAGATATTCGACATTGGATAATTGATGTGGTTGCAGTATATATCAACAGGTAAGTAATCTATAAACATCCTTAATGATCCAAATCATGGTTATTCACTAGGGTATTGTTATTATATTTAGTGGAATATGATTGTGATTCTTCATGTCTTCATATAGATCCTTTGAGAGATCTCATTCCATAGGCCATTATTTTTATAGTTGTGGTACGACAAATTCCTATTCATGATATATATGGCATTTTATTATTCATATTACCCCATTTTCCATATTGGATAAATATAGTGGTGTGGATTGGATTCTTGGATCTCTATTGGGGGTGTTGGGTTTTCATTCATGGTAGATCACTTTGTGGGAGTGTGTAACCCATGTTTTGAAGATTGTAGGTTCGTCTCGAGAACATGATAATAATCCAAAATTATATTTCATCATAATTTGATTTATTGAATTATAATTACAGTTTCTTTGTGTGGAAAACAATTTTTAATGAGAATTGGGTTTTACCTAGTATTTTAAAAATAAAAAATAAATGGGAACGTTTGAAAAATTGGAATTGATTTGATAAAATGATCAGATGAGTTTGCTTTGGTACATAGGTGGATGTATTGGCTTGATGTTATTATACCTGTTTGGTGGTTATAAATAGGTTTTATCATGGATCATTCCTCTATCTATTATATACATTATTCAAGGTGATGGATATTGACATTGTTTGGTGGTTTACTCATGGGTTACTACTATAATTCATAGTCTTCTATTATATGATTATGACATTACACATGATATATTGTTGTAAAAGTAGTAAAAAAGTATAACCTATTTTTTTCTATGGTACTAATGCCAATGTATCCACTTTTCTTTTATATTTAATGGATATCTGAGTTACACTTGATATGCACGTTGTACCTACATTTGTATAGATCTATGGAAAAAGAGAAATGAATAATATTTTTTTAAAACTACTTTACAAATTATTATTTCATGTTTTTTCTAAAATAAGAATACATGAATTTGTAGACATAGAGAAGATATAAAAACCTTGGTGGGATCCTAATGAGAATGTTTTCTAACATAATTCACACCTCCTCGGTGGTTCATTGTTTATCTTCTACTATAGTGAATGAAAATGATCCATAGTAAGGCATTGAGGATTGTGTAAGATGATTTTTGGTAGCTGGTGGTGATATTATGGGAGTTCTCCCACACCATCACTTAGAGTAGTTTTTTGGATTTGGTACATACATTTGGGCTTGTTTTCAGAGCATTGAACAATTTTTTAGTTGTTTGTTTATGCAGTCATTTGACTATTATGACATATAATTTCATTTAATTTTCCATTTTTTTTCTTTTATTGAATACATATTTTCAATGTTTTTGATCTAGTTGGGTGAAATAATTCCATATGGTGTGTTCTTTGTGGCCCATGTGCATCTCGCCAGCCCTTGGGGATTGGTAATTTTCATTGGGTATTTAAAGGAACATTTTTGGTTCCAGTTTTAATGGTTACCCGAGTCATTTAATTACAATATGAATGAATCATAATAGAGGTAATGGAAATTGTATCAACATCTTTTATTTAAGGCATAATTTTATTTTATACACTAATGTATTTTAAATTGTGTATAATAAACACCTTTGATTTTTAATTTCACTGAATGGAATCAAAGAGAATATTTTTATATGAATTATTTTACTAAATGTAAAAAATGAATTTTTTTAATGTATATGACAATAATGACTTTTCCTCTACCATGACCACTATTTTACATTCAATTTCATCTACAATATGTAATGGGTTTAATAGTAAAATAAATATTGTGTTCTATTTTTATGTATTTTTTTTATTGAAAATTGTTTTAAAATTGATTGATTTTATAAATATAATGACATGATATATTGCGATTAAAAAGTTGAAATGTTATTATTTTGGTTAGACCTATTTTATATGTTATACATTTATTTTGGTACATGGGAATTACTTATGTATACAGGTGGATCCATAATAAATCTAGGGTGGGTGAACCTATGATCATTGTCCAATTCATTGGGTAATAGGATGGAGTTAAACTATAAGATTTATCATAATATATTAATATAATATACTATGATGATTATTTAAAATGTGTTCATGATGGTTACTCCATATGTAGCTGTGAAATCTACAATGTACGTTTGATATAGATGCCACAAGTTACACTTATGATTTATGATTTATAAGATTTTTTTCTTGAATATTATGATTTCATGAGTTATGTTAAATAAAATTTTCTTTAGGTGTGGAAATTATCAATTGGTGAAGAGTTTTCCATTAGTTTAAAATATTCACCAACTGTTTTATTCCTTATTTTATATCCCTTACTACAGTTTTTTCCTTATATCACGTTTCTGAATTGTTATTTATATTGTATAAGGATATTTTAGAGAAATTAATAAGCATACAAAAAGGTTATTAATATTTTCAACAATTAAAATAAATCATGTTTTATGTAAAATTGTACTAATTTTTGAAAAAATGTATAGTTATTAGAAGTGTTTACTTTTTAATATTGGTTTTTATATGTAATAATTATGGCCTAAATATATAAAACACAAAACATTAATATATAATCAATGTGAACTCGTGACATAACTAATGATTATTTAATGGTTAAGGTTTATGCCTTATATATATATAGTGATCAAATAAAATTAGTGGTGAATATTGCTTGTATCACATGGAACAAAAATGTGATATCATATTCCCTTACCTTATGGATAGTATATAATCTTACACATTCAATTGTCATTTATAATAAGTTTATGTTTATTAAACATCTTATAGAAAACCCTATTAATCTATATAATACCATATATTATATTCATAGTACTTTCTATTTTACTTTTATTAAAAACGTACTATTATTGTGATGTTATAGGGGATAACCACTTTGTCTTTCATAAATTTTTTGACCTATTATTTTTATTCCTCCTTGTTATAACATCATTTACATATTTTATGAATTTAAAATATGATATAAATATAATTTATATTCATTAAATGAGTATTTTTATTAATTTTTTAACGATACAAATATTAAATGAAGTACATAGTTCCTAGAGACAGGAGGACATTCGTACTAATGAACACCATTTGTGTTTTTTTTAAAATAATATAATGAACTAATATATATATATATATATATATGTTGATATTATTATTAAAGTTTCATTTTTATTTCATATATATCATATATTTTTACTAAGTACAACTTTAATACATTCGATGTAAATATTGAATGAATCACATCGTTTTGAAGAGGAGTTAGTCCACACGTTGAAAAAACGATGTAATCGTATATTGAAAATATATAAATAATTATTCTATGATATATTTAAAGACAAAAAAATTATAAATAAAACACATATATCATATATATAATATGATAATTTATCTTCCCTCATAATTATCACCAATTAGAGGTGATAAATAAAAAACAAACAACATCGTTCTGTGAGGTAGTGTATCACTGTACATGGGAATGGTATGATCATTAGACAAATGGTGGACACGTGTATAAGTGCTGGTAATAAAATTTATATAAAAAATTATGGTACATTTTTTATTGTAATTTTATTATTTTATTATTTAATAAGAATAATTTAGGTGGAGGAGAATGAAAATAAATGAATGGAGCTTGATGAAGGATGTTACCTCTTCTTTGGGTAACTCTTTTGTGTTTGAATCAAAGGGCATCCTTGGGTACATTTAATCAAAAAGGTAGGATACAAGGAGTAATGAGAATTTTTTTGGAGGATAATCGATTTTATTTTGGAATATCCAAAGGGATTGATAAGTTTAGGGATAGAGTATGGGTGACTACCTTTTTATAGTGTTTGAGTGGAATTAATGTATGTCTTCGAAAATTTAATTTCAAAAACATTATTTCAATAAATATTTTTGACAATAAAGAATAAAATTATTTAAAATATAGGATATGGTCTATATATGACAATAAAATAGCCTTTTTGAAATAATTATTGGTCTTTTTTTCCTGTTATGTTTACTGTTTAGTGCCATGTAAAGCTTAATTAATCAATACTCACTATAAATAAATTTAACTAAATTCGCTAATGTTTTGGGTAAAAATATAATTTGTCTATATTATAAGTTATATATTACTTTTATTTCATATATAACGTCAATTTTCCCCAATTCCTATCACAAAAGATGAATATATTAATTTAAATTTAATATTTTATATGAGATGAAAAATCCGGTTTCTAAAGTTAAAAGGTCCAAAATATTGGAATGTTTTTTATCCAATATAAATATGAAACTGGTTATAATTTATTAAATTGTATTAACTGTATATATATTTAACTAATTATAATTTTAAAACATGTTAAAATATAGTTTATATATATTAATAAATTTGATGAAAAAACAGTATTGAATTAATAATAATTATATTTTAATGTTCATTCAGAAATTATGTTTCTCAAAAATATTGTAATTATCGAAAAAAATAAATTTTAATATTTTAGACTAATTTTTTATTATTTCCTACAAATAAAAATTATATTATTATCAGTTGAATGATTTAAAATGGGTTTACAATTAATAGGCTATAAAATTTTATTTTTTTAAAATAACAATATTATATCATACAACTGGGTATATTAATATAGTATTATTATATATTATATCTAGTATGTGAAAAAAAGTAAATAACAGATAATATATAAATTTAAATACAAAATACTTTTAATCTATTATTATTTAACAATTGATAAAAAACTTGTTTGTACATTTAAAATTAGTTTTCATGGAAATGGTATTTCGTAATATTCAAATAGTTCTAACATTTATTTATAAACAGTTTTTTAAAAAAAATTCAATTTATATAACTATGTAAATAATATTATAAAACATTAGTTAATCTTATTTGTATCATCCACTCCAATGGACTGTTGGTAACTATACTAATAATTTTATAATAATATGGATAATATTTTGTAGTTTGGAAAAACTCTTCCATGGTTGTAGTATAAGCTATCAATGAGACTCAGTATTATGTGAATCATATGCGAAACATAGTGCAGTGAAAATCACAAACTAATATATGATTTTTTTACTAAAATATTAAAATTTGTTGTTGTGTATCATTAAATACCAACATTGTGATTTAATATAAAAAATCTATATTCGGTGTTCAGTGAAATAATAAATATTAAAAAATTAACATTATACAAAACAAAATAACCTACAATATTATTGGATGTAACATTATACCCCCATTCAAAATAAAATTTCTAATAAAATTTTTATTATAAATTAATGGGCTAATAATTTAAGATTCTTTTCATAAAAACCCACATAATAAAAAGGAATAATAAAAACCCCTTAAAAAGGATGTTTTTAACATAAAAGATAGCCAAATTGAATCATAAATAGTATGACACATTATAGAACATATATGGTATGTGAAAAAATAGATATATAAGAGAAGTCCAACTATCATGTTTTGATAGAGAGTTATAGAATACATTATTATTATAATATTAATGTTAAAAATTCCAAAAACCAATGAGGCTTGAATTACGTACACTAGATCATAAAAAATGATGATAACGAGACACAATTTTATTTCAAGATGATTATAATAAAGATTACGAATGTCAACAAAAATATATATAGACATAATTTCAAGACGACCTCACCATTTTTTATGTCTTGTTTTATTTCTACATAATCTATTATTTAATGACATGAAGATTACCTTATCATTCATAAAGTACAAACGAATCCTAAGACCAATATATAAAAGGATTTTTGATTCCATATTTCTTATTTTATATTCATCCAAGAATGATCAGAAAATGTTATTTCATATTCATAAATGGTAAAATAAAGAGATGATGATTTAATTTCATAAACCTCATCCTAAGAATAACATAAAATATTCCTTAAAGATTATCCTTACAGCCCTTTCAAAAGATGAAAATTATAAACATTATAATGATGGTAATTAAATCAAAATAACACTGAACCCCATTATAAAAAAAAGTTATATATTTCTTATCACATTCAAAACATGTTAATGCATTGATCGTATATTCCATGGAAACATTTTAATAACCCGAATTACAGTAAATATTTTTAGAAATAATGAATGATTCATTATTCAAATTATTACTTGATATATTAATTAAATTCAAGAAATTTTAACATTCATCATTGATAATATAATAAACAATGTATCCAAATTCATTAATTAGTTATATGGTCTTCGATAATATCCAAATTTATTTATCCATATCAATGATCTCTTTATTCAAGATAAACTAAATAGTAACTACATATCAAACACAAAAATAGTATACATTCATTAATTAGAATTCCACCATTCCATTAAAAAAATTACTAACCCCTCATCACCATTCAAGATATTTTTTTTAATGATTAATAAATATATTAAATGGAAAATTCTTATATACATCATGATTCATATAGAATTATATTCTAATTCTAAAACATAAATAATATATTCATTATAATTTATTCATAAACCATAACTATGGACTAATCATTATATTCTAAAATTCACTTTGTACTAGAATAATAAATTCAAATCATCTCCTAAATTTTACCAACCTCAATCTAATCATTCATCTTACATTTAAATACACAATTCTACTAAGACATCCTATAAATTTAACATGTCATTCACAATTTCGTTTCATTCCACAATATAAAAAATAATCATGCCGCTTTACTGATTGTATTCATGATATTTTCCCTTAGTTAATCTAATTTTTTAAATCCCATATATTACACAAATTGAGAAATTAAATTTTAATATTGTTCCTTCTACTTCAAATCATTGACTGAACCAAATATTAATGTTTGAGAGAAAATTTATTATAATGGAAAACTACATATTTTCAGGACTTCTAAATCATGGAACATAATTTATTTATCTATGTCACCATATATTTATCCTTTTACATTCGACGTAATTCTACATGATTGTTTGTAAGGTCTTAGGGAATTCCTAAAGCATTTTTCAAAAGATTGTTATGTAGATTTCCTAGAAGGCATTTTTTTCATGAACTAGTTCCCAATATAATATAACTCAATACATTGAATTTGGGATACAAAAATGTGAATGTATATTAGATCCCCATTAACAGTTATTATTTATAATTGGATGTATTTATAAGAAACCACTCACTCTATCATATACCAATATTCGAGGACTATTTTCTAAACATTAATTCTTCTTTATACATAACCATAATTATGTCTCTATACATATCCGTAGAAATATTCCTTTGAATATCACCAGGGTTTTATCATCCTCTATTTGAAAGGATACATAATCCTTTTCTCTGATACCAACTATTGATACCCTCAATTTTTATAATATATCATTATAATTTTTTTGAAGAATACTAAATACATTATCTACCAATAGGCACTTTATCACAAAAAAAACTCAATAAATGCATCATACATGATACATATCATCAAAAAATTAGAATTGAAACATCTAAATGGATGAGGTTGAATGATAAAAAATGGTAATCAATGAAAATACAAATCTGTAATCAGGAAAATATTGTTATGGGAATATGATCATAACATTCTAAGATCATCACCTACGTATCAATGATCATATACATTAGTCATGTAATATATATTAGTAATTTTTAAGGAATAAAACATATAGGATGTGAGATCACAATACATTATATAATATAATGGGATTTAATTGAAGAATTGGTTGTGACACATAATCATATAAAAATAATTTTTATTGTAGTTCAGTAATTTCTTCCTATGACATCATAGTAATATGATTTCAAAACCCATAAAATCAATGTTTTCCTGGATAACTCCCCTGACCATCTTAGTATCCAAGGTTTACACATAATAAAATCATAGTAGACATAATACTTTAATTAAAAAAGTATACTCCCCACTTCATCAATGTATACCACAGGAGAAATAAATAATTACACAGTGAATTTGAGAGATATATAGGTCATACCCTTCTCATTATGTAAGAATAAATATGTCTTTCATGAGATCATTAAAACTCATATCATATCCCATTCATAGAATTATGTATGGTTAACATGAAATCAAATAATAAAGTCCGAAAAATTAAACAAGTTTCAGAAAAGTTTCAACAGATCATTACATGTGAAAAGAAGAAGGTTTTATAAACTTATAACCCAATAAACAAAACAAGATAAATAATTTTTTTTATTAAACAATAATTTTTTTTGGAAATAATATTTATCGCACTCTTGTATTATATCCCTATAAATGAAGGAGTAATACAAAAATGATTTCATCACTCATGATGAATATTTGTGAAATATATTTTGAGAACATTTTTAGAGAAAATAATCTTATTTAATATTATTTTCAAATACATAAAATATTTTGAATATGTTTTATCTAAAAAATTATTAATGAGATATTATTATAGAAGATTAATTTTTTTTGAAAACAATTTAACTTTAATACTTATACAATAATAATAGAATAAAATTTAAAAACATGATTTCATGAAAATAACGTTGAAAACATATAATGAAATATTTAAAATCGAAAAATTAAATTTAAACTACATTTTTTCAACAAATTTAGCATGAAATATCTATTTAATGTCAATTTTTAAAACATTATTTTTTAATATGAGGGATTTCTGATCCATGTGAAAAATGGGGTTTTATATTTTAGAAACGTTTTCACAAGTAGGTTCATTAAAAAAGTGTGTAAAATTGAAATATTATATTAATAAATAACGTATAACCATAGGATTAATAAATTTAGGATTTTTCATTTGATAGGGATCTTAATATTTCATCAATGGAAGCATAAGCAAAAAAATTAATGATAAATAATGATATAATCTCAATAAAATATTACAAGTTGGTAAATTTAAATCACACTCCCCATTTATGAGAATAAATCTACATGAAAATCTATATATGATGAAAAAATATATCAAGGATATAAAATTTCTGATTTATATTTGTAAGCCTCATAAAATAATGATAAAACATTTGTCTCAACGAATTAAAATTAAAAATATATTAAATTACTAATTTGGAATCCATTGAAAGATAAACCCAATGAAAAAAGTATCATAAAATGTATATATAAATAAAAATAATTTTAATTAAAATAATAATATAATACAGCATTTTATGTGTATAGAGTCCAGAAAATAAAGGAGAAATTAATAAGTCATATATCTCACAAAAATAAAAAGTTAGATGAATTTCACTTACCCTATGTCTTGAATCTCATCGTACAAGTTAAAACCTCTTATAAAATTGTTATTGTTTATTATAAACATATTATATAACCATATGAATATATATAATTCTATTTATTATTTAATTCATACATTATATTAGGTGTTTATTTAAAACTTCTTGTTAATGTTACTTTTCAGATGATAACTACCTTATTATTCATACATGTTTTTACATATTAATCATTTACTTCATACAAAGTTTATTATTTACATATTTAAAGAATTTGAAACATGATATTATTATCATATATATTCATTATATAATTATTTATAGTAATATATAAAATATATGAACATTAAATAAAACAAATTATTCCAGGAGATGGTAGGTCACACCTACACATGAATGTTGTTTCCATTTTGTTGTCATATTGAAAGAAATAATGTAAATGAATTGTATATATATTAATATTATATAATTATTGTAGAATAATTATTTCATATATATAATATATTTTCATTAAAGAAATCCATAATATATTCCATCTAACATGTTAATGTCTCAGATCACATTGAGGATGCGGTAGTCTATACTTCATAAAATGATGTTATCATATATATGTACAATAGGTAAATAATAAATGTATGTTTTATATAAAAATTTAATAATAATTAATACATATTAAATAATATATATATATAATAAAAAATAGTTTTCATCATAATTACCATCCCTTATAATAGGTAAAGGAATAAAAGACAACATAGTTTCGGGAGGCACTAGTTACTCGTAGAGAAATAATTCTAAGTTCATTAAACATAAGATCGATAGACAATTTGTGTTTATTTTAAACATAATATTAAATCATATAATAATATTGAGGATAATGATGTTATTATGTGATAATTATATTTGATATTTTAGTTTCATTATGATCCCTTAAAAGACACATCACGGTAGGGTTTTCCCCTAGTCGTTGCATTCTTCATCCTGGGTTGACACATCGAACACCCTATTCATGGAATGTTCTGATAGAGTTTCTTCTTGATATGGGGCTTTGTGGAATTAGTGGATTCAAACCTTGTGTTGTTACTAGCCCCTTCTTGCAAGATTCCATCTCGCAAGATAGGGTCTCTCATGGTGGCGCGATGCCAGTCCATGACCATGTATCTAGATCCATGTTTTGGGGAATCCACTATGTCTCTGGGGTGTGCGGGGGGGGTGTACTCATGTGTTTTCCCATGCATATTGGTCGGCGGTGATGAGATCCGGGCTGCTAGACATCCGTCTAGCATTATAGTTATTTCTTTTAATTTCTTCGTTTATACTTCCATCTTGGTTTAGGTTTTGTTGGTTCGTGTTTTTGTGTGTGTGAGATGGTATTTCTCTCTATCTTTGATGAATCAATGGTTGTGTATTTATGGGACATCAAATACAAGAATCCATGTTGTTTCTATTAGAAGGATTTGATAATGGCACAGATTTGTTACTGAAATCCTCAATTTTGTTTCGAGCTTTTAATGTGTAGAAATGAGTTTGATCAATTGTGATTTTCTGTGTTTTTATAGTTTACTAGTTCAAGAATGGGTTTTTGGTGGCATGTTGTTTGAGGTTTGAGAGTCATTCAACTATTCTATTACATGAATTACATCAAATGGGGTTCATAGAACACAGTTTGTCTTAGTTTTTTTCATTCAGATATTGATGTTTGAGAGGGTATGGATTTTCCAATGGTTCCATGCCCGTGCCGTCATAAACGGGACTAATTTCCATGAAGCGATGAATAGGAGAAATTGATATAACGTTTATGATGTTTGTTATTTGAATTTTTCTATAGTTTGAATGTGTTGTTTGATCTTGATTTTTTGTATCGTGATACTTTGAATATTTCTTTGATGTCCAGTATGGTTTCTAACTTATTCTTCAAAATTTATTGAATAATAATAATGTAATTTTCATTTATTAAGTAATAATTGGATAAGAATAATTGATTTTATCAAGAAGTAAAATAAAGAAATCATCTTGTGGAAGGATGTTTCCCCTTATTTGGATAATAACTTTTGGTTTCCACCAAATGGAATCCATGGAGTGTTTTATGAAATAATGATGGATTAAATGAGGAATGGGGGTATTTTGGGAGGATATTTGCGCACGATGTAAAAGATAAATATGTCTTGATAGGTGTGACAATTTGGGAGGGTGGGTTATTTTTTATATTGAATGAAGAGTGACATTCTTGTAAATCATTAAATGGGTATCAAAACCACAGTTTTTTCTTGGAAATGTGGATACAAGATTAGAAAAAATTATATAAATTCATGGATATGGTCTATATAATTCAATCCAATGACTTTTTGGCACGTTTTGATGATATTTTTCCTCTTATGATAATGTGTTAGTCCATTGTTAAGATCATTTTTACCCTAAATGACATGATTAATTTTAACAGCACTCATTAATCAATTTGGTCAACAACTTACTTAAAAATATTAGAAATTATAAATATGATGATTACAAATATTTAATCCATTTTTCCAAATTTCAATCACAAAATTATTCTAGAATTAATTTAATTGTTTTCATGTAGAAGTGACGACAATGAATGTTTTAAATATAAAAAATAAAAATGTTTAAAGAAATTTTACATTCAATTTCATTTTAAATAAAGTTATAATGACATAAATTGGATTAATGGATTTTTATTTTATATAATTATAAATTAAAACCGAAATAAAATATAATTTACCAATATAAATAAATTAGAATAAATATCAATTTTGAATTAATTTTTTTTACTATTCATCAAGAAATAATAGATCTCAAAAATTATATAGAAAATTTTCCAAAAATAAATCTTATTATTACCTTTTAAAATATTATTTTTAATTTAAAAATTTAAACTATAAAATGGTGATAATAATAATAAAATTAATTCTCATATATAAGGGTGTAAAATCATCATTTTTGAAAAATTCATATTTTTATTTGTATAATTTGATTTATACTTATCTCATTCCAATTAAAAATAATGTATAACTATAAATAAAATTAATTGAATATACAATATATATATTCTCTAATTATTTTATCTAAAGTGGTTTTTTATTTGATTTGATAAAACATGTTTGTACATAGAAATATTGTTCCCTCATTCAAGAAATTTCATTAATTTAAAATAGTTGATACATTCATTTAAAATATTGTAAAAAATAGATTCCTTTCATATACATGGGTAAATAATATTTTCAAACATTATTTAATAATATTTCTAACTTCTATTCCAATGGATTGGATGAAACTACAAAAATATTTTAATTAAAATAATTGTACTAATCATTAATTTTGGTAATACTCATCGTTGCATGTAATGAAAGATATCATAGAGACTTGGTATTGTCTATAATATAGTACATACATAGTGTTGTATATATTTAAATACAATATATGTTCTTCATGTAGCATGAGATTAGTTTAGTGTTGTTTATAATGCAAATAATCATAGTTATTTCTCATTTGAAAATCATTATTAAATGTTCTGTAAAAAAAGATTATAAAAAATATTAATCTAATTTGAAAACAATAATAAAAAAATATACAATTTTTACACCCCTTTCTCTTTGTTTCTTACATTAATGATCTGTAACCAATGTTTTGGTTTTGATAATGATTTGTGGAAGTTCTAATGATGTGGATTTGGGTTGTCAAGATTGATTAGGATGTTTATTGAATCAATTGAGATTTTTAAAAAATGGAGATTAGATTTAGTGGTTCCCAATTAATGTATGTAAATAATTTCAACTTAACTCTCTTATAAGGCATGGTCTACCCTTCAATAAATATTTGGATTTCTTATATGATATAAAAAGTGGATTTGTTTGATCTCTGTTCATTTTTTTAAATATGTTTTTAAATATACAATGTTGGGTATGTTAATTTGAAATTAATTTCATGATCAGAAAAGAAAATAATAATGGGAATTGATGTCATTATATTATGAGAATACCATTAGAGAGGTTAAAATTATTTTTCACCATCATTATCATAAAAAATAATATGATTTAATGTCATTAAAAAATTATTATACATTGAATGGTTTACATAAAATTAATTAAATCCATAAATTATTTTAAAAAAAGTTTAAATAAATTGTTTACTTTTGAATATGGATTAAAAATAATAAATAACATAAATATTTTCTCACGTTAAAAATATTGTAAATGAATATTATTAGAATAAATATTTATTGTGATGTTTTTTTATTTATAAAACAATGGACTATTGTATTATTAGTATTTTCAAAAATATTTAGACAATGATTTTAATTATATTAGTATATTTTTGTAAAGGACTCTAGCATATCCCATACATTATATTGAATCCTACATGTATGAATTGGTGGTCACCAAATCAACATCTTATGATTAATTTGGTAGTATACTATTATAAATTAGTAATTTCCTATGATATCTCATGTCCTATATTTATTTCACTGCTAGTGTATTAATTTTTCACATTTTTAATCTCTTATATAGATTTTATCATACTAATATAACGAATTAGTATTATTATATTTCGTATCTTATACCATTTTAGTTTTATTATATTTTTAATAATTAGTTCCTTATTTAGCATATTTTAATTGTAACTATTAATAATTCTTATATTTTCGTTATTCAATTTCATATTCAATTTTTATATTGAAATAAATATGACTCAGATGTTTGTTTTATCACACCATTGGCAGTTTTTTCATTTCTTAATGTATTACATTATTAATAGATATTCCATACCTTATAATTATCATGAAGTTATGAAAATGAATCAATTATCATTTTGGTAATTAAATGGTTTCAAATGGTTAAATAATTATCATAGAACAAGCTCACATTCCATGTGGTTGTTAAAATTATAGGTGTATTTTCACAAGGTAATTAACTCTCTAAATGCGATTTCGACACATGTTTTGTCCTGAAAATTTATATTTGTTATTTTAGGGTCTTTTCATTGAAATTTCTTGTTGTTGACCTTTAATATTTTTTTAAAAGTGTTTGACACCATATGTATGTTGGTGGATTCATTTTTTTCAAAAAATTTGAATGCAGTATCATTAAAAATGGGATATAAACACAAGATGAAAAAATTTAATAAAGGGGGTCTTACCTTAAAATGTAATTTTATGTAAATAGTTATAGTTAAAAATTGGTTTTCAATGTGATCTTTGATAATTTGTTTTTCAAAAAATAATGGAAATATTGATTTCAAATTGTGTGAAAATTACTTTATGCCTCAAGAACATTATGAAATCCAGATTGAGTCATTAAGGGAAAGTGTGTTCCAAAATATACGAGGCACTCTTAATACTATTGTGAAAATAGTAATACCAAAGTAGTATTCTAATCCCCTAAGGGGATTATTTTATAGATTCATTATTGTGAGTTTCTTAATTATTTTAAAACATTTCCCTAGATTGTATTATTAATATTAATATCCATTAATAATTTACACTTTTGACTTTAATCTTTTTCGTACTTATAAGAATATTATTATACAAACTTAGGTTTTGTTATTCTCACATCCATTTGTATCATTTACTACATAGTAATACATATGTGTTTACTATTTTTTAAAAAAATATATCAAAAAATATATAATATATATAGATAAAATGTGGATCACATTACTAAGGAACACACCACTTAATTCTAAGTGTTTGGATGTGTTCATTGTTTTTGAAAATTATATTCGATCAATGGAAATGAAAATATGATGTATATGTCCAAAATGTAAATATTGTATAGGGGTCATGGTGTAAAATTTTTATGAAAACTCTTTTTTGAAAAAATTCCCTATTGACTATTTATGAAGGATTTATAATAGAGAATCAAATTTTTTAAGATGTTTGAGAACTCATATAAATCAACATAATAGTGACCCAACATTATTAACAAATGAAAATAAAATATAAAAACTTATAAAATTTTACATAGATATTTCAAAATAGAAACCCCAACATCAAAACATATATTATAAAACAATTCTTTGAGATACAAATAGTTACATGTGATGTGATGTTTTTTGGAAAATAATACAATCAAATCAAGATTTTAACTTATCATCACAACATCCTATTGATTCTACGGAGGATAATTTAAGATTGAATATCACTGAACATAAAAATAAATTTTCATAATTACTCAATGATGTAAATTATGAGTTTTACAGTGGATGTTTTTAATATATAAAACATTACTTTCTGGTGAATATGTTACACATAAAATGCCTATGATGAATAACCAAATAATTCTTCTTTAATTATACAAAATTTATTTTATTATTTAATTCATAAAGAAAATACTCTTGTGTATTTTGATGGTATAAAAAAGTAATTAAAAAGATTTTTATTAATTATTAAATATAAATAATTGTACAAATGATAGTTTCCTCAGTTTTAGAGAGAACTCAAGAAGTAAAGAATGAAAAAATGTTCTTCTTTTATATGGAAGTCAATGGGTGAAGTTAGAAATCTGAATAAACATACAATTATGATTAATAATAAAAGGAATATACTCTATATTGTTTTTCAATAAACCCCTTTAGAAGAAAAATTTAAGTGTCTATTCATGTCATTGACAATCATTGAACACATGAAGTCGCATTCTACAAATAAATACAATGATGTGTTGATATAACATCCTATATAAACAAAATAATGGAGGGAATCTGTATCATTATATAAATATTAATAATTTGATCCCAGTAATGTGTGAGGGGGTCAGATTTCCTAGTGGATTTGACCCATTTGGGATATTGGGAGCTAGTTATATCCTTTGGATGATTTTTTTGATCCATTACAATCTACCCTATGGATGTGTATTAAAAAAATAATTTTATCTTTTCAAAGATTATACCTCAAAAAAATTGTGTGTAAACTATATTAAGGTATAATTTTTTACTCTAATTAATGAATCACTATCTTTTTAGAGAAATGGTGTTGAGACATATGATAAAAATTCTACAAAATTATTAAAAATCACAATGCTATAATGTAGACCATATAACACCCCATCCATAAAAAACCTGATATGGGGCCTTACTTTATGAAATTGACATATATATAAACATAAAATAACAATGGATCAAAATTTTCTCAGTTGTAGAAAACAATATTACAAAAAATAACTCATATTACATTCGTAAATAGAAAATAAAAAATGATTTGAATTAATCAACATCCATGAAAGTAACTAAAAGGATTCCTTATCATAATAAGCGGCATGAAAACATAATAAGGGACAAATTGAATGATTATTAATAGAACATAATGAGGGTGAAATAATTAATCAATAATAATAAATCGGCATGGAATGTTATATAACTAATAACACATGCCATTAAAATAACTCGATAATTCATAATAAATATAAACTTATAAATAACTGAAATAATTTCCCTTTAATATATAAACAATGAATGATGTTCATCTATATATTTAATCCGGTGAAAAAATAATTTATTATTATAATAATAACTACAATATATTTGAATGAATTGTTTATTTATTGGATGGCTTGTCTGAGTAACATGAAAACCAATATCGTCCTGATCATTGACGTAATAGTTTGGCATTACTGCTAGAATCATATTTAATTTTCCAACATATTCACCTCATAATATCTTTTTTAGTCATAAAGGTTCTATATATATTATAGTCTCCACCCATCTCTTCCATATTAAATCATTCCTCATATATCAAAAAAATTTCATAATAAAATATAAATGTTGAATAGAATATAAAATTTATTGATAAAACCCCAGTTAATAAAATGACAGTAAAAGAAAACCCCATATATATGTACGGTATATATATTAGGAAATTATAATTCCCACATCATGAGAATATTGATATTTCTGAAAATTTTAATTTATAAAAAATAATCATAAGGAAGTGACTATTTTAATAGAATGTCAACACTAAAAATGTTATGTAAAATATAAATTTTCCACCTTATAATTTGAACTCGTAACCCGTTCAATGATATAGTTAAAAATAAAACATAAAAAAATTTTAAATTAAAATAATTAATGATATAATTTATCATTATGGTATTTATATACACCACAATAAAAATTAACATTTGAAAATGACTCATTCCACAAAAAAAGAACAGTTAGAAAATCATCGCATTCAACTGTGGTAGCATTTAAATCAGAATCCCCAAAAATAATATTCTTAAAAAGAATTGATTAAATTAAATTAATTTAAAATAATTTAGGATAAAGAATATGATAAAATTCAGTATATTCACCACAAAAATATGGATGTGGTTAATATGAAATCAATTTCACAAATATATATTGTGTGACGAAAATTATATATGCAGTTTTTTCATTTTTTGTAATTGTCCCATAACCTACTATAAAATGTTTATTACATTGTTAATAACTTTTTAAAAACTTATATTATTATTTATTATATCATATAATATACTTAAATAATATCTTATTACAATTTTGTTTTTATTCATTCCTTATTTCTGTAAAACCCCAAGCATCCACAATATGTTTCCCTTTGAATAATGCAATAGCTTGGGTTGTACGCAACTTCGACATTCTAACACATCACAACAAATAAAAATACCTGTTATGATATGTAATACCTACCTTTTCAAATTATATCAATTTTATCATTCAAATTTGACTTCATTTTTTGGTTTATAATATCGAAATTAGATTCGGGTAAATTTTTTGTATTCATCTGAAAACATTCAGTTTTTGTTGAATAGTGAAAAATACTATATTTTAATTAAAAACAACTTTATTATTCAAAATAATTTTTAGTGATAAATTATACTATTGAATGGTTTTAATGTATAATTAGATTATATTTTTACCATTTAATCAATTTTTGGTCATTGGACGTAATTTTACTTTTAAACTGGACATAAGAAAGTGTGAATCTTTTGATAGTTATTATTTCTTAAAAACACTAATTTTGTTTTGACAATTGGAATTAATGTTAAATTAATTTCTTCCACTTTAGTGCTTTGAATTTAGTATAATGGATTCCAAATTTTGAACCAGGTGGTCAAAATTACGTAAATACGAAAGTTTTATTTTTTTGACATTTTTATTAATTAATTCAGAAAATATTTTATTTACCATAGTTAAAAGGTAAATCCAGTAAATTAGGGTAAAAAATAATATTATAATAATTTTAAATTACCCTAAAACATGTTCTAACCTTATTTTCTGATACATGTCCAATCCTTGTCATCCTTTAGTCGATTTTGGGTCCACATGGAGCAACATGTAAGTGATAATAACCCATTATATTATTTAAGATATAGTAAATACAAAAATTACATAAGCATATATCTTTTAGTAAAACAATTTTTACATTGGGATATATATGTTATCAATTCGACTACAAATATTCATCAGAAAGATAAAAATATTCCATACATAATTTTAGTTTATATAAAATTTTTAGACATTGAATAATTAAATTTATTTAGGACACAATGATGAGGTTGTATTTTCCTTATTAATGAATGAATCAAATGAAGGGTATTATAGATGATAAAATAAATATAATTTGAAATTTATGATTCCATAAACCTATTATCTAGGTTAATGATATGTGTCATGATTGATTAAATAATTTTTTAGAATTAATAATGTTTTTATAAATTTAACAAAAACAAAATAGCAAATAGTGTCAAAGTTGACATAAATGTGTTTTCAAAACAAATATTATATTATTAATTGAAATTCTTTTCCAAAAAATCTTACATTAAGAAAAAGGTATTAAATTAATTATATATTTCATTAATTAACCATTTTATGTACTCAAGGAATTTTATTGTTTGTTTATTAACCATATAATATAAATACACAAAGAGGCATGGTAAATGTCAAACTAATTTACTAAGAGTTAAATATAGAAGATAAGGATAAAATAGTGACCCAGACCTATCTAAAACGTATTGGTTTAGTGGTTTTAGAACCATCGAACCCTTATCCCGTAAATAAATCATTTTTGAGCCATTAAAAATATAAAATAATTTTGTTATAAAATAATATTTCAATCTTTTCCTAAGGCTCCCCTCACACCTCTTATAAAAAGGCACTTGTCCTTCTATCAAATAAACAACTTCAAAGCCATTTGGTTTAGTCAAACCCTTCCCAAATATATTAATAACTATCCTACCTTTATCCTATAGGAATTACATTAGTCATAAATCCATCATAATAATCCCTTTTGATCAAATCAAAAGGAAGAACCCGAAGAAGAGGTAAATATTTCATCACCACTTTCAAGTTCCATTATTCTTCCACTTCCTATTTCTTTTTTGATTCCATTCTAAAATAATAACTCAAGTATCTTCTATATACGATGATTTTATTTTAAATATTTCACTACAATATAAATTATTATATCAATCCTTTGAATGACATGCCACCATACATGCTACGTACGACTTACCGTCTCCACGTCGTGGTGTAGTTGTTATTCAATACATTATTATTATGATGGGTATAATCATGATGTATAATTGATTTGAATAATAAATAGAACATGATAATTATTCACTATATATGATATAAAATCGAATTATATATTATTTTAATATCAAAAGAATGATATTATCTCTCATCCATAGGTACAGATTACCATCTTCACGAACACGATGAGATTCATTCCCCATCGTATCCATTGAAGACTAATTTTCATTTTATGATTAAATATAATGTCTAAATACTTAATATAATTCTTAATATTAATAAAATACATCATATCCACACAAAAATTACTTACATAACAATGCGTGTAAAGGAAAAAGAATCAGTTAACAACCAAAACGTTTATACTACTGAAATATCATTGTCAAATAAATATTATAAGTTCATATATGATATCATATTAATATATATGGTTCTTGAATAATTTAAAAAAAATGATTTCACCATTATACATGAGTTTTACTCACCCTAGACCAATTAAAAGAACATGGTAAGGGTTAATTTCACAATCTCTATATTATCGGAGGTTGTTTTTACATAAGTATCTACCGGGAAATCTTTAGAATCCACATTCATGTTTTTTAAAAATCTATTCAAAACATTTTTAATATTTACTATAATATGTTTTAAATTCATTTATGCCAATTTTTTTATTTTTATAAAATTGTTTGAATTGAATCTTTTCGTCGCTTTCCAAACAAGGTACCTTATGACCTTTTCGAAAGAATTATGGTAAAATTGTTTCTTTAACTTATATAGAGGGTGCATCCATTTTCTTCCATTATAACATCATCAAATATTCCCATACAATCATACAATAATTTTTTCAAAATTTACATTTTATTTATAATTATGTGAGTTTTAAAAGATTTAAAAATATAAAGATATATTTTTCTAAAAAGGTTTTGATTTCATCAATTTTAAAATCCATTGAAGGATTTAAGTTTTATTTGAGGATGATTAATTTTTATACAAAACATCCATATTGTATTGAAGTTTATGTGATATGATTCACTGTGGATGTGTTATTTTTACACCATTCATTTTTTTGGATAAAGTATTTACATTTCATATGCTTTTTTTAATACGAATGTTTATGTTATGTTTAATCCTTTTCATTTGAGGAATGAATTAGACTATGTAAGTGATGGGTGGGGCCGACTATAGATCTTCAATGCATCGGTAGGTCTCATGAGACAAACTAGTGTCTTTTAATAAGGCATTGAGAAAATATTATTATAATCATGGAACACAACCTTGAATATGTGGTTATGAAGCCTCACATTATTCATTCGATAATTATAAATGTGGCTATTGATATTTCATGTGATTACACGACTAGTAGAATACAATTGTGAATAAGTAAATGGATTATTTCATTTTATCTTTTCCATATTATACTAATGTTCAATTTTAAATGACTTTTCTTTTAGTATGATACATTTATTTAAATGGTAATCCTTATTTATTAATGTTTTTTCTATAATGTTATCCTAACTGATCATCTAATCTCACCCCTTTCTATGTTTTATATTTCCCAGAATGTGAAGAATTATTTTATGACTGAACTTCAGGGATAGTCTGAGGGGATATGAGTGTGGTCTATGGAAACGATGTTGTTGTATCATTCTATTTTATAATATAATGTAAAACATATAAATGTATCTAGTATTTACAAGGCTACAAAACTAATCAGTCCTTCGGGATATGAATTCCTTGTATCATTCCAATGTTATGTTATAATGCACTGAATCTAGTGCACGACAATGGGCATTACTTCACTCTTGGTTACCACACTCTCGGTGGATATGCTTAGAATAATTCTCATTTTCGTTACAAACCACTATAAAGGGCATATGAGTATATACCTCCTCAAATAAAACATTTTATGATAATGGATTATATTAATAAGCAATTCAATTTATGTTAAGTGTTATTTACATGTTTGGAATTATGAATTTCGAATCCTAAACTAATCTTGTGTATCACATTGTTTAGGAATGTCAACTAGTGGAAGGAATGTAAACTCTATCAACGCACGTAACCCATGTAGCAATTTCCCTCCTACCCAAAATAATTATAGTGGAGCGGGTGAAGTAATTGGTGATGATCAGCTTATCACCATATTGGGACAACACACTCAGGTTATGAATAATAAACTTACATGTATGGAGAACCCTAATCAAAAACATGGAGGATCAATGTTAGTTCGCTTCATGAGTCAAAATCCACCAACATTCATTAGGATTACGAATCTATTAGTATCTGGGAAATGGAAAAATTCCCTAGAGAAAATATTCCACAACTTTGGGAGTATTTAAAGGGAAAAAGTTGTCATGGGAGTTTACCTCCTTACTAGAGATGCTGATCAATGGTGGTCATTGATTATTTAAAAGGAAGATGATGAAGTATAAAATATGGAATAGATTGAGTTTAAAGATCTTTTCATAGAACAACACCTTCCTCGTGACCATCAAGAAGATATGGCAGGGATGTTTCTGAGTCTTATGAAAAAAGATGATGAGAATGTCGCAAATTATGAAGAAATCTTTACAAGGATAGAAAGGTATGCAACAGATTATATACGTAACCCATAAGTAATATTGATCTTTTCTTTGATGCGTTAAAACCATTTATCTACCGAGCATTGGTCTCACAATCCATCTCATCGTACGGAGATATTGTCTCATGTACTATCATGAAAGAAAAAGAATTAACTAAGTAATACGAATTTAAAGAAAAGTATTAGAAGAAGTGATCTGATGGACACTCAGGAAATGGAAATAAGGGGAAGAAGGGATAAGTTGAATATCCATCCTATAGTAAATGTGGGATGGAACCCCCTTGTATTTTATTGAAGGGAATAGGAGTCTGTTACAAGTATTGTGAAAATGGCCACCAAGCTCATGACTGCAAGGGGAAGAAATAGGTTGCCAATGTTTATTGTTACAATTTTAGAGAAAAGTGGCATTATTACAATTAATGTACTATGATCCCAAGAAACATACTTCAGAAAAGGCATGTGGAACATGGGAACGTTTATATTGTTACTACTACTAATACTCAAGCTCCAAACGACGTGGATGCAGGTAATTTAATGGTTACCTCATGTTTAGAAATTTCTTTATTTGATTATGTATCATCGCGTTGATTCATATCTTCAATGTTTTCTACTAAAATTAGATATTTAAAATTTGATTTAACATGGGAGTTGCCAGTCAAAACACCAATGGGTAGTTTCATTCCAAAAAAAATTTGTGAATCAGTCCCCATTAGGGAAAATGATTGTTCATTAACTATAGATATCACTGTCATAACCATGATTGAATTTGATATAATCCTCGATATGTATTTTTTTTGAACCATGATGCAAATTTTTTTTATAATAATTAGTAGATTACTATTTTTGATGACGATGATAAGGAACACCTTATCATTAGAGAAGATATCATCACTACCAGATTCATATCTAGATCCACCCTAGTAGCACTACTAAATTCAATTATTAGGGAGGAGGAGAGTGAAATAATTTTGGGTGAGGAAATGAATTTTCAAATATAAGATGAACCTATTATGCAAGAATATATTGATGTGTTTCCAGATGAATTTACTGAACATCCTCGAAAACAAGAAATTAAGTTTTACATCAATTTAATTCTTGGTTGAAGGACTATATCAAAGACCCCTTATAGAATTGAAATTGTCAAATTAGTGGAACTAAATAAAAATCTAGAATAATTGAGTAAAAAAGGGATTTATTCTCCCTTGTGTTTCTCCAAGCGGAGCCCCTGTCCTTTTTGTTTAGATGAAGGGTTGATCTATGAGGCTGTGAATTGACTATAGAGAGATCAATGATATTATAATAAAGAACAAGTATCCCCAACCTCACATTGAAGATTTATTTGACCAACTTCATGGAGATTAATATTTTATAAAGATTGAATTATGATCAGAATACCATCAGGTGTACATGAAGAAAGAGGACATTCCGAAGACATCATTTCGAACCAGGGAAGGTCATTACGAGTTTACAGTAATGACTTTTGGATTGATGAATGCACCCTCTGTCTTCATGGATCTATTGAATAGGGTTATTAAGGAATATCTTGATGAATTTTTAGTGGTATTTATTGATGATATAGTGGTATACTCCAAAAGCAATGAAGATAATGAAAATCACCTAGGCACTATCCTGAAGAATCTTATAAGAAATGAATTAAAAGGGATGTTTAGAATGTGTGAATTCTGGCATCACGAGATTTCTTTTCATGGCCATATTATCTCTAATAATGGAATATTTGTTGATCCTAAAAAGACTAAGGCAATTCAACAATGTCTAGCTCTGACAAGTATAACTGAAATATGCAGATTTATTTGTTCAGAATGTTATTATCAATATTTTGTCCAGAATTTTTCACGATTGGCTAACCCATTAACAAGGATCACACATAAAGGGGTTAAATTTTTTTGTAATAAAGAGTGTGAAAATTGATTTTAATAACTAAAGTGATGATTAGTCAATGATATTATATTGACTCTACAATCAGGGAATGGCGGGTTTGTTATTTACAGTGATGTTTCAAAGAAAGGACTTGGTTGTGTCATTCTGCAGAATGATAGGGTTATTGCCTTTGCATCACAACAGCTAAAAATTCATGAATAATACTATCATACTCATGATCTTGATTTACCAGATTTAATCATTTCTATGATGATATGGAGACACTATTTATATGGTGAAAAATGTGATATTTATACTGATCAAAAGAGTTTTAAGTATATGTTCCCAAAAAGGAACTCAACATGAGGAAAATGTGATGGCTTGAAGTACTCCAGGATTATGATATATCTATACACTACCACCGGGAGAAGTAAAATAAGTTAGTAGATTATTTGAGTAGAAAAGATCAAGTAGTTTTGAACAAGGTAAGAGAGGAAAATGATCATATATACATGGATCTTATAAAGATGGATATGGGAATAACCGTGGAAGGTGAAACATCTACATTTTTTCAAATGGTTTCAAAACCATCATTACTAGGAAGGATGAAAAAGGTCTCAGGATGATAATGAATATTTTCAAAAGAAGATTAATGTTTTGAATTATGGGATAATGAGTGACTTAGTATATGATGACGGAAATTTAAAATTTGGTAAGAGACACTGTGTTCCCGATATACCTAATTTAAAAAGAAAATTGTTGGATGATGCCCATTGCTCCAATTTCTCTATACACCATTGGAGAACAAAAATGTATACAGATTTTAAGGAACACTTTTTGTGGGACAACATGAAGAGGTATATTTATGATTTTGTGTCAATATGTATGGTTTCTGAACAAGTGGAAGTTGGATGGAAACATCCTGGAGGAGTCATCTAACCTATTCCCATACCAGAGTGGAAATGTGATAATATTAGGATGGACATTGTCATGGGACTACCAAAGACTCCTAGAAGGAATGATTCAATATGTGTCATTATTGATCGTCTTACCATGTCAGCACATTTTCATTCTAAAATGGAAGATTTACCACGTGAACATTTAGCATGAATTTATATTAATAAAGTTTTAGGATTTCATGGAGTACCCCTATCGATTGTTTCTGATCATGATCATTGTTTTACATCAAGATTCAGTAAAAGTATTCAGAAAGCCCTGCATACTTAAAATTGTTTGAGCATTGCCTACCACCCTCAAACTAATAGACAATAAGAACGGACTATTCATACCTTATAAGACATGTTGAGATCTTTCTATCTTGACTTTCAAGGTATGTAGGATCAATATTTTCCTCTGGTATAATTATCCTATAACAATAGATTCCATTCATGTATTTAGATGGAACCACATGGAGTAGTTTACGAAAGTAGATGTCGTACACCAACTTGTTGGGTTGATGTCGGTGAATGAAAACTCATAGGACCAAAAAATTTAGATGAAATGATGTAAATGGTTAAGGTAATCCAAACCCACCTCAAATTAGCTCAAATTAGACAGAAGATCCACGCCTATAATCGAAGGAAGGATTTAATATTTTAGGTATGATATCATGTTTTCTTGATGATATCTCCATGGAAGGTTGTTATACATTTTGGTAAGAAGGGTATATTTATTCATAGGTACATATAACCTTTCGAAATTCTAGGATGAATTAGGGCTATAGTATACCGTTTGGAAATGCCACCATGTCTCATCAATGTTCATGATGTGTTTCATGTATCACTGATGAGAAAATAGATTACTGGCATAACGCATGTACTTACCTATGAGGAATTAGAACTAAAACCCGATCTCTCATATTGAGAAGATCCTGTCAAGGTTTTTTATATAAGAGAAAAAGTGTTGAGAACTATAAGACTCATCATGTAAAAGTCTTATGGAGAAACCATAAGATGGAATACGCAACGTGGGATCCCGAGGAACTTAATATAAATAACTACTTGAATCATTTTAGACAGTAATATTCTAAAAATTTCTAGGATGAAATAATTTGAAGGATTGTAGAATGTAATGCCGCATGCTTCCATGGTATGTTTCCCTTTAAATAATGCAGCAGCTTGCGTTGTATGCAACTTCGATATTCTAACACATCGTTTCCAATCAAACTAGCCGTTATGAATAGTAATACCCACTTTTTTAAATTTTATCAATTTTATCATTCAAAATAGACTTCATTTATGTTTTTGGAATATCTAAATTATCTTTGGGTGAATTTTATGTATTTTTCTAAAAACATTTAGTTTTTGATGAAAAATGAAAATACTAAATTTTAATTAAAAACAACTTTTATAATAAAAATAATATATATTTCTAAATTATACTAATGAGTGGGGTTTAAGTATAATTAGATTGTATTTTTACCATTTGATTCAATGTTGTTAATTGAACGTAATTTAAAATTTAAACTAAACATAAGAAAGTGCCAATCTTTTGAAAGTTATTATTTCTTAAAAAAGCACTTTTTGTTTTCATAACGAAAATTAATTTTAAAATAATTTCAACCAATTCTGTGTTTTGAATTTAAAAAATAGATTTAATATTTATAATAATGAGGTCCAAATTGTGTAAATAGGAAACTTTTATTTTTATACATTTTGAATAATTACTTCGGTAAATATTTTATTTACTATGGTTAAAGGGTAAATCCAGTAAATAAGTGTAAAAAATTAATATTATAAAAATATTAAATACCCCTAACACATGTTCTAACCAAATTTTCTGATACATGTTTGTCCATGGGCATCCTTTCATCGATTTTTAGACCCCATGGAGAAACTTGTATGTGATAATGACACATTATATTAAGATAAAGTAAATACAAAAATGAAAAAACCATATATCATTTAGTAAGACAATTTTTACATTGGGTTATATCTGTTTTCTCTTTGAATATAAATATTAATTATAAATATAAAATGATTCCATAAATAGTTTTATTTTATTTATAATTTTTAGACATTGAATAATTAAATATATGTATGACACAATGATGATGCACTATTTCCCTTATTAATGAAAGAATCAATTAAATGATATTATAGATGTTAAAATAAATATAATTTTAAAGTGTTGATGCCATAAACTAATTTTCAAGGTTAATGTAATCTTTTAGGATTTATTAAATGTATTTGTTTCAAAGTAATAATGTTTTTAGGAAATTAACAAAATCAAAATAGCAAATAGTGTAAAAATTGACAGAAATGTTTATTTAAAACAAATATATTATTATTAATTGATATTCTATTACTAAAAATATGAGGATATGAAAAAGGACATATATAATATTATTTATGTAATTAACGAACCACTTAATGTTTTCTTGGATGTTTATAGTATTTTTTTAACCATATAATATAAAAATACAAAGCGATGTGGTAAATGCTAAACTAATTAACTAAGAGTTAAATCTAAAAGAAAAGGTTAATATAGTGACTCAAACGTATCCAAAACCAATTGGTTCAGTGGGTTTTGACCAATACTCCCTTATCCTTAAATGAAATCATTTTGGAGACAATATAAAATGAAATGGATTTTATTATAAAATAATATTTCAATCTTTTCCTAAGGTGACCCTCACCACTCTCATAAAAGGGAACATACCCTTCTCTCAAATTAACACCTTCAAAGCCATCTGTATCGTCCAAACCCTACCCAAATAACCTCTCAACTCTCCTACCATCATCCTAGTGGCCTTGGATTAGTTAGAAATCCAACATATGAATCCCTTTTGATGAAATCAAAAGGAAGAACCCGAAGAAGAGGTAAATATTTCATCACCACTGTCATGTTCCATATAATGTGATGTTATTATAAATAATGTGATGTTATTATAAATATTGTAGAACCATATTCATTATTCAATCCATCCTTTGAATGAAATTTCACCATACATGTAAACGTATGACAAACTGTCTTCACGTCGTGGTGTAGCTGTTATTCAATACATTATTATTTGGATTGGTATAACAATGAAGTATAATTGTTGCAAATAAAAAATATAACATGATAATGAATATGTATATATTATATAAAATTGAATTATAAATTCGTTTAATTTCAAAAGAATGATATTGTCGCTCATGCGTACTTACAGATTACAGTTTCCATGAATGCGATGAGATTCATTCCCCGTCATATCCATTCATGAATAATTTTCATATAATTATTCAAAATAATTTTTAAATACTAAATATCATTATAATTATGAATTATAGACTTCATTTCCACAACAAACATTAGTTACATGACAAATATAATAAAGGAAAAGAATTAATTAACACCCGAAACATTGATGATGCTGACTTGCCCGCATGAATTTTAGGTCACGCCACTAGGACACATCTTAGTGGGATAAGCGCCACTCATCCTCATATGTTATGAGGTCACGTAAAAGATGCCACATCGCCGATCCATATAACCAAGGATCCCACTCTGGTAATCGCAGAGACAATGTCATTGAATAGGCTCGTCAAAAGGGTTGAGTCTAAAAGAAATTTCTGGGTAACCCACTGCCCAGCCCAGCTGGAGGGTAAACCCCTAGAGGTCATTGGGTAACCCAATGAGCGGCCCCACTAGAGGGTAAAATCTGATAGGTCGATTAGTAACCCACGGCTCAGCTGCGTTGGAGGGTAAACCCTAAAAGTCATCAGGTAACCCACTGACAAGCCTAGGAGGAGGGTAAACCCTAGTAAGAGAACATGTAACCCACTACCCAGCCCGGCTGGAGAGTAAACCTTGATGGTTTGTCAAGTAATCCACTACCCAGACCCATTAGAGGGTAACCCTTAATGTTCGTTGGATAACCCACTTCCCAGCCCTATTGGAGGGTAAACCCGGGACTGGTCCGATAGCTCGGCAATGCCCGCGCTATCACTGGGTATCGATAACACCGCGACCATACGTTGGGTCAGAGTGCGTCAAAGGAACCTCTGACCAACACCCTTTAATATTTTCACTTTTAAAAATATCACGCAACAGGCTCTGCTTGTGCGAACAGATTACCCCGTTGTAATCCTCATGGAAAAACATGCGAGATAGACTACTTACTCACTGGAAATGACCTCCTGATGGAAAGGTTGTTCGCCACTGCTTTAGGCCCACTGGATGTCTTGTGGGTCCAAATTTCGGTCCTGAAGGAGGATGGGTGGACTTCTCCATTGCGATGGCCTCGGAAAAACACGTCAAATCGAATATTCATCTTCCCCGAATGGGCTCCTGATGAAAACATCACAAAAAGATGCATGACACTTAAAAGATGCCCTATAGGGCTCACGAATCAACTCCAACATCAACATCTGAAACCATACTAGAAATTTTTGCTTCTGCAACAGGATTAAAAAGCCTCTGGTGGCGCTCAAATAAGACATTGGATGTGTTTGCGCCATCCAAAATAAGAACCCCATGGAAAACCAAAATCCACATAATGGGCATGTCGCGCCACCGAGGCCCCCCGTCTTGGGAATTAAAAATCCCCAAGACCATCTCAAAATATTCATCTCGACACCAGGAATTCACTGCCCAGACAACACGCAAAACGGAAACATGTAGCAAAAAATACGGGTGTCCAATGTTGGAGGGGCAAACACCTTGGGCTGGACCGACCTGGTTCGAACGGTCCGCCTGGTCTGGGCCAGCCCGCGTCAGCCGACTGGGCTCTCAGCGCAGGCCCGCGGCTCAGCCCCGTGGCCCGGTAATGGACCTCAGGTCCACGTAGCCTCGTCCGGCGCTCGTGCCTGGTCGTGGTCTTCCAGGGAGACCCACTAAGTGTGGGTCTCTGTTCATGCATGGGGTCACACGCCGTGACCCCGCTTCATCGCACCACTTGCGCCATTGAACTCTACCACCGCCTAAAGCCACCACTGATGTCACCCAGAGCCACCTCTTCATGTCACCGCCCAAAGCCCTATCGCGCTTCCTTGGTCCGCTGCCGCAGTGCCCTCCCGGAACCGCGCCACCGCCTCCTGAAATCCGTCGGACCGCCAGAAAATGGAAGAATCGGCCCGAAAACTTCTCAGGGCCGCCTCGGACTCCCCGGGACTTGAAAATTTGATCGGAATAGATCATTGGGAATATAAACTCAATACTTACATAACCAGTGTCTTCTCATGACGATTGGACAACAATTCGACATAGGAAATTAAATTTAAAGACAAAGCGAAAAGAAAAATGAAGAACGAACCCTCTTACCTTTTTGGGCGTAGCCCGAAGCTTCATGATTGGTCTGTTGTAAACGTCATGCCATGAAAGTGTGGTGGAGGATAGTGGAGAAGCTCATCGGGAGGAATACTCTAGGTAATGAATTAAGGGGGAGAAGATGGTGGGGATGGTGATTAAATATAAAAACACTTCAACCACCCACCCATAGGCCCCATACCTGAACATTCGGCATGGTCAGGGTTAAGCCAACCCAAGAGTAAAAACAATGCTCTGAGCGCAATTGTGGTCTCAAAATTTTAATCCGTCCCTCTGTTCAAAAGTTGTAAAGTCCACGCATGATGTCGCTATATTATGAAAACGCCTCTAGTGGTGTTTTTCACATAAGGGACTCACCAACAAATGTTATACCCCTCCAAGGCTAAATGGACCGTTCTGGACTCAACGACGCACTCATTATTTCCATTCGAGAAATCATTTAAGAGATATTCTGTTTAATTAGCTCATTATGTGTGAACGCACGTCAATTTTAATTCCATCCAAACCAGGTGGTCAGAATCGCACACCGTCTGAATGTCCTGCTTTGTAATAACATCAAGTAAAACACAAAGTCTTATAGGTTAAAAAACCGTTTCTTACATCTGTCCATACTGGAGTGAAAATGGGAGAATATTATGATGGAATTTGACATGGGACTACCCAATACTCCTAGAATGAACAATGTAATATGGGTCATTATTGATCGTCTTACCAAGTCAGCACATTTTCATGCTATAAAAGAATATTTACCACAAGAACGTTTTTCAATACTATATATTAATGATGTTTTAAGAATTTATGGAGTACCAATTACGATTGTTTCTGACCATGATCCACAGTTTACATAATGATTCTGGAATAGACTTCAGAAATCCATGGATACTGAACTACGTTTGAGCACTACCTACCACCCCCAAACTAATGGACAATCAGAACATACTATTCAAAGCTTAGAATACATGTTGAGATCATGCTCACTAGACATTCAAGGTATGTGGGATAAATATTTACCTCTTGCAGAATTTTCCTATAACAATAGCTTCCATTCAAGTATTCAGATGGCACCATATGAAGCGTTGTACGGAATGTGATGTTGCACACCAATCTATTTGGGCGATGTTGGTGAAAGAAAACTCGTAGGCCCAAAACATATAGTGGAAGCAATGGAAAAGGTGAAGGTAATCCTTAACCACATCAAGGAAGCTCAAAGTAGACATAAGAGCTATGTTGATAACTGAAGGAATGATTTGGAATTTCAGGTAGGAGATCATTTTTCTTGAAGGTATCTCCATGGAAGGATGTTATACCTTTCAGCAAGAAGATTAAATTTAGTCCCAAGTACATCAGGCCTTTAAAAATTCTAGAATGAATTGCGGCTATAGCTTACCGTTTGGAAATGCCGCAAAGTCTCTCCAAAGTTCACTATGTGTTCCACGTATCACTATTGAGAAAATGCATGCCTGACACAACTCATTTACTTACATATGAAGATTTAGAACTTGAACCCAAACTATATTATTGTGAATAGCATGTTATTGTTTTTTATAAAATATAACAAGTTTTGAGAAACCAGACAACTCGTCGGAAAAAAGTTCTATGGAGAAACCATAAGATAGAAGAGGCAACGCGAGAACCTGAGAAACGTATGATGAAGAACCACCCCAATATTTTTATGAAGTAATATTCTATAAATTTCAAGGATGAAATTATTTATAGTTGGGGATAATGTAACACCCCAAGCTTCCACAATAGGTTTCACATTGAATGATACAGTTCAGTGTGTTGTACACAAGATCGAGTTTAACAGACCAGAACCAATCAAAGTAGTCGTTATGAATAGTTATATCCACGTTTTGAAATTATATCAGTTTTATCATTCAAAATGGACTTAATTTTTTTGGGTTTGGAATGTCGAAATTATGATACGGTGATGTTTGGTATTTTTATGAAAACATTATTTTGTTTATGAATAGTGAAAATGATAAATTTTAATTACAAAAATATTTATTAATAAAAATATTTAATTTTTATAAATTATATCATATAGGGGTTTTTAATTATAATTAGATTATATATTTATCATTTAATCCAATTTGGGTCATTTGACATAATTTAACATTTAAACTGGACATAAGAAAGTGTCAATCCTTTGATAATTATTATTTCGTAAAATCATGCATTTTGTTTTGACAACATGAATTAATTTTAAATTATTTTCTACCAATTAATTGATTTGAATTTAGAAAAATAGATTCCATATTTATAATCAGGAGTTCCAAATTGTGCAAATAGGTAACTTTTATTTTTAGACATTTTGAATAATTACTTTGGTAAATATTTTATTTACCATGGTAAAAGGGAAAATCCAGAATATAAGGGTAAAAATAATATTATAATAATAATAAATTACCTTAACACGTATTCTAAACCTATATGATGAAACCTGTATGACCATGGGCATATTTGGGTTGATATTTTTACCCAATGGTGGCACTTGTAAGTGATAATGACACATTATATTAATTAAGTTAAAGTAAATACAAAAATGGCATAAGCATATATCTTTTAGTAATTTTTTTTCATATGGTTATATATGTTATAAATTCAACAATACATATTAATTAGAAATCTAAAAAAAATTCCTAAATAATGGTATTTTATTTTTATTTTTTAGACATTGAATAATTAAATTTATTTATGACACAATGATAATGCATTATTTTCATTATTATTGAATTATTCCAATAAATGATATTATAAATGCTAAAAAAACAAAATTTGAATGTTTTGATTCCATAAACTAATTTTTTATGTTATAATGACATTTATGTATTGTTAAAATGAATTTATATTGAAATAATAATGTTTTTAGGACTTTAACAAAACATCAATTATTAAATATAGTCAAAATTGACATAAAAGAGTTTTTGAAACAAATATTATATTATTAATTGATATTCAATTCCTAAAAATATATGGTTAAGTCAAATGTCTTAAATAATGTTATATATGTAATTATTGAACAACTTGAGGTTCTCTTGGAAGTTTATTGTATGTTTATAAACTGTATAATATAAAAATACATAGAGACATGGTAAATGACAATCAATTTAACTAAGAGTTATATATTAATGAAAACGTTAATATAGTGTTCCAAAAATATCTAAAATCTATTGTTAGTTTTTCTTACTCATACCCAACATATCCTTTAAATATGTTTTTTGGAGACATTAGAATCAGAAATTTATTTTTAGCTTTTCCTAAGGTACCCCTCTCTCCTTTTATAAAAAGGAACTCCACCATCCATCAAATTCACACAATCAAAGCCTTGTGGCTCAGCCAAACCCTGCCCGAATACCCTCCCAACCATCCTCATTTCATCCTAGTGGAATTTATTTAGTAATAATGCCATCTAGAGGAGCTGTTTAGATCAAATAAAAAGGAAGAACCCAAAAAGTGGTAATATTTCATCACCTCTTTCAAGTTCCTTTCTTCTTACACTTCCTCTTTATTTTTTGTTTCCATTCTAAAATAATAACTCTAGTGTCTTCTATATACTTTGATTTTATTATAAATATGGTACAACCATATTTAGTATTCTATCTGTCCTTTGAATGACATGTCACCATACGTGCGTATTCACAACATACTATCTCCACGTCGTGGTGTAGTTGTTATTCAATAAATTATTGTTAGGATGGGTATAATAATGATGTGAAATTGATATAAATAATAAGAAAACATGATAATTATTCTTTATATATGATACTAAATAAAATTATATTTTATTTTAATATGAAAATAATGATATTGTTGCTCGTGCATATGTACAGATTATCGTCTCCATGAACACGCTGAGATTCATTCCCCATCCTATCTATTCAAGACTAATATTCATTAGATGAATAAAAATAATATCTAATGACCTAATATCATTATGAAAATGAATAGGGTACATCCTATCCATAACAAAAAATACTTACGTAACAAAGCATATAATGGAAAACGAATCAGTTAACACTCAAAACGTTGATGCTACTGAAATATCATTAAAAATGAAATATTAAAATATCATATATGATGTCATATTAATGTATATGGTTCTTGTATAATTTAATAACAATTATTTCTCCATTATACAAGAGGTTAACCTACCCTCGACCAATGAAAAAAACTATGTAAGGGTTAATTTCACAATCTCTTTATTATCCGAGATAGTTTTTACATAAGTATTTACTTGGACCTCTTTATCATCCACATCCATGTTTCATAAAAAGGTATTCCAAATCATATTTACTATTTACTAGACTACAGGTTAATTCCATTTATACCCTTGTATGGAATTTTATAAAATGGTTTGAAAGGAATCTTTCTGTCGTTTTCCAAAAAAGGTAGCTTATGACATTTTCGACAAAATTAAGGTTCGAATGTTTTTTTAAATTATACAACGAGTGCAGATATTTTTCTCCACTATAAAATCATCAAGGAATTCCTTATAATCTTATAATAATATTTTTAAAATGTTTTCATAATTGATTTCAAAATAGATAGATATATTTATCTAAAAAAATGTTTTTTTTCATCTAGGTTAACATCCTTTGATGGATTTTAAACTTATTTGAAATTTATTTATTATGATAAAAAAACATCCATATTGTATTGAAGGATTTGTGACATGTTTTATAGTGGATGATTTATATTTAAACCATTTATGGTTTATGTATAAACTATTTACATATCATATGCTAGTTTTAATACGAATGATTATGTATTGTTTAAACCATTTTATATGAGGAATGCATTAGATGAAGTAAGTGACAGGTGGAGCCTGTTATAGCTCCTCAATGCATCGGTATGTCTCATGAGATGAAATAGTGTCTTGGAACAAGGCATTTACATCATCTAATTTGTAATCTTGGCACATGGCCTTTACTATGTGGCTATGAAGTCTAACTTTGTTTTAGTCTTATACATTGCCTTAAATTTTTATTCTTAATTATGAATGTTTACACTATATTGTAAACCTTACTGAGAATCTGTGCTCACCCCTTTCTGTGGTTTATTTTTCATATGATGTGAAGAAGTATTTTATGACTGACCTTTTGGGATAGTCTGAGGGGATATGAGTGTGGTCTATGGAAACAACGTTGTGGTAGCTTTTTATTTTATAATTTAATGTATAAATTATGAATGTATGTAGTATTTACAGGGCTACAAAACTGGTCGATATTTCATGATATAATTAATTTTATCATTCCAATGTTATGTAAGAATGCAATGGATCTGGGTAATTAGGGTCAGGGAATTATGAATTATACTATTTTGGGTGTTAACAACTTATTCCCCAGAGAAATATTGAATTTTCATTGTTCTTACTAAAACATAGTTCATTATTTCATAATATCTATAATTTAATACTTGATTTCATTATCATTTATATTAATTAAATATGTATTTATAGTAACCCAAAGTATTTGGTGATAGTAATTGAAATGCATAGAGACCGCACAATATACATAATCATGAATCCAACATGAATGTCATGGTCAGATTTAAATGAATGAAAAGTAAATAATATATAATATCAGTATAAGTCTATTATATTATTTATTTCATATTTTTCAAAAAAAAAATTTATATTATCATTAATAAATTACTTGTATGGCATGAAAAATCACATTTTTTTAGGATGCAGTAGTCAACATGTTAATAAACGAAGTTATCGTAGCACCAAAAAATGGAATGTATGAAGATATGAGTAATATATAAAATAAATAAGAAATTATTTTTAACATATTATACATATTATATAAAATACAAATATTTCATTATTAAACACCATTAGAGATGTTAATCAATGGAAAATTGACATCGGTTCATGTGGTAATAGTCTTTTATACACACGTATGATGATTTGAATTACATTTGACTTAGGTGTGTGATAGATTAGGATGGAATATTTTAAAAAAATGTAATATAATAAATATAATATTTATATATACTAAATATATAGTAATAACTGATGTTGTAGATATCAAATTAAACCAAAATCAATTGTTGAAGATTTTTATATCTCTTTTCAGTTACTCAAATTGGTTTATACCATAAGACTTACTTAGTTGGAAATATTACCAAAATGGTGATTCTAGGATTAGTGTGGGATTTTGGGAGATATTTTAGTATAGTTTTCTAATGAAAATGTGGCTTTAGTTGTATAATGATGTAGACTGAGTGAGCTCTGTTTTATAGTGGAGGAAGAGTTTTATTTTTTTAAATTTTTTGAATGGGAAGTTCACCCATGATATTCCAAAGTCATGTGAATCCAATAACAACATGAAATAGATAAAATATATTTTAAGGTCATTATGTGTCCCACAATGTATTTTTAACATGTTTTGAGGTCATTTCTTGTATAGGATTATGTTTTAGTCCATTATTTATCTTTTTTCTCTTCAACAATGTTACTAATTTACCCCACTTTGACACATATTTTTGGTCAAATAATAAATATTTCAAATTTTATATTATAATTTTTTTGTTAACATATAGAATAATTTTTTTCCTAATTCAAATAATATATTTTTTTTGAAATTAATTCAATATTAATCTCACGAACTTGCAGACATTGAGTGGTTTTAAAATCAAAATGTTTTCAAGATTGGTATGTCTTTACATCCAATTTCAAAGTGAAAATTATCAAAATGAAAAAAATGGATTAACTAATGTTTCATTGATCTTATGTGACATTAATATATAGTTAAAATTAAATTAATCCTTATTAATAAATTAGATAAATATAAATATCCCATTTGAAATCCAATATTGTCACTATTCATTGAAAAATTTACCATCATAGAAAAATTCCAAAAACTCACCCAAACTAAATTATATTGTTTGTATTTAAAAAATAAATATTATTTCATAATATTATAATTATAATAGTTTAAAAATTATTATTTAAGGTAGATTCTCCATTAAAAGACATTAAAACTACTATTAATAAAATGTAGTCCATTAGGAGTAAAATTTGGTTCATTCTAATGTCATACCCTTAAAATATATTTAATGACATTAAAAATAATTTATTGTATATATAACATTTAAATTTAAAATATATATTATCTACATGTTTCTTAATTTAATCGATTGTGGTAATCATGAAAAAATATAGTTTTGTTTTAATATGGTGTTGAGTGCATTAGAAACTGTCAAAAAAAATAAATTTATAAAAACTTAATGTATTTTAATGTATTTTCATAATACATTCATATCTCCTAAAAAAATATAATCCTTTAAATTTCCTGAGTATTACATTCAAAATATATATTGGTGGTTCTTCTTCAGTTAATCCTCAAGATCCCATGATTCTTATTCAATTTTATGATTTCTTTGATGTATGATAACCAGATGGGCCATTTTATTCCTCAATACTTATTCATTAGTATCAATAATATGTATGGGTTCATAGTACAATGAAAGATCATGTTCAGACTCTATTTCTTCATAGGTGAAAATATGTATTGGGAAATAAATTTTATTCCATAGGAATGATTTATGGAACACATCATTAAATTTTAAGTGATTTAGAGGCATTGAAAAATGATAAGCAACAACACCAACACTATGATGAATCTCAAAGGGTATGATGAACATGAGACTCAGTTTCCCTTTCTTAACAATACTTATGACACCCTTCAATGGTGTAAATTTCATGAAAACATGACCACTCACATTGAACTCTATACCATTCCCATGATTATGGATATAACTATTTATCCTACATTGATTTTCATTAAATTGTTCGATAATGTTCATTAACATTTTCATCATCATATAAATAATTTCTGGGCCGATTAGTTTCCTATCAGTATCATTATACCAACAAGTTGTAGTAAAACATCTCTTTCCATATAATGTTTCATGTTAAACCATTGGAAGACATGAATAGAAATGATTGTAATAAGAAAAATCAACCAATTGTATGAAAAAATATCACATACCTTGAATGTTGAGTGAAAATGTACTAGGAATTTCATACATTTATTTAAATATTCTTTTTGAATGTCCATATTTTTTAGGATGGTACCCTGTGCTAAAAACAATCTCAGTATCATCATCTATCTAAAGAAAATTCTACAACATCGATATAAACGGGGGTATGAATCTGAAAAAAAAAATATGTTAACTATGAAGTCTAAAACATATTTTAATTTAATCATTTTTGATGGGATTGCGAGTCATTGACTCTCTTATTGAAATGTCATTTTCTTATATTTCTAGGATTAAAATGAATACACATATAACAACATTTTTAAAGGAGAATTTGGAAGGCTTATGGAAAAATCCAGACTAATTTCATCCTATTTTCACATCGGAATTAAAATTGGGATTATGAATCCTTTAGGAATATACTTCACATAATTTACTATTTTATAAACCAAACATATATATACGCAATCCTCATTTTCATTATTAATAGTATCGAATAGAAAATATTCAATAATGTCTATATATATAATTTTTCTATAAGAAATTTTAGAAGGTATTTGAGCTATAAATATCACCCAAAAACTACAGTTTTAGTTATGGTATAAATAGAACACACAACCTCCATCCATATATTCGAACATTATCTTTACAAAAAACAACTTCTTAATGTTACTTCATGCCTCCAATTGTTATCTAAAAGTATAATTCATCATATTGAATATTCAATATCCACTCCAATAAATATGGATTTTCAATTATTTGAAAAAATATTGATATCACCCCTTAAAAAAATTTTCATTTCAAAATTTTCAGTTTCTATAAACAGTAGTGCTTTATGAATCATAAATTGGGTAAAGAATCCACGATCCTTCTTAAAGAAAGAATTCACTACCATAAATGGATATCCCGTGTTTTATTGTATATAGTAATCATAATCCATGAGTAGATAAAGTCATCATATTAGTCTCATGTTCATAATTATTTTGTGATAACATATATTTCATGCTCTTATGATCTGTGTATATCTCACATCTTTAACCATATAGACAAAGTCTACACATTTTCAAATCTATGATTACAATTAATAACTCATTATCATTGATTTTATTTTTTAATTTGTAATCCTTAATTTCCATTATGTTTTTTAAATTACATTATAATTTTTCATGAGGAAAAGAATGTACAATATTATGTGAATGGCTATAAATGACGAAACCATTACTAAAGGATAGTAGAGTGAAAAATTAGAGCATTGAATACACATAACATTGGATCACACAAACATTCTTAATATTCCATCATCCAGAAAATATACCCCATTTTTTGTAAGTTTGGACAACTGGTTTACCAGTTGGTAAAAATTATGAACTAATTAGGGATATTAACATTCAAACCAAAGAAACTATATACATCAGTTAAGTTTTTTATCATAAACCATCATATGACGACCATAATCAATCTAATATCAACTCATATTATAAAATTGTAGACAGTATGTTCATTAAAAGAATCTATGTGAAGTAAAAAACATCCACTCAATAATTTTCCCATATAACTCATCCCATTTAATAATCTTAATAATGTTTGAAAAGTGATTAATAATGTCGTCATAGTGATTGGAATAAACCAGATTTTCATCAAATAATACCACAAAAAACCCATAAAAATATTAGTCGAATAAAATTTTCATTATGTATATAAAAATAGGGGGTTAATTAGTCAATCCAAATAGCATTACTATAAATATATAATGTCCATACCTCATCTAAAAAGATATCATACAAATGTATTCCTTCTTCTCTAATGATTGGTGATATCGAACATGAAGGTCATTTAATGAAAAATATTGGGCTTTCTGAATTTGGTTAAATAATAAATCAAAATTATGTAGTTGATATATTTTATTTATTTTAATGGAATTGATTTTCATATAATCAATGAAAAACAACAAGGATCCATTATTCATCTTAATAGAGAGGAAAGGGGTATCGCATGGTGAAACACATGCGACCATATATCGATAATTTCACAAATCATCTAGTATTTTGGTAAACTACACTAATTCTATTGTCCCAATTATAAAAGGGGCCTTTTATTTATACCATGAATCATGGAATAACTCAACTTAATATTCAACATCACACTTTGGGAATTGTCTAGGAAATTGTTATGGAAATTCATTATTGTTATCATAAAAAATAGGTAAATATTATATTTGTTGATTCTATTAGTCATCTCAATATGTTGTTCTATACAATTACCTAACAATTTCATTCAGTGAATCTACTAGGTTTGGATTTAGATAATAATCATTCAAGGAATTTTCTGATCTCAAAAAATGGATTCTACCTATTCCTAAAAAATAATCATTTTCTTCTACTAGTAATAATTATTTTATGTTGTATAATGGGAGCATGTATATAATGTGAATGATATCAAATTAAACCAATGTTATGAATATAAGGTTAGAAAATAAATTATTTTAATGTGTAATAATTGGTAATAGTAGACACATCTTTGTTGCAATGATACATCCGTTATGAGTTTTGATTGAGAAATATCAGATGAAATCAACTGTGATATAACTAAATGTCCTGAAAAATAGGTAATTATGAAAGAGAAGATGATATAGAATTAAATAAATCATTGGAAAAATTTGAATATAATATTAATTAACCTATCCCTATGTGAATTGATACTTCTACCTCAATTTTTGGGATTGTATATGATTGGACATCTCCCCTCAGCCTCTTCAATGGTATATTACATGGATTCTTCAGGATGTGATTTTCATAGATTCCTAAACATTAATAATGTCAACAAAGTAAATAAATTAACTTATTCTATTTTATTTTTTATTCATGCGCCCGATGATCACCTACCCTGCACTTATAACAGACACCATGTCACTTCAATCATTTGACATGGCTATTTGTTACAATGTTTTTAAAAGATGGAATTTTCTCAAAATATTTATTTTATTTGATGGAGTTCCTATTTCATAGTTATTAGATATACTCTTCTTCTCTTAGATTAATATGAATATATTGATTCTTTAAAATTCATTCTCCTTCATCATGAAACATAAAAATAATTCATCACATGATGATAAACTTTTGGAAGGGGAGTTCCCTTCAGTAGTTTGGACTATAACTTAATAAAATGTGATGAGTATTGTACTATGTGTTTCATATATAATATATAGAATACCTATAAAATAATGTAATCATGGAATCATAACATACAACACTACCATATTATTTTTACATTATGCTATTGATATTTCTCTATATCATTATTTTTTGAGTCTGGTAGATTGATTTATCAGAGAATGTTTCTATAAATGTTATACATTCAATGAGATATATTTAGTTTTCCATTATAGTATTATTGGAGAAGGCCTACTATTGACTAGTATTACTTGTGTGGAAATTGACCACAAGTGTATCCTTATCCATTTGATTGCATCCCAAGTCCGTAAATATATTCTTCTATGATTTTTTATATTTCTCATATAAAATTATCTTATAAAACTACCTAAATGATGTGGAATATTTTAAAATAATGGGACCAATCATAGGTGATTACCTATGTGGAATATGTTTTTCTATTCACGAAATGATATTCCTCTTATGCTGATAGTTTTTCAAAAGATTTAATATGTTTCTCTATTTTAATACGAGCATTATTAGTTTCCTCCACAAAAATATCTATATTCTTTGGATGTACTAATATAATTTATCCATCCATGTAAAAATTCTAAACATTTCATTATATATAATTATCTCCAAAAACATAATTTAAAATTTCTTATATGTTATTACACAAAACCTAAATATATACATAACAAATATTAGAATAATCAACTACAATTTCATGAAGGACATATTTAATTTTGAATCAGTCATAATTGTTTTTAATAAAAATGAAAATTAGCCTAATAATATCCCCTTGGAGTGTAAAACCAGTTCCATAGTAAGTCCCATTGCTTGACCACTTTTTTAGAGTTGTTACCCCAAGGTACATTATTGAAAAAACTACGTCCACATGTAGTTTCAAGATAGCGATGCACAGATTTAACATCCGTAAAAAAATATAACATAAAAATATTCTAGGATTGTAATATATACTAATCAGCATTATATATCATTTGGTTATGTTCCCTAATCTATGTTTTCTAAATCAAATTTCCAAGGATTCTACTAAACATGATCTGATACAAACTGTAGTGCCCCAACACCAGAATCCCTCATATAGTTCCATACATTATTACACAAGTGTTGATACAAGATAAAAATAACAATGGAGATAATATTTTATAACATTAGGAATACCAATTTTTATACATTAGGGACATAAAACATTGGAAATAAGAAAATAAAAATAGGATAAAAAAGTAAACAAAATCCTTTAAACACATTCAATAGATTCCTCTTAATAGACATTGGATTGTAAAAAATAAGAAGTATGATCTAGAATGCTCATTAAGGATACATTGATCTGAATAAATAATATTTCATGAAGCATAAAATCAAACGGAAATGTAAATAACTGATTAAACATTCAATTCAAATAAATAAAAAATTAATAATCCTTATGGACTAGTAAATAACTTAAAAACATGCCAGTTATTCAATAAACATATATGAAATTAATCCATATATTTATTCATTTGATATTGTCATCTAGGATGTTAATAATAACTAAAATACCTATGAAATATATTCCTAATTATTGGAAATCATGTATGAGGCACATGAATACATATATCGTCAATACCATTCCTAAGAAATTTTAATACTATAATTAGAAACCAGTTTAATTTGGCTACGATTTATATCTCATAAAAATATATCGATGAATCATGGGGATATAAATATTCTAGGCCCCACACTTCATTACGGGTCCAAATAATTCAACTTATATATGGTTATATGGGTTATAAAACTAACATATTTATCAATAATTCCCTAGATAGTCAAATATATTTCAAAGTAAAAAATATTATGATAATATGTAATATGGTTTAGGAAATTATAATATCTTAGTCTTCAGAATATGAATATTTAAGATAAATTTCATGTGAAATAAAAATTAAATAAATGGAGTGAATGATTCATGATAATGAAATTAATTACAAAAATAAAGTGATATTAGAAATATAAATTTTACTACATAGTAATTTTAATTCCCCACCCATTGAATGATACACCATAAAGTGAATCATAAAATATAATTAAGTTAAAATATATCAAGATATATTTTATCAATATGAGAATAATATACACCCCAAAATGATGTAATTGGTGAAAATGACATAGGACACATGAAAAGAAATGCAAGGCCAGAATCCCATAGAATTGTGATAACGTTTGAATACAAAACACAATAAGATTAGTCATAGAATGAAAAATTTATATGAAATTAATATAAAATAATTCTATAGAAAATATATTAATAGGGGATGTAAATAAACTACAAATTAAAAGTAATTAGTGAATATGAAATTTTTCTCCCTGATGAAAAAAGTGATATGAAAATATATGATCTTATATTTCATTTTGTGTGAAATCCCTATAAACATATTTTTAAGCGTTTTAATAATGTTACTAAATTATTATATAACTATATAATTAATTATTTAATCTTATAATATCCCCATATAATTTCATAATACCCTATTGTAAAAAATCATTCATTATTTTCACTATTTCTTCTATTAACTACCTAGTTTTTTGAGCATGTGGTAACATGTTATTTGTGTTTCCTATTACATAGATGACAATTTAATCATATATATAATTTAGAACATTATGTAATTATTATATATATTCAATATATAATTATTTATAATAATCCCACAAATTGTATGACATAGCTTGGTTTTAAAGAAAAAATGTTTTCATGTTTGCTATGAATTTATATAAAATTTCAAAGTGAAATTGATTCCAATGATCCAACATGGATTAATTTATTTCTAATATATATAATAATAGTATAAAAAATTTTATTATAAATTTTTTCGTATATTTTAATTAGATTACATACAAATTTTTTTATTAAAAGTCAGTATTTTCATTATTCATTAAATAATGAAACATCACAGGAAAATATTAAAAATTTACCCTAAAATAATTTTAATGTTTATAATTTAATAATTATGTATATTTTTTAATATTTAATTTATAAAAGTGTCAAAATTAACATTTAAAATTATTGAGCCTTTAAAATTCTATAAATTTACTTTTATTGAAATATTTGTTTTTATGTGTAATATTGGGTTCGTTCTTATTTTGTTATTTTGAAATATAATAGAAAAATGAAAAAAAAATTGATTGTATATAGAACATATATATTATATATATAGTTTCTTTGAAGGTGTTATGATTTATTTTTCTATAAAATACAATAATTGATAATAAAATTAAACTCGGTGTTTCGTGCATTACAAACTAGCATCCAAATAAAAGTTATTAAAAAGGAATGTGATGTGAAGTAGTGGGGTTGATAAAAACAATTAGTGTCATTCCTATACAAGGTAAAATTATCTAGTTATAATAATTAGTTGGGTTTGTATTTAATATTTTGATACATTTATTTTTAGCCATAATGACGACCTTATTGTAATATTTTTTATAATTTATTCATTGAATATTTGTAGAGTTATCACATTGAGTATAGTGTAACAAGTCAAAATTACATTGATATATTTATCATAAACCACCTCCAATATTATTTTACTTTTAATGAAATGATATCACAACATAGAAATGTGTATATTAAATTTGGGAAGATGCATAATTTTAATGGTAGTGCGAAATGAGTACAATGTGCATCACTAAATGATATTTTAAAAAAATATATGGATGAAAAAAGAATATTTTTTACTATTATATATTGGGGTTAGATTTGAAATCGATTAATCAGGATATTAGGAATAATTCAAATACTGAAATTGATAATTGTATCTTTATCATTTCATTATGAGCATGGGAAATTGAGGAACAATTTCAATGATCAGATAGACTAAAACATAATGAAAATAAAGTGTAATAGTAAAAATAATAGAATATAATGTATTGTACAAAATCATTTTCAATGAAAAATTGTGATAAATATATATCCAATCAAATTTTCCAATATTTGATGGTATCTAATGTGCATTCTAATAATATATCGATGTGCTCCGACTTATGGAAACCAATGTTACATTGAAAAATAATTCATGATTGTCATTTTTTTAGTAGTTACTTTTATTTGAATTGTGTACATTATTACCTGAAAATGATATGGTAATTTTGCTCCATTATTTTTGACAAATATTTGGGAAAATTATATAACCATCTACAAATTAAAATATTTGTAATATATTTATATTTAATATTTTTTCAATGGAGATGACTATTCTTCCATCAATTTTTACGGTCTTGATTTAGTTAACTGTGCATTTTATGTACTCAATGGAGAGATAAATTATTTATTTTATCTTCAAAAATAATAAATCCTTTTATATTAATTAAATATATAATTTTTTTAATTTATTTTATTTCAAAGATATCAGTGTTATCTATCATCATTAGTGAACTATAAATAACAACCAGAAGGATATACTTTTTAAGGATATTTATTATATGATTTGATAACATTTTAAGTATACAGGGTTTATATTAAGAGAATATTCAATTTATTTAGACAAAATATGGACATATAGACCTAATATGAACTACATGGAAACCCAGAAATAATTTCTACAAGTAGCTGATCATTTCAGAAGATCTCAAATGATGCACTGAGAGAAAAAAAAATTTATTTGGATAAAATATATGTTCTAGTGTATAATAAATTTTTATATTTAATTATTGAATTTATCCTGATATAAAAAATAGTTGTATGAAAAAAATAACATGAAATTAAAAAATATATAACAAAAACAGTTAATAAAAATATTGTATAATGATTTACACATTGTTTAAGATAATAAATATTTCAACGAACACATATATTAAGATGAAAAAAATATTTTAGAAATATAATAATTTATAATAGTTTTAATAATTCATGAATAGTGGTAATCTGTATGATTTTCCATAAGACTTTATATTATTGTATCGACTCCATCTAAAACAAGATATAAAATTCAATTCTTTCAATTTAGATGTGTTTAAATTGCAGGCATTTAGTCAAGATGGGGGATTAAAAACACAAAATATTGTAATTTAATAGTTATTGAATTTTGAAACTATATAATTTTGACTGATATTATTTAATTAATGTACATTATTCATTTTTTATTTGTTTTATTAAAATTCAAGTTCATTGATTGTACACATGGTATTAAAAGAGATTCCTTGAAATTTATTTATGTGAATTTCTTTATGTTGAAATATGTTAGTGAATAAAAAATATATGATTCAAATATCTTGTAATATTATGAGAATATTTCATAATATAAATGAATATATCATTTATTAAGGGTGGAGTGTAGTTATTCACATAATAAATATACTTGTATGGTATGTTTGATGAAGTAGAATATTTGACCTCTAACATTGAATCCCATAAACAAGAATAAAAAAATAAATATTTCAATCACAATAATTAAAATATTAGTCTTTTATGGTGGATGATGTAGATGAATAAATTATGTATTAAGAAGACAACATTATTTAATAATAAAAAATATTTTATGTTTAATCATGAATTAATTGATCAATATATGATTTAATGCGTAGTTATCAGTTATCATAGTTATGCATATTTTATATTTCCATATTGTGTATCTGTAATCAGTTCTATATTTTTATATAGTAATTTTTTGAAAATTTAAGAAATAATGTTTTTTAATTGATTAATTAATAGGAATGACACAATTTAATCCTTTCACTAATCTCAGTTGAAATTCCCTCGACCAAATAGTCATATGAAGATTCAGTTTCCCCCTCCATAAAACATATGAGACATAGTCTATCTACCAATAATTATAATCATTCATACACTCCTATATCCTATAAATGTATGGAACACCCTCCATCTTCATCACATCAATATATAAGAAATTTAATCCTCACTCATCATGTTCTACATTGAGGGAATAACTTGTTTTAATTTTATTTAATAAGGTTATTCTAGGGTGAAATTTATAGCTATAAATTTTAAATGTGACTAATTTGATGTCATTTATCATTAATTTTAATAGTTATTAATGAAAACATAAAAATATACTATGAATATAAATATATATAGTTAAGATGTCAGGAATCTGAATGATTAAATATCAGCGGCTCATTTGACTGATATTGGTTCCCTATAATTGCATTTCCATGATTATTTTTCCAAATTCTAGGAATGATTCTAGTGAATCTGATTACCATTCTGATGATCACTTCTAATTGGATTCATATGGCTCGGAATTAGAATAATTAAGTCCTTTTCATGAATATAAAGATAAATTTAATACATTACGGTGTAATTAAATTTCATTATATAATTAAGTTATTATATTCTAAGAATTAATACCATTACTTATACAATATTCTATATTACTATTACTCGTCTTATCACATGAATGCGGACACTGAAATATTTTGGTATGAAAAAGGAATATTTTATTTGGAGATCGTATCATGAATTCAATTATACAAGATTGACCAATAAATATCATTATGATGTGGTACCTGAGGGGTACTTATAGAGAACTAAAATGTTTATGTTGATATCCATCACCATGACAATCATGATGAATTTAAATATATATTATTATAGTAATTTCATTTAAAATATATACATTCATATGAAAATTATTTGACATTGCATACATTTTATTTAAACAAAATTATATTTATTTCATGATTGGGGAGTGAATTTGGAGAAATAAGGGGAGAGTAAGGAGGATACCAACCCTAAAAAAGATAATGGTGATTACAAGGTGATTTTGGGAGACAATAAATAATTGATCAACTATTTTAGATATAATGAACAATTTAATTTTTCTAAAAAACCAAAATGGTTGGAAATTTCCTCGATGTTGCGATTAAAATAAAAGAATTTTTTTTCATAAGTGGTCAAATATCATTCCACCCATTCATTCCTGGTGTATGATACACCTCAACCCAGAATGAACATTATGAAGTAAAGGATCACCCTTGTATCACCCAATAAAGATGTCGATAAAGAGAGTGGAATAATTTGTAGGTATTAAATTAATGAAGCAGTTCTAGTTCCATGAGGAGAAATTATTCAAATTGAACGATCAAAATAGAAGTATTACAGAGACAATGGGTTTTGAGGATTAGAGAATGACTATAATGGGAAGGTGATATTTTCACATAATTATCCCTTATGATGAGTGTAAATGGAAACCTTTTAGCTTCATACTGACTCTGCTGAAAAGAATATTTCTAAGTATTAAATAGTGTGACTGGATTTTTTATCCTAATAATGTATGAAATTATCATGTCTTTATATTTATTTTATTTTTTTGATTGAATTGGCTGTAATAGTTTATGGATCCTATATTATATCTCATCCTTGGTTGGGTTTCCCATTCATATGGATACAAATATTTTTATCCCAAGGGTTGGGAACTATATAAGGCCGATGGTTGAAATGGATATGTCAATTACATTAGTGGAAGTGGTAGTTCTCACTATGAGGTATGAGAGAATGAATCCTGAAATTTTGAAAAAAAAGAAGCCAAAATTCTACCTAAATTGAAATATTTTTTGTAACATCATTTATGAACTCGAATCAAAGAACGAGTTACCATGCTCCCTAGAGAGATGTAATGATGATGCAACATTTTGAAAAAATAAATGAAACAACATGAATCATTATTTAGAATCAAAATATGATATGGTTCTAGGATCCTCAAATGGCACTGCTGCTAGGGATGAGAATCATATTGTAACAACCTCTATTCATGGTTGTATGACATCAAGATATCCTTCTATTGAGGTAAATGAGGTGGTTAAGACAACCCCTACTGAACATTTATATGATGTATCTACATTGTATGTCTTTAAGCATCGTATTCTTCACAATGGAGATTTCCTATCACTAACACTTAATGTTTTCCACGTTCTGATGTTATTGTACTAGATGGTAGAGTAATAGTGACATCAAATGATAAGTCACCTTCAAATGCCTCCCATGACTCTATAATTTATTCTTGAGGTTCCATGTGAGGTTTTAGCTATAACATTGTAAATTTATAAATAAATTTTACTTTTTTCATTTATTATATTATTTATTATTAGAATGCTTTGTTGAGATGTGGGATGAGAAAGTCTGAATGTTATCATTTTTGCTGATATGAAATCATTGTTGGCATCTCATGTAAGGATCACGGGAAGGGAATAGATAAATCCAAGTGACATTGTTAAATTATCATGTAGCACACCCAATACATAGTTACCTAATAAATATCATAACAAAAAGTTATGTTAATGCAATGAAAAATCTAAAAAATAAAATTATTTGTGTAAATTAAATACTGTTTAAAAAAATACTAACGATGTGATTATTATTATTATTAATATTATTATCTTTTTAAATGTTATTGTTTTTATTATTATTATTGTTATTGTAATATTAATTACTATTATAATTAGTGTTATTCATAATATCATTATTATAAAACATAGTTCAATTAGGATTATATTAGAAAGAAGAAAACAAAAATAAAATAAAAAAAATTGTGAAACACTAATAAAGAATCCCCTTACCCCTATCAAATCATACATCACCCTCCATATCACCACTATCTACATTCCCCTTCTTCATAGCCACAAGCTCTGATGACCTCGGCCATACCTCTTCTAAACAGATTATTCCTTGCATCGCCGCTCCATCCTTGCAATGCATGACCCAGCAGCTTCCCCTTCTCCTCCGGTGAGTCCTTTGCTACCATTCATCCATTCCATGTGCCCCCCACCTCCTATTTGACCTAGAAATGTGACAAACCACTTCCGGACTTCCCTCCATCAGTGTGCACATCCCCTGACAGTGACCACCATTCCTTAAAACTATTCCTTTTCAGCCAGCACCCCAACTACTGCATTTTACCCCCAATAGTAAAACATTCTCCGCCTTAAAATTTATTATTGTTTTTACCACAATTTTTTATGGTATTTCGATTATTAAGGGTTTATAATAATATTATTAGGGGATTAAATCCATGAGGAGAAAACTTGGGTATGTATTATTATCATAACATGTATAAGAGTTAGGAAATCCCTTTCACATGCCAAATTAATTCAAGAAAATCTAATTTCCATATTTTCGGATCATATTAATGTGATAAATATTTTATTTCAATCGTTATATTAAATTGTATATTTTAAAAATGGTACTTTGAACCTTAGTTTGACATATTATTCTTATTTACCTAACATGCACATGCCAATTGTTTCATTAAACAGTCGGTTGATTTTTAAAAGTGGATATTGTTATTTCTAATGAGGCTTGTATTTTCTAATGATTATTTATCTTGTAAAATAAAGAATTTGGGTTTTATAAATCATATTATAAATTAATTTAAATTAAAGTAAAGAGTAATTATGTGTTTTTAAATAGATTTTATGGGGATTGTTGAGGGAAGACCCAATTTTCATTTTTGTGTATGTTGGATTTTTTTAATGCTCTATTTAAATATTTTGATGAATGTTTATAAATATATTTTATCAAAAATTGTGTTCTTGAGAGCAATTTTGAAATGTGTTTTCATATGGAGATAATGTTTTGTTTGTGAATGTTGAAGGGCCCATATGGTCATTTTGTGAAATTAGAACAAAATTTTTTATTATAAAAATACTCATTGGGTGTTTCTCATGCCACGATTACATAAAATGTGTTAGAGGTCCTCTTTGGGGATTCTAAAGATCCATTATTAGGATTATTTGGTTGGAACCCTTTTTAATTATTTTATTTTAAGGAATTAGAATGGTTTTTGGGGAGACTCATCGCGATACATGTTGTGCATTATTATTAAACATCTTTTGAATGGATGCTCGAATGGCATGAGTTGGCTCAACCACATTATACTTGTGACATAAGATCATGTCATATTGATAGAATATTCTATGAATAATTGGTGCACTTCTAGTCAACATGCTGACCAGTGGCCCATAGTTGGGGGATATATGTTTGGGTTTATTACTATGGTTCTTTCCATCGATCTATAATTATTTAGGGTGGTCGAGTGTATTGAGAGATTGGTTTTTTTCTTATATGGAATTCTATCAGGGATGAATTATTGGGTATTATTTTCTTCTAGATTACTGTCAACCTCCTAAATTTTTCTATGTCTACCACATTAGTCACCTGTAGTTATGTTGAGATAGTGGTATAGTTATTTTTATTTCCCATGTAGTATGATTACAATGGTACATTCTTGTGTGGTGTTTGTGTAGGAATGTGGTGTTTTGATTTTAATATTTTTTTTGGTGAAAAGAATTCAATAAAAGTGTATTATTATCTTTTTATCAGATTAAAATATAGACACCCCTATTCCCTTGAAAATTCTAATATATCACTAATGTTAGGTCTTTGGTTTTAGAAATTAAAAGGGGACACATGTTATAATTTTCATTTGTGTAAAATATATTAAAAACCTTACTTTTCTAAATTTTAGTTTAAACATGAAACTAGAGTATTTTTAATATTATAGGTAGTGGATTGGGGGATATAATATCAGGATATCATTCTAAGTTTTTACACTCATTCCCATAGTTAATTTATCATTATAGTCCTTTTCTAGGTTATAGCTTGGGTGCATTCGCTCGGGGAGATGATTGATCATTGAGTTGGAGATTGACCCATAAGGTCACTCTAAAATAGTTATTGTCACATTCGCTATGTCTCATTATGAATTTCATATGTATTCTCAGTTTCATGTTTAAATGATGTTCTGTTTAGTAATGTTTAATATTTTTGAGATTCAAGTTCATTCATGCTACTGTTTAGTTTGTTTTTTGTTTATAGCAAGATATTGTTCCCATGTTTTACCCTATTGATTCCATGGTTCTTATTACTAGCCTGGGAGGATCGAGAATGCCTATCTGGCCTTGTCGTAGATCAGATCACGTTATCGGTTCAACATCAACTCGGGTTGGTTCGTGACAAAATGATATCAGTGCAGGTAATATCTTAGTAAAACATTCATTTCAGAGAGTCATTTTCTATTTAATGATGTCCAGGTATACGAAGTATTTTCTTCACAACATGAGTCTTATTTTCAGAATGAGTGTCATGAACTCCCCCCATCATGATCATTTGGGTTTCTAGGGGATTTTTAGTTTATTTAGTATCTTTGGTCTATAGGGAATTCATTTTTATTTCTATATGACAAAGGGAGTTGGGATAAATGTTCTAAAAAGATCGCATGGCCTAGAAATCCATGAGGAGATAGTAAATGGTTCTAGATGACTCAATATGTTAGTGACATGTTTGGAATATGGCATCTACCTATATGTCCAAGACACCCACCAACACTAGTTCCTTTTTGAGTTGTTTTCGTTTTCCCTTGAATAATAAATATTGTTTGAATCCGATAAATTGGTTTTAAATGGTAGCTATTTTTCTAAATGTTCTTTGTGAATTAAAAAATGATATGGTTGTTGTTAATAATTGTTTTAATTATTATGTTTAATGATTATATCATATATGGTGATTGATAATGTTTATTTGTATTATTGAGTTAAAATTTATTTGGTAGTCGACTTTTTCGTTTTTGGTGGTAGTTACCATGGATCTGCAATGGGTGATCAAACGAAGGTTGATCAAACGATCGATTTTATAGATTTAATTGATAATCATAAAAATGTTTTCATTGAGGAAGTATATACTCATAATCCCATCATAATGGTTTCTAAAAAAATGAGAATTATCCTAAGAATATACCCCAGGATTTTTGTAACCAAGATTGCAGTAAGGCCCGTTGTCGTGCACCAGTTCCGATTCGAGTTTAGCTCAAAGCGGTGTTTTTGGGATTTACCTCTAGGTACATCTGTCCCAGAGCCGCCTCTACCAGCTCGTTTCCAGATAGGGATGTATTTCTCGGAAAACGCACAAAAGGGACCCTTACATTGTATTTTTTTCCAATGTATGTCCTCTGGGATGAATTGAGGTATGTTTAGAGTATACATGGGCCGGGTTTTACCGATCCAAATGGCTTTGAAGGTTTGAATTAGTGATTAGGGTAAGTTCCCATTTATAAGAGGGGTGAGGGTCACCTTAGGAAAATCTAGAAATATTATTATATAATAAATTCATATTCAGTTTATAGTGGCTCAAAAGTATATTATTTAAATGTTAAGGGTTGGATAAGTCGAAAACCACTAAACCAATAGGTTTTAGACAGGTTTGGGTCACTATAATAACTTTATCTTTTTGATTTAACTCTTATTAAAATAGTTAAACATTAACCATGTCTCATTGTATTTTTATATTATATAGCTAATAAATTTAATATATACATCCAAGTGACCCAATACTGGTACATTAATGATACAAATATCATTATATAAGAAATTTGGAAAAACCTTAGATTTTTAGATATAGAATATCAATTAATTATATAATATTTGTTTTAAAAACTCATTTATGTCAATTTGGACAATATTTAATCATTAATATTTGTTAAAGACATAAAAACATTATTAATTATATAAAAATTCATTTAAGAAATCTTAACATGTTATATTAACAACTAAAATTCGTGTATTCCATCAAAACATTCAAATTATATTTATTATGACTTTTACAGTACTAATTATTTGATTCTTTCATTAATAAGGAAAATATATCATCATTATTGTGTCATAAATAAATTTAATTATTCAATTTCTCAAAATTATAAATAAAATCCCATTATGTAGGAAATATTTTCATCTTTATAATGAATATTTATTGTCGAACATATAACATATATTACCTTATATAAAAATTGTTTTCCTAAAAGATATATGTTTATGTCATTTTTCTATTTACTTTAACTTAATTAAAATAAAATGTCATTATCAATTAAAAGTGGATACATGGGGTCCCAAAATCGGACCAAACGTGCACATGGTTGGAAATGTATCAACCAACAATGTTAGGACACGTTTTAGGGTGATTTATTATTATTATATTATTATTTTTAACCATTATTTACCGAATTTTCCCTTTAACCATGGTAGATAAAATATTTACCGAAGTAATTATTCAAAATTTCTAGACATAAAAGTTCCAATTTACACAATTTTTACCTATTGATTATGAATATGGAATCCATTTTCTTAAATTCAAAACACAGAAGTGGTATAAATTAATTTATAATTAATTCCCTCTATCAAAACAATAAGCGTGTTTTTAATAAATTATAATTATCAAAAGATTGCACATTCTTATGACTAATTTAAATGTGAAATTATGTCCAATGACCAATATTTTATTAAATGGTAAAAATATACTCTAAATATAATTTAATATCACTCAAATTCATAATTTATCACTATTAATTATTTCGATTAAAAAGTTGATTTTAATTAAAATTTTGTAATTTTATCTATTCATCAAAATATGAATGTTATCAGAAAAGTTCAAAAAATTCACCCTCAAATTATTTCGATATTCCGAATCCAAAAATGAAGTCTATTTTGAATGATAATCATTATAAAATATTAAAAAATTGGTATTATTTTTCATAACTGCTAGTTTGAGTGCTTGTGGTGTGTGTTAGAACTCGAAGTTGCGTACAACACACGCTACTGCATTATTCAAAGAGACGAATACCGTCGAAGTTTGGGGTGTTAAAAATTTACATTTGTATATGTATCACCGAATAGATACATCACCCAAATAAGGGATCAGAGAAAATTGAATGGTGATAACAATGGGGCGCCTATCGAAGTATCACCTGATTCTAAAAAACACTCCAATATGCCATGTGGGATATTAGTGGATGAGAAACAAGAACTCCTCAAGGTTGTTGAGAATTTTATCAATGTGTAGCCTAACAGGATGTCCACTAATTGTGATGGAAATAATTCTATATCAGTAGAAGGTCTAGTTATATTTTGTATCTTCAGTTGGTGAAATGAATATGGAAAAAGGTGTATTAGATTTGAATATGGATGAAACTATAGGATAATGGAATTTTACCTAGGTTTTCTCATCCATGGATACCATAAAGAGATCCAACCTTGAAAATTACATTGAACACAAGAAATCTAACAATAAATTCACTCGAATGAGGGGTATTTTTTCACTAATGATGTGGATGTTTCCCATCATAATGTGGATACTATACATGATTCATATTTAAAAAATAATATAGTTAGTGATACTGATGATAATAAATTTATTGTTGGGATATAAACTATGGATGGATTAATAGAGGATAAACCATCAATAAGATGAAATCTAAAATGGATAGTAATGAAAATGAAAATCTAGTAGGATGATACAATGAAGAATATACCTATATAAAAAGAAATCAGTCTTTGTCAATTAGGACTCTATAGTTTAATAGTGAAGGGATAGGTAATTTCAAAAAATGTTAAAGCCCTTAGATATTTTATTTTGGATTCTTAGCCCTTGCTTATTAGATTTAAAATACCAATGAAGAATGGAATGATATCCAGAATAACTCCCATGTATATATAATTGTTTCCAAAAAACGAAAGCCTCGAATATGGATCATAAATGGATTATCAAGCATTACATCGTACAAATCATCACATTCTATAAAATAGCATAGTGAATCCTTCGTATTAGAATGGTATAAAATCAAGTATTATTGAAAAACATTGTATTAAAATTAATTATATGAGTGGGATAGTTGGGGTCTCAGTTATCACCCTTATATAGAGACATTTATATCCTAATACCATCATCGTGGAATTCTACACTATGAATACCAATTCAGTGCCATTATAATTTCAATTTAATAATTGTTCTCTTAGTAATTTTTTATGTAGGGAGGTCATTTAAGTGGTATCTAACACTTTTAATATTATAAAACCATTACATGTATTTTTATGAAATAAAAATCATACAAATTTTCATTTACATAATGAGGTTGGATACCCATTAATTCACATGATACATAGATCAAGGATGTAGAAGTGTTGATTTCAAAATACTAGATCATATCTAAGCAACAAACATCTCTATATAGAAAGGAACATCAATATCACTACACTGTCATGACCCACCTCCCCGGGACATGAACCTTCTCATATGACCCCATGGGTCTCCTGTAATACCTTAGTTTCCTTCCCAGCACACCATAGGCTATTACTCACCAGGGTCGCTTATCAGACTTATGACTGTCCCCACAGGCAAACAATTGTTTTTTCAGTGTGTTTTGTCCTCACTCACACACACCTTGAGAAACTTCCCAGAAGGTCACCCATCCAAATTACTACTCTAGGCCAAGCATGCTTAACTATGGAGTTCTAATCAGATAGGCTCCCAAAAAGAAAGGTGCACCTTGTTGACATGGGTAGTAAAATTTAGCCTTATAAGTCTCACTTTTCAAGGGGTGTTACATTATCCACCCCTTTAAAGCACAACTCCATCGTTGTGGACTTCTTGAAAAGTGAGACATAAAAGGCTAAATGTTACTAACCATGTCAACAAGGTGCACCTTTCTATTCGGGAGCCTATCTGATTAGAACCTCATAGTTAAGCATGCTTGGCCAGGAGTAGTAATTAGGATGGGTGACCTTCTGGGAAGTTTCCCAGGGTGTGTGTGAGTGGGGACAAAACACACTAAAAGAAAAAGTGTTGCCATGTGGGGACAGTCATTAGTCTGATAAGAAACTCTGTTGAGTAATAGCCTATGGTGTGCTGGGAAGGCAACCAAGGTATTACAAGAGACCCACGGGGTCATATGACAAGGTTCATGGCCCGGGGAGGCGGGTCGTGACAAAATGGTATCAGAGGAGGTTAATGTTTTTGGGATATATTGTTATTTTGGGATGAGTTGGGATTGACAAGAGCTAGGACTGTCGAGGCTCGGGGTTTTGGTTGTGAGTACGGTGTCTGACCCACACCTCTCATGGAAGACCATGAGTCACCAAGGGATGTTGGAATTTACAGATTGACATCACTTCCAGGTGAGACGTGTGGGCTGCAGACCACGTGTGGACATCAGGCGGATGTGGAGTAGCTGTTTATTTTATTAATTAAATGTGTTTAGATTATTTATATTTAATGTATTTGATTAAAATTTTCAAAATTGTGGTATTGATTATTGTTTTGTGACTGTTGCATTTTGTAGCAACATGCCTCCCCGGAATGCTTTCACGCACCAACGAGAGGAAGCCGGAGAGAGTTCTCCCACACCAATTGATTATAGGCAAGTCGAGGCAGTGGTCCAGTATATCCAGACACTAGGATATGGACCAGCTCCAGTTCCAGCTCTTGTTAGAGAGGATGACACAGGACCTAGAAAGGACAAGGCCCAGGAGTTCCTGAAAAATAAGCCTCCAACCTTCTGAGGCATCGCAGAACCCCAAGAAGCAGAGGAATGGCTAGAGAAGATCGAGAGTATGTTTTAGTTCCTGGAAACACCCGAGGAGCTATTGGTGAAGTGTGACTCATTTCTGTTGGAGGGTCCCAACCGTAAATGGTGGGAGTTAGTGCTTCAGGATGTGAAGAATGACCATATGTGCTGGGGAGATTTCAAGGTTGTCTTCAATGAACAGTACTACCCTGAGGTGTTGGCTTATGTCAGGTCTATAAGGTTCATGTAAGTTGTTCAAGGAATTCTATCTGTGATGGAGTATGACAACCGTTTCATTGAGTTTGTTCGGTATGCTCCAAAAATTTTTCTAATGAGCAAGCGAAGGCCCAGAGGATTGAGAATGGCTTGAGGCCAGACATATACTCCCATGTGTTGTTGTTTAGGATGAGGACATATTTTGAGGTCGTTGATCGGGCATGCATGGTGGAGATTGATAGAAAAGGCAGGGATGGATTCTATGGTTCAGTATCAGCATTGGGAAGTGGAAGCTCCTCAGAGAAGAAAAGGAAGTGGGAGGATCATGTGAAGAAAGGAGGAGGCAGTTCAGGGAACTCTTCCAGGCAGTGTTCATTAGCGGATTCTGATGTGAGATCAGTCGTGTGCCACCAGAGTGGAAATCTCGGGCGCATCCGTCCATCATTACCTCATCCTCCAAAGACCTGTTTCCGGTGTGGAGGTATGGGACACGTGCAACACTTTTGCGGGATAGAGCGTCCACTTCATAGTGGGGCAGGATCCATGGCTCCCAGAGGAGTGCCAGCATAGTCTGAGCTGTCAAGGAATGGGGGATCATGATTTGGCAGCCGTGGTGGTAGGGATGGGTCATCTTCAGGGCATATCTAGTTCAAGGCACAGCCACATACTAGCAGTCATCTTCAGGCAGAGACTAGAGATCTCCATGCGATGGATCACGCACTAGTGGGATCAGAGGCGGGACCGTCGACTGTTCGAGGTACCGTTTTGATTTCATCTTCTATAGCTGCTGCACTTTTTGATACTGGTTCCTCTGTTTCATTCATTTCTTCCCGTTTTTAGACATTTTTAATTTTCCAAATGATTTGATGTCATTCGCAATGGAGTTGGTGACACCGGTGGGAATGAAGAAGGAGCAGGGTCTCAGGTGCCCATCATGTGCGCTTTCTGTGTCACTGGTCAAGATGGAGTCGGACCTCTTAGTGTTAGATATGGACCTTTTTGAGGCCATACTCGCGATGTATTGGATATTACACTTCTAGGAACACATTGATTACTACAGAGAGCATGTGAGTTTCACTGCACCTGATGGGAGTCGTCTGTTTTTTCATGGAAAATGACATCCTCAGTCAGGTCGCGCAGGGCCTCCACTCCCAGTGTGGGGAAGTGTTATCTTCCAATAATCTTCTCTCATGCTATAGGATGGTCTTTACCCTGATGTTTTATGAACTCATATAGTGAATTAGTTTTTGGAGGTATTCCCTGATGATTTTTCAGGCTTTCCCCTGGAGCGGGATGTGGAGTTTTCGATTGATCTGGCACCGGGAACACAGCTGATATTTATTCCCTATTATCGCAATGCCCCCACCAAGCTGAGGGAATTAAATATACAGCTGGACGACTTAGAATCCAAAGGATTCATTCACCCGAGCGTCTCTCCTTGGGATTCTCCTGTGTTGTTTGTGAAAAAGGCTGATGGATCCCTCTGGTTGTTAATTGACTACCGAATGCTGAATAAGGTAAAAATTAAAAACATATACCCTTTGCCTAGAATAGATGATTGATTTGATCAGTTTAATGTGGAAAAGTGGTTCTCAATGATATACATGCGTTCAGGGTATCATCAACTCAGCGCGAAGAAGTCAGATATCCCAAAGACATCCTTTCGAAGCAGGTACGACCACTTTGAGTATTTTGTCATGCCCTTTGTATTGAACAATGCTCCAACAGTATTTATAGAACTTATGAATAGGGTGTTCCATAAATATCTCGATTCCTTTGTTGTGGTGTTCGTGGATGACATTCTGGTATACTCTAGCTCTGAGGAGGAACACAAACATCACTTGAGTGTCATTTTGGTTATATTACGGGATCATCGCCTTTATGCAAAGTTGTCAAAGTGCACTTTCTAGATCAGGGAGGTGTGATTTCTCGGGCATGTGATCTCAGAGCATGGAGTTTCAGTGGACCCTGAGAAGATTAGTGCAGTTTTGTCATGGGAGCAACCGAATAATGTGTTCAATATCAGGAGTTTCCTTGGCCTAGCTAGTTATTATAGGCGATTCGTTGGGGATTCCACTCAGCTTGCTTCACCGATGACTGCCCTCACATGGAAAGGGGTGATCTTTGTATGGGGTCCAGAATGTCAGGCATCATTCGAGGAGCTGAAGAGGCGATTGACTACTGCCCCCATGCTGATTTTTCCAGAGGCTGGAAAGGGATATGTGGTTTATTGTGATGCTTCAGGTACGGGTCTTGGGTGTGTTCTTATTCAGGATGATCACATGGTGGCGTATGGCTCTCACCAACTCCGGCCACATGAAAAGAACAACCCAACCCATGAATTGGAGTTGGAAGCAGATATGCATGTTTGGAAGACGTGGCATCACAACCTCTTTGGGGAGAAGTTTCTGGTCTATTCTGATCACAAAATCATGGATTATATCTTCTCACAGAAGAACCTCAACATTAGGCAGCATTGCTGGATCGAGTGCTTACAGGAGTTGGTGTTTGACATTGTCTATACCCCAAGTAAGGGTAATGTAGTGGCCGACGCCTTGAGCAGAAGGGTTTCTGTGCAGGCTTTGAGGAAGTCCAGTGATGAGTGGACATTGATGGGGACCTTTTCTCAGATGCATGTGGAGACCAAGGAACATAGTGAAGGGGCATTCTTGGTGAGCGTCCAGTTGACTCCTTCTCTATTGGAGTTGATTCAGCAGGAAAAACCATGTGATGATCTTTTTTAGCGGTCGAAGTAGTTTCTTCATGGAGGGGAGACATCCTCTAATTTGTCATCGTCTCCCGAGGGCATCTTGTGATTCAAGGGCCGTTCATTAGTTCCTTCATCTCTACGGAAGGTGGTGATGCAGGATAGCCACCTGTCTCAGTGGGCTGTCCATCCGGGTGACACTAAGATGTATTATGATGTCTGTCAGCAGTTTTAGTGGCCTGGTATGAGACGGGACATAGCGGACATTGTGTCAAGATGCTACAGATGCCAGCAGGTGAAAGCAGAGCACCAAAGGCCCTCCGGTTTTCTCCAACCACTACCCATTCCAATATGGAAGTAGGAGGAGGTTGCCATGGGCTTCATTGATGGATTATCTCGTACACCGAGAGGTAAGAATTCCATTTGGGTGGTGACTGATCGTCTAAACAAATCATCCCACTTCATTCTGATCAGAGATACATCTAAAGTGGATGAGTTGGGCCGTTTGTATCTTCAGGAGGTGGTGAGACTCTATGGCGTGCCATCAGCAGTTGTCTCTGATAGAGAACCTTGTTTCACATCTCGGTTATGGGGAGGCCTTCATAATGCCTTGGGTCCCAGATTATGATGAGCACAGCATACCATCCACAGACGAACGGTCAGACAGAGCGGGCGAATCAAATTTTTGAGGACATGCTTTATGCATGTGTCCTAGACTGTGGAGGTTTTTGGGATACCCATTTGGGATTGGTTGAGTTTTCGTATAATAACTGTTACCAATCCTCGATTCGAATGGATCCTTTTGAGGCACTCTATGGTCAGCCTTGTCGGTCCCCCCTGTGTTGGGATGAGGTAGGTGAGACTTCACTACTGGGGACGAGTATGGTGTAGGAGACATCTGAGATGGTAAAATTAATCAGGCAACGTTTATTGACAGCTCAATGTCATCATAAATCATATGATGACCAGAGGCATAGAGACCTAGAGTTTTTTGTGGGTGACAGAGTATTCTTGAAGGTGGCCCCTCGTCTGGGCCATTGTCGATTGGGGAAGCAAGGTAAGTAGACGACGCGGTATGTCGGGCCATTTGAGATCATCGAGAAGATTGGAAAGGTGGAATACAGGTTTTCCATACCTTCTATGTTGACATCCATCAATGATGTCTTCCATGTTTCTCAGTTGAAGAAATACTACCTTGATCCGTCCCATGTGTTGAGTTGGGAAGAACTGGAGATAGAGCCTGACTTGTCTATTGTTGAGAGGCCAGTGAAAATTGTGGGCTCCCAAGAGAATATAATTTGAGGGAAGTCTATTCCATTAGTCTGGGTTCTATGGAAGAATGGCAGTGATACACATGATACATGAGAGAGAATGTCGTGGGTCGAGGAAGAGTACTCGTTCTTGTTTTCCAATCAAGCCTTATGTTGACTTTCCAGGGTGGAAAGTCCTCCATGGTGGGGAGAATTGTCACATACATGACATTTTAAAGGTATTTTTCATTTAATTTACATCCTATCTTTGTTGTGGTGGTTTTCCAAGAATTTTTGAAGGAAATAGTGGGTTTCCAAAATTTGGGCCAACCTGAGACCCCATTTCCAGTTTTAAAAGTTAATTTTGTTTCTTTAATAAATCCTTTGTTTTTCAACATTTTTAACCCATTAAACATTCAAAATGACCTTCATTTAAATCTTAAAACCAAAAAAGAATTTTTGTCCCCTTAAAAATTCATTAGCATCTTGGATTTGGGTGATCAAATTAGGTATTGGGCCAACCCAAAATCACATTTCTAGTTTTAAAATTGTTTTGTAATTATTTCATAAAATATTTATTTTTTATCATTATTCGGTTATTCTACCTCTCACAAATTCCCACTGACCCCAGCCGCACCCCCATATTCGTTTTCGCCTCTTTGGATCTCATATTCATCACTATTTAGGGCCGAACGTCTGACGCTCCAAAAAACGTCCAGATTTCCCAAGTAAGTTGGTTCTCTTCCTTATTCCTCCCTTATTCTTAGGGTTTCTTCTTTTTAATTGAATCCCCAAATGTATAGAAAGTTGGGAATCGTACCTAGGGTTTTATTTTTGAGTTTCTTGGTCCAATACTCTGGTTTTAGGTTCAATCTTACTCCCTTGTGGGGCGGCGGAGGTGCGGTTGGAGTGACGCACAAGGATTTGGGGGTTTTGAATCTTTTGGTAGGTGATTTCATATGTAGGTACTACAGAATGAGTTGGCATGCTGTATTTCTGTTTCAATTATGTTCCTCATTCAGTATTTTGATTGAGAAAATTGATTTGGGTAGCATTTTAAAAGCGGATGATTTTAAAGTGCCAATTTTGTGTTAAAATTGGTGTTTTACATGTGCAACCCATGTTGTGCCTCTTGGTGTTGTTTTATAATTCAGGGATTGGATTTATAAAAATGTTTTGATGCTAAAATTTCAGTTTTGGTATAATATTGGTCTCCATTTGGTTTTAAATGTGGGATTTTAGATGAGTTTAATGCGGAAAATTTGATTACTTTTCTTGACATTATTTTATGGAAATTATAAGTGGTTTACTGAGTTCTATGAAAGGTGATATGAAAGTGTAACTATTGTTTTTAATATGTGTGACCAGAACTGATATTTATATGTGAAAATTGATTTTGGTATCATGTGGTGACTATTTTAGCACAATACGGGAAACCAGGGTAACTAAGTGGGCTAACGTGTACTAGTATGCTAGTGAACGGAGGGATTTTGACCATGGTTCACTTATCAAGTCTGACATGGATAAAACTAAAAAAACTATATTGGAGATGATTGGAGACCACTAGGTTATGGGTATTCTCCCTACTAGTGGCTCTTATGTGAGAACAAATTTCATTATGGTTACTTTCATCAAGGTACGAGGTACCAAACTAGTGCGTAGGGGTGTTCCTATGCTTGGTGCTCGTGGCCTTTTTGGCATTTCTAGTTTCATTATAGTATTTTGGGTTGTAAAATCCAGTAGCATGAATGTTTTATTCAAATTCACTCATTCTTTAACGTTATCCCCATTGGAAGTTATTTTCTTTTCAATGTTTCACGTTTAGAAATAAATACTACCATTATCTATTTAAAACTCTTTCATGCCTTTTATTTTATAATGACTATCACTTGGAATACTTGGGTGATATCCTATTGGGATTATTCTCACACCCTACTTACACCTTTGGGTATAATTAGACTTGATCATGTTTGACACAAGCAAAGGCAATGCCTTGGGCGAGGGCGGTTCAGGTTGCTAGTTTCTCTCGATGGTATGGTGTTGTGGAGACGGCTTCTGGGTGATGACCCCTTGTCGTGTGGAGTCTCATGGGCTGTTATCTACTAATTTTATGTAACGTCAGACCTATTGTGTCCTGTTTAATCCCATATACTCTATTCTGAATTTTTATTTAGTCTTTTTTGGCATAATTTTTCAGATTTGGTTTGTTGTTTGTTTTTGGTTATTTTATGAACCCAAACTCGAGTAAATCGTTCCCAAATGAATTTTTATGATACCCAGGAACTTTTGCCAGCCCGTGGGGATGGGGAACGCCCTTCTGGTCCTTCCATGAGCTGGGTTTGGAGCCGGTGTGATGGGGACCAGATTCGGTTCGTGACATACACTGTTTATGATATCATGACTACAATAAAAAATCAAAAAACACGTAGTTTAATATAAAATGTGTGAAAGAAGGTGATATAAATTTGATGGTATTTCATAGATTTCAGAAAAAATATAGAATAATGATAGTGAACATTTCCATATTAAATGATAGGTTTATTCACACCTCCGAAGATGGAAACTCATATGATGATGTTGATTATATTATAGGGATTTAATATGATGGTAGAATGGACATCCCATTTATAATTCATAATAATATACATATATTTATTTGTGAACGCAAAAATTATTAGATTGGTTCATCCACAAAAATGAAAAATGTAAAATTTCCTATATATTTTCTAAATATGGATAGTACAACTTGCCAAAACAGCTTAACAAATAAATTCATTATGTCTTATTAAGGAATTATCCAAGATGATATGTACATATTTCCCACGGATATTTCTTTAATTCTATAATAGAATGATGAATTAATTCACCTTTCATTAAATTTAATCATAATGAATGAATTTAAATAGATATTAGGAACATCTGGCTAATTGATAATTGGAATGTTATTTCATAGATTACCATAAAAAACATTATGAATAGTTTGCGTGGAATTTTAAAGGATCCGAAAACTCAAAATAAATATTTGTAATTTTATCATAGAATCACTCAATGTTGTTTCTTTCAACCCATGAGAGTATCATTCGGATGAATGAAAAAAATTAAAGAGGGGAATTTTTTACACCAAAATTAACTTCTATAGAGCTTTTGATACTCTGATGTGGATTTTTGTTGTTGTTGTTTTAAGAAAATATGTTTTATTATATGTTTTATTAGAATTTTAAACATAATTATCTTGTCAATATAATTATCCATCCATATTAATGGATTTTCTAGGTTACTCATTCAATTCATAATAGGAGTGAGACTGTGTGATACCCTTTTAGTTCTATTGATTCCAAACGATGACTATAAAAAATGAACAAATGATTTTCCCAATCAAGATTTTATATGAGAATTAGAAATTGGATGTTTTATTTCACTCGAACAAATCATTTATATGCAAATGAAATTTTTTTACTTTCGTAAGTCCATTAAAGATACCTATTCGAGTATTAAATCTTCCTTTACATATTATGTGGATGTGGTAATGAATTAAATGAATTGAAATAAAATATTTATTGTGTATGGTGGGGGTGTTTCTGTTTTATGGAAAATAAATATTACTAGAAGTTTTAGAGTGAATAATGGATCCTTACTTTTTAATGATCAATGTTTCCAAATATTTTGGGGAAATGTGAGGAGTATGTATATAAAGAATTTTTGTTATGGAATTATTAATATTCTAGATATATGGAAAAGAAAATCATTGAATTAGGCTGGAAGATTATTCATTTCAATTCAATTATTATATCAACAATTGTTGACTTATTTTCACTATACATAATTCCTTGAGATCTCATCAATGATATATAAGGCTTGATAAGAAATTTTATATCAACTATAAAAGATCATGAAAGGATGTTTATCACTATTCCATAGAAATATGACATCAAGGTGGTTGTAATGAGTGGATTTGTAATTGAATACCTAATGATATTTAATGAATGGTTAATTGGAAATTTCACATTAAATATCTTAATCTATAATTATATTTTTTTGTATATTCCCTCAAATATGTCCAATATGAGATTTTTGAATGGTTACTAAACTCACATTACGTAATATATCATTATATCTCATAAGAATGCCTTCAATGACATTTTTAGGAACATATTTTGGATGGTGGTTGAATATTCTAACTTAAACTCTTGGAGTTCCTAATGGCTATGAAGATCAATTAATGAAATCATCACAATTATAATAGATTTTCCCATTAAATATATTATTTATCTATTATATAATGTAAGCATTCCATAACAATGTTTTCCCTATAAAAAATAAGATTGCTAAAAAATCCATTAATGGTTTTGGATACTATTGTATGGATACACATCATTAATGGTAAAATAAATTTGAAATACTTTTTCAGTGTGTTAATACATCACCCCAACAAACTTGGATCTCAAAATTTGGGTTACATTTATTTCAAACATTTGAATATCTTCTTTATTGGAGGATATAGAAGAATAAGATTCCTACACTTGATCAATTAAGTATAGTATAGTTGTATTAGTTTCAGGAGGGAAAATAATCTTTTGGAATGTAGAAAATAAATAAAATCTCATTAGGAAGTTTTTTTATCATAGCTCTATTGGAGGTATGTGGGTTATATCATTGGGCTTCATCAGTTCTCAAAATTGATGGTGTGACAACACATGTTGTATAGTAGATCTCCATGTTTGAGTGAGAAAGTTTCCAAATTCCTTTTAGTATAAGTGACCTATCTTTTTTTATTTTTAAAAGGAATTTAATTCATCGTACGTTTACTACCTTCCACCATCATTATATAATGTAATTAATTTTATTCAGAGAAACATTTTTTATAATTCTACGGTTCATAATGGGGAAATGTGCAGCATTATTGTTTCCATGAATTCATTTTGATTGTTGTGGGTTATTGTAATATCCAAATAACCCTTATGTATAAATGTGTACGATGTATTACACCTTTTAATTTGTTGAAACAAATAAATATTAATGGTACAACATTTTGTATGTCAAGACTGTCAAGCCTTGCAGGTTCCTTTTGAACCCATCTTGTGTTTTTAAGGGATAAATTTATCATTGTTTTGTCATTAATTTCACAGTAACTATGAATTATGAGAGATTATCCATGTTTTTAAATATTTAATATATGATGGCTAGAATTGTTAATTTTTGGTGTCTTACTCTGAAATTACAGTGATGTAATTAAATCAAAGAACTAAGGATGTTTCTTAGAATATTATACCATATTAGATATAGTTAATGAACTATGAATAACATCTCAAAGTTATTTTTTTCATGTATATAGAAAATCCAACGTGGTTTAGAATTTTTTTCAAGGAATATAACCATAAAAATAAAAAGAATATGATATTTCATATGACATGAATATTATACACCATCGGTGGAGGTTCATGTAAAGGGAGTTATTTATTATTGTATTTTTAAAAACTATTGTAATTCATGAACATACATTAAATTTTATTTAATAATTTATTGGACGAGACATGGTTAGTTTCTTCTTAATATGAGATTTTAAGGATGTTTTAAGGGGGAATTCATCAATTTGTGTTAAAATAATAACCCCAAAATGTCATGTCAATGTGTTTTTTCAAATAAAAATTATAAAATTATAATATTTTAATTTTTAAAATATTAATAATATTATATTATCTATTTCATATCATAAATTGTCAATTTTTATTAGTTTGTGTTATTCATAGTATTTAGGGCACCGTGAGTCCTAAAACTAACATTGGTTGGATGTTCATAAAAAATACGATGACGCACAGGTGGATGATCCTCCGAATCAATTTGTGTTATTTATTAATTTATATTGATGAAAATGTATTATCAATTGTCGCTGTGTTAATATGTATTTCTTTAAATATGAATAATGTTTTTTTTATTTTTAAAAAATGAAAAATGGGATTTCATCTTCTAAAATATATACTTGACATCCAAATATGATCTAGTTGGTCAATTACTAGGGATAGAGATACCTATTAAAATGCATGGGATGGGTTATGGTGCATTACCATATGATGGAATTGGAATGAAACTATGTATTTGCAATAGAATATGTTTTAGGTTGTAGTTACTCATAACAATGAGATTCCTCCAGTGCGTTTTTCACAAATAAAAGAAAATTTTAAGAAGATGGATCTCAGAAAAATTTGATAGATGAAAATATCATTGCATTGTGGAAATCATTTATTGAATTTTATTAATACATGACATGATGTTTCCCAGGTGATATTTCATCGATGGATAGTTTGAGTGAGGAGGTAAATAAAAAAATTTCACAATCATTTAGTAGAAAAAATTTATTTGTTTAATAATAAAATAAAAATATATAAAATTGTATAATTTTTAGGAAAGATTTCATACATTTCTTTTGCATGAGGTGGTTGAGACGGTGACGTAGACTGTGTCGATACACATTTTTTTGGGTAGTTATAGTGTCTGAATTTGGATTTAGTGATGAGGTGATGTGAAACATATGCTTAGAAAAATTTAATATTTTTGTCCTAAAACCGGTTTGTGGTTTCTTATCGGGGTATTTATATTTACCTTTCATTTCATGAATATTAATATTCATGTATCAATTTATATATTTTATGTTTAATTTTACCCTATAATCATAATATTCATGATCATCCGATTTTGTTTTTTAAAAATCCTTTAAATTCAACCTATTTTTTTCTTTTCAAAATATCTATTCACATTCAACCATTTCTGAACTTTATCATGTTCTAAATTTTACATGGAAAATCACTAAGTTCTACCTATAAGAAGAAACATTTTTTCATCATTCATCTCAAAATCCCATATTTATTTGTCTTATCTAAGAAACTTATAGATTGATAGTTTCACTGTCATCTTTGGGATATACAAAGATCATTGTATATGGTCAAAATAAAAAAAACAGAAATCTGATCATCATAGTGGCCAACACCAATAATAAATTTCATCCTCGAACTTTTTTTATATTATTAAACAAATTATACATGTAAATGTTTAGACATAGGACCATAAACATGTTTAGATAAAGAGAAAAAATTTCCATCAGACTGTACAGTCAAATTAATCCTCATTAATTATAATATTAACATAAATCTAAGTTAGTTCAATAATATATTAAATTAAATATAAAAAATGATTATAATTAATATCATAATGATAAATATAGAAACATATATATCCTCTTCGACCATATTTTCCAAATGTTTATTCATCATTTTGTGTTATTAAGGGAAAAAACTCCATCCATCATATTAATTTTTTTATATTGAGGATAAAACATGAGATAACATACAAATAATTTCACATTATCATTAAAGGGAACTACAAACTACATCAAATAATTCATACAAAATACATATATTGTTAATCAATATTACCATCATCTTTATTGATGAATAATACAAGAAAAAACAAGAATGTTAATTATTTATAATAGTTGAATCACCACCCTTGACTATAAAATATTTTTATCCCATACATAAAGATAAATTGAATGTATTTTTTTTGGTTTTCATGTAAACATTAAAATGACATCAATATGTTACTTTTAATGTGAAATGTTTATTTAATATATAATGTAATCATGTAAAAAATTAGATTGGGTGAAGGAGGAAGTGAGATTTATTTATCCATTTTCAATTTTTGAGTCACTTTATCAAAAAAAATGATAATCCTTATATGGAATGGGTATTATTGGAACTTCTAGTCATTCTAATCTATAAAAGGTTCCTTCTTATACCTATTATAAGACAAACATGAAATTTGGTTTTTTTAATTGAATTGTCTATTACAATGGTTAGAATGAATACTATAACATAAACACATAAAACGTATTCCAACATATCAAATGTCCATGGTTTACACGAACACAAAATACACATTTACATCACATCTCCCAACACCATTGGCATCAATATCTATCCAAAAAAGCATTTTAATTATATAAAACCACATTTCATTGGTCTCCATGCACACCCAACACATTTCACAAGGCACCCATAAATAACCCATGAATATATATTATTAAAAAAAATAATTATTCATAATGATAAAAACAAGTAGATGGAAAAATACATAAAGGTACCACAATTCCAAAATGGTAGAAATGAACTCAAATCTATATGTTATAAATTATATGGTATCTACAGTCACACAGCAAACCACATTCAAATTCCTGAAATTTTATAATGATACCCCACTATGTTCTGACCATAAGATTCTTTACTAAATCATGGTGGGATATATGTTTTATTACATTGTTCCCTAGTACATAAAATTATATAAAACACCAAACATAGATTCATTTATTACATTTTTGGAGAACGTGGGTCAAATTAATTGTAATTGGTGACCTATACATTGAAATAAACCAAGGAAAAAAAATAAATAGAATTATTCATTTTATATAACTTTTTGTTACTATTCCTATTATGTTATGTATTTTTTATATTATGGTTTTTTATAAAATTAAATTGACTTGTTTTGGGTAAGTTTTTATTATACTAGAATAATTTTATTACTTTTTTATAATGTGACATCTATTTTTTCTATGTGGGGACAAGAATATCAGAAACTATTTTTTTATAATTGATATATAAAGGTGGTTAATACCGCTTCCACGTATGATAAAATATTATTTCATGGTGTTATAATACAACATCATAAAATTTCAATATCAATAGTGGTGGTTTAAACCACCACTATATATTGTTATGTATTCCATTTTATTATGCTTCCAATATCACCGTGGTATTATTGAGATACAGAAGAACAACAAAAAATGAAACAACCAGGTCTAAAAAATGTATCAGGATGGTTCATTGAAATAGATTATAAGTGGATGGAACTTACATGAGTTGGATGCCAAATACATCATTACCATCGATTTATGGAAATCATTGTGAAAGCATTTGGCAGTGGTTTAAACCACAACAAAATAATTTAAAAAACTCACCATTATTAACTGATTTTTTCATGATGATTTATCCATAATTTTTTAATGGCATGACATTGTTCTTGTATGTATGATTCACATATCCATTTTCCATGAATGGAATGATAAAAACCATCTCAGAACTGTTCATTGATAATGTGTACTAAGGAATTACTTTGTTAGAATCAACAAATTACTTTCAATACTAGTATGGTAATAGATTTAGTAGTCTTTGTTCAAAATATGTTGAAACCATTTTTTATTTTACATATTATGTTATTTTCATGTGAATATTTATTTTAGTATCTATTTATACATATATATTTTATATTTCACCAATTAGATATAATAAATAAATTAATGTGATTGTTATATCAAATATCTACAAATCAGGTGATGGATTTTTCTCACAAATAATTATACTACATTGAGGTTTCAGCTATCATTTTTTTATTATTATTAAACCCCAGAATATTATGAAACAATCATTATATACCGTGTATTTTTCTCCCTATGATGTTTGGATGTGAATAAGGTCCTTGATAAGACTCATTTTTAACATAATGAATATTCTTATAAATTCATCATTCAACAAAAAATGTACGTCATTTTGATCAATATATGTTTTCTAGATTGAAAATATTTTTGGTTTTTCCAAATATCATCATTAATGACTATATAGTCCATCTAAACATATGATATAAATTATAGATACTTTTTTGTAACATTCCATAATCGAATTTTTTATTGATGTGTCTATAGATATCCCTTAGTTGATTAGGATATACAAAAAAACTGTACATCAAATTTTCCAAACTCAGATTTAATATACTTATTTTGTATATATCCTTTCAAAAATTACTTATCATAATTCTCAAATACAGTTGATATTATTATATATATTTGTAATAAAAATTAATATCATTTGAATGTAATACAACATATCTATTAGGGTAATATATAAATATTATATTGAATTTTTCCACTCTTATTTCTAGAGAAAAAGTTATCTAAACGTGAAAAACAATGAAATCATTATGTCAATACATTACTCAAAAGGAAATTTTGTCAAATCAATCGTCTTCACCATTAATTGGTGATATCGTGGCCAACATTACACCGTAGAAGATTAATTATCCTCATGATCTATATAAAACTAGTTATCAATCTATGGACTGTGATACATATTCATTATCGTGGCCTTGTTGATTTTATGATGATCAATACTAAGGTGTATTGAATCATCATCATTATTAACAGAGAGGACCAGTACAGCCCAAAATGAATCACTCAATAATAGACACAAAAAATAAAAATTCATTAGTAATGTTTTTAGATCATAAAAGTCCATATTCTTTATTCTAAATGTAACGCCACAACCCCAATTACCTACAGTTGGAGCATTGTTTTAATACATTAGCATGATTACAAGAAATCTAATCCTGAAGCACTGATCGGTTTAGGAGTGTTGGAAAATAGATTACATACATTAATGACACATTACACATTATAACATAAAACACAACATATGTAATGTTTTTATAACACCGTTATTCCCCTAGATTAACCCTGAATATCAAACATTATACACATTTTGAAATCCTTGGAAAAGAAAACATTTGAAAGGGGTGATCTTAGATGCTCAGTAAGGGTAAATTATTTTATAGAAGCTCTAAAAATTTAAGCCAATATGAATAATAAAAGAATCTATCTTTTAAATAGAAATCATGAACATAATGTGGAAAAAAGAAACAATACATCATATAAACCTACTCATGGATATTCTACTAGTCAAATATTCACACGTATTAACGAATTTCTTATTGAGGGAATGCATAATGTCGGGAAACATTTCCACAAAGTGGAGGCCTCGTGCCAACGCTAAAAATAAAACTTTTGTCAAGGACTTTTGACAAGACACTAGTTTGTCTCATTATACCTACCGATGAATCGAGGAGCTATAGCAGGCTCCATCAGTAACTTACTATGTCAACTGCATTCTACATATACAATTGTTGAAACATAACATAAACATTAATATTAAAACTAGCATAATAAATGTAAATAAAGTATACATAAACCACGAATGGTATAAAAAATCCAATCCACATTAAAAAAATATCATAACTCCTTAAAAACAATATAGAAGAATTTATTATAAACAATCAACCTTTATCAATAATTACATCCATCAAAGGATGATGATATAGTTTAAAATGATCTGTAAATCTCTTTTGGTTAAATACCCCATTTTTCTTGTAATCATTTACAAGTCACAAAATTTATAAAGGATTACATTTAAAATTTATTTTTGTATCAATGTGTCCCATAAGACATTGAATAATTATAAAGGAATTAACATTTTAACTCATTCATGTCCATATAAATAAATCCTTAAATAAATTTTGAAAACATGGACATTAATGAGAAATATTTAGAAGAATAAATATTTAAAAAATTTACAATGAAGTTTAGTTAAATATTACATTAAAATGAATACTTTTGAAATATCAATTATAAAATAGGGACATAGATAATATGTAGGTCCTAGTAGAAACATACACATAAACAATCTCAGTTAATAATGAGATTAGGGAATTAACCCTTACCATGTACATTTAATAAGTCGAGGGTACGTTTAACCTAATGTTTTATGACCATAGTGTGTAATTAATTTATAATAGAACAATATTAATATTTATGATATCGTACATGATTCATTTATGAATTTATACTATTAATTAAATAATAATTTCTCTCTAAAAGTAACTTTTCTTGTTACAATCGCTTTCATTATAATACGTGTTTTATCATGATATTATTGATCGTATCACATTGATAATGATATAAATATTTCCATAATATAACACATAATTTATATATAATATATATTTATAATATAAATATTTATAAATGAGAGTTATATGAAAAGGAAAAAAGCATTTATGGAGATGGTAGGTCATACGTACGCATAAATGAGGTTTCTGTTTTCATATCGTATTGAATGGAAGTAAGTGAATAAGATATATGTAAGTACATACATACATATATATATATCCAATAAAATTATTATGTCATATATTTCATACTTATTAATAATATATATTTTTATAATCATCATTTAATGGTGATCATGGATATGAATCTCTTGATGTCATGGATACGGTAAGCCGTGCGTAGTCATGAGCTACAATATCTTTTCCTTAATGTATAAATGGTGTTGAATTGGATGGTATATTAATTTTACATAGAAATAAGCATTTTATTTTCATTATTTATATACATATTACTCGTTATTATAACCATCCAAATGACATAGTGTTGAATAACATATTAAACCATGACATAGAGACGGTAAGCCGTTCATACGCACGAATGATGAAATTATCATTCATAGGATGGATAGAATAATGAATATGATTGTACCATATTTATAATAATATAAATTTATGTAGAAGTTATTGGAGTTATTATTTTGCTATGAAAATAACAAAGAAAGGGAATGTGGAAGAAGAAAATAACTTTGAATGATGTTACAAAATAATTACCTTTTCTTCAGGTGTTTCCTTTTGATTTGAGAAAAAGGGCACCTTAGGTTGGATTTAATCTCAAGGGAAGTACAACAGGATGAATTGGGGGAATTTGGGAGAATATTTGGGTAGTTATTGGCAGATCCAAATGGCTTTGGAGTTGTGAATTTGAGATAAGGGGAAGTGACTTTTATAAGAGGGTTGAGAGGCACCTTTGGAAAGACATGAAATATTATTTTATTATACAATCATATTCAGTTTCTAATTGCATGAAATCAATTTATTTAAATCCTTAGGTGGTTATGGGTTGAAATAATCTCATCCAATAGGTTTTAGACAAGTTTAGGTTTTCACATTATCCTTATCATATAGATTTAACTCTTAGTTAAATAGTATAACATTTACAATGTATCCTTGTATTTTTATACTATATTCATAATGAAAATAATATAAAATTTCAATAGAACCCCAAGTGGTTCATTAATGACCTATATATTAATATATATGTCTTCTGGATGAACCATCGATTTTTAGGATTATTTTATATTTTATTAAAATAGTATTTGTTTTAAAAACTCATTTATGTCAATTTTGGAAATATTTAGTATCTAGTTTTTGTGAAAGTAATCACAACTTGATCACATAGAAAAAATTATATTTAATCGTCCATAAAATGACATATTAATCTAGGAAATTCCATGTTGTCATTAATAGCATCAATTTACATAATTTGTATATTTATAATATCACTTATTTTAACCATTCTATAATATTGTAATTACGTCATCATCATTGTATCATAAATTTATTTATTTATTTAATGTCTTAAAATTATAATTAAAATAACATGATGTAGGAAATATTTTTATCTTTTTAATGAATATTTATAGTCGAATTTATCATTTGTATATCCTTATATATAAAATTGTTTAGTTATTAAACATTGAAAATATCACTTTTAACACTTCTTTAAATAAAATAATAATAAAAGTCCTAATCAAATTCACGTGGTCCAAAAGGATAATCTTTTATTCTTAAGGTTAATTTTTTTTTCAAATACATTTAACCAATAGAATTGTGCCTTATGTTATTGTAATTACAATATCAATTTTAAATTTAATTACCCTATTTATTTCTAAATGTGGTAAATAAAAATCAAATTTTACTTTTCACAGAAAAATTATTTTCATTCTTTAGAACCACATTTTACATACTTAGGAAAATAATGTGCATCATAATTTGGAAATTTTATTCAGAAAAGTGGTCATATTACATTTTATGAAAATTGAAATTTTTCCAAGAAGGTGGGTAAAATAGATTAAAAAATTAATAAAATTTTATACATCAATTCTTATTATCAAACGAATCAAATGAATTAAATTAATCTAATATATGTATTTTGTATCTATTTTTACTTTAATCTAAATTTTAAAAAATTATTATTTAATTAAATATCAGTTTTAAACAGTAGCACATTGTTATTCAGTAATCCTAACAAATATAATGTTTTTAGAAAAATACCAAAAATTCACTCTAATATAATTTGGTTATTCAAAAACAAAAAATGATGTCTATTTTACTAAATTCAAAACATAGATGTTTCTATAATTTATTGAAAATTATTTGGCATTTTCAAAACCAAACGGAAGTTTTTTAAAAAGTAAAAACTATCAAATGATTGAAAAGTTTTTATGTCATATTTTTTGGTGAAATTACTTATAATGAACTAAATTGTATTAAATAATATAAATATAATCTAATTATAATTTAAAACCATTATATTTCTTAATTTAACACAATAAATTATTTCGAAAAAAATATGTTTTCTATTAAATGTTTTTTTATTATTCATACAAATATGAAAGTAATCAGAAAAGAACAAAAAATTTATCCAAACTAATTTTTTTATCTCACTTATAAAGAAGAATTTATCTTCAATAAATTGAAAATATAAAAGTGTCAAATATTGGTTTTAAAAATGGATAGAAATTAAAAGGCGGAAAATTGAATTACAAAAATCATTTTTCGGAAAAAATGAATTTGTTCTTATATTATTTATAAAAAAACATAATATAGATTTGAAAATTATAAGTATTAAATAAAATTCAAAATTCATTTAATATTATTTGTAACATATTTCTCAACGACTAGTTTATTAAGTTGTGGTATACTTGAACTTGTTGTTGTTGTAGCACAAGTTATTGAATTACATTGAAGGGATAATGTACTATGAAATTATGGGGTGTTACATTCTCACCTCCTTAAATAAATTTCCTCCACAAAATTGGAAATTGTTCTTAAAAAATAAATGGTTAATAATAGAAAAATACTGTTGTGGAAAACCATCATCCGAAATTGGTTTGATAAAATTTAGTCTTAATTAGAGCGAAAGGAAAATAAAAATGTCACCACCAATGTAGGAACTCGATTAGGAGAATATTAGAGGAAATAAGGGAGGCATTATTGGAGGGAAACATATATATATATATATATAGGTATTGATTGAGGTCATCAATCACAAACATGGGTAAAATTGAGGGCCTCAAAGCCACCAATATATGATGACTTAAAATATCATCATTTCAAAAAAAACATATGGTATTAGGATAACACATTTTCGTTTTTATAATCCCTTACATAAAGGTTATGAATTAATTTCTTAATATAAAATGAAAAAAAAGTATAATATACAAGTAGAGTTCCCTATATTAACTAATTTATACCATAACCTCATCATTCACTGTAAAAGATAATAGAACTCAAAAATACTATATTTATCATAAATATATAGAGTTCCAAAAAAATTAATTTATAATTAATTTTTACCCCATTTGAAATAAACAAAATTGTACAAAACAATACATCAAATGGACCAATGGTAGGTGATGCACCCTTGTCTCCCTACGGTTGTAGGTTCAAGTCTTGTGGCCTTGCAGGACAAGACAAGTTGTCGCCCGACCTACGGTTTTTACTTTTTATAACAATCCAAAAACAATCATTAGAAATGGTTTAACCTTAAACAATTGTATCCAATATCTAACTTAATACATTCCAACTATAAAAATTTATACAAAATAAATCAGTTCAATCTCAATGTTCTAAATTTATAATGAAGGTAAACATAATGAAGATCACTTTTTTCCACATAATAACATGTGAATACATTTTTCATGTATTCTCTAAGAACATGGTAACACCCTATATTACTATAAATATCTTTGGGTTACATTTACTCTCCCTAATTGCTTATAGAATACTAGATATAGTCCTTATATCCAAAAATGTTTTCAACTCCAACAGTGATGGAAAATATAAATAATTAATAATTTTCAAGGTAGTCATGAACATCCAATATATTTTATCCGAATCAATCATATATTATTCTGGAATCACAACCTCAGTTTCAGAAACATATTATGGTTTATATTTCCGGTAACCCTATATTTTCCAAAAAAAATTACTCGAATCTTTGTCAATTTACTTGTTACCATAAAATCTCGAACCATTAATGAAAACGTACAGCGGTACAATCATTATATATTTTTATAATTTTAAAAACAGGTAATAAAATGACACAATTATTTAATAAAAAAATAACAACACTAATAACTACACTTTATATGTGGAAGTATAGTAACTAGATTATTAACCAATAGAATCATTTAGGAAATACTCTGATGATTTGGAAATTGATTCGCATTGTGTCCAAACACCCTGCAGATGAAGTGTTGTACATTTGAAATCTTTTTATTACCCTTGAAATCACATACTTGGTGTCCATTTTATCTACCCCTATAAAAACTCCCATTCACTTCAAGAATTTTATGATGTAGATTCATTCTATAGTTATCAAATATTGGAAAATTATTCATTCCCCTCTTCCCTTTTTTCTTTATTTATCTTTACCATCCTTTTCATTGCCTAATTCCATTCAATGCCATAGGACTCAGAAAATTCATTACTTTTCTTATTAACACATGATACTATTTATTTATATGATGAGAATATATAGGAGAATATTTCCCTTTTAAATGTTATCTTACAAACATGAATGATAGGATCCTTCATTGCCTTATGATCATGCGTAATACTGGAGTTAACATTCCTACTACTGGGAACCATTTCTATACAATGGCATACACTACATTATTTTATGAATCACAATCCATAATTTCAAACATTTAAATACATAACATAAATTGAAATGTTTATAAATATAATACTAAATCATAAAAGAAATGTTTCATTTGATGAGGTATTACTCATAAATCCATAATAATGGTTTGTAATGAAAATCTAAATTATCATAAGCATATCCCCTAGGAGTTTCATAACTGAGACTACAACAATGCACATTATCATGTACTAGGATACCCCGGGTCAAGCCCAAAACTCTTGGTTAGAGTTTTCACTCCTAGGTACATGTTTTCCAGAGCAGTCTCTACCTACTTGTATCCTGACAGGGAAGTATTTAATGGGAAACTCAAAAAATCACTGCATTACCAAAATTCTAGGTTTTTATTCTATACTAATCTGTAATGTTTATCTTAGGGTAATGTTCTCTAATAAGAGTTTAGCTAAATATATTTCCAAGTATATTGTTAAACTTCCCTATCATACCAACTATAACGCCCTGACCCTAGTTACCCATTGTCAGTGTTTTTTTAATACATTAGCATGATTACAAGAAATCAAGTCCCAAAGGACAGATCATTTTAGCAATCATGGAAAATTGATTTCATACATGAATGTTATATTAGACTTTCCAACATAAAACAGAACATAAATAATCCATTGATAACTCCATTATTACCCTAACATAACGATGCATATAAAGCATAATATACATCATGGAATCCTGGGAAAACAAAACATATTAAAGGGGTGAGCTCAAATGCTCAATAAGAGTAAATAATTTAGAAAAAGCGATAAATTTTTAAGTAAAGAGGTAAAATAAAAAAATCAGTCTTTTATACAAAAAACATGAACATAACATAAAAACAAATAAATCAAACATCATATAAACATCCACATGAATATTATACTAGTAAAATAATCACATGTAATAACTAATTTAATAATGAGGGAATGTGTAACTTCGGACATCATTATAACATTTTCAAGGCCTCGTTCTATGATTTCAAATAAATATTTTGTCAAGGCCTTGTGCCAAGACACTAGTTTGTCTCATGAGACATACCGATGCATTGAGGATCTATAGCGGTCTACACCCATCAATTACTATGTCCACCTAATTATTCATAATTTTTTTAAAAAATTTACATAAAAAATTGTTTTAAAACTAGCATACGAAATGTCTATAATTTAGACATAAACCATGAATGGTATAAAAATAGACCAACCAAAGTAAAATATATCATAACTCATTAAATACAATATGGAAGATTGTATTATAATAAGTCAACCTCAACAATGAATAATATCCACTAAACGATGATGATATAGTGGAAAATGATCAGTAATACTCTTTGAGTGAAATAACCCTTTTTCATGGAATCATTTAAAAGCCGAAAAATTTATAAAGGATGATTTTTAAAAGATAATTTCACGTCAAAGTCTCCCATTCCAGATATAAAATATTTAAGGGTATTAATATTTTTAAATATTCATGTCCATATATATAAATCCATAAATCTATTTTGAAAACATATATATTAAGGGGTAACACTAAGAAGAATAAATATATAAAACATTAAAAATGATGTTTAGTTAAAGAGTAACTTAAAAATAATCCATTTAAAATCCATTTTAAGAAACATGGAAAAGGATAATAAATATGATGTAGTTAAAACATATACATATATTTTTTTGGATAATTAGGAGATTTAAGAAATAACCCTTACCTTGTACATTCCATTAGTTGACGATACATTTAACCTTCCATATAATGACCATAATATGTTATTAAATTATAACAGAACCATATTAATATTTATGATATCATACGTGATTCCTTTATGATTTTCTACTACACATTAAATATTAATTTCCATGTTAAATTTACATTTCGGGTAATAATCGCTTTCTTTATCATACCTGTTTAAACATTTAATTATTGATTGTACCACATAAATCATGATTTAAATACATCCCAAATATAAAAAATTATTTAAATATACTATATTTTTAGAATATAAATATTCATAAAAGATAAATATATGAAATGGAAAACACCATTTATGGAGACGGTAGTCCGTATGTAACCATAAATGATGTTTCCTTTGTCATATTGTATTCAAAATTAGTATTTGAATAAGATATATGTCATTAATTCATATATATATATATCCAATTGAATTATTATAACATATAATACATACTTATTAGTAATATATATTTTTTAAATCATAGTGGAATGATGAACATAGAAATGAATCTAATAGAGTCGCGGAGAAGATAAGTCGTTCGTACACACGAGCGACGATATCATTTATTTAATTATTAAAAGGTGTAGAATTTAATGGTAAATTAATTTTATAGAGATAATATCATGTTATATTCATTATTTATATGCATATTACTCATCATTATATCCATCCAAATAATATAGTGTTGAATAACAAATTACACCACAGCCTGAAGATAGTAAGTCGTACGTACGCATGAATGGTGCCACTATAATTTATAGGATGGATAAAATGATGAATATTGTTGTACAATATTTATAATAATATCATAGTATGTATAAGGTACTAGAGATATTATAATGTTATGGAAATCACAATGAATGAGAAAGTGGAGGAAAAAAACATTGAAAGAGGTGATAAAATAACTAACTTTTCTTCAAGTGATTCCTTTTTATTTGAACAAAATGGAATCTTAGGTTGGATTTCATCCCAAGGTATGGCCTCTAGGAAAAATTTAGGGATGCTGGGAGGATATTTGGGTAGGGGTTGGCTGAGATAAATGGCTTTGGAGGTGTTAATGTGAGAGAAGGGGAAGTGCCCTTTTATAAGAGGGGTGATCGGAACATTAGAAAAAACATGATGTATAATTTTATTATGCAATCATATTCAGTTTATAATGGATCCAAAAAAATTTATTTCAACCCTTAGGTTGTCATGGGTTGAAATTATTTCAACCAATATGTTTTCGACAAGTCTACTATTCCTTAAAAACTTAATCTTTTATATTTAACTCTTAGTTAAATAGTTTAACATTTTCCATATCTTATTTTATTTTTATATTATAAGGTTGATAAAAATACTATAAAATTCCAAGAGAACCCCAAGTTGTAAATAAACGACATATATATTATTATATATTCCCATTTCCCAAAACCAGGGATTTTTTGTACTATAATATAATTTAACAAAATAGTATTTGTTTTAAAAATTCATTTATGTCAATTCAGACACAATTGAGTTTTTGGTTTTTGTGAAATTCATCACATCTTGATTACATAGAAAAAATACATTGAATTAACCCTAAATGTCATATTCATCTATAAAATTCATGGCTGTAATCAAATGTCTGAATATTCATTTATTTTTATATTTATAATATCAATTATTTTAATCATTGATTAATAATGTAATTACATCATCATTGTTATGTCATAAATAAATTAAATTATATAATATCTAAAATTTATAAAAAAAACTACCATGATGTAAGAAATATTTATATCATTCTAATTAATATTTATAGTTGAATTTAACTTATGTATAACCCTATTTCAATTTTTTTGTTATTTAACATTAAAGTTAATGCTTTTAACTCATCATTAAATAAAACAATAATAAATGTCCTAATCTAATCCATGTGGACGAAAAGGATAATATTTTATTCTTAATTGTGATTTTGGTTGAAATAGACTTATAAAATAAAATTAGAACATGTGTTAGGGTAATTATAATGTCAATATTTCCTTTAATTACCCTATTTAAATTTAACCTTGGTAAATAAAATTCAAAACATATTATTCACCAAAAACACATTGATCCTATTGAACCACATATTACATAATGATTTCAACCATGTCTATTGGATCTTTTATTTTCATTATACAGGAGAGGTAAAATTATGTTTTATGCAAATTTTCAAATATGCCATGAAGGTGGGTAAAAGACATTAAAAAATTCTACAAATTTTCATACATATATTCTTATTATAAAATTACTCCAATTAATTAAATTGAACTAATATAGTTATTTTGTATATATTTTTAAATTTAAATTAATTTAAAAATAATAATTATTATATAAAAGTCAGTTTTAAACAATAACGCAATGTTTTCACTATTTATAAAAAAATGATTATTTTCAGAAAAATAACAAAAACTCACCCTAAGTTAAATTTGATATATTGAATCAAACATTGATATATATTTTAAAAAATTCAACAAAAATTCTATTAATTAATTTAAAATTAATTTTCGTTTCCAAAACCAAAAAGAATGTGTTTAAAAATTAAGAACTATCAAAAGATTGATATGTCATTATGTCAAATATAAATGTAAAAATACTTATAAAAATGTACATTTAATTAAATGATAAATATATAATCTAATTATAATTCCAACCCATTGAAATGCATAATTTAATACTATAAATTATTTCGATTAAAAATGTTGTTTTCAATTAAAATTTATTAATTTTCATTATTGAACAAAATATGAAAGTTATCAGAAAAGAACCAAAAATTTATCCAAACTAAATTTTATATGTCCCATATATAATGAAGAATTTAATTTCTTTAAATAGAATATATAAAATAGTCAAATATTGGTTTTAAAAAGGGTTCTCCATTAAAGGGCGATAAAATTTAATTTTTTGAAAACTACTTATTTAATCTGAAATAATGATTTTGTTCATATATTATGCCTAAGAAACACATAATATGGATTAAAAAATTATATGGAGTATATAAAATTAATAATTCAGTAGATTATATTATAACTTCTTTTTGAACGGCTTGTTTGCTAAGTCGTGGTGTGCTCGAACTTGGTGTTGCGTGTATCACAAGTTATTGAATTACATTGAGGAGATAATGTACAATGAAATCTTGTGGTGTTACACTAAATATATTCATGGATATGGGTAGATAAATTTTTATAAGATAAATTAAGAACTCGACATCTCATTCTGGAGGAAGGCTTGAAATCTATTTATGAAATACATCCTTATTGTCCATGAAAACGTGCTTGACATCAAGTTTTATTCATTCCTTCATCTCAATCATTTTATCTAGATATTATTTCTCATAGTGAAACAATTTAAATGGCTAAAATAAATAAAAATATGTTCATTATCAACATTACATGTATTCATTAGTGGTGGATGAATCAAAATGTGTAGAGTGATCTAACTCTCATGATAGTCATTGTTGGATTTATATATGGTTATCTAATCCAAGAAAAATATATTATTAAATTCCACTAATTGAGAAATGAGAAATAAATCTTAGATATTTGGTAAAAATAAATTTACTTTTGAGGGGTTATTTACTATTAGTTCCTTAGTTTCCACTATTTTCTACACTTTTATAACATTCACTACACGTTTCATTGTGTTGTCTGAAAAGAAGTAATAAAAATTCCAGATAAGTATTAATGTATATAACTATTAATAAATCATGTGTTCATTATTATTTTTTAATAATAAATATACTTGTCATGAAAAAATATTGGGTTCCATCTAAGTATTAGTTTTAGTATATTTCCTTCCACACACTTGTGTAATTATTGGTTTTTTCATTGATTTTCTTTGATAACATTGCTTTTGGATTTTTTTAAGAATTCATATGTTTCTTTTAGTTGAAAAACTATACTATAAGATGAGTTTTTATCCAAAAATTATATTCTAAAATTGTATTTTTGGGATTATTCATTGACCATCTGTATTTATTATCCACATAACCCTCCATTCATAATTTATTTCAATTACCAAATAATTTTTTATAATTTCATTTATTCATCATCCCAAACATTGTACATACCCATTGGTCCCCTTTTATTTAAATACATTTTTTCAATTTTTGTCTATATCCCCTTAAATCCAAAGAGAGATACTTATATCCTTCTAAACTATGATGGAATATTAGAAAGTATTGTCATTGCAATCAAAATATAATATACTAATAGATTTGGAACAATTAGGAATTATTAAAATAAATATGTGGTCTACATATCTTTTGTAATCAAATGTAATGGAAAAATTGTAGTTTCAAATACATGTGTTGTTTCCCTCAAAATATCTGACAGACTAATGCTCCATTTGACTCAGTCCATGGAAAACCATCTACATTTGTAGACGGGGAGGTAAAGTAAAATATGTATTGAGAACCCCATTATTGAATTTAACTCATTTAATGTTTATGATTTCCTCCATTATATTAATTTTTTATTAGTTTCCAAAACTAAATGGATTCCCCCTCAGGTTTAAAGACATAAAATTTTGGATTTATCATGAATGTATCAATTGAGGAATGAGAATAACATCCCAATGTTCTAAATCCTTTATTTTTTTCATAGGATGATGACATTCACCAAATATAGAAGACCTTTTTCAAATGATATACATGATAATACATTTTTATTTCTTAAGAGAAACTATTTAGTCAATGTTATTTAATATATTAATCATAACATGGGGTTGTTTATCCATTTCATCATTGAATTTCCAAAAACTAAAAACCATAATGATAGAAATCTCTTGTAATGGCCTAGTATATACCATGATAATCACATAATCCACTTTGGGACTAAACCACATTGTTATTCATTCCCTGGTCTCTAGACGTCAATATCCCTCTAGTTATAGGACTCATGACTGTAAAGGTATCCACACATATTTATAAAGTGATCCATCATGATCCTCCTCATTTGATGTGGAAATTACCTAACCCGCCCCCAGAAGGAAACAAGATCCTCACTGGAACATCAAATAGTCATTAGATCGTATATAATTTGTAATGGCCCAGTCAAACCCATGATCATGATATTTTCCAATTTAGTAGTATCCCACATGGTTTTGCATTCCCAGGGCTCTATACTTTTGGAATACCCCATGAAATGGCCTCGTGAGGGAAGATGTATCCACTATATTTTGTAATGGTTCCCCCCATACTCCTCCTACATTGATGTGGGAATTACATAATCATTATAATAGCATGTTACAATTAATTGGTATTTATAAAACAGTTTTTAAATCACTCTATAGTTGGGTTTCATCTCGGATTTCATCATGTAAAAATCTGAATGCTTTGGAAGTTTTTGTGCTAGAGCACGGTTGATAAATAGTTTTCCCAAATTGTGCATCTTCTCAGAATGCAACTGAATATAGTGGAATTTTTCATGTTTGATACAGTATTAGTCAATATGTCATTACTATATGAAAAAACCCACGAGATTCATTTTAAACAGGATCATGGTTTGTCCAAATTATATTTCACATCGTTCAGATATACCCTTCTAACCATGTTTGGGATTTCCTCTATCTAAAAATATTATTTTTAAATCCCAAACCCATAACATTAAGGGTAAAATGGACCTATCAAGAAACCATATGATTTCATATTCCTCTATATAAATTCAGGAAGAAATTCATGTCCCCTCATAAAACACCCAGAAGGGATTTATGTCTATAATAATGCCTCTAGATTTCCTCTTAATTAGTTTATCACCCCCAATCAATATCTCTCACGACCCCTCTTCTCCCCCAGATGGTTTCTATGGATACACTTATTAATTTTTCGAATTTAATAACAATTATTTTAAGATAAAAAAATTGTTTTCTTACAATTTACATTATTATTGTTCTCTATGGAAAATAAAAATTAGGGATTGGCATTACGAGATCAGTTGATCATAAGGCAGGTCATTCTATATTGATACCCAATTTAGGTTAACCCAATGTTGTTTCATTTAGTTAAAATTATTTTAATTAAATTATAATACTATAGTTTAAATAAATGGATATTTTTTTTGGAAAATACAAAATTCAATTGAATTATAGTTCTTAAATTTTGTTGATGAAAATATTTTCAAAACACCAAATTCAATATAATTGGGTTGCGTTTTATGAAATTATTGAGGTATTTAATATTTTATTTAAATTTCAAAATGCATTACATTGAAAATATAGAAAAATGAAATCCATTTAATTTGGGGATTATTGTAATATTGATTGAATTAGATTGAAATTTAAATTATTAATTGAATTGTGAATTTGGATTATTAAATTGAATGTGTGAATTGATTTCAAATACTTAATTGAAAAAAAGTATTAAAATGGTAATAATAGAAACCTTGTTGTTTTATCATTCAAATTGAATGTTTTTATTAAAACCATATTTTTAATAGAAAATTTTAATTTTTTTTAAATGGGGGAATTAGATTATATTTTTATTTTTAGATTTTTTAAATAAAAATATCCCATCAATGAAATTTACTAGAGCACAAAAAATCATAGGTACTTTGTAATAAATTTGGGAAAAATATCTTAAGATGGGAATTCCATAAAACGTTTTTGATATTTTAAACCACTAAAAATATATGGTTAGCACATCCTATTTCACAAATGGAACATGGGTGGGACCACTCATTCCTCTTTCTAGGTACAAGTGTACACATTGATGTTTATTACTTGACAGGGTCTGGATCCCATAATCAGGAACTGTTCTACCTCTTGGAAGAGGACCATGTTTCTCACTTGTTTATAAATAATAATAAAAATGTACGCATTTTTTTAACCACTTCACATTATTATTTATTAATATAAAAAAAATTATATAATTTTTTTTCTATATGTTTAATTTTTCATTTGATTGATATATTTCAATAACCTGAAATATATTATCATCATTTGAAATGTAAGGAATTATTTTTTAAAATATTCACCTCATATTCCAAAAATAACTATTTTAAAATTAAATGAATGTTATTTGTTGAATTTTATATCATTATCATATTATGGAATCCTTGGTGAGACACTACTGGGGTTTTATTTCACACCCTACCTATTACTTCATGTGCTTGTAGATTTCCTTCTTCTAGTTGATAGGTGGGGTAAAGAAGCATTTAGAGGTGGTTCTAGTAGTTGATACATGATTTTGGAGTGTTGTTTTAATTAGGACTTGGGTTTTCTGCCTTCATACATTTCTCATAAATATAAATAAATCATTGGATTATTCTTATAATTTTTCTTCAGGTATACCTCTCTATGTTTACTTTCATTGTATTCATACATATTTTTTATACTACATCCCCATTATTTGTCGAAAATTATCTCTCGAATCCATTCATCTATGTTGATATGTTGTAGTCAACAACACACAAGGATCGAAAATCTGATTCAAGACTTATTTAGAACGTCTAAGTTATCTAGATAATTGTTTACCCATGACGGTTCACTATAAATTGGTATCATAATTCCTAGTTGAGATTATTGTTTGAATATTTGTATGTATTTTTGTAAGATTATTTAGAATTAGGATATAGATTTCATTATGTTTTTATATTTCTCTCCCCAAAACGGTACTTCAATCACCAGGCATGGTTGGGAAGGATGTATTGAGGATTATTTCTTCTCTTTTCCTTATATAAATTTTTATAGAATTAAAAAAATAATGTTTGATCTATATATTATGATTAATTTAATTTTTATCTCAGTTTTATTGTTTATTTTATGTATTCTATATCATATTATATTGTTGTGTTCCATCCTACCTCTATGCAGATGTGAAGATTGAATCCAGGAAGACAATTCTTCAATACTCGAATGAGTGAATCCATTGGTTGTACTAAGTCTATATACAGTGGAAATCTCACAATTAGAGCTCCAGGGTATGAATAATGTTGAATTATCATTCATTCTCCAGCTGTGGAACCTCATATAGGGATTCTCAAGATATTATCTGAACTGTTCATTCTTCCATAATACAACTTTGTTCAATATCTAAAATGATCCAAATCTTTCTGAGGAATGGTTTGGAAGAATGGAGGTATTATTGGAGTTATTTGATACAAATGACATAATAATGGTAAAATATTACACATTCATGATTAAATTATATATAAGGTTATGGTTTGAAACTATAGCGAGGGAGAAGAAATAGTTGGAAATATAGTGGAAATGCATAAATGTATTTTTTTTCAATGGCAAGTTTTATCCAAATTTAATGCTTTTGGCCACAGATATAGATTTTTTCAAATTAGAATAAGCGAATAAGACCATGAAATATTATGAGATATATATTACTGTGATCATTCATTTCACACCTAAGATACATTCAAATGAGAAGATGAAGTCTTGATGGATTGAGTTGTGACTCTGATATGGGATTAGTATTAGTATTTCATTCTAAAATTTTATTCTTATAAAAATTCATGGGACAAATTATTGATGGAAAATATAGACCCAGTAATAATGTTAGATTTATTAGTGGTTTATTTTAATCATTTGTAAATGTTAATTCTTCCAAGGGGTAGAGTATGTGTGATGATTCATTTGGCGGTTCAGACTAGCATGGTCATTCCAGACCAGATGTAGTTCCTAGAATAAGTTACCTGATTTTCAGCCTATGTTGTAAGGTTGGGAATTCTATGTCGGGTTTCACTATGAAACCCCTGGAATGGGGTTATTTTGGATGCTCGAGTCACCTATATAATTTATTCAATGTTTATTCCACACTAAAAAGATAAAGAGGATCATCAGAACCTTCTAAAATTGTGACACAATCATATGATTCATGGAAGAAGGGATCCCTCTATAGGTTATTGGAAAAAATAACATTCACATAGTGGAAGAGTATCCAGAGGACGATAATACAGGTCTAGAAACAACGATATGTACCATTACTATAGATTATTCAATAGTTACTTCTTTATCAAATATTGGCTTATCTCATTTTTCTAAATTTACCTATGTTGGTTATATGATTAATATTACCCATAGATCTCATATATTTTGAAATGGATATTACTAAACCCCTTGGAATTAATAGAATGAATGGTCTCTAATGTCCCACTTATTCTTTATCACTATTAGATGTTGATCTTGCTTGGGGTTTGCTGGTTCTCGACATAAAACCAAATGACATTATATTTATGATGGATGAGATCATTGGAAATAATTCCCATATTAGTTATTATATTTTATGATAATACTTTTCTACACCTGATGGTGTATTAAATATCATTCAAGGAAAATGGGAAACAATGTCATGTAGATTGAAACCTTTTAATTTGGAGTCATGAAAATTAATATCAGTGTATTATTTTGATTTATAAAGGAAATACTTGAGTGGTGATATCCCATGCATTATCATCATTTATCGAGTCATGCATCCATATTATTTCTCTAGTCCATCTTTTATATATGTGGTATATTTCTCAATTGATTTAGTTTCTATTACCGAAATAATTTATATTCCCCCTTACATCATGTCTCATGATGAAATGTATTAGTTGATGTTCTAGTTGGGTGATATTATTGATGGAGCATTTATATTCCTTATTATGTCGCCTTGGGAGACATTGATTCTCTATGTTATGAAAATGAATGTTCACTTCACCTATGTTTTGTTTACTAAAATCTAAATCATGTGAAGTCACTGAAAAAATACCAATTTCCATGGATTGAATTTATGTTCAATCAATTGATTAGGGAAATGTGTTCCTCAATGTTCTACCATCAGTCTGTTTATATTTAGTTTTGGAAAAATGAATATAACATTTTGAAAACTTCCTTAAGGGGTAGGTAAGACCATTATGAGTACCCTGACATTCCTTTAGTTGTATCAATTTCTATTATAGTATTTATGGTTTTACTGAACACTAATTTCAATGAGTATCTTTATATATATTAGTGGTAGATTTTTTGGATGACATCATTGTTTAATCAAAGTAAAATGAGGATCATGTGCATTATCTAAGAATTTTAATTTGTTTTCTATGAAATAATCAGACATATGAAATGATCTTGAGATGTGATTTCTATATTCGGGATCCGAAATTCCAGATATATGTGGTAGAAGAATGTGGGTTATCAATTGATCCTGAACAAGTGAAATCTATTATTCAATGGGAATTACCATAGAATGATTTCATGATATAGACATTTTTGGGACTAGTAGGGTATTAATGTTGATTTATTTGTAAAATATCATTATTGGATTCTATAATGACTTCACTAACTCATAAGGGAGTAATATTGTGTTGGGATGGTATTATTTTGATATCTTTTAATTAAACTATAATGTATTTTTACTTCTGAATAGGTATTTCATTTTCCAAAGTATGGGCAGGGATATGATTCATTCTTTGATTCATTGGGATCATGATTGAGATGTGTTTTAATGTAAGGTGATCATGGTATTTTTAATGATTTCATCAGCATAGGAAAACCAAGAAGAATTTACAGACACATGACCTTTAACATTATTTTTTGGTCCATGAACATATGGGATGACAACATTGCCTTTACAGAGAGAGGTAAATGACATTTTCAGATCAACAGATATTGAATTATATCTTATATTAAAATAATTTTAAGCCTCACCACAGGTGTTGGGTGGAATACCTGTAGCCTTTCTATTTTGACATCACCCATCACAAATTCTTTGAGTAGTAATCATGTGTCCAATGTAATGAAACGATCATTTGAGGAGTGGAAAATCATTGATCTCCTTCAAAATTTTCATATTAGAGTGCATGGATCCTGGGATGAGGTTAATTTATCTAATTTTTAATTGAACGTATCACATTTCAAGATGATTCATTTGGAACCATTGATTTATAGTGACATCTATAGCATTACAGACTATCAATATTATGGGGAGACCATGATGGAGTTATCATTCTTCAATGAGGGAATTCTATGCTATCAGAATCATATTTTTGTGTCGTTATCTATAAGGAAATAAGTTGCTGAAAATTTCAGTAACAATAATTGGTTTGTCCCTCAATGTACCATGAAGATGTTCTATGACATGTAGTTGATTTTCTAGTGGCTAGGTATTAGATGAAAAATTTAATATTTTGTATCTCATTGTTATGCAAGAAAATGGGTCTTGTTCAAGAAGTATAAACCTTCAGGTTTAGTTCGGAAACATCCATTGATTACGTAGAAATCAGATGATATATTTTTGTAATTTGGGTTTGTTTTTTCTAATACCTATATAAATAATAATGTGTTATTTTTTTATAATGATAGGCTGACTAGGTTGGTACACATTATACCCATTTTTTGCAGAATAAATACGGATGAGTTTGGAAATATATATGTAAAAAAGATTGATAGATTTCATTTAGTTCAATCAAATATAGTATAATATTGGTATCCCTAGATCACATATCATTATGTGAGATGCCTTATATAGAAACAAAGATCTCATGTTCATTTTATTATGGCATCCCATCCTCATTTGGATGGCTACACATATGTGGCCACAAAAATTCAAGGTGATATAATTTATTATTGTCTTATTGAATTTTTTAGAGTATGGGATGATAATATATGGTTTTTTGAGAGTTATTATAGTAGCAGTGTTCTATCTATGATCATAATGTCACCTTTTAATGACATGTATAGCCATCCTTGCAAATCATTGTTGGGTTGCTCAGAAATTTGTGAATGTTCCATGGTTAGACTAATATTAGCTCAAGAAAATTCAATAATGATTCAAATTATTCTACATAGGATGCTAAATGAATAGAAACAATACAATTATTATATTTATCTTTATCATAAACCATAGGAATTATAGTTTGGTGACCATGTGTTTGGGAATACATCTACTTCGTTTGGTCATCCATTCCTTGAGAGGTAATTAAAATTTCGCATCATTTTTATAACCTTTTGAATTTTTTTAGATTGTGGGAAACATTTACTACCATTCAAAACATCTTCCACCACTGAAATCAATACATAACCTGTGGCATGTATCTCTCCTAATAAAGTGTGTAAATAATCTATCTCAAGTTCTAGGATGGAGTGATATTGTATTTGAACATATTTTACACATGAGAAGTCTACCATCATGATAGTTGATTTTGAAATAAATATTATTAAGGGGAGTTTGATAGCTTTTTTGGTTCTATAGGATAATTTTATTGATTCTCATGATACATGGTAGAGATATTAACAAACTAGAGAATAGTGGTCTCATTTTTTGGCAGGGAAGATTGTGTGTAGGATTTCTAGTGGTCAAAAGATTCTATGGTGGGGGGGGGTCTAACATACTAGTACTATTATCCGTGATTCCTAAACCAAAATTTTTAATTATTCATTTTATTGGTTATGTTTGCGGGTTATTCACAAGAAATTATTATATTTTTGAATATTTCGGTCCTAGGGCACGGTTGGGAAACAATTTTCCAAATTTGTGCTTCCTCATAAAGAAAATGTGAAACCTAAGGCAATTGGATTTTGTACTGTTTAGAGACGGTTATTAATTTCATGCAATCTATTATGATAAATGAAGTGGTTTGTATAAATTAAAGAAGATCCTTAGTCCACACATCTTGTAAAACCATATGACTCTTCATAGCTTATTATGTACAGGATTTACATAATCCAGAAATCAATTTCTAAAATCATTAAACCCTCACATTTGGTTCCAAATATAACTATAACGACTCCATATGTGTTCTTTATCCATAGTAGAATCTTATATATAATATTGTTCCCTAATAACCCTCCCAGAATCGATCCAATGATAGATGGACACTCTCAATCTCATACCAGTTAGTTTACTCACTCTGATCTCTATCCCCCTTGGTCTTTTTTCTCCTCTATAGGGTATTGGGGATCCATATCTTTTTTTTGGTTCTTATACGTTATTCTTTAGGATCTTAAAACTTTTTTTTGATTCCTGTTTCATTTATCGGCATTCACTATGGTAAATACAGGTTAAGGTTTAACATAAATATATTTGTTGATCCTGAGGTTGGTTGTTCCATCATGATGCCCACATTATGATAACCCTAACATTCTTTATTTAATTTAATATACTGAATTATATTAAATTTCATTGTTTTAAGTAACTTTATTTCAAAGACGGTGTTGAAAATAACAAATACCTTGGAAAATTGGGTCTTAAAATGGGGGTTTGGTATGATATTGGGAAAAAATTACACTAATTTATAGGTTTTCAGGGAAATTGATGAAATTTAAATTTTTAATTTAAATTATTGAATGGGTTTGAATAAAAAAGTAGTAAAACCCACAATCCATTGAATTTGGAGCTTTTTCAGAAATAGATGGAATTTTTAATATATATTATTGTTGAATTTAATTGATAATGTGGATTGTAAAATACAATGTGTGAATTCATTAAAAATTTCTATTGGATAAAAATGGATTAAATTTTTTTGATAGATACCTTATGGATTTATCTTGATAGAAGAATGTTTTTTTAATAATTTTCTATGGTATTTAAATGTAAAACTTTTATTTTTGAAATGGTGGAATGGAATTTTCTTTTATTTTAATATTTCTTTAAATAAATTTTCATTCAATGCATAATATTATAGAACATAAAATCAAAGTCAGTCAGTTAGTTAATTTTGAAAAACATGTTAGGATGGAAATTCCAAAACACTAGATTAGTGTTTTAAAAAACAATGAAAACATTGGTTAGAATATCATATTTACCCATGGGGACATTGATGAGTCATCTAATGAAAAGGCGATGGATGTGCGTACACATTGTGGTTTATCACTTGAGAGATTGAGGATCACATAACCTTTTACTTTTGTAGCAATAGAAAGATTACATGATTCTCACTTATTTACATTTTACATATAAACGTAGTCTGATGATTGTGAACAATTTTACAATACTTTTTAATTATATATAATCTTTTATATATAAGATTTATTTAATTCATTTGTTAAATGTTCCATTTGATATGAAATATTTCCATTACATGTAATGTATTTTCATCATTTAAAATTTAAAAGCGGATGTTTTGAAATCAAATCATAAAATTCCAAACATGTTTATTCATAAATTGAAATAAATTTATTTGGTTAATTAAATATTTTCATAGTGTTATGGAGTCCTTGGTGAGACCCTAGTAGTATTTTACCTCCATTGATACATGTGCCTTTGGGTGTTTGTATATTTCATTATTCTAGATTTGAGAAGAGGTAATGAACTACATGAATGTGGTTATAACAGTTGATATTTGTACTTGGAGATTTTCATTCATTTTGACTTGATTTGTTTATCATCCTACCCTTTTAGAACATTTCAACAGTTCTTTGGCTTGTTTTCGTATTTGACATCAAGTACACTTCTCCTAGTGGATTTTATTTTTTATGAAAAACCATTATTTATTTTTCTTCAACATTTTTGTTTTTAATACATCCCCACATTAATTATTATATGATCATAGGTTCTAGTTGTCAAAAGGTGGGAATCAAGAATTTCCATCTGGTCCATGTTAGGTTATTCCTAGTTATCATGTTACTAGTGTACCCAAGCTATTTCATGACATCACATTATAAAAACGATCAAATTTGTTTTAAAATTTTTTTTTACAATGACTCAGTCTAATATATATAATCATTTAAAATAAATAATAATAATTTTTGAATGTATATAAACTTATAAACATCTAAATAAAAACTATACAAATAGATTTAATATCTCATAAGTGAAATATATAATTTAAATTAATATTATAGAGGTTTATATCTAGGTTTTCCATGGTAAATATCTATTAGTTATTCCAACCTGAAAAAAAAAATTTATGTCTTTTATATATGTTCCAAATAGTTTAGGAAATGTAAAAAAAATATCCATATGTATGTTTTAACTATGTGTGCACTAAGGACTCATAGTTCGAAACATGGTACTTATCAGGTTAATGCCCAAGGGTTATTTCAAGGTAATTTCCCCTAACTATATCTATTCCAGATCCACATAAACATGCATTGTATAGATTGGGATGTAATCTAATGGCAACAACTCACTCTGTAGTTGACAACAAATTTATGGATTTTCAATATAAAGAGTTGTGTCATGAATTTTTTAAAATATATTCTTCTCATAACCTTTAAAAATAACATGGACTCATTTTAATAATAGTTATACTGCCTTAATCCTCTAAAATATATTATTAAATGTTTTTTATCATTCAACTAGAAAAAATACAACCCAAATATCAATAGAAGTACTATATTTTTTACAATATGTGCATGAAACATCAGCATTGAACTAAACTAATGATTAATTATTTTAATATCTATATTATATAATAAAATCTATTTTAGCTCCTAAAATTTCATTAAATAACCTTGGGAATACAGTAATTAAAGGGGTGATAAAAAATCCATGTATGGGAGTAATCCTAAGAAAAGCATAATATATGAATCAAATAAAATTTCATGGTATTATATAAGTAAAGGTACATGAATATAGGCATAGAAGAACATAATAATTATGTAGGAAACATAAGATATATGAAAAATGGAATATGATCCCTCGTGGTGAAAAAAGAGTATATATTTCCATTATCAATCAATTTTTCTTGCTGTTTCTTCATGTATACTTTTTGCACAGTGACCATCCAATAAAGAGTAATTTAAAATTGTGTTGAACCAGAAAATAAATCAATAGAGAAATCAATTTTCTACACCAGAGGGTGTCTAGGTAAATCATATAGAAATACATAAATGTATTCAAACACTATAGTTACATCCATGAATTGAAAATTCAATTAATTACCCATAGATATTGTATTCTCATCCTCCCCATGAATTAAATTTAGTAGACATACCGGGCGTTTATGTAGATTATAATTAGATATTGAGTTTTCATCTATAAATATAAGTTCCTCATCATCATTCAAGAAAATTGATAACATATTTATTATTTGAATAGATATTTGAATTATAATATGAAAGCCAATTCATAATAATAATTATAACAATGTCAATACTAGGTATGATGATAAGATCACCAAATAAAGAAAAAAATTTATCATAAGGGGGATTTATTGACACACCATTAATATAATTATACTTCCATAAGGAGTATTAAATGATAACTTGATTAATAAATATAATTTTAAATGTATAATTTCCTTGGAAAAGTAGGAATATATGTAACAATTTGATGATTCAGAGTCAAATTAATCATTTTCTATGTTTTAGTAGTCATTTAATGTACCTATGACCACTTAATTGGTTATGTCAACCTCAACAATTATGACCACACAAACATTCCCCTACTCCCTTTCATTATTTGGTTAATGTTTTGTTGACTCTTATGAAAATAATTGGCATATTTCCCCATCACTTAACAATTTCAATTAGAATAATTTTAATTTCTTTATTCCCAATTAAATCATGATATTGGGGGAACCTTTCTACAAATATCATTAAGGCTCCATTTCCATTTATGCAGGCTATGGGGTGTTTCATTCAACACACATCACATATAGTAAGACTCCCCTTTTTATTCTTCCCTTTATATATTATTTTCTCTAACACCCTATTCTAGTCTTTCATTACATTAATGACATATTACAGTAAAACATTTATTTTCAATGTTGATAGAACATGATACTATATCATCATATGATGAGAAATTTGGAGAGACCATTTCCATTCAGAGGAATTCTTTTGTACAATTAATGAATTGATTATTCATGATCATTGGATTACATATGTAGTATTCTTCATAACTAGAAATTCATGTAATGTTGGTGTAAAACAAGGAAACATTATTATCCTCCTTCTTCCTCTAATTTATGAATTGTTTTTCTATATCATATCATTGTTCGTTGGGAAAATATTAATCTTCGAAAATTTCTGTATAATCCATGTATTCCACATTTTCAATCTCATCATCATCCTTAATGTTTGGAATTAACAACCATCGTAGATATACATCCCACAATAAATGATAAACTTTCATTATAACATTCTATAATTTGATACATCCCAAAGTGATAAATAACATCCTTATGTAACTTGTCCGATGCACCATTATGAATGGGTTTGTAGTCCCTTTTTAAGATAAATGATGTTCTTGCATAAGATGATCTAAATTTAATCCTTTATGTTTTGTATTTTGATGCTCCATAATGGTAATATTATTATTCATAACTTGAGTCATTTTTCCTATTATAGTTTTATGTTTCCCATCCCATGTGACAACTTCAAAATCAATATCATTATTTGGGATATGAGTTAAATCCATTCATGGGATATGTGATTTCATGCATTTTTCATTCACTCCAATAGATGTTGTTTCTAATTGATAGAATAATCAAAAATATGTCATGAATCATAATGAATAATGTAAAATAGGAAAAATTGAAATATAAGTTGAAATTTTATTCATGTCTAATTTTATAATCATAAGCATGAATTCTTTAAGGAATAATTTAAATTTAAATCCCTTATAATGGCATGTATATAATATGTGATTTATCCTAATAATATCCCCAGGTATTGTCAAACCAAGTGTGAATTAAAACCCATTTTCATGTAACAGGTTTCCCATGTAAATTCAAAAACATCTTGTTGGAGTTGTTACTCCTAGATACACCTATTTCCAAACAACACAAGTATATAGTATACAGTAATGGGTGTATTTTTTAAGACGACCCACAAAACCTAACCCTAAGAAAAATTCTATGATTTTATTATGTGATTATCCTTAATGTCCACCATATTTATTTGGTCCCTAATCAATGTTTTCTGTATCTAATATACAAGGATTTTACTAAAATTCCTCTACTACGCACTATAAATACCCAATTCCAGTTTTGTGGAATCAGAGAAGTAATTCAATACATATTAATATTATAAGGGAAGACACATCCAGAAGTAAAAAATAGTTTATTCATTTTTAAAAATAGATAAATAAATAAGTTCAACCATGAATTATGAAAGGAAATAAAACATATAAATTCTATTGGACTCATCCACAAAACTTATATATTACTTGAAATTCATTCACAATATACTTCCCCATGTCAAGGAAAAAAATTAAACATATAAAATGTGTGAGATCATATAATAATTAAGGGTGAGTAATACATTAGAACTAATAAAAAAACATAAACACTAGGCATAGTGATAAACAACAAACACATGTTTTTAAACATATATTTTCTCATTATGTGCTATGAATAATATTTTAATGAATAATGACATAATAAAACATAAAAATTTATATTAGATTAGTTGATTAGTCACTTTTACTGTCACATACATGTATTATAAATAGGAAATGAATAATTCAGGGTACCATAACCATTCTTTCAAGGCATCTTTCCATTACCATATATAAACAGGTAAAAACCCAAACTAGTTTTTCTCATTAGACATACCGATGCACTGGGGGGAAATATATGGCCCCACCAAATACATACTATCCCAATGAATTCCTCATATGAAAGATGTGAATTATTATCAACATATATAATCATATTGAAAGTAACATATGAAATGACAATCACTTTCCCCAATCATTAAACATGACAATAACCGTTCAGAGTAATATGTTGAATGGTTTCAGGATTGCACAACCATTGTCAATCTAATAAAAGATATTGAATAAAATTCGGAAGATGATGTAACAAAATTTTAACCCTAATTAAATATATGATTCAAAAAATTTAGGAAATAGATGAAAATACTCATATAAAATCACTATATAATTCTTGATAAATATAATCATTTACATGGAAAAGAATTGATATTTTGGGAAAATATTTTCATTATACAAAATGTGAATTAATATATTTTTTTCAAAATGAAATCAGTAATTTTTTAAAAATAATTTTTTCTTAAAATATATTATAGAGTGAATTTGAAAATAGGTATGATTTACAGAAGATACTTAGAAACTGGCTTGTTTGTTGGGAAGAAATTTTTGAAGGATTCTTTTTAAAAATGTAACTCTTCTTAAAATATAGATAGATTTTGATTGGAAAATATATATAGAACATTCATAGTGGATTTATTATGATTAAATAATAATATGTAATTATGTAATTGAATTATGTATAGATAATGAATAACCAGAATGATAATGGTGGTCTGGTAGTATACACTTACTTTATATATGAATGTGTTATGAATTAGACCCTAAGGTCATGGAATATTAAATCAGTCCCCTTAATAATTTATTTCATAAAATTATATACATTGATATAATTTACTATAATTTTATTAATTTATTTATGGCCTATTTATATGTTATAAGATTCCATTATTTCGTTCTGGAGTGTTCGTTTCTTGATATTGATGATTAGTTCTCTTGATTATAAATATGTATAGATCATGTGAATTTAATATAATTTTCCATGATTGAATTTATGTATTATTAATGAATATATAGAAGTGTTAATGGTTATATATATCACTTGGTACCATATTAAGAATAGTATTCATTAGATAAATTAATTAGTGATAATCATTTATATTTTGACGATGAGTTTTCAATCACAATGAAGTAGTTTTTTTGTATTACATAGAATCTTATACAAATTATGGATCAAAAATCATAATATACGATATAATATATATTTTATAATCTGTTTTAACAATATATGTTTTTATAACTATACCTAAAGGGTAAATTATTGAATAAAGGTTTGTTGTACATGATGTTTTTAAATTGGCACCTCCCAAATGATGATTTCATTTTTTTTCATATACAATAGAGAGAGTAATGATATTGATGATTTTCTATCCATTAAAATTATATAATTAAAACATATTTATGTTAATTTAATTACTAGGTTAGTTTTTATAGAGTTGGTTAGGAGATAATAATAAATAATGAAGCAACCTGAAAAAGAAATAAAAGGAAATGGAATTGGAATCTTCCTATTGGATACTCCACTGTGAGAATCTATATGAGGGGATTTATTTTGGAATTATTGTAATCCCATGATCTCATAGAAAATACTATAGGATAGATAGGTTTAATTTGGCAGAACATTTATATGATTCATTTTTTATAGATGTGAGGAGAAGGGGGAGTGAGGGGTATTTTTTGTAGTGGATGAGAGGGGTGATTTTGGAATATATTATTAATTATTATTTTTTGTTTTTTCAATAAAAACAATAATTTTTTTTTTCCAAAAAAATTAATAAGTATATTTAATTTTGAACTAATGGTAAAATAAATCATCCATGATGCTTGGAAATGGGTATTTGTCATATAATGTTTTCATACTATATTAAAAATTCCCAAAAAATTCAATTATTTCTGAAATATGAAAAAAAATTTAAAAAAACATTTTTCATATATAATTATGTAAAATTTTTGATACATTTTATACATAATGTTTTCTAAATATGTGAAATTTAATTATAATATAAAATCATCATTTACATTAGAAAGACTGGTTTTAAAACGAAAACCGATTTTATAACACTGTGAATAGTTATTTAAGATCTTATTAAATTATCCTAAAATCATAGGGAATTAATATATTTATTTAATTATAAACTTTAATTAAAATTAATTTTATTTTATTTCAATTTATTAATTTCATATTATAATTGAATAACAACTACTCACAAAATTACAAAAACATAATTATTAATTTTTAAAATTTTCACTCTAATATATTTGGTGGTAAATTTTTTTATAATTACATGGTTCAGATTATGAGTCATATTACTATTCATAAGGGTTAATTAATATTCTTAAGGGTCAATTAATATTCACCATAATATAAAGTTCTTCCTATAAGATTCTAAATATCTTTCTGAGCGCAATAGTGTTTTTCAGTTTTTCAAAACTCAAAACGTTGAATTAGAAAAATTATGTTTATATTCTAGGTTATATCTATCTCCAATTAAAAAGTATTTATTTTATATAGACTCAATGTTCAATGAATTTTATACTTATTTTTTTATTATTTAACGAGTAATAATAGATCCCCCACATCTCAAAATCAAGTCATACATATATGTGCCGAAAAAAATTAATCATATAATGACCAATGAATATATATGGTTTAATAAACATAAAATCATTACCGGTTAAAATGAAATGGGTATCATTAACATTTCATCACATAAAAACGAATTGAAAATATAAAGGTTTCAAAATCATTTCACCAATGCATAACCCGTTGAAATAGGCAGGTTTAAAAAGTATATAACATGTTGAATAGAAATGGGTTTCATAATACATTTAAAAAAAACATAAACCAATAAATAATGATTTTGAATGAATCCCTTATATCATTTACCTAAAGGGATTGAGTAACATCAATAGATGTCTTATAGATGGACTTAACATGGAATGCTATTTTGAAAAAAAAATCATGATTAATATATCCATTCATATTTGGATAATTACTTTTTCACTTAAATCATTTTGAAAACCATTTTAGTGAAAATTAAATTGAAAACATTAAAGAAATATTTAAAACATATTTAAAAACATTTAATTGAAAATAACATTGAAAACATATAATAAAATATTTGATACCAATAATGAATTTTCAATGTCCTTTTTTCTTTTAAAATTACGTTCTTGTATAAATTAAAAACTTTTTTTAAAACATGGGTTTTGATCTAAAAATGATTTCTGATCGAAGAAAAAAAATATTGTCAGATATTTTACAATACAATCTTTATTAATTTAATAAGAACCAAAAGTTTTAAAATTACTTATTATACGTGGAGGTATTAGGAATACATAAAATAAAACTAATATCATAATTTATCATGATATTTGGATAATAATAATTTGTCAAAGTTTTAATAATGATTAACCATATTGAAAAGTGATGATATAATTTTAATATACTCTAACCACATGGATTCATGAGATCGTACTTTCAATATAATAAATGGATAATTCCTAGAATCATAAAATGTCATGAAAATATGTTTATTAATTATATAAAATAAAAACATGTAATTATATATAAGGCCTCGGCCATAAACATTACATAATCTTGAGATATTTCAAGAACACACCTTGAGGATCTTTTCAGGTTTAGAGTTTTAGAGAATTAGATCATAAAACATGCATTACATTCCAAATTTTAAAAAATGGGTTACATAATAGATAGTATTCATTTTTCCCATAAATGGAAACATATTTAAAATAAAACAAGGATTATTTCTTGACACTATCATCATATCAGGTACCTTTCCCTTGACCTGTGAAAAAAATTTCAAAAACATGGGATGAGCATAAAAAGCTCAGTAAGGGATATAAAAATATGGAATGTAAACATGGGTACATATATACATAAGAATTAAATCATACTTTACCCATAAAACATAAGCACTTTAACATACCGCATAAAATCATGAATAAATCATAGAAATCATAAGACATAAAGGTAACTTGAGGCATTCATAACATTCATACATAGGGAGTAACCCTCTTGGTTACGTTTGGAATACCCATCACAAAATATTCCCTAAATCTCTTCGTAGAAACCTTATAGTTTCTCTCCTTCCCATTACCCAATGCATTGGAGAGCTATATCGGTCTCACCCACCCTTAATTTATCACAGAACCACCTGTCTTCATAATAATGCCCAAGAACCTCAACATAATCGTATCGCATAAAACATGCATAAAGGAAACACAACATTTCACCTTTCAATCAAAGGATATCAATACAACACATTGATATAAAAATAATATGAAAACAATTTTCAAAACGAAAATAAAAGAAAAGTAAAACATGGTATTTATTTTTCTGCTAAAAAAAGGTATGGCTTGTAAAGGAAGTCGAAACTCAAATAATAGTCACGGCGGCGGAGAAGTCATTGTCGCTGCATACGTACGACAAAAACATTCCCTTTTGTCATTTAGTAAATGCTTCGTATAAAAATTATTCCTTTTGAATAAACATAAAAGTCAACGGGTTTATACACCGTATAGAAGAAGGTTGTGTATAAAACACAATATGCCTCAATGAAAGGAGATTGAGAGGAAGTCCCATACCTCGGGTCTGACTTGACTCGGTCGTTCATTAATCTCCTGAATAATAAACATGAGTTAATTTCTACGTTTTTAATAACCATTTTCAATTTCATTATTCCTTTTATATCACTTATTTCTATGTCATGAACACTATTTAATTATTTAATTTAATAACTGTTGTTTTAACGATCATTGGTACTTGAGTAAAAAATAAACCCTTTATAATTTCAAGTTGTTCAAGTATCCATTATATCTATAATGGTATTCATGATTTAGATATCATATATATCATATATATCCAGTACATGAATGCATTTATAATATTACATAACATTTAGCGGTAAGAAATAAAATGCACCGTTCATGGAGACGGTAAGCCGTACGTACGCATGAACGTTGCTTCCATTTCTATTTCGTATTTTATGAAATTGAATCATAATTATATAAAGATATATTACAATTAGAGTTTAATATCATATATAATATCATAACTCCATCCTTTATACGTCCGACATATGGTATTAACGAATCAAATCACTTTGAGGGGGCGGTAGTCCGCACTTCCTTAAATGAAGATATCACGTTTACCCATAATGGAAACCATAATGGTGTGACCAAAATGAAAAATACATAATCTTAAGGAAAACATAAACATATTATATATAATATATAAATATAGTGTCACTTAATGGCCACCTTTGAAGGTGTTAAAAGAATGCTGAACAATCATCATTTCGGGAGGCGGGAATTTGCCATCCACAGAAACAGTATTTTCATTAACCATTAGATGTAGGTGTGTGTAAGTGTAGCTAGAATCCTTCTTATAACAATATCCTAGTATAGGGAAGATACTTTTTTTGTTACAAAAGAAATTAATAAAAAGAGTTTAGGGGTTGGAGAATCAAAATAAAACAACAGAACACAAGTGAAGACATTACCTTAAAATAGGGTAACTCCCTTTGGTTTGAGATCAAAGGATTCCTTCAGATGACTTCTACCCAAAGTAAGGCTTCAAGGAGAAAGAGAGGAATGTGGAGAGACAAAATGGGCAGGGGTTGGCCGAGCCAAAGGCTTTGGAAGTGTGGGTAACGAGGTAGAGGTGGGGGCCTTTTTTAAGAGGAGAGGAGGGGCACTCTTGGAAAGTAAATAAATGTTACTTTATTTTAAAATTAGTTTCTAATTCAAAAGGTCCCATATTGATATAATTCAAGGGTAAGGTGATAAGGGTTCTAAATCCACCCATCCAAGAATTTTTTGACATGTGTAAGTCATAGATGATACATTATCTTTTCATTTTATTTAAATCCTTTATTAATGAGGTAATTGCTACATCATCATGATGTCATTAATTATTTAATTTATTTAATTTATAAAAATTATAATACAAATATCATGATGTCGGAAATCTTTTTAGCTTCCTAATTAATATTTATAGTAAAAAATATGACTTTTATAACCCCATTTAAAAATTGTTTTAGTTAAACAACGCATGTTTGTGTCATTTTAATTTTAACATAAAAAAAAGACATTAATGGCATTTTCCTACCAATGTGTCTCCATGGGGACCCCAAGTTGAACCATGGATTTTCTTGGTCTTCCATGACACATCCAATAAGGTTATGACATGTGTCTAGGTATTTTCATTTTCTTATAACATTATTTTTAACATAAATTGCACTAATTACCTCTAAGCACGATTAAAAACTTAAAAGTTACTATTCACCAAAATATTATTTTAATATCATTGAACCACATTTTACTTCTTAATGACAACCATGTATGTCGGATTTTTGAAAATCAAATCACAGAAGTGGCAAAGTTTCATTTAAACGAAAAATCAGTTTCTTTAACTACAACTTAGTGGTTTCACTATTTATAAAAAATTGATGTTTTTTAGAAAAATACCAAAACATCACCCTAAGCTATAATTGTTATTATTAATTAAAAATTATGTCTATTTTTCAAAACTCAAATCATATAAGTTACATTAATTAATTTAATAATTAATTCCCGTTGTCATGACAAATAGCATGTTTTAATGAAACAATAAGTATCAAAATATTAACACTAGTTTAAGTCCAATTTCAAAGTGAAATTGATTTCAATGACCACCATTGGATTAAATGGTAAAAATATATTCTAATTTCACTTCAAAACCAATTCAAAAAATAATCTAATCATATAAATAAATTATATTAAAAAGAGGTTTTGAATTAAAATACAACCTTTTTCACTATTCATTAAAAAATGAACTTTATTGGAAAAATACCAAAAATTCACACAAAGTAAATTTAGATGTCCCAATCATATATAATAAGTTTATTTTGACAAAAATAGCTTATAAAATTGTAAAAATATAGATTTAGAAATGGTTTTCCATCAAATGGTAGAAAAAAAATCTTTTAAAAATATTAGTGTATTCCATGCTTAAGATTGGATTTATTCTCATTTTAAGCCTCTAAAACACTATCTAATTCACTAATAGACATAGATAAAAATATCTATTATTCATTACTTACATGAGATGTTATATCCATCCCCCCTTTAGAAAATTGTGTCCCCACAATTTATTTACTTATCGAAAAAATGGGGGTACTTATCCCTCATTGAATTTTCATATTCCCATGTTGCCTCTTCCATCATGTGGTTTTTCCACAAAACCATTACCTGATGAATCAACATATTCCGTAACACTTCCTCCCTCTGGTCATGAATCTGGACCTCTTGTTCCTCACAAGATAGGTTCTTTTCCAGCTGAACTACCACTAGACTCAAAACATGAGATGGATCTGGCATGTACTTTCTCAGCATCGAAACATGAAAAACATTGTGTACCTGAGATAAACTCGGAGGTAAAGCCACCCAGTATGCAACTGATCCAACTCTCTCCATATTTTATATGGTCTAATTAACCTTGGACTCAGCTTTCTTTTCTTACCAAATCGCTTCACACTTATCCATGGTGAGACTTTGAGAAAAACATGATCACCTACCTCAAAAGATAGATCCTTCCTCCTGTTGTCCGCATAACTCTTCTGCTTGCTCTGAGCTATTCTCATGTGTTTCTGTATCAGCTGAACTTTTTCTGCCAACTCTTCTACCAATTATGGTCCCATAAGCTTTCTTTCACCCACTTTATCCCAAAAAGATGGAGTTTGACACTGCTTCTCATATAACTCCTCAAATGGTGCCATCTGTATAGTAGAATGAAAACTGTTATAATATGAAAATTCAACCAATGAAATATGTTGGTCCCACCTTCCCTGATAATCCCTAGATCAAGAACATAGCATATTCTCTAATTTCTGAATTGTTCGTTCTGACTGCCCATCTGATTGAGGATGAAAAGCTGTACTAAAATTTAATTCAGTACCAAACGACTTCTGAAGGCCTTTCCAAAAGTTAGAAGTGAACCTGTGATCACGGTCAGATACAATGGAGAGGGGAACTCCATGTAACCTGAATATCTTTTTAAGATACAAATGTGAAAGTTGATATAGGGAAAAATTATCTCGTATAGCATGGAAATTAGCAGATTTAGTCAAGCGATCAACAATAACCCAGATTTCATTATTACCTCGAGGGGTCTTCAGCAATTCCACAACGAAGTCCATGGATATATTCTCGCATTTCCACTCTGGCACTGGTAAAGGCTGAAGCATCCCTTTCGGTAACTGTCACTCTACTTTAACCTGTTGACATGTCAAACACATCATAGTAAAATCAGCAATATCCCTTTTCATTCTATCCCACCAGTAATACTCCCGCAGATCTCTGTACATCTTAGTACAACCAGGATGAACTGAAAATGGAAACTATGACCTTCACATAACAACTCTCCCTTCAACTGTGAATCTCAAGGCACACACAATCTTTTCCCCAATCTCAAAATGCTATCATTATCAATGTTTAATTCTGGCAACTTGCCTTTCTGAACAAGCTCTACCTTTTTCTGCAACTCACTGTCTTGCTTCTGTGATTTTCATGATTCTTTCTGATAGAGAAGATTTCACTAATATCTGAAATAAAACAGATTAACATCCTGCACCAACAACTTCTATGCCAAAGTTCATCAAATCCTTAACCAATGGATCACGTTCCAAATGCAACATTTCTAATGAAACATTACTTTTTCGACTTAAAGCATCAGCCACTTTATATGCTTTTCATGGATTGTAACAAATTGTACAATCATAATCCTTGATTAATTCTAGCCATCTCCTCTGTCTCATGTTCAATTCTTTCTGAGTTAATATATACATTAAACTTTTGTGATCGGTATATATTTCAAACTTTACTCCATACAAATGATGCCTCCAAATTTTTAAAGCGAAAACTACAGCAGCTAATTCCAAATCATGTGTAGGGTAATTTACCTCATTAGTTTTCAACTATCGTGAATCATAAGCAATTATATGATAATTCTTCATTAGGACACAACCAAGTCCTTTCAATGAAGCATCACTGTATATAACAAACTCCCCATTCCTGGAAGGTAGTTCCAAAACTGGAGCATTCACCAATCTACTTTTCAATTCCTAAAAACAATCATCACATTCTTTTGTCCAGATAAAATTAACACCCTTCCGAGTTAGCTTAGTCATTGGACTAGATAACCATGAAAAAATTCTAACAAACCTTTGGTAATAGCCTTTCAAACCAAGGAATCTACGAATATATGTTATATTTGTGGGTCTTGGCAATTCTTCACCAACCTTTATTTTTGCAGGATCAATGGTTATCCCAAATTTAGAAACAATGTGACCAAGGAATGAAATTTTTTTCAACCAAAACTCACACTTGCTGAATTTCCCATACAATTTCTTTTCATTTAAGGTTTGAAAAATAACCCTTAAATGCCTTTCATGGTCCTATTTACTTTTATAAAACACAAAAATATCATCAATGAAAACCACCACAAACATATTCAAGAACTCATGGAAAATTCTATTCATTAATTCAATTAATACAACAGGTGCATTGGTTAGCCCAAAAGGCATTAATACAAATTCATAATGGCCATATCTTGTACGAGACACAGTCTTCGGAACATCTGCTTCATTTACCTTCAGCTGATGGTACCCCGATCTCAGGTCAATCATTGAAAAAAACTTAGCTCCCGGGATCTGATCAAACAAATCATCGATATGAAGAAAAGGATATTTGTTCTTAATAGTGATGTTATTAAAGGATCTATAATCAATGAAATGTCTCATAGAACCATCTATCTTTTTAACAAATAAAACAGGAGCACCCCATGGTGATGTGCTAGGTCGAATGAAACCTTTCTCTAATAAATCATGCAATTTCTCCTTCAACTCTAAAAGTTCAATTTGAGACATTCGATAAGGGGGTTTTGAAATTGGCTTACCATCAGGAACTAAGTCAATAGTAAATTCAACTTCCCGATATGGTATTATTCCAGGAAACTCATCAGGAAAAACATCAGGATACTCAATTACCACTGGCACATCATTAATCTGAACAGTTCCCTTGTTTTCAAAAATATGTGCAAGGTAACATTCATTTCCATAATTTATATGTATCTCGACCTCTTGATAAGTTATCAACAGTAAGAGTTCATTCTTGTACACAAACTGAAAGTCATTCTGAAAAGAAACTTCTTTAGCTCTATAGTCAATCTTAGCATGGTAAATAGAGAGCCAATCCATACCCAGGATAACATCAAACTCTACTAGAGGTAGAACAATAATGTTTGCAAGTAGGTTCTTTCCACAGATAAGGATAGAAAGATTATTATAAATTCTTTTTGCCTCAAAATTTCCCCCAGGTGTTTTTACAACAAGGTCAGCAGTCATTTATTGAGATGTTATTCCCATTTTACTAGAAATGGTTTCAGAGATGAAAGAATGTGTGGACCCCAAATCAAACAACACACTTGCATAATCTGAAAAAACAAACAAAGTACCTGATAAAACTTCATTTGATGGCCTGACATCTGCTGATGTAGTTGAAAAGGATTTCACCACCCTTTTATGATTGTAGTCTAACTACTTATCATCACTCAAGCTCTTTGTCGGACACTTGTTTGCATAGTGACCCATCTCATTGCACTTAAAACAGTTCACTAACTGTAAATCAAATTTGGACTTACCATCACCTTGATCTTTTTCCGTGAAATCATGAGCCTTATGTCCTATCTTACCACATCGGTAGCACATTAGAAAATTCAGAAGGCATTCCCCGACATGCTTTTTATCACATTTATCACAAACTGGAAACTTAGTTTTCTTACCATCAGACTTTTTTGAAGAATTCTTCCATTTCTCTTAACACTTCGGTCTCTTCTTCTTCTGGTTGTTATAGAACACTTGATCATTGGAAAACACCATTTCCACCTTCTCAGCACATCGAACAAGATTTTCATAACTTTTAAACTCACTAGAAGCTAATGCCCTTCGATATTTTAGTTTTAATCTTGAGTAAAAACAATTGATTTTACTATCAAGGTCTCGGATAATATTTGGAGCATACCCTGCCAATCGAGTGAACCACTCTTCATAGAAAGCCACTGAGTCTTCCTCTTTCCTCAATTCCAAGAATTGTTTTTCCATCCTAAGTCGAACAACCATAGAAAAATACTTCTCAAGAAACATACCTTTGAATTCATCCCAGTCAAGAGAATCAATCTCATCAGCATCCCAGATATTTTTAACCATCGACCACCACTGATCTACCTCACCCTGTGAATGGTAAATAGAAAGACCAACATTTTGATTTTCAGAACACCCCATGACATCGAAAATATTCTCCAGTTCTTTAATCCACCCTTCATCTAACACATGGTCAGATGATCCTCTGAATGATGGGGGATTTTGCCTCATGAAATGTTCCACCACTGACATGTTCCTCTGTGGTTGATCTGGCTGATCTCGTGCAAGGATACCACCAACATTTATCGCATGAGTCAACTGCACCATTACTACAACAAACTATTCAGTTCCAATTCCGATCATCTCAGGATGCTGATTCGGATGGTTATTTCCTTCTATATTCCTTCCTAGCACTACATCCCTATTTCCTCTGCAGAAAACCACTCTAAACAAACATGTCTTAAATGAAGCAACATGGCAATCTTCAAATGCTATATCATTTCAAAAAAAAAATTATTTTTGGATAATCATTTAATAGAATTCTAACTTCTAAAGTTATCTAAACCGACCTTTGATACCAACTATAAGGCCCCGACCTTAATCATTACTTAAACGTGAGATATTTCAAGAATACACCTAGAGGATATTTTTAGGTTTAGAGTAATAGAGAATTAGATCATAAAACATTCATTACATTCCACATTTAAACAAAGAGGTTACATAAAAGATAGTATTAATTTTTACCATCAATGGAAACATATTAAAAATAAAACATGGATTCTATCATGACACATTCTTGAAACTATAATCATATCATGTACCTTTCCCTTGACATATGAAAAAAAATTCAAGAACATGGGATGAGAATAAAAAGCTCAGTATGGGATATAAAAATATGGAAAGTAAACATGGGTATATATATACATAAGAATGAAATCATACATTACCCATAAAACATAAGCACTTTAACATACCTCATCAAATCATGAATAAATCATAGAAATCATTAGACATAAAGATAACTTGAGGAATTCATAACATTCTTACGTAGGGAGTAACCATATTGGTAACATTTGATATACCCATCACAATATATTCCCTAAATCTCTTCGGAGAAACCTTAACGTTTCACGCCTTTGTTTTAACCAATGCATTGGAGAGCTATATCGGGCTCACATGCCCTTAGTTTATCACAGAACGACCCATCTACATAATAATTCCCAAGAACCTCAACATAATGGTATCACATAAAACATGCATAAAGGAAACATAAAATTTCCACCTTTCAATCACAAGATATCAATACTACACATTGATATAAAAACATTATGAAAAATATTTTCAATACCAAAATAAAAGAAAATTAAAACATGGTATTTATTTTTCTTTTTAAAAAATGTTATGTCTTGTAGAGTAAGCCGAAACTCAAATAATGGTCATGGCGGTGGAGAAGTCGTTGTCACCGCATACGTACGACAAACACTTACCCTTTTGTCGTTTAGTAAACTCATCATATAAAAAATATTCCTTTTGAATAAAATTAAATGGAATAGGGGTTTATACACCGTATAAAAGAAGGTTTTGTATAAAACAAAATATGCCTCAATGAAAGGATATTGAGACGAAGTCCCATACCTCGGGTCCGACTTGACTCGGTCGTTCTTTAATCTCATGAATAATAAACTTGAGTTAATTTATACTTGTTTAAGAACCTTTTTCAGGTTCATTATTCCTTTTATATCACCTATTTCCATGTCATGAACACTATGTAATTATTTAAGTTAATAACGGTCTTTTTAACGATCATTGGTACTTGAGTAAAAAATAAACCCTTTATAATTACAATTTGATCATGTATCCATTATATCCAAAATTTTATTCATGATTTAGATATCATATATACCATATATATCCAGTACATGCATGAATTTATAATATTACATAACATATAGAGGTAAGAAATGAAATGCACCGTTCATGGAGACTCTAAGCTGTACGTACGCATGAATGCTACCTCCATTTCTATTTCGTATTTTATGAAATGTAATCATAATGATATAAATGTATATTACAATTCCTGTGTAATATCATATAAAATATCATAACTTCATCCTTTATACATCCCACATATGGTATTAATGAATAAAATCACTTTGAGGGGGCGGTAGTCCGCACTTCCTTAAATGAAGATATCGCGTTTACCCATAATGGAAACCATAAAGGTATGCCCAAAATGAAAAATATAGAAGCTTATGGAAAACATAAAAATATTATATATCATATATAAATATAGTTTCATCTTATTGGATAACTTTGAATGTCTTAAAAGAATATTGAACAATCATCGTTTTGGGAGGCAGAAATTCGCCATCCACGGAAATAGTATGTTCATTAACCATTACGTGTAGGTGTGTGTAAGTTTAGATCGAATAATTATTATAAAAAAATACTATTATATGGAAGATACTGGTGTTTTTACAAATTAAATGAATAAAAAGATTTAGGGGGTTGGAGAATAAAAATAAAACAAAATAACACAAGTGAAGACATTACCTTAAAATCGGGTAACTCAATTTGGTTTCAGCTCAAAGGCTTCCTTGGGAAGACTTCTTCCCAATGTGAGGCTTCAAGGAGTAATAGAAGGAAGTTGAGAGACAAAATGGTTAGGGGTTGGCCGAGCCAAAGGCTTTGGAAGTGTGAGTAAGGAGGTAGAGGTGGGGGCCTTTTATAAGAGTAGAGGAGGGTCACTCTTGGAAAGTAAAGAAATGTTACATTATTTTAAAATTCGTTTCTGATTAAAAATGTCCCACATTGATAAAATTCGATGTTAAGGTGATAAGGGTTCTAAATACACCCATCCAATAGGTTTTGGCCATGTCTAGTTTATAGATTTTACATTATCTTTTCATATTATTTAAATCCTTTATTATTGAGGAAATCGCTGCATTATCATGATGTCATAAATAATTTAATTGATATAATGTCTAAAAATTATAAACAAAATATCATGATATAGGAAATCGTTTTATCATTCTAATGAATATTTATAGTAAAAAATCAGACTTGTATAACCCCATTTAATTTTTTTTTAGTAAAACAACTCATGTTTGTGTTATTTTAATTTTAACATTAAATAAAAGGATATTAATGTCATTTTCCTACCAATGTGGCTCCATGGGGTCCCCAAGTTGACCCATGGATTTTCATGGTCGTCCATGACACATCCAATAAGGGTAGAACATGTTTCTAGGTATTTTCATTTTATTATAACATTATTTTTACCTTAAATTGCACTAATTTCCTCTAATAGCGAATAAAAACTTAAAAGTTACTATTCACCAAAAAATTATTTTAATCTCATTGAACCACATTTTAATTCTTAATGACAACCATGTATGTTGTATTTTTGAAAATCAAATCACAGAAGTGGAAAAGTGTCATTTAAACAAAAAATCAGTTTCTTTAACTACCACTTAGTGGTTTCACTCTTCATCAAAAATTGAAGTTTTTCAGAAAAATAAAAAAACATTACCCTAAGATATATTTGATATTATGAATTCAAAAATGAATTATATTTTACAAAATTCAAATCATATAAGCTCCATTAATTAATTTAATAATTAATTCCCACTATCATGACAAATAGCGTGTTTTTATGAAACAATAAGTATCAAAAGATTGACACCAGTTTAAGTCCAATTTCAAAGTGAAATTGATTCCAATGATCACCATTGGATTAAATGGTAAAAATATATTCTAATTTCACTTTGAAACAAATTCAAAATATAATTTAATCATATAAATAAATTATATTAAAAAGAGGTTTTGAATTAAAATACAACAATTTTCACTATTCATTAAAAAATGAACTTTGTCGGAAAAATACCAAAAATTCTCACAATGTATATTTTGATGTCCCAATAATACAGAATAAGTATATATTTACAGAAATAGCTTATAAAATTGTCAAAATATATATTTAAAAATGGTTTTCCATTAAAAGGCAGTAAAACAGTCTTTTAAAAATACTAGTGTATTCCATGCTTAAGATTGGATTTATTCTCATTTTAAGCCTCTAAAACACTATCTAATTCACTAATAGACATAGATAAAAATATCTGTTATTCATTACTTACATGAGATGTTACATTATATAACCCTCAATGAAGAATTTAGGTTCATAAAAAACATGATTCTCAAAGAATTGAAATTAAGACACAACTATTTTACCGATTTGGTGTCTTTTGAAAATAATCACCATGAACGAATGATAATAAAATGGACTTAAAAAACAACTAAATTTATATATAACAATAATTTATTAATCCCATAATTATTATACAGAACACGCAAATGGAATGGGTGTTTCATAAAGAATGTATATCACTGAAATAAAAAGTTATATTAAATCCCCATTAATTGAGTCTTAACACTCATTGAACTCATTAAAACATAATATATAATAATTATTAATGTCTTATAAATATATAAATGAAACATGTTATTTAAATTAATATCATATTTTTTTATTATGGATTTATGTTACCCTATTGTCAAAAATTATATGTTAAGGTATCACTTTGGGTAATATCTGCTTGGTTTTTTAGAGGTATCTTAATTTGTCATATATTTTGTCATTATATATATATCATTATTTACAGAATTAAAACATGATTTAAATATAATATATAGTCATTTTATGTGTATTATAATAGTACATTGAATATATAATTATGAAATGGAATATTCTGCTCATTGAGAGGGTAAGTTGTATTTACGCTTGAACGCTATTTATTTTTAATTATCATGTTCTAAGAAAGAATGTAATATATATATATATATGTATGTATATATATATATATATCACTATTATATAAGCATTATAATATCATATATATCTTATATATCTTATATATTCATTAAACTCATCATTATACTCTTCATGTAGTGTATGAATGAATAAAATCGCTTTGAGGGAGAGGTAGCCCGCATTTCCTCAAAATAAATTATCGAATTAAAAAAATAGAAAGTATAAGTAATTGTGATGTAATATAATTAAACATTATTAATGAAATATTAAACATAATATATAACTTATATATATATATATAAATGTTCCCTCATAATTTCCATCATGAGAGGTAGTAAAGGAAAAATGAAGAATCATCGTTTAGTGAGGAGGTAGTTCATCGTACATGTAAACACTATATTCATTACCCATTAGACAAAAGAGAATTTATGTGTAGTTTAATGAAATGTGATAACACATCATAGAATATTTTGGATTTTGTTTTCGTTATTAAATCATGGAATAATGAGAGTGGAGGTGGTGTAGAATGGAAATAAAAGAATGATCTTGAAAGAATCTGTTACCTATTATTCAGGTAACATCATTTTTTGTGTGTCAAAAGGCTTCCTCATATTTATTTATATAAAATGGGAGGCATAATAGATTAATATAAGGATGTTCAGAAACTTATTTTGTAGATATTTTATGAGCCTATGTTTTTTGATATCTATGAAGAAGAGGAAGACGTTTGGATATTTTCTATTGAAGGGAAATGACACACTAGTCATTTTTGAAAATAAGATAGGTGTACCCAAGATTTTACCTTATAAAATTCAAATTAAACATAAAATATTAATTAATTTATGTTAAACGGTTATTTATTTCCCAGAAAATGTGTTTTTTATAATTTTCTAGTTCATTTTGGTAATTACATTTAATGTGTATTACTTTATTAACCTAATTGTTTTCTATTAACTATTGAAATTAAATTTAATCATTTCAAATAATTTTTTTTCAAAAAACACCTTATTAGAAATTATTAATTAATATTATTAAAGATATATAATCCATGTTTAGAAATTATAATCACATAATTGGTAGAAATTAATCTATGATTACTCTCGCTAACGGGACAACAATACAAAGATTTAAAATAAAAAACATCCAAATTTTAGGTACGTTTTTATACCCAATTTAAAAGGGAAATTTATTCCTATGAGATAAATTGGAATAATTGATAAATATGTTCTAGTAATATGTTTAAACCAAAATAAAACACAATTTATCATTATAAATAAATTATAAAAAAATGATCTTATGAATTAAAATCCTATATTTTCATTGTCCATCAAAAAATAATGATTCTCCATAAGATCCCAAATAATCCCCATATAACAATATTGATTATATAAATAAAAAATTGATTTAATTGTGTAAAATTATATTTCAAAATGTTCCAAAAATTCATTTTATAATATTTCAAAAAAGTACTTTAAATGTTATTTATTTGATAAAATTTTATTTTTAAACATATAAGAATTGAACAAAAAATTATATATTTCATTATCAAAATGTTTTATTTATATAAACCCATTATAAATATTATTTTAATTATAGTTATCACTAGTATTGGTACTATGATTAATGAATATATTCTAATTATATCATTTAAATAATTATAAAAATGAAAATAGGTTTTGTAGAAACACAGTGTTGTGTGTTGTGAATGCCATTTTGGTGTTTCATGTAACGTATGAAAAGATGGTTGTTGGTATCAGTATTACATATAGATAATGTTAAACATTATATTGTTTTTTGTGCATGAATATATTATTATTATATATAATTAAATCCAAAAATATTACATTATTATAAAATAAACAATTTTCCGTGGTAGGTGAAATGAAAAATATCACAATGGTTGAATTATTTCAAATAAAAATAATTAAAAAAATATGAGGGGTTACCATATCCCCCCTTAAATTGAATTTCACTGTAAAAATTAATCTCAGTAACAAATGTTTTAGTACATTAAATTTCATTCATAGAAACCCACAACATAAAATTTGATAATAAAACATCACATAAAATTGAAATGATTGAAAAATTATGGTTACCAAAAGTATCATATAACTATATTTCAAAATAGGATAAAATAGGTTGGGGTTAATGATTGGATATTATAGAATATTGTAAATATTTATAAGGATTGATTGAAGTTATGAATAAAAAAACTGAATTATCATTGAAAATTTTAGGACCACAAAGTCATCAGTTACTGATGATTAAATGTCAATTAGATCACAAAAGTTAAGGTATAAGGAAAAATAAAATTTAATTTCATCATTATCCAAATGTTGAGTAATTAATTTACTAAACAATAATATGACTATTCAAAATTACATGATATATTTCTTCAAAAAAATCATTCTTTAGTTGTTCTTTTTTAAATTTATTATAAATCCATTACATCATGTAATGGACAACAAAAAATTAATTTTGATACCTGAAGTGAAGAATAAATATGTTAACATATCCTAAGGCTCAAAATATAATGAATAGTAGAACTATTTTTCTAAAACTACACTTAAAAATCAGTATAATTAATACGTAAATTGCTAAAAATAAAAAGCAACAATATTTTTTCTCAGATATATTTAATCATAAAAATTATGTGTACATTAGAATTGGAGTCACATCTAATAGTGGCAGTCATGAAACACATATTTTTAATTCGTTCAGGGGTTTAGGACCTGTGACCTCTCCAGACATGATTGGTTGTCACCTAATATACATGATTTCATTGTGTAAACCTATAATAATATAATTCCAAAAATATGATGGACAACCTTAAAAAAGTTTAATAACCAAATACCATTTTTACAATAGTATTCCATACCATTTCAATACATAATTACTTCAACCAAAATTTAACTTAATATTTCATATACTATTTACAATTTAACCCTTCTCAAAGATGTAAATCAACGAAGATATAATTATTGTCATGAAATCATATTGAACATAAATCTGAATATATCAAAAAGTAGTTCATGGTTTTCAAATTCCATACATGAGTGTACCCACTTCATTAATTCTGTTAAAACATGGTAATATTCTGAATTATCATAAATACATTTGGACAAAAAGAAATATTCATTATTACAGTTGTTACTAGATGTATATAATAAATATAAGAAGAGGTTATCTTAATAGTTGATGTAAATATACACAATGTTAATAATTATATCTCGGGTATTCTATATAATCTAATTTACTTTTGCATAACCAAAATATCATTATCAAAACATCATTATCCCAGTTTCATGCATCAGTTAGGAATTACCTTCCCATAATCAAAATATCACCTTTCCATGAAATAATTTTTATATACCCTCACTTCCATTCGATATATATATATATATAAATCATTAATGAATTTTCTTATTTAAAATAATTAAATATTTCATGATTTATATAAAATAATCTATGAATTCCGAAATATAAATAATATCTCCATCAGTCATTATTCATGAAACATTCCTTAGGCATCAACAACACAATTCTTCATACCATATTCGTAGAATATGAATTATGAATAATTTCATCAGGTTCGAAAAAATTATTTTAATCATAATTATTATGTTTATTATTAAAAAACTATGGATGAATAACACAAACCTTTATCCATTTTGATTTCAGAATTGTTAACATCAGAAGTATAACTAATACTCATACCACTATACTCATTTTCCTTATCATATTCCCACATGGGAAATAAATTCACATATGGAACATATATTACACATATGAAACATTATATTTTATAAATGTTCCTTATATTTCCTTCTATTTACCAAAACTGTAATGCATAGTGTGAGAAAATGTTTTATTATAGAAAAACGTTGTAATACTGAAAAATAATTACATATATGGGGTCAAAATTATGGAACCTTATATAATATATAGAACGTCAGGATTATCCTAGATTATTCATAAGTAGATTACATTTATATCCATCATTATGGTTCAAGATGTAATTCTAAATTCCCTAAGAATGTCTCCAGGGAGTGTAAGACTAAGAGTTTAGTGAGGCATATTGTCAGGTATATGAATACCCATTGTCAGGGCCGAAACATCTTATCAGAGTTTTCCCCCAATTTACATAAATTCCAGAGGCAAATCCACATTTAGTTTAAAAAATAATAATTTTTTTATAGGAAACCAGTCACTATATCACTTACCAATATTCTAAGAGTTTTTCTTAAATTTTAACTCTTCCATAAACATATCAGAAGAGAAATCCCTAGAAATATGATTGGAAATGTAACAAGGGATATCACTAATCATTTCTCATAATATTTACCAAATTTTGTATAAAACATCTCATTGACTCCACATAGAGATAATCATGATTAACATTCATGTATATTACCATATATTAGTTTAATATTCGTTACATTATGAAAATACATGCATGTGGATCATAGTAGTTTAGTGTCTTTGAAAACATGGAAACAAAGTATTCTACCCTGTTGAAATATTTTCATATTCTCCCATAAGGATATCCAACAACCATTCGTCAACCTAAAACCAATATACAAAACATGGGGAAATGAATGATACAAAATTGGTTGTCTTAGATGCTCAGTATTGTTAAATAATTGAAATGTGTAAAAAAATCAGTAACATATGTGTGTGAGAACATTATCATGATAATTAAATGATCATATCCTTTATCTCAATGATCAAAAACATGAATAAGGGGAAAAAATATTTTATGTTCATATGAAATGAATCATATAAAAATAGAAAACATGATCCATAAAATAAAAATATAATAATTATACATTGAATTTATGGCACAAACATATGTTTATAATTTTGTGAACATGTATTTGTAAGATCGAAATGATACTCATTGTATTGTTTAAATATTTATTTAGATGCTCAATATACAAGGGGGGGGGGTGAAATGCATACTTTAAAAAATTCCTTTGGAAATTTTAAAGGTAGTAATGTTTATCAAAGTTAAACATGGAAAACTCAAAAGTACTCTTAGTTCTATAAACATTCTTGTTTCCGGAAATGTGGTTCTAGAAATGAAACATATGAATAGTTTACAATGATAATGATTCTACCTTAAAGTGTATACAATCTTACAAAACTGAGAACAAGTATGAGAACATATAAAATAGTTATACATTCCTTGGCAACCAAAATGCAGCGAAAAAAATGAAACAACATAGGTAACAAGTATTAAATATTTTAACCCAAAGAGAAGGATATCCAATAATCATTGATAATGGTCCCTTTATTTATATTTTCAAGAATGTATTTCATAACCACACAAGGTAATGCCCTCAGTACGAATTTCAAAATCAGTCTAGCTATCCTCGCAAGCCCTTGAAGTTCAACGTAGTCAGCAGCTCAGTCTTCCTATCCTTGGACACCCTCGATTGTACTCAGCAACATTCAAAGTCGCACGAAGAAATTCTGAAAAAATTGTTCATAACGCACAAATATTTAATGTGTCTATATATAAATGACATTAGTGTCATGAAATCTCTATATTTTTAGAATAGTATTTAGCTATTTCAAATGAACTCCTATGTATAGGAACAACTGCAATGGTCGGCTCCCACCTCCAACTGTCATATTTTTCCTTGATTATTCGAGGGACCTCTAAATGTGTCACTCAATCAACGGTTGGTGATAAACAGAATTCAGGCATTTGTTTTATAATTCATGAAAGAATAATAAAAAATAGATTTGAATAACTAAATCCGTTTTTCTGAATGTAATGAAAAATAAATTTTAAGAGTCTAACCCAAAAACCATTCGGTGTCTACAATACATGAACATTCATAATTTATATTCAAATGAATTAGGAACCTTAATTCTATAGAATTAAAAAGTCATATTTTCAAGGAAATTCGTTTTTTTAATTCATATGAATTAGTAGTGTGAATTCATAAGAATTCAGAATCTAAACTCAGAAAATTTCGGAGTCTTAATTCAGATATTTCGGAGTCTGAAATCTGAAATTTCGGAGTCTGAATTCAGAGAATTGGAGTCTGAATTCAAAATGTTTGGAGACTGAATTCAAGGAATTCATAGTCTGAACTCATAATCTTAGGAGTCTAAATTCATAGAATTTAGAGTCTGATCTCATAATGTTCGGAGTCTGAATGCAGAGAATTCAGAACTTGAATTCGGATCCTGAATATAGAATTCTCTATGTATAAGTATTTATAATATTCCATGGTATTAGTTATGAAACAAAATTTTATCCTTAGACAAAAAATGAGTTATATTATAATATGAACAATGAAATCATGGTAAGGATGAATTAATTTATGGATGGGAAATTTCCTGGTGAATATAAAATATATGGAAATGAAATTTGCCTTATGATAATGTGTTTTTGATTTTCAAAACAAGAAATATTGGAAACTTCATAATGAAAATTATTGGATCAACAATATTACCCTTTTTTTAAAGAAAAAAAAATCCTTACGAAAAGGAATATAAGGACTTAGAAAATATTTTTCTAGACTCTGAAAAACAAATATCTCATTTAACACATTGTCAGAGATAAATATGACTAACTCCCCTATAGGATTCGGATAAACTAATGTTTGTATTCTTGATTCTCGGATTGTGACTTAGAAATTTATTTCATATGAAAAAAATCTTGGATAATAAATCCCACTTATTTGAAATCCCCCTTACATAAGGGAATTTTTTCTTTTACATTGTATTCATTTTTAAAATTCCATTCTCCCCCTTTGGGATTTTCAAAACAGATTAATGGGAATGAAAAAGAAAATATGGTACCTGAAATATTAGTACTAAATAAGAAAATAAATAAAGGGAATACCTAAATTTCATTAGGATCGGATAAATTTAAACAAATAAGGAATACAAAAAATGATCACAATTTAATAAAATTATCCTTCCTTGTCCTTCGGCATCATCTTATTTACTGTAGTTTTGAGCTTCTTGAGTTCCTTATGATCCTCCTCTATATATTTGGGAAGCTTATCCTGATATCAAGTTTTCTTCTATAAGGCTTTGATTTATTCTTCCTGAGCCTTAAGAGATTCTTCCTTCCATATTATAACATATTCTTGTTTATCAAAAATTTCCATAAGTGTGATTCTAAGATCTATTTCCCTCTTCAATCTCTGAGCGACTGAATATAGCTTCCCATTCAGATCGTTCACTTCTTGCATCTGAGAATTCTGTTCGAGAGTTATCTTTTCTTCAAAACTATTTAAGAGAACCTTGATCTTCACATATTCTATGTCAAATTCATCCTTGAAACTTTCATGGAATTCATCTATATTTCTCATTCCCTCTATATTTTTCATTGAACATAAGTTCATCTTCATGCACGATCTTTTGTGGGCTTCATAGTTTATGAAAAAGGTTTTGAAACTAGCCTCAATCTTGATTCACTTATCCATCACCATTGATACAGAATCATAATTCTTATTTAATTAGTTTTAAAGCATATGGCATCTGGATACTATGCTCTGAAATATTGGGATACTTTCAACATTATTTTTCATGTATTGGTCAAAAAATTCATGTACAAGAGAGGACAATTCCGAATCGGAGATTTTTCTTGGTGATGATTCATTTTCTAACTCAGTAGCTTTCCTCTTTAAAGAACCTCCAATATCTTTCTTCTTTACCACAACCTTTGTAGGTATATCAACTACTACATATTATTCTTTTTCAAACTTCTAAATGAATTCCTCTTTATGAGGATATTCATGTTCACTATCAGAAAGCTTAAAATTTTTGTCATTATCAATGTATTAATTTTTAGATCCTACCATAACATCATATGGGTGAATTAAATCATTACTGATTCTTTATTCTATAGATGGTTTGTTTAATTTGTCTTTAGCCTTCTCTTCATCCTTCATAAAATTAGCAAGCATTGATGATTCAGCTTGAGAAGTGTGGAATTATAATTTCTTAGACGAGATTTACTTCTCATGGAAATACTAAAATTTCCTTATCAGATATTAAGTATCAATACTACCTTCTTCTTCTTCATTTACTACTTATTTTTCATCTACTTCTTTTTCTTGGACTGTTTTCGGTGTCACAAAATTCATTCATGGAGACTCAGGTAATGGTTTTATCAAGATGGATTCTGATTCCGAAATATTCTAAGATGCATTCTCAGTAGCCTTTAGAAGGGACTGAACGATTTCAGCCTCAGAAAACTTCTTCTTAGGATTCTTTTCTTTCTCTTTCTTCTCAAGTTCTTCATATTCCTTCTCCGCTAAATAATTTTCTTTAGCAGGGTCCAAGCCAATCATATGCTCCCCTTCTTTCTGATTTTTCGTGTCTTCATTCCACATTTCTAAAAATTCCTCAGGATTGGATTAATGTTTCTTTAGCTTCGGAGTTACGGATTGGGTTTCCATAGCCAATGAGTTTTTTTTCCTTTTCTTTCACATCCTTCACATTCCTTTTCCTTCCACCAACATTAGATGTTTCAGCCACCTCCTATTTCTTTGTAAGTGCTTCAACATTCTCTTCATAAAAATCAAAGATTACATCATATTCATTAAAAAAGACAACTTTAATCCTTCTCAGGGTTCCATCTCTCAGAAGTATAAATTTTCAATTTCTTGACTTATATTTTCAAGGAAATTTGAATGATTTTATAAACAGAACAATAATATTTGATAGAAAGGTTTGATACATAATAAACTATGCCATTACAGTTCCATTCAATATGTTCTCAATCATAACCAAAATATTCTTAAACAAGTTTATCTTCCTCAGGATCACCATGAATTATAGAATGTACATATCACTTTTCATTCAACGTTTCCTTGTCTCCAATTCGTTTTATGATGAATAATTTAACCCACAATTAACGAATATGATAATTTATAGTCATGTGAAGAATCTTCGGAGTCTTTACTTCTTAGTGACCATGGAAAGTCATGGCCTTCACCTTATCAAAACATCATTGAACATTATGCAGCATATGACAACAAAAACTCAGATTCACCTTCATAAGAAATACTAACTAAGCTTGTATCCTTGGTGTATGAAAGTTAATATGTCTTTCAATAACATTTGAAAGAAATCTTACATGTCCATTCTTCCTTAAATAAAACTACATACTCATAGAATTCTATTAATAAATCGGGACATACCAAATCCTAATCATTTGGTTTTGAATGTAAAACACTTTACAACCCAATCAACTTTATATTCTAAGAGTTAATAGAATAATAATTTGCTAAAAACATCAGATCAAATAACCCTTATCTTTATATCTGCCATTCAAGGATTGGTTTGGGAATTGGCATGTCTTTTTTATAAAATACATTGGCAGAAAATAAGATTTAAGAAAGTTAAGAGAAGTTTAGAATGAGAATATATATGAGGACAAACCTTCAACACACAGAATCTTGAGTTTTTATGTGATTAAACCATCAGGGGTCTTTCATATTGGCAATTGAGGTGAGGGTTCGACTTCCATTCTCAATCCAACGGTTAAAAAATATTCCGATCAGATCTGACAGTTGAGATGATCACTGGATGGAAATTTTGATAGAATCCTATCTTCTGTGGGTTTTTAGGAAAAAAATTTGGATATAAGAAAAATATAATACAAAAATTTAAAAACAGATGGAATAACAACACTTAAAAGATGATTATGAAAATATATGAAATGAAACATACCTTTCATATTTCTAGAATTATTATTCGTATTGAGAAAAATTCATCTGGAAGATCATTAGATTCCAAAAAATTTGATAACAAAAATTTTCAATACAAAAAATCTCCATTTCAAAAAATTTATGTTCAAAAAACTTTATTATGAAAATTTTGACTTCCAAAATATTCTTTAGGAAAATTTTGAGTATGAAAATCATCATTACGAAATTTTTAAGTATGAAAATCATCATCACGAAACTTTTGAGTACAAAATCTTCATTTTCAAAATTATATGTACAAAAATCATCATTATCAAAATTTAAAATACACAAGAGAAAAAAGAAAAAAAATTACTACGAAAATATTTCATTATGAAATGTTTTTAACTAAAAAAAATTATAATATCAAAATTTTGTGGCTTTGAAAAAAAAAATTAGACCTCGATTTTTTTTAAATCTGTGAAAAAAATAAAGTCCCCCTATGAAAAAGATTTTCTTACTATAATGATATTGGTTTCAATTATAATTTATCATGGAATATTACCTTATAGTTATCATTTGTAACATCTATTTAATGTATTCTAATCTATCAGATGGTACAGATTTTTTGAAAATATCTAGATGATGATCTGGTGTTTTGATAAAATGAAGAATGATATCTCCTTTTTTTTTGTGATACCTAAGAATGTGATGCCTAATATATATGTGTTTTTCAGGAGAGTGAGGTGAATGGTTTTTACTTAATTCATTGACACTAGTATTATCACACAAATATTTGTTTTCGTAAAACTCATACCATAGTCTCTGAGTGTGTGTTGCATCCACAACACTTGAGCACAAAAACTTCCAGCAGCTACATATTCAACTTCAGTATTGGAAAGAGCTAATGAGTGTTAATTTTTTCATGACCAAGAAACTAATGAATCTACTAAGACATTAGATTTTCAGATTTACTTTTCCAATCCATTCTACATCCACCAATGTCCGTATCTAAAAAAAATTATAACAAAATCATTTCCAGAAGTATAAAAGAGTCCTAGATCCAAGGTACCATTTATGTAGTAAAAAAAAATTCACTAGCTTTAAATGAAATTATGAGCGATTGGATTGATATCTTGCACATAATCATAGTAATAACATTAAGTCTGAACAACTAGCTGTCTAGAAAGTATACTTCTAATCATACCACTAAAAGAAGTTTGATCTACCAGTTTCATAGCTTCATCTAGATCAAATGAATTTGAGGATCCAATGGGAGTACTTATACTCTTAGTGTTGTCGTATCCATACAGTTTAAGAAGATATTTAATATACTTAGTTTGGGATATATAGATTGTATCCGGTTTTTGAGAAATTTGAAAAGCAAGGAAAAATTTTAACTCACCGATCATACTCATTTCAAAATCATATTTCATTAGATCTGCAAAGGAATCAGTTAACGATTGCTAAGTTGATCCAAATATAATTTCATCATCATAATTCTGAACAATCAAAACATTTTTCTTATCTTTCATTATAAAAAGGGTTGGATCAACATTTTCTTTAATATAATTATTTTGAATCATAAATCATGTAAGTCTATCATACCATGCTCGAGGGGATTAATTAAGTCCATACTAAGCTTTGGAATGTATTTAAACATTTTCATGTAGTTTTGAATATTCCAAACCAGGAGGTCGTTCAACAAATAATTACTCTTGAACAAAAACATTATGGAAAGCACAATTAACATCCATTTGAAAAAGTTTAAAATAGAAAAATGATGCAAAGGCAAGTAGAATATGAATAGATTCATGTTTATTTACTAGATCATAGGATGCATCATAATATATTCCTTCTTGATGATTATAGAATTTAGAAAAAAATCTAGATTTATTTTTTACTATGATTCCATTTTCATCACATTTATTTCTGAAGGCCCATTTTACTCCAATAACAGATGTTTCCTTAGGTATTTCAACCAAGGTCTAGACATTATTCATTTAAAATTAATTTAGATCATCTTGTACAACATTTATCCAATCATCATCAATTAAAGATTCATTAGTTCTTTTTAGATCTAATTGTGAAATAAATGCTATATGTTTTACTTCATTTCATAAGGAACTTCTTCTCTTTAAATGTTTATTTACTTAACCAATGTTATTATCACTAAGATGATTCTTTAGAAAAAACTGATTTGGGTTTTGAAAAACCTGTTCATTATCCAATGGTAGGATGCCTTATGGGGTGAATGCTTTAGAAATATTTTTTTGAACATTTTCTTTATTAGAAGGTTTTTCTAACAAAGGATGATAATCAGTTTTTTAGTACACATACCACGATGTAGGTTGATGTTTTTAAAAAAAGGATCAGTTTCATCAAATTTGACATGTAAGATTTCTTCAACAGTACAAGTATTTTCATTGAAAACTCTATAAGCCTTAATGGTTTTTGAGTATCCAAAGGAAATTCATTCATTGCAAGATTGGTGCCAATTTCGGTATATTACATTTCGTATTCAGGATGAATACTTTACAACCAAAAACCTTGAAGTAGGAAAGTCTAGGTTTTCTACCATTCCATAACTCATTAGACGTTGTATTATGAAAAGGTCTAATCAAAACACAATTTATAGTATAAGATGCAGTCCTTACAGCTTCAACCCAAAAATGTATGGCAACTGAATATTCACTCAACATGGTTTTTGTTAACTCTTGAAGAATTTTATTTCTTATTTCAACAACACCATTGGGTTGAGGTGTTCTGGGTGCTCAGAAGTCACGAGTAATAGCTTTTCTACTACAAAAAAGTTTCAAAATTATAATTTTGAAATTCTCTTCAATGATCACTATGAATAGTTATCAATAGAATAGTTTTCTCATTTTTTAGATGGGGTCTAAATCTTTTAAATAAGAAATAGATTCAAATTTATTTGTTATAAAATAGACCCACATAAATCTAGTGTAATCATCAACTAAGAAAAATACATAATATTTTCTCCAATGATTCCAGTTTGTGTTGGAACAAAATGTCCCATATGCACAAACATTAATGAATCAGTGGTTGAGACTCCCCCAACTGATTTAAAACATGAATTATGTTACTTTCTATATTTAGAAGGATCAAAATATTTTTAAGAATAAAATATAAGCTATGATATATCCTTAACTAGTCTTTAATATAGGGTTTTCATAGGTTCCTAAGGATACAATGTCCTAACCTCTTATGCCACAACCAATAATGATCTTCAATTACACTAAGGCATGGTAGATATTGGATTCTATGTTCTTCTAAATTTAATGTCTACACATTCTCTTTCCTATTGGAAGAACGAATAAACTATTTTTTGCTATTGTGTACTAAACACTTGTCATTCATAAAATTTAAAGGGCAATATTTATCACATAATCAACTTATGCTACTGAGGTTGTGCTTAAGACCCTTAATAAATAAAATATTTGAAATTAATGTTTTTCAAACAAGAAAAATATTACCAAAACCAATAATTTCTCCCTTAACACTATATCTGAATGTATCATTTCCTCCTTTCGTCTTGATAATATTCTCAATGAATATTTTGTTACTAGTAATATGTTAGGAACATCTCCTATCCATGTACCTTGTATTTATGTTGTTATTGTCATTAATTTCAGGAAAATAAGATAGGTAGAATTTCAGAACCCAAATATTCTTGGATCTGGAAACATCATTAATAAAGATTTTATGAATCCAAATTTTCATTGAAAAATATGATTTATAAAAACCTAATGACTGAGTTTTTTTAAGGAACAATTTTTTTCCCAATCCCCACCACACTGACACTTAGTAAAGAATAACCAAAACAAGAATTATTCTTAAGATGTCAAATTTGGTAATAAATTTTATCAAAATTTTCCTTCCCTAAGGTAATGTTTGAAAAACACTTCTTTAAGGATATTATTTCTATCTATATTTTAATAAATAACTTCATATCCTAAAAAAACAGTTTTAGTAAAATAGTTAGGGTTGCAAATATTTGTAATACAAACAACTTGTTCTTGATCCTTAAAATATTTATCCTTCTCGGAATTAACTTCTTCATGGGTTTTTGAAATAATTTCAAATTCAAGAGTTTTCTTATCAAGATCTTTAATAAGATCTGATATTTCAATATTAAGAATAGAAATACTATAATTTTCCTTATCAATAATTTTATTGACTTTATAAATTTCATTCTCAAGAAGCTTAGCAATCATAGACAGTTCTTCATAGGTAGGTAAATTATTATCTCAATCAAAAGATGATTCGTCATCTGAGGATTCATAGTATTTTAGATCACAATAATTAGCATTCATGGACACATTAGTGGTGGATTCAGCATTGTGTATGTTTTCCATTGAATAATGATTTCCAGTTTGTAATATGGCTATTAGGATAAGTTTCTTCTATTTCGGAATATTTGTAGTTTGAGTATTCCTCACAATAGTCTCTACCACTAGCACTCTAGGTGTAATTATCCTTTAAAACATTCTTTGAATTAGATTTGTAGTACTTCATTCTATTTCTCTCAGAATTCTTTTCCATTCTATCTTTTGTCTAATGCATAAGAAAATATGGCCTTATATGTCTATCTCTTTTACATTCATAACAAGTGACATCATAGTATTTCTTATACATTAATTTTTTCTTGTTGTATCTATACACAACATCTTTCTTCCAAACTATCATCTTCATCATTCGAGCATGATCATCTAGTTCATTCTCAAAATGGTCACATTCACATGATTTAGATAATATACTAACATTCTTAGATTTAGATCTTGTAACTCTCTCAAAAGCCTAGGCATTCATATTATTATAAATAGTTGTAAAAGAAACACTTCCATTCCCATTACTCTTCTTAACGTCATCAGTATCTCCCTTCATTCTAGTCTCGTATTGAAGAAGAGTTCCAAAAATCTTATAAAGAGTGATCTGTGAGACTTTTCTATTCTCATCTATAGTTATTCTCATGGATTCCCACTCATTAGTCATGATGTCTATAATCAAGTTTAAAAGTGACTCATCATCCAAACCATTTTAACACATATATTGTAAGTTGTTGACAATATTCATAAATCACTTTTTTACCTTACATATAGGTTCTCCATAAGGAATGAAAAAACCATAATACTCAGCTGTAAGCATATATCTCTTAGTTTCAACAACATTGGAAGAACCAAATTTTGTAACTTCAAGCTCCATACAAATACAATTTGTGGCTTCACAAGAAGAAATATGGCTATATATATTCCTTTTCATGGAATACAACAGATATTGCATACCTTATAGTTAAGTTAATATTATGATTTCTCTAGATTAGTAAATGTTTTGACTTCCATATCAGGAATCTTGTAATATCTTGTATGCATAACAATGTTGTCCACTCCCGAATTGATGAAAAAAGTATTCATATGATATCTTCAACATTCCTAATCATTCCCATCAAAAATAGGTGGTATAGTATCATTTATATTGTCAATGGAACCAACCTTCATTCCATCCATCTCAATTAAAATCATTTCACAAAAACATTTCAGTAATAAATGTTTGTATACAAGGAAAAAATATCTGAAGCATGGAAAATATAGAACAATGAAAAAACATAAGCAAGAAAACTTATTTTTGAATATAAGTATTTCAGAGACCTCCTTTGATACAAATTATAGGATTGAAATGATACATATTATTGTATCGAAATAATGATATAGATGATCTATATACAAGATGGGGTGAATTTTATACTTCATAAAATTCCATTGCAACATTTGAATATGGTAATGTTTGACAAAGTTAAACAATGTAAAGTAACAAGACGTCTTAATTCTACAAACTTCCTTGATTCCAGAATGTGGTTCCAGAAATGAAACTTAAGAAATGTTTACAATGATAATGATTCTACCTTAAATCAAATATAATATTAAAAATGATAGTACATGTATAAGAAAGTATAAGATTGATATACATTCCTAAAAAACCAAAATGCAGTAGAAAACCTGAAACAATACATGTAACATATATTAAATAATTTATACCAATGTGAAGGGTATCCAAGAACCTTGGATAAATGTCCCTTGAATTATACTTTCAAGAATGTATATCTTACCCAGACCAGGGTAATCCCACGATACGAATATCGAAATCTATCTTGCTATCATAGCAAGCCCTCGAACTTCAATGTAGTCGGCACCACTGTCTTCCTTTTACTGGAATCTCTTGAATGTACTCAACAACATTCCGAGTCTAACTAAGCAATTATGAACACAATGTTCAGTATGCCCAAATTATGAAGGTATCTCTATAGAAATCACATTAGCATAATGTAGTCTCTAGAGTCGTAGAACAATATTAAGATCTTTAAAATGATCTCCTATTTATAGGAACATTTTCAGTGGTCGGCTCCCTCCTCAAATGGTTGTATTTTTCCATTAATTTTGGAGATACATGTACACATGTCACTCAAACAACTGTTGGTTCAAAACAGAATGCATGAGATCATTTTAAATTTCAAACAAGAGTATGCAAAAATATAGTTTCAAAAAATCCATTTTTCAGAATTAAAGGATAATTAAATGTTCAAAGTCTAACCAAAAACCCATTCTAGGTATATAATACATGAACATTCAAATTATTTCTTCAAAATTATTCGGAACCTGGATTCTTTAGAATTCCAGAGTCTGAATTTCATGAAAATTAAGAGTCTGAATTCATATGAATTCAGACTCTGAAATCATAAGAATTTGATGTGTGAACTCAGACATATCATATTATTAATTCAGAGAATTTGGAATCTGAACTGAGAAAGATCGATGTTTGAAATAATAGGATTTGGTGTCTGAGCTAAAAATGCTCAGAGTCTGAAATCAGAAAGTTCAGTTTCAGAATTCAGAGAATTTGGAACCTTAATTCGGATCCTGAAAACAGAATTCTCTATATCTAACTATTTATACTATTTTCAGTTTTTAGTTACAAAACAAAATTTTATACTTAGATGGAAAATGAGTTATATTACAAAATAAACAATGAAACCATTATATGGATAAATTTCCTTGGGGATGGAAAATTTTGTTATGAATATATAATATATGGAAAATAAATTATCCATAGGATAGAGTGTATGTGAATTTAAAAACATAAAGGAATGGAAAATAAATAAAGATACTTTATTGGCTCAACAGTATAAGTAGTAATAATTTCACTTCTTATTTTAATGAAATGATATTAGGCCACTACATCAACATAGGGACACAAAAAGGGTTCCATCCATAACATTATGAACATTTAATCACGTTTACTCAAAACTGTAGGGACATGAAACTAGGTCAGTGCATTAAATTGATATCATGTAATCCTGTTCATGCATAACATTGTAATCATGTTATCTGGTTCTCTCATAAACATTGGACATGAAATGAGGTGAGGCATGTTATTCAGGCCACTTGTACTTAGGCCTTTGGGCTATGTAATGGGTCTCCCTCAACTAATTATAAAGAGGTATTTGGTTTAAATAAAAAAATGTGGAATCAACCCCACCCTTTAAAAAAATTTGATATGAAATAAGATCCATGAATAACGTTTTTAATATGTAATAATTTTCACTCATAACATTTTAATCATGTAATTAGGTTCCTAAATAATTATATGGACATAAAACCAAGTATATTTATGAAATAGTGTTAATGTAATCATGTTACCATATATCCTTATGAACAAGATATTAGGTTCACAATTAACATATAAAAACATGAGTCGTCCATAATTTAACAATTTATTTGATGGAAATATAGTTCTCACTCGGCTAAAAATGAAATCATACATTATTTTTTCACAAAACATTCATTATATTATGACCCATTAAAGGTGAAGGGTTTTATAAACATCAAATTATAACCAAAGGAAATGAAATGGGTATCATTAAATTTACATCACATCATTACCAATGGGAAATATATAGGATTAATAATCATTTAACCAATGTATAACCCATGAAAATAAGTTGGTTTCAAAATAATATATCATATGAAAGAGAAACATGTTTCATAAGAATTATTCATAAAGAGTAATCAAGAAATAATATGAATAGAAACATGGGATAATTTTCTAGAATTTCTTCAGTAACATACACAGTTGTCATCTTAAATGAAATAAAATTGTAAATTTATTTTTCAAATTTTTTTTGAGGAACGTATTATTTATTTGTTAAAATTTTATTTTTAAATAGAGGACATTTTGATAACAATTTCGATACAAGTTTCATTGAAAAATAATATAGAAACTCATTAAAAACATAAATAATTATTTAAATAACATTTACATGATATTACCTTCAATGATTACTTGAATAAATTTTTTATAGCTTATTATTTGAACTTAAATTGATTTCGGACTGAAGAGTGTAATATGGTCTCATTTTTTCAGAATTTTTATTATTAACATAAGTAAAAAAGGGTGGAAAATTTGAAATAATACATGGACGTATCTTAATTAAATATATTATAGGTTAAATTATGTATTTTATTGAGATATGTATAATAATATTTTATCAATGGAATCATAATCATTAACAATATCCAAAGTTGTTGAGAATGTTTCAATAAAATCATACCACATGGTTACTTGGGATAATAATCAAAATGTAAGAAATGGAAATTAAATGAATAATAAAATGTCATTAAAATTATGATCATCATTATTTATCATTTAAAATTTATGTGTATACACATTCAAAATGAATTTATTTTAATAACAAAACATGAGTCGAAAAAAATGAAATTTGATAGCAAATTATTTTACCGATTTTGTTTCTTTTGAATCATAAACCGAATGAAAGAATGAAACTAAAATGGATATGTAAATAAAAATAATTTTATGTATAATAATATTTTAATAGATCCATGGGTATTATACAAACCCTATAAAAGTAATGGGCGGTGGATTATGTATCTATATCTCAAAAATACAATTTGAAAGGAAATCCTCTAACCTTGTTTATTGACTCTTATCATTCTCATTAAATAATCTATTATAATAAATATAAATTTTTTTATAAATATATTAAAAAATTATTATCAATTATAATTTCATATGTGGTTTGACTATGGATTTGTATTCGCTGTTTTGATTACTATTTTATGTTATGTTTATCGTCTTTGTATTTCTCATGCGTCTTATTTTTTCATATCTTCTGTCCTTATACATATATCATGATTTATAGAATGGAAAGATAATTTAAAAATACTTTATATTATATATATTTCGATTATAGTAATCGTTTTAATATATTATTGTGATACATAGTACACCATTACTGGATACGATAAGTCATACTATCTCATTAAAATTATTTTCATTAAATTGTCATGTGGAATGACAGAAAGTAGAAGTCATATATGTATATATATCATTATTAATGATTCATTTTTATACCATATATATTATATATATTCATTTTACCCTACCTAAATACATTATTTGTATTATGTGAATGAATCATTTCACTTTGAGGGGGTGGTAGTCCACATTTCCTCCAATGAAATTATCATTTTAAAATAATCGAAAGGATAATGAAATGTGTTGTAATTCTTTTAAATAAAATTAAAAAAATAAATATAATATATGAAATATATAAATATATTTTCCCTCATAATGTAAACCATTAGAGGAGATAATGATAAAAACAAATAATCCTTGATTAGTGAGTCTGTAATTTCCCAAACATGTAAACGGTATGTTCGTCACCCATTAGATGGAACTGTGTGTAGTATTAATATGAAACCATAGAATAAACACATACTAATATATTTAATACACTGTTTTAGTTATTAAATCATGTAATAAATATATTGGATGGGTCGATAAAGTAAATAAAATAAATGAGCTTGGGAGTCAGTGATACCTCTTAATCGGGTTACTTATTTTGGTTTGTGCCAAAGGGCTTCATTATATTGATTCCTACCAACATGTAGTAATAAAAGATCAATAGAGGGATATTTGGAATTTTATTGGGGATATCATGGCTCATCCTAACTTTTTTATAGGTGTGAATAAAATGGATAGGTTGTGGCCTTTTATATAGACGGAAATAAGACATAGTTGGCATTTTTGAAAATAGGTTATGCATACCCACGTTTCTGCATAAAAACGTCATAAAAATCCAACGAAACTCAATAATTTATGGTTAGTGGTATAATAATTTATATTTAATGGATTATGTGCATGTTTCTACTTCATTGTTTGTCTAATATTTATGGATTAGTACTTTATTAACAAATTATTTTCTCTTTGGCATGGTAATTAATTTTAATCAATTTCAATAATAATTTTTTAAAAAACTATGACTAGGTAGTTAAAAATTAAAAATTAATATGATTCCAACTATTTAATCCATTTTTCTAAATTATAATTATTTTATTTGCCGAAATAAATTTAAGATTAATATCGTTGATAGCATATCATTTCGGGGTTTTGAAGTCAAAACATCAAAACATTTGTACAGTTTTATACCAAATTTCAATGTGATATTGATTCAATTTACCTGAATTGAATTAATTGATAACAATATAATATAATTAAAATTTCAATCTAAATTATAATATAATATATTCTAATAAATAAATATGACAAAATGGTAGTTTTGAAATAAAATCTGGTATTTTTCACGATTCATCAAAAAATGATGTTTCTCAAAATAATCGTAAAAAACACTCTAAGATAATATCGACATTATATGTTTAAAAAATGATGTTTATATTATTAAATAATATTTATATTTATGCCTAAAATTATTTTTATTGTTATTCAAAGAAGGACATGGAAATTGGTTTATTTGAGAAAATAATATTTATATATATAAGGACTTTATCAAAAATTAAATCATTCATTATCAAAATGTATTATTTATATAAAAAATATTACAAAATTCATTTGAAAATTACATATCAATATTCATGTTACAATGTTTAATGGCCAGATTCTAAAAATCCATTTAAATAATTACAATAATGATATGATGTTTCTTTGAAACACATTGTTTAATATTTTATAGACAATTTATGTGTTGATTTTCACAAACAACATGTCACAAGACAATACCTGTGTCCCGTGTAGAAAAAGAGAATTTTTTTTATATGTAGTTCATTATTAAAATGTTGTTACATATAACTCAATCCAAAATTAACATATTAATATAAAATAAGTTATTTTCAATGCAACTTGAGATAAATAATATCACAATTGATGAATTAATATAAAATAAAAAATTCACAAAATCTATTGGTATTACAAGAATAATTTCTAATACTACCATTTTGTAAAGTGTTCAATCAGAAAACCATCATTATGGATAAGGTTCACTACCATGACTTTAATAGTGTATAATTTCCCATAATTAATTGTGTTCAATTTCCATTCTAGCCCTATTTAACTCATGTGATATTAATAACTACTAAAAAAATTAATTTGGTAAATTGGTCCCACCCATTTCCTAATTATAATAATAAATATGTTTTTCAAAATATAATAAAGAATTTATCATATTAGAACCCCTGAAAAAATGGTATTTATTAAAATACTAAAATTACATAACTTGTTTAAATGAAACATATTTAATAATAATTTGGTAATTTAATAAATGAATAATTCATGGGTAAAAGTGGGGTTTAATAATGTTATAATAGTTAAACCAATTTAAGAGAAAGTTGTTTCATAAAAATTATGTCATCATAAAGATTAACCATTCAGAGAAACAATAGGACTGGTTTCTTTGGATCATATCCCTAGTAATTTATTAGTAACATCAAGGGATGTCATCATAGACTGAATGTTAATTGGAACGTCCATATTTATGATTTATTGATGAAAATAGAAATTCTACTTTTGAATTTAATTTTACAGAGATATTTTTTTCCCAAATAACATTTTAGAAAATAACAATGAAAACTTTTAATGAATGATTTTAATATCATTTAACATATTTCTGTACTAAAATATCATTGATTTGATATATTAAATTTACATAAATTCATAATTATTTTAAAATACATTTATTTAAAAATAAAATCATAAATTTATCATGGAATATTAAAAAACAATTACCTGGTAAACATTGTAGAAAATATTTTTTTCATGTCATACACGTTTATAAAATGAATAATTTCATATTTTCGATAAAATATAAAAATGAATTGTTTGGAAAATAATAATATGTATATTTTAAAAATATCTTCTTAAATTTAAAACATGGGTAAGAATTTAATTAATAAATCTTATGGATAATTATGAAAAAAAATTAGAAAGGCGTTTTTGTAATGATAATTTTGTCCTAAAAAATTCATTTTGACCAAAAAGAAAAATAATATTGATTTATTAAAAAAAATATTTTTGATTTTTGATTACATATTGATAGGAAAAATATTTGAAAATAGATATTGTAGATAAAAATTTATAGGAATATTAAATTATACAGTATCGTAAGAGATATTTCAAAATATATCATCATGAGAAGAATAAAAATAAATAATCATGATATATGATGAAATTGTATTATAAAACCATTACCAATGACATAATATTTTATCATAAGACCTAATATACAATTGAAATTAGTTGAAACATATAATGTCATTAAAATCCTATCATTATTTATATTAAATGTAATTAGAATATTATATACTCCTCAATGATGAAAATTGGTGCATATGAAAACATATGTCTAAAAGAAAGAAACTTGCGGAACAATAGATATAGTTTTTGTATGTTTTGAAATGTAAACATTCTAAAATTGAAATACCAAAATGGATATGTTGATTAATATGTTTAGTTGATGGATCATTACAAAATGATTTAAATGTATGTATATACACTACATAAATGAAATAGGTGGTGAATATGGCATGATATGGATATAAGTACAAAGTGATACTGAAATTTCTTTCTATAAGTCTAGAAGCCCATGATACACTTTCAAAACATGTATATCATGAATATATACTTAATATAGTTGTGTTTAATAACCAACAATATTAAAATATATATTTATTATTCCTCATGTGATCCACTTATGAACTTTTATTACTTGTTTTTTAATAACTCCTTCTAAAACTAAAATATCAATCAATAACAGAATTATTCATTTAAAATGTTTTGTTTTATTATTATTGGAAAAATATTCTTTTAATCATTCAATAATATATATATTTTAAAAAATTATATAAATATAATATATATTCAATATAAATATATTTATATTAATCAATTAACATTAGACATAGAAAATGAAATACACTATTTGGTTGTACATATGCATTGAAATTGTTTCCATTTTCTTCTTAGATGAAATCAAAGAAATGTAAATAATAAATAAAATTTATAGAAACATTTATATTTTATTTATTAATTCCATATATTATTTTAATGTTCCATAGTTACCTTTCTTGTAAATAATTAATGAAAAATTAATCAGATATCGTTGTAGGGTGTTAACCCACCGCACATGTGAATGATGTTATGTATTTATAAGGAATGGAAAGTAAGATGATATATATGATATTATAATTAAAAAAGTTAATAATATCATAAATATAATCTTTATATATAACTTTATTCATTATATGAATCTTACAGAATTAGTGATGGGAAATGAATAACATTGGTTCAGAAGGTGGTAGTACATCGTATGAAAGATCAAGAATTTAATTTAACATTTGGTAGTGTATGAGTTGGTTGTATGTAATTATATTAAAATTTAAATCATAATATATAAATATAATTGAGTTTATATTGAAAATGTTTTTTGAGAATAATTTATTGAGGTGGGGACGAAATAAACTAAATATCTCTATTACAGATTTTCCCCCTTTTTGGAAAACTTCATTGGGTTTACATCTAAATAATTCCATTGGTGGATTTATGATAAAAACAAGGATTTTTTTATCATATGAGGTATATAAGAAACTTATTTTGGCCAATATTTTATAAACCATGTGTTTTTTAGTATTAATAGAGAGTTAATTTGTGGTGATCATTTATATGTTTGGTTGGTGGAATAATTATAACGTTTGAAAAGAAGAAGATGTAGCCATGCATTTCACATTCCATAAGGCTTAAAATGTGTTATAATAAATAAAATTAGATGAAAAGGTTTACAAAAGGTCATATAATAACTTTTGGATATGTTAAAAGGTCATTTCAAACATTTTATTTTTAGTTTAACCCTTGGTAAAACCATTTTAACAAGAAGACAAAAAATTAGAGAAATTATTTTTAAGTTTGGATAAAATTAAATATAAATTACTATATAATATGAATTATTATATTTTAAAATACTAAATCCATATTTTTAAATATCAATTATGGAACAGATAAAATATAATTTAAATTAATAACATAGATGCATTGAAAAAGTTGTTTTCAAAAGAGAAATGTAACAGAATATTAAAATGATTTTACATCAAACGACAATTGATATTGATTAAAGATACATTAATTATATTAAAATATATATTACTGAATTAAATATAATTTTAAAATAATATTTAAATAATTTTTGTGTTTTCAAATTATTTAATGTTAACGAATAATAATAACAATAATTATAAATTTTCATAATTCATCAAAAAAATTAATTTCTCATAACATTATAAACATTTCACTCCTAGATAAATTTTACATAATGACTTAAAAATGAATTATATTTTTATGTTGGATTTTTTAATGGTAGATAAATTGATGTTTAATAAAAAAGTTCAAAAAATGTAAAAATGATTTATAGAAAAAACATTTTTCAATTGCTAGATTTGATTTATCATAATCCATTTTCTAAAAAACAATAAAGATAAATAAAAAAATATTAAATAAATATGAATAATGATAACGAAAATATAAAATTATTAAATAAATATTATAAATAATAATTTTTAAAAAATAATTAACAAATATGATAAATGATAATCATTTTTAATAAAAAAATATGAGAATTATCTTTTCTAAAAAAACAAATAGGATAAATGATAAATTTATTACTAAAAAATATGAGAAATGATAAAAATAATTGAACTATAAAATTATATTTATTATGATATCTTCACTAAAAAATATAAATGTAAAATAATTTTTAAATACTTTTTAAAATTATAAATAATTTATTCCCATCTATATTTCTTTAAATAAATGTTACTCTTGTGGTTGCGTAAAAAAAAATTTAAATGATGTTTTTTTGTGAAAAAAATATAATTCACAATAAATAAATGTTTTATATAGGGCATAATGGTTATGTATTTGGAGTTCCAACCTAGGGTAAAAGTTGTATAATAGTTTGTTCTACCTATTCCCCCAAACGATGTGGCCTAAAATGAATAGGTTCATGGTTTTTGAAACATTGCGATAGTCCCTATAATCATTAAAAATATATGAAGGGAATTGTATAGATATATCATGGTTGGTTTATGGTATATGAAATAGTTCACTATAATAATGTGATGTGGGCAGGGTATAAGAAGAGCTAGCAGAAAAGTTGGTGAATGGTTTGTATAACCATTCTAAAAAAACGTTCACCATTATAAAAGTCTATAAATTAAATTTTTACCCTCCCTTGTTAAAAGAAATTTAATCCATATTATTCCCACATTCCACAAGAAGCACATTCATTCCACTAGCCTTTCCCATCCAAAATATACTATTCTTGATCTACACTAGTTATTAGTATTCCCCATATATAGCATTACTATGTTATTTGAATATATAATATTAATTTAACCTTCTTTGTTAAATTATCATATTGTATTTTTCTCTCATGGTGTTTATGTGGGTTGCGTAATATTTGCGTGATGTTTAAATAATTATTCTATTAGTATATTTCTTTTGAAATAAGATGTAGATATCATATTATTATGATTTAAATAAGTTAAGGTAGTTAGTGCTTTAATTTATCTAATATTTTAAATTTATTTCTGGGTCTATGCATGGTGTCATTAAGACGAATCTATCATTATTTTTCTTTATCAAAATTACAATGGTTTAGTAGAGTGTCCCAATTTTAAATTTACTATTTTATATACCATATAAAATTTGTGTTAGAATAATGAAATTAGATGCCCAGTGGAGGATGTTTTTATAAAAATATTTTCACATTGTTGAATTCATTATTTAATATTTATTAATGAATGATTATTTTTCAATCTATAGTTGCGAAGTGAAATTTCTTAACCATTGATAATTGTATAAGGATTATACCATTGAAATCAATTTGATGTATTTTCGGAGGGACATTGTAATTAAAAATCATTTTTAAGTGTTTTTGTTTTTTAGAACATAAATTATATTTGTAAAATTATCATTTGAGAGAGAGTCCTATAGTTGAGTCAATAAAAAACCATTAAATGAGGTTGTGTATATTGAAGTGGATAAATTCCCTAAATGTATTTTTTAATTGAAAAACACTCAAAGATATTATTATTTCTTATTATATGAAAAATAACCATATATAATGATTTTTTTGATATGGAAATTTCCCAAATGACTGGTTTTATAAATTAAATTAAATTCTCTTAATGGTAACCTATAGAAATATGTATACTACTTGACTGGTAGATTACGATAACAAGAATACTCTATAAATATTTTTTTTTTATATTTTTAAATATAATTTTTGAGTATAGGTAAAGTGAGAATATTATAGATAGAGGGTTGTGGTAAAATGTAAATCCCCTAAAAGGAGTTTTTTGATAACTAAAATGAATCATAAATTAGAACGTAATAAATAGTATTTTCCATGGGTTAATGTTTCTGATAAAAAGAATAATCCATATGGAAGTATGTAGTTAATTGTTTATACTCAAAATGGTGGAATTTTATAAATATTATTATGCAGAGGGTGGACTACAATAAAAAATATACTCTATATAGAGGAGTATGATATGATTGTGGAATGTTCACTATGATTGTTTCAAGGGATAATGACTGGAATGATTTCATGACATCTTTATTTCCATCATAGTAAAAGGAAACATTTTTAATGTATATCATGGTCCTGAACTAATATATAGACAATGGATTATTTGACCATGCATTTAATGGATAATGTGGTTCTTTTGAATAATTTTTATATATTTGTATAAAATATTTTAAAACTATTAACAAATTTATTATTTCACCTATATATGAACTTCATATAAGAGTCTTTATTAATTTGGAATCTATGGATTATAGCCTATTGATTTTTACCCACAACCTATTCAGGATATTATGTTAGTTGTGTAACTAATTAGATGGTTCATATTAGAGGTCATGTTATAATGGTTATCATACAAGGTCAACAACATGTTATTGTTTTGAATAATTAGAGGGTATTGTTGATTGGATGAGAAATGAATTAAAAATAGATGTAAGATATGATATTATAATTTATTTTATTCTATTTTTATTAAGAACAATTTTTTATCCACACACATGGGATCTAAAATCCAGTTCATATTCATTTAATATTTCCGAAGATGCTTGGATATTTATTCGTCTTTTTTTATCTTGATATGATGTTTTCTTGTATGTATATATTTTTCATTTTATGTATTCTATTATTATAATATGGTATAAGTGAATGAATTTATCAAGGTATTTTATAGGCCCCCTTTATAAGTCAGCATACTCTGATATACATGGAGGATATGATTTTTGTTGTGTCTATCTTTTGTCCGAGAACTCTTCAGAGTGAAATGATGGACTGATAAATTTCAAAATTGCAGATGTTTTTAATAATTTAATTGATATAGATTATGTGATTATAATGTTTTTATTTTTGTAATTCCATAATGGTATAATTTTTTATTATATTAAATGATGTACATATTGAATAAATAAAATTTAAATTTAAATTTAAACTAAAACATTGAAATATATGGTTTTTATATATTATGAGTGTGAGAGTTATTGATACTTAAATAATAATGTGTGAATAGATAAAATTATTTTTTATATGATTATATATTTTTATTTCTTTAGATTGATTGATTTTATATATTTTTGTGATGCTTTTGATGTGTATAGGGTAGCAATATGTTTTGTGGTGGTTGTAATTTGACATGGTTAGTTGATCACAATATCATTCTAACTGTGGATGTGGTCTTATTGTTGATGTGAGTTTGTAACAGGAATTTATGAATGAGTAGTTGTGTTACTGATATACAGTTTATTTGTTTAATAGAAATATTTTATAATTTAATTAATTATTATTTCAATGTCTAATGAAAAATGGGTTTCTTTGATAATTTAATATTATCAACATGATTTGTAAAATATTGGAATATTTTTTAGTAATTGAAACAATGTAGTGAATTTTTTTTGGATTTTAAATGTATAAAAAACCATAGTTCTAATATATATATATAAATATATGAAATCATGTCAAATTAATAGTCAATAAATAGAATTATGATCCATAATATAAATGATAATATTTAGTAGATTTGGAATCATGGATAAATAAAGTAGTGATATATAAAATCTTTTTAAATTTTATCATCAATATATTAACAACAAGAATCCTTTAAAGACATATCATTTTAAAATACATTATTTATATCCTAGGAAAGGGAAAAATAAGAATTTGGTGATCAAATGACTAGTTGGGGTGAAGTTAAATGATATAAATAAATGATCAGGAGTGGCCAGATAATAAGAATTATGGATTGTGAAAACTATCATTTATTAAAATAATCATACATAATAAGTCAAATATCCATTATCATGATTCATGGAAAATAGTTTTCTCAAGAAAAATAAAAAAGGAATATTTGTGTTAAATGTTAAATAATAAATCACAATCCATGATATCATAAAATATTAATTGGGAATATGCTTACTGTAACACCCGAGACTTTTATGAGAAATATTTTGTTTTTATGTTATATAAATCATCAAAGGAATCTTTCACAACACACAACACTAGCATGGCTTTCAATACACGCAATCACGACCTTCCTCGATAGCTTGTGTCGTACGCAATTCGAGTTTCACTAAACAACGATATGCTATTAAAATATTATTAAAACCAGTCGTAATGAACAGTAATACCCACTCATTGAAATTTTGTAATTTTTGTTTTTCAAAATGGACTTCATTTTTGGATTCGGAATATCGAAATTAGCATAGGGTCAAATTTTGGTATTTTTTTTTGAAAACATTCAATTTTTGATGAATAGTGAAAACACTGGGTTACTATTTAAAAACTGAATTTTTATTAAAATATTTAATTACTATATTTTGTTTTTTTATGTCAAAATTGATACATAATACCTATATAAGTTCAATGAAATTCATTGGAGTGATTTTATAATAATTTTAGATATATAAAAATTTTATTGAACTTTTTACCGTATTTTACCCACCTCCTAGAAGAATTTGAAAACCTACATAAAACATTATTTTACCACTTCTGTGAGTGGAATTTAAAAAATCAAAGATACACTGTTAATATCATGGACTAAAATTTGGTTCAATGAGATGAAAATAATTTTTGGTGAATAGTAACTTTTTACTTTTTTTACCACGGTTAAAAGTAAATATGGTAATTAAGGGTAAAAATGTTATTATTACCATAATACATGTCCTAATTCTTTTGGATAAGTGTAATTCGACCAAAAACAACCTTAGGAATAATATATGACCATTTAGGCCCACCTGGATTAGATTAGGACATTTATTATTAATTTATTTAAAGAAGGGATAAAATAGTTAAAATCAACGTTTAATAAGTAAATCATTTTTCATATAGGGTTATACATTAGATAAATTAAAATATAATTATTCATTAGAAATATAAATCAATTTATTACATAATGGTATTTTATTTGTAATTTTTATACATTATATAATTTAATTTATTTATGATACAATGATGATGTAGTAATTATCTTATTAAAGAAAATATTGACATAGTTGATGTTATAAATACACAAATAAATTTAATTAGAGAATTTTTATGAATTACACTAATTTTATATGTTAATATAACATGTTATTATTTATTAAATTAACTTTTTTTGAACTAATATTTCAGTTTTGATTATGTCAAAAATGAATTACCAAATAGAGTCAAAATTGACATAAAATAGTTTTTAAAACAAATATTCTATTATTAATTGTTATTTTATTTATAAAAATATAAGGTTCTAAAAAATTACATAGATAAGTTTCTTTATATTAATAATAAACAACTTGGGGTTCGTTTGGCTTGTTATAGTATGTTTATTAACCATATAGTGTAAGAAAACAAGAAGATACAATAAAAGTAAAGTTATTTAACTTAAAGTTAAATCTAAATGATAAGTTTAAAATAGAAAACTAATCATGTCTACATTATATTGGATGATAGGATTTCGACCCATCCGCACCTTATATTCTAAATTAATCAATTTTGAGCTATTAAAAACCGATTAGGACTTTAGAATAAAATAATATTTTTAATTTTTCACAAGGGGCCCCTCTCCTCCCTTATAAAAGGGAACCACCTCCCTCTCTTCCTCACACCACTTTGAGCATTAAATCACGGCCAACCCCTGCCAATTTCTCCTATTCACATCCCTAGAAACATTTTAGAGGTCCAGGTCTTCTTCAAATACCATTTTAGTGCCCTAGGAGGAGGTCTCAAAGAGGCACTTCAAAGAAGAGGTAATGTCTGTTACCGATTCTTTCAACTTTATTTCTTCTTCCACTTATTCTTATTTAGTTGTTTAATTATTAAGTAATAACATCAGTATCACTCATATAATTATATGTTATTATAATTATTAAACAACCCTATTTCACCATCTATCCATCCTACGGAAAACGAAATCACCGCGCGTGCGTACGTACGGAATACCGTCTCCACGCCGTGGTGTAATATATTTTCCACCACCACCTTACTTGGATGGGTATAATGGTGTAAATAATAAATATATATATTTATTGTAATGTGATTTTGATTCTTAAATAGTATACATAAACTCCAATAATATTCCACGATCATGGGAACGATATCATCGCTCATGCCTACATACGGAATATCGTCTCCACGATGTAATGCGACTCATTATACATGATCTTCATTGCATAATGATTATATAAATTAATTTAATGAATTAATATGATATATATTACACTAATACCATTCTGTAAATGATTTATCATTAATCTAAAAATAAGAATAAGAATTTATTTGATAAAACACGCATAAGAACAAAAAGTAATAAACATCCGAATAAGAAGTAGAAATGAAATATTACTAATAAGAAGATAAGAATATGGCCATATATGATATCATAACAATTATTATGATTCTGGAATATGTCAATGACATTATTTAAATCATTATATAGGAGGTTCGGACACTTACGAAGCAAATCAGACCTATGGTAAGGGAAAATATCACAATCTCATTTTTATCCGATATTGTCTATACATCAGAATTTACTGGGGAATATTTATCATCCACATCGATGTTTCCTCAATATTTAATTATATTTCTATCCACCTACAATTTTTTAAATCATATTTTACCCTTTGGTGAGTTTTTATTAAAACATATGAAAGGAATCTTTTATCATTTTTCGTATGAGGTACTTTTTGACTTTTCTGGCCAAAGTACGGGTAGAATGTTTTTTTATAACTTATATGGCATGAATAGATATTTAAAAAATTATTTCCATGAAGCTTCATTTACATGTTTTCATTTTTATTTTTAATCAAATTCTTTTAGTTTAAAATTATATGACATGTTAAGAAAGAAAAAATGTGTTTGAATTAGAAATGATATTTTCCTCAAGAATGAAGTTCAAGTGTTTTATCAAAATTATTTTCCATCTAAGATAATATATGGTTCTGTTTCTATCCCTATTTTTACATTGATTTGATTTTGTTATGATGGAATTATTTTTTTTATTCCCTTTTATCTTATATGGATTATGTAATGATGGAATGATGATTATGACAACCAATTTTATTACATGGGTTATGCTATGATGTATGGTATATGATTTTGTGGCACACATCAGAATGGTTTCATTATGAGATGGGTGGGACCTATATCTCCCTTCAATGCATTGGGTAAAGTATTATATCTCATAAGATAGACATGGCTGAACGAGAGGTTAAACCGGTTCAGTGAAACATGACTGAAACGAGGAGTGAACTCGGTTCAGAAATGGACATTGTCCGCTAAGATAGTCTTGGAAATGAATCTTGACTAATAAAAAATGATTCTCTTTGATTATGTGTGTATGCCCCAAATTTTCTTGTTTTTGGATATGATTATTGGGATAACATTTCACTACTATGATTTATCCCATGATTATGAAATTATGATCTCTTTTCTAGGTTAAGAATTCCAAAATGTTATGTTACTATGAATATGATGTGATTGATATTTCTTTTGTTTACCCTTACTGAGCATTTGAGCTCACCCTTATGTATGTTTTCTTTCCACTGGCCAGGAAGACGGCTATTAAGTAGGATATTCCAAAATGGACTCTAGATATTATGAAATAAATGGGAGACAATGTAGATGCTTTATGAACTAGTTGTTTATGTTTCCCAGTTTCTAAAGACACTATACCTATACTGTCCTTTCATGGTTTTGTTATATATTGTAATAAGTGTACTTCAATTTTGAAGTACTAACAATGTATGTAATGTATGGTTTGTTATAGTTGGTATCAGATGAAAGGTGTAATCAACCTTTGGAAAATAGGATGTGAAAGCCTTTGTAAGGAACCTAAGGATATGACTAAGCATAGAACACAATCTTAGTGTTTTAGAAATGGCCATGAAAAACCTATTATAAGTCATAAAGTGTGAAATTTTATTCTTGATTATGTGTCTTTCGTATTATAATTAGTGTTGATCACACTATTCTTCTTGGTTTTAGTCAATGGATGGAACCCGAAGGAACCGTGTTAATGCGGAATGCGACGGGCAATGCAATGATAGTCCCCCTGAGTAACCAAATGTTATAGGAAATGGAATGCAAAATCTTGTAGCCATGGTCACAAAACATTCTCAAGTTATGAATCATGCAGGACATCCAAATGAGTAAATTAGGGAGCAAAATTCTTTTGAATCCTTCATAAGGCAGTGTCCACCTTCATTCAGTGGGTCTTCTGATTCATTATTGGTTGAACAATGGATCAGTACCACTGAAAAGATATTTTCAGTTATTCAATATTCTGAACATGATAAATTCATCTTAGCCGTGTATCGTTTGGAAGTAGATCCTAATCAATGGTGTAATCTTATCAAGAATACGAGGCAAAAAGATGAAATTGAGCCCATGGAAGGGGACTAGTTCAAGAACTTATTGTTCAATAAGTACATCCCTCGTATTCTTCGAACAAATATGGAGAAGGAGTTTCATGAACTTATGCAGAAGGATGATGAATCTGTTGATACCTATGAAGCAAATTTTACAAGACATGCAAGGTACGCTTCAGTTATTATTATCCAACCTAAGAGTAAGATCGATCGATTCTTTAGTGGATTAAAACCAAGTCTTCGAATGGCATAAACCATAAGGGACATAAATTTGCTATTAGGAAATTTTTCGATGTGCTCTCAAAGTTGAGATAGAGATTGGATTAACCCATCAGTAATATGGGTTTGATAAGAAGAGGGAAACAGAATTCAAAATAAAATCTAAAGAGCACACTGAAAAGAAGATGACTTTTCCCTTATGCTCAAAGTGTGGAAGGAAACATGGAGGGAGTTGTCTTAAAGGGACAATTAAGAGTTTCAAATGTGGAAAGGATGGTCATTGGGCATTTGAATGCCGCAATGATGGGAAGAAGATGTCTAATGATGCAAACTAAGATAAGGCTACACAGAGTGCACCTCCTACACTTAAATGTTACAAGTGCAAGGAAATGGGGCATTATGCTAATCAATGCCATAATCCAAGGGTTGTTGATGATGATCGACGTCAACAACCTCTTAATTCAAAAGACAAAGGAAAGTCACATGAAATTTCTATCAGTGATGTGGAGTATGATAACGAAGTGATGAAAGGTACACTTACCATCCAATCTAAAGTAGAAAATGTTTTATTTGATTCTAGATCCTCCCACTCTTTTATTTTGGAAGAGATTTATAAGGGTATCGTCATATTACCTAAACAATTAGATGTTGAGTTAGTTGTGATGACCCCTAATCGAAGAACAGTTTCATCAAAAGTATATAATTCTTATCCGATTGTAGTTTGTGGGAAAGTGCTTCCTGCAAATGTTGTGATCCTTCCTATAGTGGAATTTGATGTGATTGTTGGAATGGATTGGCTTTCTCTATATGGAGCTCATATCAATTTCCAAAGAAGTGAAGTTACATTTAATATTCCAGATCATTCTATGATTGTCTATCGATGCAAGGGTGAACATAACTTTCAAGTGGAAATTTCTTCCATCTTATGGGTCTTGATTCCACTAAATGAAGGTTATTTATCTCAAATGGTTCGTGAGAAAATCATGATTAAGAATATTCCCATTGTACTGGAGTTTGATGATGTCTTTCCAGAGGAATTGGCGGGTCTTCCACCAAATCGTGAAGTTGAGTTTTCAATATAACTCATACTGGGTGCTTTGCCTATTTCAAAGACACCTTATTGAATGACCCCAATTGAGTTGCAGGAATTGAAGAAGAAACTCCAAGAGAATATTGATAAGGGATTCATACGCCCTAGTGCGTCACCTTAAGGAGAACCAATTGTGTTTGTTAAGAAGAAATATGGATCAATGAGACTCTTCATTGATTATCGAGAACTTAACATGATCACTATCAATAACAAATATCATCCCCCGTGCATTGATGACTTATTTGACCAACTACGCTGAGCTCAATTCTTTTCATGATTGATCTTCATTCATGGTATCATCAATTAAGGTTCAATAGGGAGGATATACCAAATACGGCTTTCCGTTCAAGGTATGTACACTATGAATTTATTGAGATGTCATTTGGTCTTACTAATACCCCTGCTATATTCATGGATCTAATGAATAGAGTCTTTAGAGACTATCTTGATCAGTTCGTGGTAGTCATTATAGACGATATTCTTTTCTATTAAATGAGCAAGGATGAACATGAATATCACTTGAGAATTGTATTGAAGACCCTGAGAAAGTAGAAGCTTTATACCAAATTTTCCAAGTGTGAATTTTGGCATCTAAAAGTTTCATTTTTGGGTCACATAGTCTCAAAAGAGGGGATATCTATGGATCCATAAAAAACAGAGGTTATCGAAAGATGGTCGAGACCAACAACAGAAACCAATATCCGAAGATTTATTGGTTTGGATGGATATTATTGACGTTTTGTGAATGATTTTCATGATTATCTAATCCACTCACCAGGTAGACTTGATAAAAATTTAAGTTCGTGTGAATGGAGGAATGTGAAGATAATTTCAAGGATTTTAAAAGAATGGTATCCAGTGGACCTATGCTCACACTGCCTTGTAGTGGAGAAAGGTTTGTGATCTACAGTGATGCATCCCATAAGGGGTTGGGGTGTGTTGTTATGAAAAATTATATGGTGATAGCTTATGTCTCACGATAGTTGAAAATCCATGAGCAAAATTACCCTACTCGTGATTTGGAGTTAGCTACGGTAATCTTTGCATTAATGATTTCAAGGAATTATCTTTATGGAGAAAGGTTTGATATTTATACTGATAATAAAAGTTTAAAGTATATTTTCACACAAAAGGAGCTGAATATGCGCCAAAGAAGATGGTTGGAGCTGATTAGGGATTACGACTTCTCAATTCATTACCGCCATGGGAAAGTAAACAAGGTGGTAGATACATTAAGTTGACACGACCATGCAAGCTTATCCATGATGAGGATCACAAAAGATTCATTATTTATGGATTTACAAGTGATGGATCATGGAATTATAATGGAAGGGGGAAAATTGTATCTTTATCAAATAAATGTTAAACCATCTATACATGTGAAGATTAAAGGGGCATAGAATGAAGATGTATAGTTAAAAAAGAAGGTGAGAAATGTTCTTTAATTCTTCTTTGATTGTGATGGAATAATATGGTTCAGGAATCAGGTTTTTGTTCCTCCCATCCCCGAATTAAAGAAGGAGCTGCTGAATGAGGCTCATAGTTCTTCATTCTCTATTCATCCTGGAATCACGAATATGTATAGGGTCCGGAAAGAGTACTTCTAGTGGGACGGAATGAAAAGAGATGTTGCTGAATATGTCTTTCGATGCTTGGTTTGTCAGCAAGTTAAAGCTGAGAGATAAGAGTATAAGGGGATGTTACAACCATTACCCATAACCAAATGTAAATGGGAAAACATCACTATGGACTTTGTCACTGGACATCCTAAAGCATCCAAAGGTAATAATCCTCTCTGGGTCATAGTTGATCGCCTTACACTTTCTGCACACTTCATTGATATCAGAGATGATTTCTATATGGATCAGCATGACATTATATATGTAATGGAAGTGGTAAGATTTCATGGAGTACCACTTTCCATTATATATGATCTGGATCCGAGGTTTACCTCAAATTTCTGGAAAAGTCTTCAGCATACTCTGGATACAAAGTTGAGTTTCAACACTGCTTATCATCCTCAGATAGATGGTTAGTATGAGAGAACAATTCAAACTCTAGAAGATATGTTGAGAGCTTTATGTATGGATTTAAAATGTGGTTGGGATAAACACCTACCTTTGGTGGAATTTTCTTATAATAATATCTTTCACTCCAGTATTCAGATGGCTCCTTATGAAGCTCTCTATAGAAATAAATACAGGACTCCAACTTGTTGGGATGAAGTTGGAGAATGAAAGTTATTAGGACCTGATCTTGTTGATGAGAAGCCATAAAAGGTCAGATCTATTCAACAACACATTAGAGCAGCTCAGAGTCGTCAAAAAAGTTATGCCAAAAACTGAAGAAATGACCTAGAGTTTGAAGTGGGTGATAAAGAGTTCTTACGAATATCTCTTTTGAAGAGAGTAATGAGATTTGGAAAGAAGGGAAAGCTGAGCCCTAGATATATCGGTCCTTTCAAAATACTGGATCGTGATGGGAATGTAGATTACTGATTGGCGTTTCCACCGAATCTCACTCAAGTTCACGATGTGTTCCATGTATCTCTCCTGATAACGTATATACATGATCCTTCACATGTACTCAGTTCAGAAGTTGTACCACTGGAGAAAGATCTTTCTTACGAAGAACAACTGATAGAGATTCTGGACTGTAGCAAAAAAGTCCTACGGAACATGACCACTCTCTTGGTGAAATATTTATGGAGGAATCACCAATAGAAGAAGCTACATGGGAGCTTAAGGATATTATGTGGGAGAGGTATCCTCATATGTTTGTTACAATGTAACGAATTTCGAGGGTGAAATTCATTTTAAGGGGGGTAGAATGTAACACCTGAGACTTTGATGAGAAATATTTTGTTTTTATGTTATATACATCATCAAATAAATATTTCACTACACACAACACTAGCTTGGCCTGCTTTACACGCAATCATGAACTTCCTCGATAGCTTGTGTCGTACGCAATACCGAGTTTCACTAAAAAATGATATGCTATTAAAATATTATTAAAACTAATCGTTATGAATATTAATACCGACTTTTTTTAAGTTTTTTAATTTTTACTTTTCAAAATGGACTTCATTTTTTGATTCGGATTAACAAAATTATCCTAGGGTCAAATTTTGTTATTTTTCTGAAATCATTCAATTTTTGAAGAATAGTGAAAACACTACGTTACTATTTAAAAGCAGATTTTTTATTTAAATATTTATTTATTTTATTTAAATTAATTTTAGTTCAAAATTGATACATAATACCTATATAAGTTCAATGAAATTCATTGGATTCATTTTATAATAAGTTTATATATATAAAAATTTTATTGATCTTTTCACGGTCTTTTACCCACCTCCTAGGAAAATTTACAAATTTACATAAAACATGATTTTACCGCTTCTGTGAGTGGAATTTCGAAAATCCGAGAGACATGATTAATATCAAGATCTAAAATGTGGTTCAATGAGATGAAAATAATTTTTGGTGAATAGTACCTTTTTAATTTTTTTTACCACGGTTAAAAGTAAATCGGGTAATTAAGGGTAATAATGTCATTATTATTGCCCAAACACATGTCCTAATTCTATTGGATAAGTGTAATTCGACCAAAAACAACCTTAGGAATATAATATAACCATTTATGCCCACATGGATTAGATTAAGATATTTATTATTAATTTATTTAAAGAAGGGTTAAAATAGTTAAAATTAATGTTTAATAAGTAAATCATTTTTAATATAGGGTTATGCAAAAGATAAATTTGACTATAAATATTCATTTGAAAGATAAAAAATATTTCATATATAATGGTATTGTTTTTGTAATTTTTAGACATTAAATAATTTAATTTATTTATGGCACAATGATGATGTAGTAATTATCTTATTAATGAAATATTGACATAATTGATGTTATAAATACCCAAATAAATGTAATTTGAGACTTTTTATGAATTAAAATAATTTTATATGTTAATATGACATGTTAGTATTGATTTAATTAACTTTTTTCGAACTAATATTTCTGTTTTTATTTTCTCAAAAATAAATTACCAAATAGTGTCAAAATTGACATAAAATAGTTTTAAAAAAATATTATAATATTAATTGTTATTTTATTCGTAAAAATTTAAGAGTCAGCCTAATGGCTTATATACGGTTATATATACTAATAATAAACAACGTGGGGTTTGTTTTTCTTGTTATAGTATGTTAATTAACATTATAGTGTAAGAAAACAAGAAGACACGGTAAAAGTTAAATTATTTAACTTAAAGTTAAATCTAATTGATAAGGTTAAAATAGAAACCTAAACCATTATAAATTATATTGGATGAGATTATTTAGACCCATCCCCACCTTAGCTTTGAAATAAATCAATTTTGAGCTATTAAAAACCGAATATGACATTACAATAAAATAATATTTTTTGTTTTTCCTAAGGTGCCCCTCTCCTCCCTTATAAAAGGGCACCTCCTCCCTCTCTTCCTCACACCACTTTGAGCTTTCAAGGTCAGCCACCCCTGCCAATTTCTCTTCTCCACTTCCCTAGAAACATCCTAGAAGTTCTGGTCTTCTTCAAAGACCAATTTTAGTGCCCTAAGTGGAGGTCTCATTGAGGCGCTTCAGAGAAGAGGTAATGTCTGTTACCGATTATTTCAACTTTATTTCTTCTTCCACTTTTCTTCATTAGTTTTTTCCTTATGAATTAATAACATAAGTATCACTCATATACTGATATTTTATTATATGTATGAAACAACCCTATTTTACCATCAATCCATCCTATGGAAAACGAAATCACCACGCATGCATACATACGGAATACCATCTCCACGCTATGGTGTAATCTATTTTCCACCACCACCTTACATGGATGGGTATAATGGTGTAAATAATAACTATATATGATTATTTTAATGTGATATTGATTCTGAAATAGTATACATACACTCAAATAAAATTCCACGATCATGGGAACGATATCATCGCTCTTGCGTACGTACGTAATACAGTCTCCATGATGTGATGCGACTCGTTCTATATGATCTTAATTTCATAATGATTATATAAATGAATTTAATGAATGAATAGTATATATATTACACTAATACCATTCTGGAAATTTGTTATCTGTAACCTAAAAAGAAGAATAAGAATTTATTCGACAAAACACGCATAAGAACAAAAAGTAATAAACACCCGAATAACAAGTAGCGATTAAATATTACTAATAAAAAGATAAGAATATAGCCATATATGATGTCATAACAATGATTATGATTCTGGATTAATTCAGTGACATTATTTAAAACATTATACTGGAGGTTCGGACACTTACAAAGAAAATTGAACCTAAGGTAAGGGAAAATCTCACAATCTCATTTTTATCAGAGATTGTCTATACTTCAGAATTTACTGGGGAATATTTATCATCCACATCCATATTTCCTCAATATGTAATTTTATTTCCATCCACCTAAAATTCTTTAAATCCAATTTTACCCTTAGGTGAGTTTTTAGTAAAAGATATGAAAGGAATCTTTTGTCATTTTTTGTATGAGGTACTTTTTGACTTTTCCGGCCAAAGTACGGGAAGAATGTTTTTTTAACTTATACGGCATGAATGTATTTTTAGAACATTATTCCCATTAAGATTACATTACAAGTTTTCAAGTATATTTTTACTCAACTTCTTTTAGTTTAAAAATGTACGAAATGTTAATAAATGAAAAATGTTTTTGAAGTAGAAAGGATATTTTCCTCAAAAATGGAGTTCAAGTGTTTTATCAAAATTATTTTCCGTCTAAGATAATATAGGGTTCTATTTCTATCCCAATTTTTACATTTATTTGATTTTTTATGATGGAATTATTATTTTGATGCCCTTTTATCTTATATGGATTATGTAATGATGGAATGATGTTTAAGATTCCCATTTTTATTACATGGGTTATGATTTGATGAATGGTTTATTGATTTTTTGGAACACTTAATAATGGTTTCATTATGAGATGGGTGGGACCTATATCTCCCGCCAATTCATTAGGTAAATATTTATATCTCATGAGATAGACATTGCTGTAACTGCAGGTTATACCGGTTCACTGAAACAGGACTGAAATGATGGGTGAACTCGGTTCAGAAATGTACTTTGTCCGCTATTATAGTCTTGTCAATGAGTCTTGACTAATAAGAAATTATTCTATATGATTATGTGTGTATGAAACAGAGTTTCATGTTTCATGTTATGATTGTTAGGATTACATTTCACTACTATGATCTATCCCATGATTAAGATATTATGACATCTTTTGCAGGTTATGATATGAAAAATGTTATGTTCCTATTAATATGATGTGAGTTATATTTCTTTTTTTACCCATAATGAGTATTTGAGCTCACCTTTTTGAATGTTTTCTTTCCCCAGGTCAGGAAGAAGGTTATTAAGTAGGATATGCCAAAAGGGACTCTAGATATGATGAAATAAATGGGAGACAATGTAGATTCTTTATGAACCAGTTGTTTATGTTTGCCGGTTTCTAAAGACACTATACCTATAAGGTCCTTTCTTTGTTTTGTTATATGTTGTAATAAGTGTACTTCAATTTTGAAGTATTAACAATGTATGTAAAGTATGGGTCGTTATATTTACAGAATTTACATAACCATATAATATAATTTAACTATATAAGTATCACTCTCAATACATTTATTTTTGATTTGATTGACTCAGTATTCCATTATTTCCCTAGTCATCGTTCACCAACATTAATATCTTATTAGAAACATGCACATAAAAAAATTGGTTAACTTTCAATTTTAGACCATATTATCAAATGAGATACCAATATTTAAACAATTTAGTTGAGAAAAATATATATATAATTTTAGTCTCTCCCATTAAATGATGAAAACCATATATATGTCTTTTATATTATCCTAGAATATTCATCATATCATCATATCATAGCATGTTGAATTTACCAATGTTTCATAAACTATTCATCAAAAAAAATCGATAAAAATAAAGATAAAAAATATTTTTTGGGATGTTTTATCGTATCTCTATTATATCATATCAAACATCAATATATATTTTCATATATGAATATAACCATAAAATAAATCTATAAAATTGAATAGGGAAAATACCATTCAAATTTTGAATGTAGTTATTAATTAACATTAATTTAAATATTATAGGAAAAAATTTCATTAAATAAAATGAAACATATGATGGATTCCTTTGTGAAAATAGTACTAATGATGTCTATTAAATATATTTATATTGTGAAAATTAAAACTAAAAACCATATATAATTTTTCGAAGGAAATAGAAAATATATATTTCTGAAAATGAAAAACATGAATCCTTCACAAATATTTGACAAATCATAACATGGGGGAAGATGTTTTTAAATATATATATGTATAATATGAATACCATTCAACAAAATATATTAATGATGAATATGGACATGTAATAAATGAAAATTGATTAATGAATGAAATAAAGTATTTATCTTCAAAAATACATTTATTTTATTAAAAAATAAACACAGGAACATGAATGAATAATATATAATATATAGAAATAACAAAATTTGAATAAAATAAACTTAATTTTTATATAAATAATTATATAATTTCTGCATCAGAAAAATTAATCACAACCAATCTCGGATAAAGGGAGAATGTAAAATAAAACCCTAATGACAAGTTTGTATTGCATCGTATGAAATAAAAACACATGTATAATAAATGTAAATAAATTAAAATTATATACTATTACAATATTTATATTTATAATAAAAATAACTTTTTTAGTATTAAATCAAGTGAATTATTCATTGATAATCATTGAATGTTGTTATTATTTCACTTGTTGAAAACATGTTTTTTCATGTGTGTTTTGTTTCAAAAGTTATGTAACTTTGAAATTGCTCTTATTTCTTTAATATATATAATTAAAATGAAAAAAATATATATTATATATTAATTATTTACATATTCAAAATGCTTTATATGAATTTGTGTTGAAATATGTATTACATCACAATATAGAGATAGTAATCGGTAAGTACACATGAGTGAAATTTCTATTTTTTAATGGATAGAAATAAAGAATGGTAAATAATAACTCACCTTCCTAAAACAATTATAATATCATAAATATCATTTATATACATAAATATGATATAATAAAAAATGATGGATTATTTTTCATGAAAATTATTTGTATCTATAGATAATGGTTGAAGTCATCATATATTCTTATGTAATACATTCATCTCCCATTTTCAAGAGAAGATGTGGTACCCTGTATCAAATTCATTATAATAAAATCTACGATTATTCAATGTATGTGATTGTCAATGTTTTAATGGATAATCTGAGTTTAGGTAATGTAATATAAGAAATAATGTTTAAAAATTTTCGTTAATATTTAAACTTCATATTAAAATTTATTCATATGTAGTTGGCCATAATCATTGAAAGACAGATATTTTGAGAATTAGTAAAGCTATGTGATGATGAAAATGATTATATATTTTTTTATTAGTTTTTATTGGATTATATAGGATGCTAAAATGTTTTGAATAAGGGATTATTTGAGGTTGTCTTTCATAAGTGATAATAGTGACACAAATTGCGTTTTATAAATGAATTAAATGATATATTTAACAATTATGGGAAATTCTATGAATATAAACAATTATTAAATTTTTGGATAATATAATGATTGATAAACATAAAATAATTGTGATTATTCATTTTTTTGGTGGAATTATACTCTAATATCTTATTTTTAACCCTGCCAAACAAGTTTTAACCTTAGTCATGGAATCCAAATTTAACATTTTTTAAAATTCATAATTAAAAAATATGAATTGATGATATTAATATATATTTATTTTTAAGATTAAAAATAATAAATCTATTTTACAAAATTAAATTTCTATAAGAGGGATAATTTATTTGTAAATAAGTGTATAACACCCAACAAATCCCTTTTTTAGAAAAATTCATTTTGAAGCATAAACAAATAAATATCCCTTATGTTCCATGAATGCAAACTAAAATTTATTTTAATAAATATTATTTAACATAAAATATATAAAATTATTAAAAAAATTTATTAAATAGAGATTAATTTATTTTTACATGATGGAAACACTATGTGTATATAAAAAAAAATTTTAGATAATAGGATTTTTATGCCCAAAAATGAACATACCCAATAATCAAGTATTTTGATGATTATTTTTTAATTATTCATATTTTATATAATTAAAAGAGTATTTATTTAATTTATAATCCTATTCTTAACATAATTTTCCTTTTAATTGAAATGAATCAATATTTTTTCAGAAATCAGTTTTTTCACTATTCAATGAAAAATGCATATTTTTAGATAAATCCTAAAAATTCAATATAATATTCTATTTATAGAGTGATTCAAAACAAATATAATAATTTCATAATATAAAATGCATTTATATGGTATTAATAAATTATAATGTTCATTAATAAATCAATTAAATGTCTTTGAAGAAACCCAATTTTTGATTCATAAAATAACATTATCAAAAAATGAGTCATTATTTAGTTTTCATTACTAATGATATTCTCATTATTTAAAAACATTTTTATATTTTAATATTGATTTTATTACAAATAATTCCTATTAATTTATTTATTATCATAAAAAGTATTAATTTTTAGAGTTTATTAAACATGAGGTTTCATATCTAAAATGTTATTGAGTACATTATATTAATTTTTTATGAAATACAAATAAAAGAACATGGTATTAAATTTTAAACATATTAAAATGAATTTTATCCAAAAAATATATTCATTATATCTAAAACCAGTGAGTATAACTCTAGTTCATCACGTCTTTTGGATCTTATATATCATCCTTGAATTTCTATTTTCACTAGATAACATTATACTGGCGAGTACTGCTGTTATGGAAAATATTATATATAAAATATAACTTTTACCTTGATTGTTCTTCATAGGATATATCATGGTCTAATGGTAAAACATATCAGTTTGGATCGTGGGATGGATTAGGTGTTTCCTTCTAGATGATAGGAACATATAATCCTCGCCGACATAATATAGGTTTGGTTTGTGTTTCATTTGATAAGAAACCACTTCATTATATTCCAAAATATTTATTGAAAAAACATCCCACGAGATAAACCTTAGATTCCCACATAATCTCCTAGAATTCTTCCATAGTTAAATTCCTCATGATACAATCTCACAATCATCAATTTCTATATATTGTCGAATATTGTTATCGAAACACTTCTATTGAATCTTTGATACCATGATGTTATTCTAAATTGCGGAAAAACCATCTTCTATTTCATTATCTAGATCATGTCCTAATAGTATTATTTCTCCATTTTCATCCTAGAATAATAGTTTTTTATTACATTCTATATATGTATTAGAAAATATAAATTTAAACTCATTAGTGGAAGCTATTTTTATATGATTACATTAATAGTGAAAGGGGTTGATCCAAAAAACCATGAAAATATAGAAAACAAGATATTAAAAAAGCCTAAATTGTTTTAACACTCTAATAAGTATGACCAACTTTTTGACCATACTGAGAACTACTAAAACAAAACTATATATCAAGATATGTTTTTATAATTATTTTAAATAGTGAGAAAAAATATATATCTTGATCATATTAAATAAAATATAATACTCCAATCAACCCTATAAATTTATTTATTTATATCATAGAAATATGATTTAGATATATAACATTTCATTCGGATATAACATGAATCTATATTGTATGATGATCAACTAAAACCAAAATAGTATTATGAATTTTATAAATTCTAATGAGTCCAATGAAAAATACATGATGATTTTTTCTCATTCCATTCTTGTAAATGTATGTGCTTTAACATTCACTTTGACATATATTAAATATTCATAATTTTTAACACATTAATCATCGAGATATTGATCATTCAGTACCACAATTCATGTTTTCACAATATGAGTACTATTTAAGAAATTTTATTATCATCATTGATCTTGGTTGAAAAGTTAATTTCATGATATAATAGTATTCTAGTATATAATTGTTCAATTATATATGTTATAGGGCACATACTCAGTTATTAATAGATATCATTACATCATAATAAACGTACATCTTATGAAAATGTATGAAAATCATTTGTAGCTCTTTGTCAACCCACATAACCAATATAATTGTCAAATATATATATACTTGAATAATTCTGTGAGATATATAATTTATATTACCCCTTCCATAATAATTTCAATGTATATATTTTAAGAATCCATAAAAATTTTATATATTGTGATCCACATCATAGATAGGATAGAATGATTTATTCATACTAATGAATCAATATCCATTTTATTGTTCCAATGGTGGTAATATAGTGAGAATTCATGATATTTAATAATGTCCAATGATATTATCTGGTATATTTGAATTTTTGGGGTGAATGTATACTTATAAATTTTTGTATTAGTGTATATTTTCACATGTTTATAAGTAAATTTAATGATTCCATATCATTATTGTAAATAATATCTAGTATAACTACAAATAATCAGTATACTAGTTTTTATGATGAAAAATCTATTTGAATGAATGAATAAGTATCATCATATTTAATCAAGTGATATTAATGTTCTTCGAATCACTTGTAATGTATAATAATATAATATAAAAATTATAACAAAAAAAATTAAATGGAATATATAAAGAAAATATTCTTTAAATCAGTAATGATAAATGGGTCATTGGTAAAACCATATGGAATCCTTGTAAATTCATTATGTCCATTCCATTAATTGATTTTTTTGGGTAATGTTTTACAAATGAACCTAAATTGATAGTATCCATATTAAATATAAATATTTTAAAAAATATATACTCATTCATGAATATAATGTGATTAATAAATGGTATTTGATACTTATTCTTAATCGTTATCATAATAAGTATTTTATAATTAATGTACAATCACATTCATCTCTCTATATTATTTTTAAATAGATAGGTCCGCCCCTAATTGATGAAAATGATCATATGAATCCCATATCAATATTATCTAGGGATTTCATCCTCAATTATTCAAACACTTTCAGGGGCATTCTATATGGATCCAGTCATATTACTTCGAAACATTTATGTGTTTATTGTTAACAATAATTCATGGTTTGAATGTAGATGGGGAATCTATTCTAGAAATACATCAACATGATCTTATATGATAGGAATACAATAAATAGAGAGTTTCACCTCAACCATCTTTGATTAACAATTTTCTTTAATATGACATCAACACCCCATATAATGGAATTAGATTTTATTATGTGTTCATATATACTCCCACACCTATAAAATTTTGAAGAATTTTTTTGAAAGTAAAATTTTACTACTCGTCAATGGAAATTGATATTATAATTAGATATATAAAGTGAATCCATTCAAAAATGACATCAAATATGTAAAATTAGTCCACTCCTCTTTGGATTCATCTGAGTAAAAATTTATACAAGGTCACAAGAGAAATAACCCTAGGGACAGAGGATGACAAAAAATGCCATGTTCATCAAAGAAGAATTGGTGAACTATTTTCAATTTAAATTTAAAAAAACCATACCCAAATTACTACAAAAAATCCTCTAATTGATGCATGAACATAATTTAATACACCTTTATGTATTCCAAATAAAAAACATTATCCTAGTACCAGAAAGAAACTAAGACCAAAATAGTAGAATGGAAGAAAAAAAATCTCAAAACTCCAAGGACACAAACACTACGAAACCCAACATGCTACATGATCAAAATCCAAAATCCACGACCATATACACTGAATAATCACTAATGTTATTTGATACCTTTACATTACCTATTTATGAATAAATATATCTAAAAAAACAATGGTTCCCTTGATGGGAGTGGGTAATGAAACTTAGTTGGTTTTGTAGATATGAAATCCCTTCCCACACCACTATGATAGACCATGATAGCACATATTTATACATATTTTTTTATAAGAAACCATAAAACATTTTAATAGTTTATTCAAATCAAAACTTTTTTCCAAATGAGAAAATTTCTATGGAATGCAACAAAGCAGTTCTCTAATGTAATTTCAAAATTTTAATTTCGGCATAATCTAATCCAATCTATATATACACACATCGAACTATAGAAAAAACCATGGACCTACATTTATTCATTAGGGGTGGGTTATACATTCACTAATAAGTAGTATGTTGAATTGTTTTAAGGGATATAGTTCATACCCTTATACATCCTAATAATTTTGAGGGAAACTACATAACCTTATTAGTCCCTATGAACTTGAACAGATGACAACCATTATGAAAAAAAAAACAAACCCCGATCCAAAATTTCAATCAAATTTAATAAAAAAATATTTTTATGAAAATTTCACCATAAAACCAATTAAATGAAGAAAAAAAATACACTTATTATTATTATTATTTAAAAATCAATTAAAAAACATTTCACAAAATTAAATATTTAAAAATTAACAAACATCAATAAAGTGGGGTTTTCCCATGGAATTTAAATAAATTTCAAAACCCATTTAAATATGTTAAAAAAATAAAATCAAGAATACATTTTACAATAATACCATTAAAGATATAATTCAACAACCACATTAATTAAAGATATGATGAATAATGTCATTAATATTTCACTAAAAGTAGGATGACTTTCAATAAATGCACCATATATCCTTTTATATTACAAAAACATATTTTAATTTCATCATTATTTTAATATAATAACATTAATATATATATATATATACAAAAAAAATTCTATATGCATATAATAATGTAATGAATAATATATCTATTAAACACCGACAATAACATAGAGTTACCAATCAATACACCAAATAATTCACCAAGGACTGCCAATAGGTCACTCATAGAATGAAGTATATGATCTACACAGTATTTAAAAAAGTACAATACTATATTTTGGAATTAATAATTTATAATTGAGAATCATAAGTGAAATCCCATGTGAGATCCTAAATTTAAATATTAAATTGATAATCGTGCATTTTTTAGGCGCATAATTAGTAAAATAATGAGAAAACCATGTCACATACACTCCATCCTCACACCTGTCACACGATTGGCTCACATGGTAATAAAATAATGATCCAAACCAAGTTTTCTACTATTATATTATTCAAGGATATTATATGTTGGTCGCACGGTTTGGCCAAACCATGGACCTACCCAAAGCCCAATGCATAACTTTGCATTGTTTCATGTAGTTGTTTCACAGTTTCAACTAATCATACTAAAATCTTGCACCCTCATAGAGACACAAAACATTCCAAATATCCTCTAAACCCTTCCAAAATTCACTAGAGAACATTACATACATAAACGAGATAAATAATTTTCTACTTACATGAAATATGGGGGTTCTAGTTTATCACCGACATTGGTCTTTCCAACCATTTCAATTTGAAAAAAAATAATTTCCCTAAAAGTGATCGGGAGATTATTCATGTATTTTCTTCTCATATTGCTAATATTCTTCCAAAATCTGACAATGTTTTCCTAAAATCATCACTATATTGATGATTTTATTGATGAATTATATCTATTACAAATTCACCTTTTTTTGGAACATGCCCCATTTAGGTTACTATATTTAGTTCAATAAGATCCCATTGAATCCCAATTACAGGGTTAGGATATTAGTTTTTGGAATAAGAGACATAAAAAAATTCATTACACTGATATATGGCGGAAAATTACCATATATGACACATCAAAACCCATTAAAATATATAAAAGGGTCTTACGTACTATGGAGATAACAACCCCTTATTTAAAAAATGATGATTTTCAATCCATGAATAGATTCTCAATACAGCATGATCACTCACCTTCAATGATAATGACCTTCGACAATGATCCATAGATGGTTTCATTTGACTCTAATTCATCTTCATTCTCTTTATGATGTTCATGGTATTCTTATTTTTCACTTTTATGTGGCTCAATGAAACCAATGATGTCTCACCCGTTTCCTCAAGATTATGTGGAGAGTAAGATGGATTAATAGAAAATTATCCAAAAGGATCCATTGGTACTGAAACCTGATAAATATTTCCTTATGATAACACCACTAATGGTACATGATCTTCCCATGAGCCAATAGAATCCATTATAGAAGAGTAGTTCAAATATTCAAACTATTGTATAATCCATTCTGATTATCTATCTCAATGAGGATGAAATGTCATACTCATATTCAACTTAGTCCCAAATTCATAGTGTGAGGATTTCTGGAAAAAATTTGTAAACCTCCAATCTAGGTACATAATGTGGAAATGTCTATTCGATGTCTCTTTACCACTTCTCATATATTTATTTTAGATAAATTAAAAAGTATATGAGATTAACTAATAGGGATGAAATCAGTCAACATGGTGAGTTAATCCAAAATAAACCTTATGGAATAATGTTTCTAAACCATCAATATAAAGACCCACCACAAAAACCATAAAAATAATCTCACGTGTCCCAAAAAGAATTTGTAATTATTGAAACATACATAGTGTTCCCTGATACTAATCTATAACTTTCTAAAAATTTAATCATTAAGAAATAAACTCATCAATATTACCTTTTATTTCATCTCTCCAAATATGCACCTAAAATTACTTATACATATTATGTATTACAGGATGAAAACCCTATGTCAAATTTTGATAAGCATGAAAATTATTATCTTGAAGGCACATATGTATCACCATGTGATATTCTAACCATAAAACTAAATTCTAGTCCATCGTCCATTCATCAATGGTATCCCCAATAATGAATTTGGACCTCATATATGAAAATTATGATTTATATTTCTACATCTCTTTTTCTATATCAAAAAAATAAAAAAAAAATTTATTGGAAACCACAACATTAACATGATAACCAAATTCCTAGTGAATATCAGTTATCACTAACCTAGAATCCCATAGATCTAAAGCCTCTTCTTCCAACTGAGTATATTAATTTCTACTTAATGAATCCACAATGGAAATTCATGTACTTGGTGTTTAAATATAATCCAATTCATAAATTTTATGAAAACTATGTACATCTTATATGTCTCATATTCATTTCCCTTTTCTAGAAAATTTGTTTCAACCTCTTATGATATGTAAAAACCGAATATTTCCCACTAAATAGGAGTTGATGGCATGCCTTAATATCAAGCACTACAAAAACATACTCAAAATGGTGAATTTAGTTGTTCTTATAATGAAACCATATCTATCATGTGCCATACGAAACAATATGATCTATCTACATGAGAAGCAAACCAAATATTGATTTGGAAACATCAAAATTCACCATGTACTCATGTCTTGATTCCAAAAAAATTTAAATTGGAAATAACGTGAGGAATAATTTATGGTCATTAAATTTCTATTAAATTCCACAATCCATTGGAATTGAAAAGTTTTCTTCATCAAAACTATATTCAGTTAAGTTATTCTTGAAAAATCTAAAGTAAAACATCGGTAATTACATGCTATGTCAACGAAACTATGTTTTTTCAAAGAGGATTTTGGGTGTTATCCAATGGATAACGACATCTATATTATTTGGAACCATAATTAAAAATATTTAACACAAAAAATTTCCAATGAAAAATAATTCTTATACAAAAAATCTAATATGGTAATTAGTTATTTATACAATGATCCCTTTAAAACCCAAAAAATGTCTTTATGTGTTTCTAATCCTCATCCCCTATCCTCAAAAATATATATATAATCCACAATTACCACAAAAAAATAATCTTAATACCAATTAATTATCTAATTCAATAAATCCATAAATACAACTACTGAATTCATAATAATCAATGGCATAGAAACCTACTCGTGATAGCAATATCTACTTCTAAAAGATATTTTCTGAATTTCCACCTTCCAAACACCAAATTGGTTATAAAACAATAGAAATTCAATTTTAGAAAACCAATCATATTACCTCAATTAATAAAATTGATAATAAATGCATATAATTGGATACTTATTCGTTATCAAAACATGGTGAAGCATATGATTTTCAACACACAACTAATGTGTTCAATCCAACATTTTCAATAAGAAGACTAGTTATTCCCAAAAATATGTGCATGGATGAATATACATGTTGCCTTCTAGATATTCTAATTGTTCATTCATTCACGATAATTATTTTTTCCATAAAATTATCTAGATCAGAAATAGGATTTGTCTCTTCAATGAGATTAATTGTAAACTCAAATTCTTTATGGTTGGAAACCCTTAGAAATTACCCAGGAAACATAAGAAAACCGATAAAAAAACACTAGAAAACATATATTCACAATCTATTCAACCAATTAAAAGGTTAAATATTCCATTTTATATGATATCATTCATACATTTTTATCTAAAATGACTATTTTAGGGACCTTTATATTCTCTTGTATAGAAACATTCAATGTGACCATAAGTTGTAAAACTAGAATTTTTCATATGGCTATTGTTGTGAGTCATGAATATTGTCGAGCTATAAATTCAATATATTATGTCATATACATCAATCTCAAGCATAGAGAAATATCATATAAACTCATATCCTTCAATAGTCATAGAACTTGATCAACCCATATAGCTTCTACATTCTCATTGGCCATGATGAGTTTGATGATTCATAAAAGAAGGAATCATCTCATCATGAAAACCCATAAAATTTATATATTAGTAACAAATAATCTAATGTGATTAACCGTTATGAAACTCATATTTCATATGGGTACAATTCAGAATAAATTTTCCCCAAACTATTGATATTACTGATTGATCATCCATAATAACATGTTCAAATCCATATAACATTGTAATTGATTAAATAGTTGCATTATTTACAAATTTATACATTCCATGAATAGGATTCAATGTATTTAGGGAATACACATAGCATGCATGGATATTTTGATAATAGGTATAGTTCTTACCTATCACATTGAATCATATGATGTCTGTGAAACATGTGTTTTGTCTCAAACCCCCATCACTTGAGAACTATAATAATAACAATAATGATTCCATATATAGTTAAATTCATCGAATCCATAAGATGTTGTCATATAGTCTTACGTCACGTGGTTGACTTAACAAAATTGATAAAATCTGCACATTCTATTAGGTTTTGTATGAAGATTCATTGATCCATCCATTAAATTGTTAGTCATCCCACTACCTTATAAATATATGTCCCTCTTCATCTAATTCCATTAATTAGATTTCCCACCATTACATGTAGTTATAAACATTATTCCTACATCATTCCCTATCTACTAATCACTAACTATTGACCATCTCTCTTTAATACTTTATAAAATGAACAATAAACTTTTAGTGAATCCATTTCCTCAGTAGTGATTAAAAAATGTGTTCCATCAATGACTCAAATGAAAAAAATTTGGTTCGATGAGTAAAAAATTCCTAAATAATTCTTTGTAATATATCAATAATAGGTTCACCTACTTCATGATGACACATTAAAACATTCAAGAAATCATATATTTATGATTATTGAATTTATTATTGAACAATTAATGAAAAAAATATCATCCAATGTCGTCATCCAATTTAGCTCGAACGTATAAATCCTACTATAGTACCCCATATTTGTGGTTTGTAACCATTCAGGTATGCCTTTATATATGCATAAGGAAATTAGGTAAATATTTGGGAAAGTTTTTAAATAATTTATTAAGTTTTTGGGAATTTATTTAGCGCTCATTCTTTGAACACAATTAGTGGAAATAATGTTGAATCTATAGAAATGTGTGAATGAGGATCAATTGTCGTATGGGTTGGCACACAGTTATGGTGAACAATTTACAACCTATGATGTCATCCTAGGTAAAGTGTGAAAATCTAAATATTTGTATCTTTTACAATTGCTGCATTTTTTTCTAACTATTCATACCAACCATGTGGGGATCCAATTGGTATAGTATCCTCCATAAGGTTTGTGCATCATTTTCCAAACCATGTTGATAAAACATGTTTTTTTTAAAGACTATTTTTTTATAAAATGTACTTATTTTATTTTAACCATAATACAAACATTTAAATCCAAAATATAACAATCACTCAGTATTTTATCACCTAAAGGGTCATGGAACCTCTCACAATCATTATAGGAGTGATTCGAAGGGTTTTCATAGTGGGCTGAAGCTATATATTCATTTAATAAGTCCCATATCATCATTGTTTTGTATTTTTCCCTGGATATACTCCCCTCTATCTCTCTTGTTTTATGAGATATTGTTTATTTGAGAAAATATCTAGAGGGATTTCCAATAATGGTTACTTTTGGAATTAATGATGTTACGGGAAAGGATCTAACGCATGTTTGGGGAATTTTAATGTATATTTAGTGAGAGTGTGTGTCATTGGTAATTTTTGCCAAAACCCTAAAGTATGGTATCTTAACTCTTGAGTCATATTGTTAAAACTATAATTCATAGTTTAAAGTTAATTGGTTTCAATGAAAAAAAATTATAAAATGATATGAAATTCATGTGAGAATCTAATTTTGTAACTATTATTATATTTTTGGAAAAATGGTTATGCTTTGGAAATTTTCTTGGGGTTAGATTTTAAAATTTCTATTTTTCAATTTATAGCGGAGTTGATTTATAGAAATTTGTTTTTGAAAATGGGATTTCAATAAATAAGTTGTTTCATCGATGTGTGGTTTGGAATATATAATGTATGACATGTGTAAGCAATAAATGGGTGATTTATTGAAGTGTCGTTGTCATGTTGTTGGAATTGTTTATTGTCTTAAAGGGTTATTTGGGTTGTAATGTTTTTTTTAGTATGTCTCGTCATGTGTTAGTTGTCATAATTTTAAAAATTATAGATTTACAAGGTGTTAGGAAAATGGTATTTGTTAATTGGTCGGGTTTTTCGATTAATTAGTTGAGCATATGTTGAATGGGATGGACAGTGGGTATGATGTACCAATATAAAAGCATTTGTATGTGTTTTTGATATACTATAATAAAAAGGGGATGAGGTTTGGAGACGAATTTACACCATCAATGTTAACATCAATCCTTGGGGGTTGAGTTGTATTTTTTGTAGAGGTGATCGTGTTGGTTCATGTGAAATGGAATGGGTAATGCAAATATGAAATGGGTAAAATGTGTATTGTCTTATTGGGTTTATTTCAATGGTAATGTGCATGTTTCTGGAAAACATTTTTTCTATGGTTGTGGATGGCTAGGCAGAATTTTGCGAACTATTTTAATGGATTTATATGAACTTTTTATGTAAATGTTATGACTTAATCTTTCTGAATGATAGTAGTTGGGATTTCATGTTGGGAAAAAATTCAATGCATTATTACTCACCAATTTCATTAAAACTTGGAAGATATTTTATATTCTATATTCGGAGATATAGATAATAGAAAATCACAACCATTTTTTATTGGTACATCATGATTCATGGTATGTTGTGGAGTTATAGAATGGATCATTACATGGGAATACATAGTAATGTGTTGTGTCTTGAGTTATGTTGTTTTAGTCTTCATCTAGGTACTCATATTTGGTATTAGTTTGGTGTTTTATTATTATTTTTGTTTGAGTTTGACGGTTATGCATTGTTTACATGCATCATGTAGTTGATTATTGGTAATGGAACATTTAGTTGGTTGTTATAAATTTTAAAGGAAAATATTACACCCCCTAATCATGGTGTCCTTTGAATTTATTTCATGCCATTAGAACCTTAGGGATGTTTCTTAAGTCGGTGTATAAATTCAACCTCTACTCATGAAAATGTGTTGGGGTGTGATGTGACATGTGGTATCATTATATTACATCCTTTTCTTACATGTGATATCAATCATGGTCAATCCTATGAAATTACTTATTACTCTTTGAGTGAACAACCATTTTCAGTTTATTCCTTGAGTTGGGATTGTATTAAGGTGTATTATTTTATGAACATGAATTTTAAACAATAAAAATATGTTTCTAACATTTTTATATTGAACTTCATGTTACCATGGAGTTGGGTTCATATTTTTTTGGATACACTTTTAAGAATGTAGTCTCATTATCAAGGGTTTTTCCAATATTAGTGTCATAACATCAATTGTAAAAACGAAATACCTACATGATTTCATATTTATTTTGGAAATATTTTTATGTTTTGGAATGAATATGATAATTTATTAAAAAAATTGTAAATACTATTCCAATTTGTGATTTATAAAAATAATTGTTGTCGAATTACTGAAATGTTACGAGTTTAAATATATAGTTAATTTTTAAAAAATTATTTAACATGGGAAATGTGAGATTTTATAAACCTTTTTTTCAATTGTTTCAAAATGATAAAAATTAAAATTGTAATAATTCCATTTATAGAGAGTGATACATATGGTGGTTGTTGTATTTTAAGAAAATGGCATTGAATAGGCATCATAAAGTCCAACCAGAGGAGGTTACTAAGAATTTGGTTTCACATAAATCCCATGTGAATTCGTAGATACTTCTAAACTTATTGAAATTATCCCAATCTGTTGATATAAGTAATATAAGTAATGAGAAATTTCATTTGGACTATTCAGTTTAGTTTTCAAAGCATAATCCTACCATATTTCATGGTGATTTAGAACAAAAAAGTAAGAGGTGTCTCAAAATTTGATGAATCCAATATTTATTTCATAGTCACCATATACGAGTTTAAAATCAAGTTAAAATTTAAATTTTAGATTATCTTTCACATTAGTCATGGCAGTTTTTGTTCCAATATATAAGTGCCCAAGTTATGCCATTGGATGGATTTGAGGAATTTTTCAACAAACAATTCTACCCAAACACATTTCGAATTCCCTATAAAATGTATTTATTTACATTGAGGTTGGAGGAAAATTCGATGAAGAAATATGAATATGAATTAATGAATGTATTGTGGTCTTCACCTGAGGTCACTAAAAATTCATCATTGAAGGGTGATATTTTTTAATCTATCTATATGTATGAAATCTGCTCAAGGATTACAGTATTTGGTATCATGGATTATATATATATTTTAAACGGAGTGATAGTGGTATGAAGATATATCTTGGGAGATACATGTGGAGTATGTATTTTGATACCCACTTGTAATAGTGGTACTCTAAAATGGGATGTCAGCAGAATTCCGACACTTATTTCCAATGTGGTAGTATAGATCAAAATTAGTCGGTAGGATCAGTGAATCATCATCTAATCCCTAAGAGACAGGTGAGTTGTTTTCACTGTGTCTTATTATGGAACGGTAATCGACAGTGTTCAGAACCAACTACAACATGCCACAATTATAACCTGATGAATACTATTTAGTGTTATTGTTGTATTGATGTGAGGTCAGCTGTTCGTGAAACTTCATAGGGGTCGCAGACGTATTATACATCGATAGGTTGACGACATCAACATAACCATTGTAAGATGATCATAGTCATTGAGGGTGATTTTAGGTACACCATGACTCCTCAACAAGGGATATTTCAATATGGTAATGAAGATATGATTGCTTTTAGTAAGCAGGTGTTTGGAGTTGATCAGGCTGTTTGATGATCAATATGGATTATTCATGAAGTTTGGTTTGGTTCTATTAAATTAAACCCATATAAAAGCATTTTTTATATGGGAGGATCTCAATATTTCATTGCATCTTCTTCGATGTATATTTTGTCTTAAAATGTGGAAATAATGGGTATTATTTTAAAACCTAAAACACTTCTGCATTAATAATATTGTCGATCCCTTCTAAGAATATCATGATCTAAAAATTTGTATGTAGTTGTGTTCATATGGGACTTATTAGTGATTGATATGGATGTTGATGACATATTCTAGGGAATATATTTTTTCATGATGGTTAAGGCCCACATGAATTGTTATGCACGAACGGTTAGTTTCATGATGGGTGATGACATTAGGAATATATTTAGAGTAAAAAAAATTCATGGTTGATGAAATGATAATTTTGAAAACAACAGTTGGATATATCATGTATAAATTGGTAGCTTTGTATTTATCAATAATTAAATAGATTGGTATTTGTATTTTTCATGAAGTTGTTGATAATATTTTTTATTTCTTTTCCCATAATTTATCTTGGTCTTCCACAATTTGAGAAGTATAGTTTATGATTCATCTCCTCCTATATACTATTATTGTCTAAATTTTGAATTATTTGAAGGACCCAACTAAATTAAGGGAATTAAAATCCGAGTTGGGAGATCTAGAAAAACAATTTTCATTCGGCCTAACACATGTATGTGGATAACAATGGTTTTGTTTCATAAATATCCAGATAAATGTATTTTGTTATGTTTTGATTATCATTGTCATATCAACACTATGATAAATTACCAAAATCCACTCCCATGAATTGATGAACTCTTCGATAGTTGATTGGATCCTAGCGTTTCTCTAAAATTATCTTTTGATGAGGATATCATCAGATGTGGGTGGGGAAGGAGGAAATTCCATAAAAAACATTCCGAAGTATATATCACCAACATGAGTATATGTTTATGAAATTTTTGCTTCCTAGTAGAGCATCATTATTCCTGTTGTTGATGAAATAGATATTTTAGATATATTTATATTCTTTTATAGTGGTGTTTGTAAAAGATATATTGGTGAATTCTATAAAAATGGATGACCATGTGAATCATTTGGTGAAAGTTTTGTGGATTTTGAGATATCATTAGCTGTATAAAAAATTATCAATATATGGTTTTGGATAAAATAGGTATATTTACTGGTAAATGATATTCCTATGAGTGATTATAAAATCAATAAAAAAAGATAGAGGTTGTTTTCTCATGGGAACTGTCATAGAACATCATTGAGATTTCTACTTTCCATAATCTACTTGTTCATTACAATTAATATATTCATTAAAACTCATTTCTAAATTCACCAAAGTGATATTTAACACAAAATAATGTTCTATTTCAATAGAATGACTGAATTTGGTGTAATTTGTATAATTTTAAGGGTTACTAAACATCATCACCAATGTTGGTTTTTTTTTCAAAACTAGGGACTGGTTACATGGTGTATTATGATTAATCAAAATCTAGGTTTGGTTGTGTTATCATGAAAGGATATCATATTGTAACATAAGAATCACGAAAATCAATGGTTCCTGATTATAACTTCCCAACACATGAATTTGAATTGAATATTAAAATGAACGCTTTGGAAACATTGTTTCAATATCACATGGGAGAAAAATTAATTATGTTTATCAATAAAAATATTGTGAAGCACATTTTACAATTAAGAGATTTTGATTTGAGACAATTCATATTGATGGAGTATAAACAGATGTTTTAATTTTACATGATGTCTACATCGGGAATGAGAATTAATTTTAAATGAATTTAGAAGAAATTCATATACTCTATTTGAAAAATAATGTTTATATCGGTTAGAGTTGATTTAGGTTATGATAAACATGTCTCTGGAATGTGAATACAGAAGAGAGATAGTATTTGGATTTTGGTTTTTATTGGATCCATATTTATTTGGAGTGGTAAAAGGGTCAAAAACGTGTGGCAAAAAATGTGTAGCATGAAGTAATAACTCAATAGTTGGGAGACCATTAATGGCTTAAAACTAGATGAGGATTCATTTTTTTGGTATTATAATCAAATTGTTAAACCAATCGATTAAAAAACATCTTAGTGAATACCATAAATCAAGATGGGTGGTCCATCATGGAATACAAAAAATATATTGGGTGTTGAAACGAATGTTTTGATTGATGTGTAAAAAATGATATATTGCTATGTTATTGTCATGATTTCTAATATTCAAAAAAGTTATGGTTGTGCATCAGTGTCCAAAATGTATACTCTAGTACATACCTATACCAATGTGGAAATTTTAGCATAAGGATATAGATTTTGTTAAGGTTCACTCAAGAATGGTTACGAAACCTGATTCCACTTATGTGATAGAGGATTGGCTCACAAAGTCATCCCATTTCATCCCTATTTGTTAATCTCATACGGTGGAGTATGTGTCCAAAATATATATACATAAGGTGGTAAAGATAAATGATGAACCAGATTTGATTGTATTTGATAGTGATCTGAGGATCAATTCTTATTTTTATAAATCATTTTAAGTGTCTAATTGGACTCATTTGATGATGAGTACAACATATCATCCTCATATGGATGGGAAATCAGGAAGGATGACAAAAATATTGAAATAAAATTTAAGGTATCGTGTGATGGATTTTTGTTTCTTATGAGAGGAAATATACCATTAGTGGATTTTTTATAATATAATTTATTAGGTATTGATACATATGGCTATGTTTGATGAATTGTATGTGCATCTTTGTCATTCTCCTCTATGTTGGGTGAAACTGGTAAGACATTGATGGGAGGGATGATCGATGCCCAAGAGACTATAGATAAGAATAATCATACTAGTTATAGAATGTTGACTGCTCAACGTCATCATAAATCATATTTTTATCATCATTAATGTCCTTTTTTGCAGAAGGTGGGTGGCAATTAGTTTTTGAAAATCTCCCAAAGGCATTGGCATAACCATTTTGAATATCATGGAATTTTATCTCCAAAATATATTATTCCTTTTGAGATAAATGAGAATGTGGAGTCGAGACATAGTGGCTTGCTTTTCCACCATGATTTAGTGCGGTGAATAATGTATTTCATGAATCTTACTTGAAATATGAACTGGATCATGGTCATGTGATTTGATGGGATCTTGTTGATCTAGAACCAGATGCTTCATTGGCGCATGTTTGTATGAAAAATTTTCATTGGAATGAGAAATTATTTAATGATAATGAATTAATATTGTGTGAGTTTTCGTTGAAACATGGTCAAATTTAGTAACAATCTCAGGATCTGGAGAAAAAATGGTATAATAAATGGAATGATCTATTTAATATAAGGGAGCGATATTTACATTTCGAGGATGGTATTGCAAATGGTGGGGATAATCTTTCACCCACTATTTGAGTTATTTAACCCTTCATTCATTCCTTTTTATGTGTATAATTTAGTTGGGTAATATTTTGGATAGTTTGGAATGTTTTTGAGAAGGTTTTTGGGAATTTATAATCGTGATAGGTTTGATAATGGTTAGTGAAAACCATTCATAATATCTATGAACCATTTATTATGAGGATGTGGGCTATGGGATGGTGCAGAAATAAGGCTTCAATTTTACCAACATTGTGGCCTTCCTAGGTAAAGCATACAACTTTAAATAGTGTGATTCTGCATGATTGGAGAACAATATTTAAAATAGTGTGGGTCATCCGTGAAAGGAACCATTTCGTAATGTATCATGCACATGGTTTGAACATTGATTTCTTAACCGTGGGGGTAAACAATCTCCAGGTTTAAAAGTGGGGTTTTAAAAGACAAACTCAAACAATTTTAACCATAAAACCCCATTAAATCCCCATTTTAATCCCCACTCGGTATTTTCTAAAATCAAATTCTAGGGATCCTCTCCCTATCATTTTATGAGTGATTTAGAGGGTTCTCTTTTTGTTTGAAATCCATATCTTCCTTTAGTATGTTTCCACTCATAATAGTTTTTTGGAAGTCATTTAATCTACTCATTTCCCTCTCTTATATTCTCAATTCATGTTTTATTGCGAATATATAAGGTTTGATTCAATTAATGTTTTGATTAGGAATATTTATTTTATGGAAATGGATATAAGGCATATTTATTGAGGTTTCACCTAAATTTGGTGACTGTTTGTGTTGTTGATCATTTTTTCCAAATCTGTGATGGGGGTGGGGGTTGGCTTTACTCTCAATTTCTCTTGAATGAACTAGATTGACTAATTTCAACTAAATTTTTTTTTCATTAAAAATAATATAAACATGATTTTAAATGTTTTTTGGAATCCCATTTTAGGATTATTTTATTGATTTTTCAGAAAATGGGTTATGGTTATGAAATTATCTTTTTGTGAGATTATAAATTGGTGACTTTGAATTGGGTGGATACAATGATTTCTGGATAATATTTTTTGAAAAAATGGTTTTTAATTAAAAGTTTGTTTTATTGAAGTGTGGATTGTAAGATATAATGTATCAAGGGTGTTTCCAGTAAATCGGTATTTATTAGAATGATTTTCCCATGTTGTTGAAATTTTCATTATATTAAGTGGTTGTTTGGTTTAGAAATTGATGAATATTATGGATTGGCCTTTGTTGGATGATATAATAATGGAAATTTTTTATTTTCATATTGTTATGATTTTGTTAGTAATATTAATTTGAATATTTGTTTTCTTTAGTGGATGAACATGAGTTAAATTTTATGGATAGTGGTTGTGTTGTACCACCACCAAAGGGATAGAATGTGGTCAGGAATTAGTAAAATGAAAATGTGATGGGGGTTTTGATGTGAAGTTCCACCATCAGTTGAAACCCCAAGAATGTGTGGTTGAGTTCTGGGTGTGGTATAGTTGTTTTATTGGGTCATGTGAAATGTAATGGGAAATAGAAAAAATAAATGGGTGATGTGATTAACTGAATTTATGAATTGTTTCTTTGGTAATGTGATTGTTTGGAGAAAACTATTTTGGGATGGGTGTATTTGGGTTATTGAAAATTGGGGAACTGTTTTAATGTTTATATATAAATTTTTATGTCAATGTTAAAACTGGTTCTTTCCTAATGGAATGGGAAGGGGTTTCATTTGGGGAAAAACCAACTTAGTTTTATTACTCACCCCCTAGTTTGGCACTTGGGTTCAGTAAAAAAAGTTTTATTCAACGAAACGGGTAAAGGAAAATAATATCATTTATTTAGTTGTACATCATGATTCTTAGTTAATTATGGAAAATGAAAATGGAGCAGGACATGGGGTTAGGGAGTTATGTTTTGGTTCTAGAATTCTATTTTTTTAGTCTTTGTCTATGTAATAAGATTTGGTATTGGTTTTTCATTTTATTATTATTGTTGTTTTTTGGTTTATGCTAATAAATTGTTGTAATTCATCATGTAATTTTTTTTGGTATTGACACATTTTTTGGTTGTTTTTATTTTCAAATGTAAAATCATCCCCCCACCATTCAAGAATACGTTGGCATTTATTTCTATCATTTGGAACCATGGGGAAGTATCAAAAGACCAAGTTTCCAATCCACAAATACACAATCCATGGAGGAGGGGTGGGAGGTTTCCCCTACCATTAGTATGAATGATTTTATAAAATATACACCAAAAACATTAAATTAAAATCAACTTGTGTTACAATGAAATAAATGATTTGATTTATACCATTTTGTTCTACTTCAGATTTCACTATTCACAAATCACCCTAAATGATAGTTGTATTTTTCTTCTGGAACTAAATGGAATGATCCACATTTCATGTATCAATAAGTACATTCCTTCTATACATAAATATAATTTCATAGAAAATGTTTTTTTACCAATTTTCATTCACATGTGACGTAGGTGAAAAAATATTCATAAACCACTTCTAGATGGATTCCACAATGCCAACTAGTTTCTATTTTTTATAAGACAATAAAATTAAGACACATTCTTTAGGAATTGAATTATTTATAATTTCAATTTATCTCATTAAAACTATCAAAAAATAGTTTCCTCCAATTTATCTTTTTTTCAACATCAATCTCTTTTTTCAAAATAAACCATTATATTTAAATGAATAAGGTTTCAAAATAACACAACCATGAACTTTCAAATTCACACTTTTGAAAATATCTCACATTTTTTTTCAAAAATACAAACTATTAAACAAAAACATATATCATTACTCAAAATAATATATTAATCTTAGTGGGAATATATTTCTGTCAATGAATATCATTCACTTCTCATTGTATATATCTATGATAATGTGGTATGACTCTAAATTGTGGCTCCAAAACACTAATGTAACGAACTCATTAGTAACATGATTTTCAACATAAATAGGTCATTTATTCCATTTTATTTTATACTTTAAAATTCCTATATATCCTGATCCTTACTATGACCAAAACAACAAATAATAAATATTTTAACAAACTGATTCCACTTGAAACATCCTTCCCCTCCTCAATGACTCTGGTCAAGACATAATTTGTACTTGGATAAAGGATACATATTCAGTGAACCAATTTTTCTTAATAAATTCTACAAGATTCACAAAAAAATAAGAAAATATCTGTTTTAATATAAAACATCCATACCAATAATAATATTTCCAAAACATAAATACTTGATGGAAGAAATTAATTTAAGTAAACTCAATGTATAATAAATCAATACAAAATAAATCAGATTACCCTGTTTGAATTACGAACAACATCATATAATGGATGAAAATTCCAAAAAATATAAAAGGCTCCCATTATACCCCCTATACCACTCAAAACATTCTCTATGCTCCAGAAACATAATTAATGACCTAGTATAAAGATTCATCGATAAAAACATTTCACAACCTTCCATATTTATGTCTCAATAATCAATATCTAAAAATCCATCATTATTCCTTATGTATGGGGTGAGAGATAAAACTCAATAGGGTTTCTCGTAATTAATTCTCTACTCACACCACTAGGATGGATCATGATATATTATTTATATAAAAAAACTTCTAAACTTTTACAATTTATTTCAAATCAACACTAATTTCCAAACTACCAAATTTCTATTGAATTCAACAAATCAGTGAATTAAAACTATATGTCAATTATTATTTATTCTTATTTGATATCACCCTAAAAATCTAAACATCCATCCATTGAATGAAAACATTGACCTATTTATTCTAATTAGTGGTGAGTATTCATTTAACCATGTAGTCTCTTTGTGAACATGTTTTATGGGGGAATGTTGATACCCTTATCTATAAAAAAATTATTGTGGTAAAATTGATTTCTGTATTTTTCAAAATGAACATGAACCCAGTCCAACCCTTATGCCAAAGATAATTCCCAAACAACAATTAAAATAAATTTTAATATGAAAATTATTTTATTTAAAAAATAACCAACAATACATTTCATTAAATCAAAATAAGTCCACATTTTAAAACAAATGTTTTTGATTACTAATAAATATCTTTTCACCACAGTCAATTTTCTTAAATCCAAAACCATCACTAAAGAGGGTATCATCCATGATTTTCCCTAAATTTAAATTTCAACTTAGTAAATTTTAACATTTTATAATCCAACATTAATATTATAATAACAGGAGTAATGAGTGAATCCACCTACTAATGAAAAAATAGCGACAATGACGAACAATATGAAATCATCAACAAAACTAGGTAAAATCTACAGAACCACACATTAGATCATGTTACCTTACGTCATAAAAATCAAATATCATCATAAATGGGATATACTATCAGTCATAATATTCCAAAATATTATATCTATGAATCCACGAGAATTACGAATAATAGATATAAAGAAACACCATAAATGGACATATACTATGAAATCTGGACTTTATCGCACTATAATATTCTAACAGATCTCTTTGAGAATGATGAAGAAGGTCACATAGCCTTTGGGATGAGTGTAAATGAGTTATAGTCCAAATAAGTGAAAACCCATAGGATAAAAAGATATTTCATTTTATTTTGAAAATTTAAGTATTCAATTTTTAACCGTCCATTTTTTAGGCACACGTTAAGTAAACTGTATTAAAATCAAACGCTAGCCAAAGACTTCTAGAACCCTTCTGATAGTTGTCTTTAATAGTTAGACAAATAGTGAAACCACCATCTTTTCCCTATGTTCATAATTTCATGGTTATACTATAATACATAGATTATTTTTTCAATAAGTACTTATAATCCCGAACTTAAATATATCCCACAACATCACATGTTATGGGCTTATTTAGAATTCTCATAGTTTTTATTAATTGTGCTTAAATTGTACACCTCATCTAAAGACCTCGAACAATACAGAAATTATCTGAACACTCTCTAACAACACCCGTGAACATTAAATATATGAAATAAATAAATGTAGGTTTAATAAAGTGAAACTGGTGGTGCTAAATAATTCATAAAATGGAGAATAAAAATATTTACATGAATAACAATTCAATATTCAGAAATCAAAGAAGAATGATATATTTGAGATGTAATTATCATACCATTATATGTTTGATACCACAATATTAAAACGAAATAATTGAATATATTAATTAGCATTCATTATCATGTTTCTTATCATAGAATAATTCATATAAATAAAATCATATAGGATAGATCAATGAATTAAAAAACCATTCAATATATGATTTTCTTAATATATCTTCAACTACATATAATTACTCAAATGCATAGCATGACTGATAATAATCATTAATTAGTTTAACCAATCAATAAATCATGAAACATTATTTTTAATCTATGAAATCCTGAGATTATATTTATTTTCATCAATGGTAATTATCTATTCAAATCCTTTATAATTTCTCATAACGAAAATATCGAATAACCAAAGAATGCACCCTGAGAGTGACTAAAATTGGTGTGAAAAAATGTACCTTTCACAATGTAGTGGATTTTTTAATAAAATTTACTCAACAAATTCATTTTTTGGTCATTATCAATCTATTAATCTATAACTAAATGACTAGCACTTATTGTATCCTGGTAGGGGTGTATTTAGAGGAAAACAACATAATATCGAGTATTCAAAAACATAGGGATGATATCTTATAATTCAATTTAACCTATTTATATACACAAATGTTTCATCAAACTAAAATAAAATAAAAATAAATTAATATCTGATATCAAATAAAGACACACATACATTACATATATAAATATTACATATTATAATATAAATATTCATTAAATATCAATATAATCCAAGAAATATGTAATTCCCAGACTCTATAATCTCATTGATATTGTGTTGTTTTATTAAATTAGAATGATTACAAGGAATCAAAACATAAAAAATTAATCCATTTAGTATTTTTGAAAAAAAAAAGACAACATAAATTATACCCATAATACTTTGAGAAAGAGATAATACACACATTATACATAATAAAATTAAATAAAAAAATTATTTAAACTCATTCAAAATTTATCTTATCCAACCCTAGGGAAAGAAAATATAGTAACGGTGAGATGAAATTCATAGTAAGGGTAATTAAAATGGGATAAATAATGAAACAATGAGAATAAATCATCATGGAAAAGTAAATAACTGATAAAACATTACATTCAAATAACTAGATAACACATAACCAATAAAGAAAATTATGAAATTAAAAACACATTACATTTAATTATTAAACTATTAATGAAATTAATCCAGGTATTTTACAATTTCAAATATTCATTGATTATAACAATTATATATGAAATATCTATGTATTAAAGTATTATTCATACAAAATCATTCCAATGTAACAAAAAAACATATATAATCATGATCTGTCCTTGAGAGAGTTTAAAACTACAAGTATAAACCTATTTCTATTGGCTATATTATTGGTCTTATGATAACATATTGATACATCAATTGGCTATATATAGTCCATGCCCTACCCATCACTTCATGTCTCAAGCATTCCTCACATCGATTAATCCATAAATAGATAATATTTATTATCAAATATCTGTATTAAAAATGAAAAAATATTAATCAGTAATTCACTAGCTATTCCTACAATTGATAAAGTGAACACTATTTCTATAATTGATAAGTGGTTTATCCATTAGAAATATCCATATTCTGAGATTATTAATATTCAATTATATTTCAAAGGAAATAAAATAAATAATGTAATTGTTTCATGATAATGTTTAAAATTACAAATGGAAGTCACATTACTAATATAATATTTAAAACCATTCTTTAGGAAATGAGTCTTTAAGCATTGGAATGTTCCACATAACACATTAAAAGATTTCATCATATTCCCCATGATTGTATGAAATTAAATAAAGCTTATAATATAATGTTAATAATGATATAAATTATATTACATTACAAAGGGTATTATATACACCATTTAACAGTAAATTGGTGCATAAAAAAAATAAGCCTCAAGGTAATGTAAATTGAGAAGTAAACACTTATCTTATCAATAATTTTTGTGTGTGGTATTTATCCGAATGAATAATTTTTTAAAAACGTGATGAAATTATTAATGTGATTCATAATCAATTTTATGTTATCATACATCATATTATTATTTTAAATATAACCTTTTTTGTAATATTTTATTATTCTTACTATTTCAGATGTTAACTTCTATGTTTATTGATTATGTTTTTACTTGTTACCTATTATTCATATTACTTTGATCATGTTTTAATCATATAAGAAATTTAAAACTTAGAGTAAATTTAATAAATATTTATTATTTATTTATTTATATGAATTCATTGATTTTTGATATATGAAATGGAATTCACCATTCATAGAGACAATAGGTCATACATATGCATGAATGGTAATTCAAATAATTTTATAGATTAAAATTTTGCAAATTAAATTATATATATGAATATGAATATTAAAATATTATATTTATTTCATATACAACTCATTGGTTTTATAAACCAATCATTAATATATTCCATGTATAGTTTGAATGAATAAGTGTACGTGTTATATAAAAATTACAAATGAATAAATAAATTATAAATATTATATATATAATATATAAGTACTATGTATATCATAATTCCTACCATGATAGGTGTTAAAGAAAAAAACCAACAATTAGTGTTTTGTTAGGTAGTAGTTTGTCGAACACCAAATAGTAGTATTGTTACACAATAGATGGATGTCAATGTAAGAGATGGGAAAATATAATGACCCAAGCTTGATGTACATGGAAATAATATTTATTCTATGAAATAAATAATACATGACACAAATAGATTCCCAATGACGGTATTAATTAATGCCTTTGGAAACATAGAATGTAATCTTATAACTTGATGAATGATCTTCACCATCTCCCATAAATATCTTTTGATTTTTTTCATACGCAAATCATTTATTTATATCGTAGTGAAATAAAAAATTAAAAAAGTTATCTCCAATTCAAATTAATGATAAAAATGGGGAAGTAAAATAAACATTAACTGTAAAGAATTTTAATACATGAACATATAGTTTAAATATTAAATTTTTGAGTAATGAAATAAATCATAGCAGTATGTAAGGAATAGATCGTAAAGGAATATTAACCATGATAAAAAACATTGGAATAAAACATGGAATTTTTATAAAAAATAATATGATAATATGGTTTCCACATTATCCAATTCATTGCTTCCAATACCATTATAGTGGACAATGTCCATTAATGAAACATGTTTTCATGTCGTTCCTCCCTTGTAATACTGAACCATATTTTATGGTCATTCAAACCCTCTATTACTAAAACAGATTTACTTTTCATTAAATCCATTTTTATCTGTTGAGATATAAATCTTTCCCCATTGAATTGGTGAGATATATTTTTCCCACCAAACTCAAAATTAAATCATTATTACATGTTCTACAACAACATAATTCAATTATCATTTTATAACCCATGAAATAAAATGTGTTTCTTAAAAATAATTCAATCATAACATAATCCGTATATAATTTCATTCCATCGTTATCAAAATAAAATTATAGTAATAAATTTTTTTGAAACATAATCATATTAAACGACCATCATCTAATAAGGATATTATTATTATAACACACTTGAACATAATTCTTGGAGAAAATATTATTTCTTATTCAATTTTTTTTTTCAAAAAACTCCACAAAATTTTAAAAGAAAATATTTTAGATAAAAATAATCATGAAATCAGGGAGAGGGTTCTTAATGGAAATACGGTTTCATGAAACATTAAAAACCCCATTCATGCCTTATATGTTAAAAACATTCTCATGTACTTTTTTCTGGAAATGTAAAAGAGTACCTCATACTGAATACAAAAAATATATATCATTCGTACCATTTAGTAAAAATTATCTGAAGGGTAAAATTAACATTTATAAAAATTTATATAATTATTAATAATATTACATAATTACGAAACATTAATGTGAATGATAAATATACCCGAGTTAATACTTACATATAAAAATTTCGGATAAAATTGATATTGAAAAAGAATCCCTTACCTTTGGTCCGGTTTCATATATATGTGTCAGAAACTCATGTATATAGGGTTTCAAAATATTATTAACACGTATTATAACCATAAAAATATATATGATATCATATATGATTCATTTATTAGACTATATTAATTGTTTATTTATCAATTCCACTTTAAATCAACATTTGGGGTAATTAGTGCTTTATTCAGCATACATGTTTGGTTGGTTATTATACTTCTTATTACATAGATAATGATTTAATTACTTATAAAATTTAATATATGATTTATATATCATAAATACTCAATAATTAAATATGAATTTTAGATATATAAATGAAATTTAATAAACTGTCCATGTAGACAGTAGGCCGTATATATGTACGAACGACGTTCTCATTTCCTAATTAAATTGACTAAATGAAAATAAATGATTTATATATATTTATGTATAAATAAATACATTATCATTAAATTTGTATATATTTAATTCTTATTTATTATATACATTTTATAATAATTTTTGAATGGTTAATGTGGAGAATGAATCTCATCGCATTGAGGAGAGGGTTAGACGTATGTACGCACGAGCGATGATATCATTCCCGTGATGGTAAAATGTTATAAAATTGGATGGTGTATTAATTTTAAAGAAATATTATAATGGTATATTAATTATTTACAATAATTTTACTAATTTTTATATCCATCCAAATTAATTATTTTTGAATAACAAATTATGCCACAATGTGGAGATGTTAAGTCATATGTACGCTTGCCTGGTGATATTGTTATTTGATGTTTGGTGAAAATAAGGTATAATGTCGTCCCATAATTATAATAACATCTAATAACATATAATATACGAGAGTTATTAAATTAAAAATGAATAAAGATAAAAAGAGGATGTAGAAGAATAAAATAAATTGAATTGAATGGGTAATGAAATTACCTCTTCTTCATTAGACTACCTTGGGATCTCTTCTTAGGGACAATAATGATGGAATTTGTGGAAATCCAATACCACAATATGTTATCTTATAAGGTTTATAGGATAACTGAAAAGGGTTTGGTCATGTCATAATGTTCAAGGAGGTGTGAGAAAATGTGGGAGGATATTCCTTTTATATGTGATGATAGGGGCACATTAGGAATTCCTCAAACTATTAAAATATTATAAGACTACTCAAGATCTAAATAATTTAAAATGGACCATAAATGAAAATTATAATACAATATCTACCTTTTATTATACCATTATGATTATTTAACATTTTTATAATATTTAAATAATTTAATAATAAATAAATTTAACTTGGATATTATTATTGAAAAATTTTGTACTATTCATATAATCTGACTTAAAATAAAATAATACAATGTTTGAATTCGAATATAATTCTCTAAAACTTCAATAATATATCTTATAGATCTTCTAATTTTTTTATAAACATTAAAAAATTCAAAATATAACAAAATTAATATTATTCAAATCAATTACTCTATTTTTTTGTTAATTGAATAAATATTGTTATAGAATTCAAGAGAAATTTAAGGTAATTATATAAATTCTAAAAATTCCAAATAAAATTTTATAATTAAAATGGTTTCATTTTTATTAAGATATAAATTTATAATCGTCAATATCTTGATTATGGACCTTTTTAGTCACATAGGTGATATTAATGTACAAGATAGTGATATTTTGTAACTTTCATTCATTTAAAAAACATATAATTTATTTTCATTTAAAATTGTCCGTTAAAAACTAAAAATAGATATTATTGTAATAATTATTGAATATTATCCATCCAATATTTTTTTGGACTTGTTTTTGTTTTTTTAATACCTTATATTTTTGTTTTAAACATAAATAATTCTTTAACTATTACCATTACAACATTTCTTTTTACTATTATGTTTAATATATTCACTATAATATTCCAAATGATACATAAATATACAATTGGTGACATTTGTATCTTAATCCCAAGTATTTGTCCAATTTGTATTTTTTAATGAGTTTTGTATAATTTAAAAAATTAATATTTTTTTAAAATGTCAATAGTGTAAATTTTTACAGTATACAATAGTTATCCTTTTGAAAATATCATAACATAGGGATATTCATGAAAATACAACATTAAACAATAAATAAAATTTCAATTTCCTCCTTAAAATTAGTTTATAACATTTATTCACTAAATTTATATTTATTTTAATATTATTAATATTATATATTTGATATTTCATATAATAAAATAATTTAAACATCACTATTATTTCATCATTAATGATAATAAATTAATCTATAAAAATTCAAAATAAATAAACATGATGTAGATAATTTCATTATATCTCTGGAGACTATTTAAGTAATATGTTTTATGATTTTTTTCATAATATTAAAATTATTATACTTATAAGTTAAAAGATAGTGACAAGTTGTCACATTCATTTGTTTTAATAAAACTTACATCATTGTCATGGAGATAAGTCCATGAAATTAATCAATTCAGACCCTTAGGTGATATGGGTCGACTTGTATTCATAAAATATAATTTTTAGGTGTTATTATAATATTATTACCCTTACCATATTGTTGTTTACCGTAATTTACCTGATTTTCCTTTAATAATTGTAAACCAATTTTCTAAGGATACAATTAATAATATCCAGAAATAAAAGTAAAAAATTAACATAATTTTCACCCACTGATTCAAAATATAGAAACAATTTTTCACATTTCAAATAATATAATTATAATAAATTTAATTTTAAATTAATTTTTCTTTTTCATAACCAAAAAGAATATTTTTATGTAGTGAAAACTTATCAAAATACTATCATGTGTTTACGACCAAATTAAATATCTAATTACTTAGATAAATGAATATTGGATTAATTTTTAAAAACGTAACCTAATTAATCATTAAAAATAATTAATATTATAACAAAACTATATAAATAAATAATAAAAAATTAATTTTTGAATTAAAATGCAATATTTTTTATAATTCATCAAAATAGTAATTTTTTTCAGAAAAAAACTAAACTTCAAAAAATTTAAATTTTTAATTTACTTCATCCAAATAAAGAAGATTATTTTTTCAAATAGATAATATAAAAGTGTTAAAATGATATTTAAAATTGGTTCTCATTTAAAAGGTGGTAAAATAACATTATTTTAAAAATACATCATTTATATGAAAAAATGGATTTTTTATTCTATAATATATAGAAAGAAAGTAATATGAATTTTAAAGTTTTATAAAATTAAAAAAAATAATACTATTCATAATAGATTTTTTATATCCAATAATAAATTTTTTATATTATACCATTGTGTAGTGAAACTCGGTATTGTGTACAATTGCAGCTATCAATTAAGGGTTCTCTCGCTTGTAATGCAAGAAAAGTTAGTATTGTGTTTAGAGAAAGATTCCTTTTCAATTGCTTACAACATTGGACAAACAAAGTTATTTTATACAATGAACAAAAACAATAATCATTCTTCTGTGTATTATATGCTTCATAGGTCATGCATGTAACATATGAAAAGATGGATTACTGTTAAAAAACATTTTTACTAAGTGAATTACAAAATATAAATTTCAATTTCAATTTATTCAAAAATAAGAGTCCACAAAAATTTGAGGTGTAACATTTTACACCCATTAAAAGGAAACTTTCCCTCAAAATTCATCGAGGTTATAAAAGGATTTCTACTTGTATGTTTATCCTAGAATCCCCCATCATAAAGAAGAATAATAAAACATCAATTTCAAAAGGAAATTTTGAAACATAATAGTTATCCAAATAACTCATCATTTTGTTTCTGAATAAGAGAACATATGTGGAAAGTGAATACATTGTTATGGAAGAGAAATATAACAATCCAGTTCTGATATATAGTTATAGAGAACATGGTTTGAGAAATTTAACTACTAGAAAGCCAAAATTATATGAGGATTTAATGGACAATATGATTCATTAGATAAGAAGATACAAGGATAACATTTTTGGGTTTCGGGATACTTTCCTTATAGTTGATGAACATTAGAATAAATACATATTTGATTGCGTTACCATATCATCTTGTGTCTTACCTTGAAAATATTTCCACTTAATCTCTTACATAATGAAATTATGTTGAATATATCATTCCTAATGTGTTAAAAAATCATGTGATCTATAAATATAATGATAGATCATTGCATATATCATAAAACAAATGTTATCACAGGTAATAAAATATTCCTAAATCCACCTACTATGAGCTAATATATTAATCAAAAAACATCAACATGAATATAACATATCATATACATAAATATATAACATTATATTACTTCTAAAAATGACAATATAAATCATTAGAAATCGGTGAACTAAATTTACATAACATTTCTATCCAAAATCTCATAAGGTTGTTCTTGGTCGACACATTCGAAACATATGAATACCTTAATCATGTATTCCATTGAGACATTAATTATTATAAAACCATAATGAAAACATGAATTCTATGAAAAGTAAACACTTTCCACATACAAAAAACCAAAAAAATTATATACTCAATCCATGAGTTCACACTATGCTTATATAAGTCATGAGTTCATTAATACTTATCAAACATTTAATTATCTTATTTTACTTTCATTATCTATATTTCATGTGATTTCCAAAAATATATGAACAATAATTCATGGTTAAAGATACAATTCAACATATACTTTCAAATACGTAAGAAAAAAACAATGGTGTAACAATATTTATATGGATATTTATTCCATAGAACAATTAAATTACTTATTCATCATTATTCATCATAAACATGCAATTATTCCTACCTTAATAATTCATTGACCGAGATTCATCATTTTAATCCTTTACTCTACTTTCATGTCAATTATCATTTGTAGTCCCATCCTAGTAAGCAACATCAATACTACCCATTAAAACATGTTGAATCTCTTCATGAGAATTACCCTTAGGGAATATATTTATATAATTCTCATACATTCCACATTTAATACATTTTACCATTGTTGATGAATTAGAAATACCATTACCAATTATCCATTTTTTTAACTAACCCACTTCCTTTACAATTTCTAGATTTGTGTCATTATTTTCTGCACACAATGCATCTTCCAGTTCCTTTGAAACATTCTATGTGATGACACTTCTCACATGATTTACTTGTGGAAAATTGAACTTTCTATCCTCTGTGATCATCATTAAATTCCATCATTCTCTTAACAGCTAAGTCTAGACACATATGAAAGTTGATATTATTGATAATATTATAAGATTGATGATTAGTAATAATTACAATGTTACAACTTCCAAATCCCATTTCATTTGGTTGCTCATAAAGAATATCATTCAATTTTTTATTATATTCTCCATTAAATTGGATCCTCCTTTTTCCAACCATTTTCTAACACCCAAAAATAATAGTGTGAGAGGATAGAAAACTAGGAGAACATCATAATAAAATGATATTAATTTTAATCACTAATATATTGGGTTCAATCATAGGATATTCATGATAATTACTATAAATTTAAGACGACAACCTATAGTTGGAATTATTCTTAGGTCCATCCATAGTCATAACATTGAAATATCACTAGGGATACCACACAAAATTTCTCATTATAGATTCCAATAGTTAACAAAATATTTTCTTGTAAACCAACTATAATGACCCAATATTGACGTATACGAACATTATATTTCTTTTGTGGGATACTTAGTACAAGACCGAAACATAATAACAAAGACCATATTTGTTTAGTGCCTTTGGAAACGTGGAGCGTAATCTTCTAACATGTTGAGGGAACCTTTAATATCTTCCATAAATATCTTCCCATATTTTTTTCCTACATTAAAACATTCATTATATCATATTGAAATGAAAACATAAAAAGGGTGATCTCAAATTATCAGTAAGGGAATGAATGGAGAACTAAAAACAAACCATATCCATATGAATGTCAAAACATGAGAAAATATTTTAAATATAAAAATCTTAAGTTATGAAATAATTTTTGGTAGTACGTAATGAATAGATCATAAAGTACCATTAAAAGCGATAAAATATCACTGAAAAAAATGTAATTTGTGGAAAAACAATAATCACATCATATGATTTCTATTGTAGACATGGTGTAATAACCCAAGATTTCATAGTATGTTATCTCTTTAATGTAATTCAATAGAATTATTTACACACAACACCGAGTTTGATCGCACAACACTAGCTATTCAGAAAGTGGTTATGAATAGTATGAAAATAATTTTGAATTTTATATACTATATATAAGTTTTTCATCCATATTATGTTTTTCTAAGACATTATATAAGAACAAATTCAATTCTCAGATAAATGACGTATTTTTCAGAAAATGCAATTTTACCACCTTTTAAAGAAAAAACCCTTTTTAAATACAATATTTGAAACCTTTTATATATTCAATTTTACAAAATAATCCCCCTGTTTAGAAGAGGGAAATAAAAAATTAGTATGGATAAATATTTTGTGTTTTTCTCTTAACTTTATTATTTTTACGAATAGTTGAAAATAAAAAAATTTAATTCAAAACATGTTTTTTAATAAACAAATTTATATTGTAAAGTTATGCATTTGAATGGTTTTGATGTATAATTAGATTATATTCTTATCATTTAATCATATTTAGGTTATTTCAAATAATTTTATATTTAAATTGGACATAAACACATATCTATCTCTTAATAGTTTTTACTTCTCAAAAACCCTCTTTTGGGTTTTGACAATGAGAAATTGTTTTAAATTAATTAACAAAACTTCTATGTTTTGAATTTGTTAAAATAGAAATTCATTTTTAATTTTAAATATCAAAATTATCTTAAGGTGAATTTTTGGTATTTTTATGAAAACATTCAATTTTTGATAAATAGTGAAAAATTATGCATTGTACATAAAAACCAACTTTTTATTTAAATTATTAGTTTAATTAAAAAATTATCTAAAAATAGATATATAATACAGAATTTAGAACAATTTAATTCATTGGATTCAATTTATAATAATAATAGATATATAAATTTTTTTTGATCCATTTTAACGTCTTTATACCCACATTCTAGATACATTTACCCACCTTCTAGGCATATTTTCAAATTTTTATAAAACATAATTTTACCAATTTTGTGAATTTAATTTAAAAAATATGAGATACAACATTAAAATTAGTTAGTAAAATTTGGTTCAATAAAATGAAAATGATTTTTGGTGAATAGTAACTTTGTAATTTTATTTAACATGATTAAAAGTAAATAGGTTAATTAAAGGTAAAAATGACATTATAATTACCCTATAAAATGACCTAATTCTATTGTATAGGTGTATTTTGACCAAAATAAACCTAATCAAAAAAATTTGATCCTTCTTATCTATAATTATTAGATTAAATCATTTATTATATTTTATTTAAATAAGAGTTAAAAGTGATAAACTCAAAGTTTAATAACGAAACCATATTTATTATAGTGACACACATAATATAAATTCAACTAAAAAAATTCATTATAAATCTAAAATGATTTCATATATCATGATATATTATATATAATTTTTATTTATTATTTATTTAAATATCTTTATGAAACAATGATGATGTAGTAATTACTTTATTTTTGAATGACTAAAATAAATGATATAATAAATATTAAAATAAATTTAAATTGATACTTTTGAGGAATTCCATGAATTTTTGTGGTTAATATGACATGTTAGGGTAGGTTCAATGAATTTTTTTTCGAAGTAATAATTTTATTATGACTTTCACAAAAACCAAATACTAAATAGTGTCAAAATAGACATAAATGAGTTTTTAAAAACCCATAAAATATATTATTAAACCATATAATATTCTAAAAAATGTACGATTGGGACATGGGACATATATATGTTAATATATTTCATTAATTAACCACTTGAATTTTATGTGGAATTTTATAGTTTGATTAATAACCATATAGTATCAAAATACAATGAGACATGGTAAATGTTAAACTATTTAACCAAGAGTAAAATCTAAATGATAAGTTTAATATGGTGACCAAAAACTATCCAAAACCTATTGGGGTGAAAATTTTGACACATCCCCACCTTATCCTTGACCAAAATCAATGTATAACTATTAGAAACAAAAAATTTTTATAATAAAATAATATTTCATGCTTTTCCTAAAGTGACTCTCACCTCTATTATAAAATGGTACTTTCCCTTCTCTTAATTTTACAACTCTATAACAATTTGTCTAATCCAACCCATACGCAAACATCCTCCCAACTACCCTCAATTATATATACATGTTTTAATTTGTTCATAAAGGGAACATATGGAGCCGAATTGTTCAAATCCAAAAGAATCACAAGATGAATAGGAAATAATTTCTTCACATCTTTCAATATTATTTTCTTCTTCCACTTCCACATTCATTATTGTTTCCAGATTAAAATAATAACTCTAGTAACTTATAAATACTGATATTTTATTATAAATATAGTAAAATCTTATTCATTATTCTATTTATCTTATGAATGACCATGTCACCATCCATGCGTACATTTGGTTTACCATCTCCACGTCTTGGCGTGGTTTTATATTCAACACATAATTATTTATATGTGTATAATAATGAGTTTAATTGAGGTAGAAAATATATATTAGTAGTTGATGATATTTTATATATAATATACTATCCAACTACATACTATTTCACCATCAACTTAATTATATTGTCGCTCGAGCGTATATATGGATTACCATCTCAACGACGCGATGAGATTTCATTCTCTATCATAACCATTAAAGAATAAATTTCTTTTGATGATTAAAATTAATGTTTATGAACTTATTATCATTATTTATATTAATAATATATATATAATCCATAACAAACATGATTTACATAAAATACATATAAATTCAAATGAATCAATTAACACCTGAAAAAATTATACTACATAAATATTATTGTCAATGAAATTTTTGAAGAAGATATATGATATCATATTAATTTATGTGTATTATTTTATAATTTAATAAAAATTATTTAATCATTACAGAAGAGGTTAATGTACCCTCGACAAATGATGAATACATGTTAATGGTTAATTACTCAATCTTACTATTATCTGATATTGTTTATGTGAATATATTTAGTAGGATGTTTTTATTAACCATGTCCATGATTCATAAAAGTGTTTTCAAAACGATTTTATTTAAGGGACTATTTTAAAAACACATCATTTTATATGGTTTAGATATTTATTCTTCTAAATCACTCTAATTAATGTCCACTTTTTCAAAATGGTTTTAATGATTTCATTATATGGACATGAATATTTTAAAATGTTAATTATTTGGGAAGTTTCAATGATGTATGGGACAATTTGATTCAAAAATATATTATAAATGACTTCATTTATAAATTGGGTTACTTTAAATGATATCATGAAAAATTTATATTTCTATCAAAGAGTTTTACTGATCAGTTGCAACAATGCCACATCGATTACAGGATATTATTCATGATTGAGGTTGATTAATTATAGTTCAATATTCCATATTATATTCCATATTCCATATTTTATTCTATATTCCATAATTAGTTATGGTATAATTGAATTTGGATGTACTATTTTTATAATATTCATGGTTTATGGTTAAATTTTTGAAATTTAGTATGGAAGTTTTAATATGAATTTTTATGTTATGATTCACCTTTTTCATATGAGGTATTCATTGGACTTTGTTTGTGATGAGAGAGGCCCGCTATATCCCCTCGATGCATCGATAGGTCTCATGGGACAAACTTGTGTATTGGCACAATCCCATGACAAAAATATTTTTTTAGTCTTGGAATGAGTCCTTCACTATGTGGTTATGATGTCTTGAATTATGCATTCTATGATAATGAAACTATATATTGATATTTCCTATGATTATTCTAATAGAAGAATAACCATTTGAATTTGTAAATGAAATTATTTTATTTTTATTTTCCATATTATGATGAAGATTACGTATAAAAGGATTATGTTTTAGTATTATACGTTTCCTTAAATTTTTTTGATTATTTATTAAAATTTGAGATATATTATTAACATTACAAAACATCTGAGGTCCCCACTTTCTTATGTATTATTTTTCCCAGGATGTGAAGAAGTATATTATTTCTTACCTGTAGGGATTATCAAAGGGATATGAGTGGGTTCTATGGAGAAACAATATTTCTTTTTTCATTTCATAATGTAATCTAAAATTTATGTACGTATACAGTAATTCCAATGATACTAAACTAAATGGAATTTCGGAAAATGATTTCTTATATCATGACAATGTTATGTAATAATTCACTGACTTTAGGATACTACGGTCGATGCGGTACAGTTTTTATTAGGGGAAGTTCAGTAAAATCCTTGGAAAGTTTATTTAGAAAAACTATGATTAGAGAACAGTACCCTGAGATATATTTTGAGTATTAATATCGAAGAACATCCAAAAGTTTTGGTAATGTATGTATTATATGGTTTTTCAAATAAATACATCCATATCTAGATAAGAGCAGGTAGAGGCAGCTCTGGCATAGATGTACCTAGGGGTAAAATCCTAAAAACCCACCTTGAGCTAGACATTAATGGGAACTGGTGCAAGACAATGGGCCTTACTGCACTCTTGGAAATGACATCTATAGGGATATTCTTAAGATATTTCATATATTCTTTACAAACCATTATAAAGGATTTATGAGATAATATGTCATCATGGAAACCAATGTAAGGATAATGAGAATAGATGTGTGATAATATTAAATTAATTCTTATATATTTTTATAGTTTTGGATTATACAATATTATATGATCAAAACAAGTGTATGTCATCATTTAGAAATTGGAACCAGTAGATGGAATGTGAACTCCAGCAATATTCCTGATCCAAATTTTAATAATGATCATATCATTAATGGTATTAAGACAAAAATTAGAAAGGAAATAGTTTCCTCTTTACTCTCATCATAAGAAGAAATAGTATCATGTGCCAATAAGATAAGGAAAAAATTCTCTGAGTCATATGGCATTGATGGGAAGCTAGAGAAGAAGAATATGGAAGATAGAAAGAAAGATAAAGGGAATAAGGGAAAGAAGGATTTTCCCATATGATACAATTGTGGAACGAATAACCCAAGGAAGTGCATGAATGAAATGGGAGTTTGTTATTTTTGTGGAGAAAATGTTCACCAAGATCGTTATTAAAATAGAATGAAAATTGATTCAAATATACAATGTTTCACCTGTAAAGAGTTGTGATACTTCATGAATCAAAGTCCCAATCAACAATGTATACCTCAAATGATGATATTGGATAATAATCAATTTATGATACTAGCACATATGATGTGGAATGATTAGTGATCTTATATTGCTGTTAACGAATTGTTTCATTTGAGTATTGTATAAATGGTGTACGTGTTATAAGAATTATATAGTATAGAATGATTATACAACTGTACGGTTTCATTAAGGATTAGATATTGTATGAAACCTTGTAATGTCACACAGTTTCAAGTTAAACATTTTTTAAAATATATGGTTTTGAGAAATAAAAACCATATTATGTTGCTGAAACTCAAAAAATGATTTCAGAATAAGGTATGATTTATTATTATAAATTATATTTGATATTCCTTACTTCATTGTAAATAAATAATTTTTTTTATTCCATCATTGATGGAGGGTACATTTTTTATGGATATAAGGAGTATATCCAGCACTCTATAAAGAATAAGAGAGAAATAATGTAATCAATATGTATTATGGTAATTCAGGGTGTTACCATGTTTTAAGTGAATACAAGATGATGGTATTCACAAGTTTTTATGTGCAAAGAGAAATCTTATTTATGATTACCTTCCTTATATATTTATGACTGTGAGTATGGACAGAATTATTTTGGATAAGTCTAAAGGTTAGAATTAATTTACATGGACATTGAATACAATTTTTTAATGTTAAACCATTTATTAATTTTATTTATGGATTTTTATAAAATTGAAAACCCAAAGGTCGGGCGATAACCAATCGAGTCTGAAAAGGATGCGAGAGAGAAACCTGCTGCCGATGGACGACAAGGGTGCATCACCAACTAATGGCCTATGTGATGTCCTGGTTTGTATAATGTAGTTTTTCTTAAAATGGTCTGATATATAAAATATAAAATCTTTTTTTTTCTAACCCTAAAAAATTAAGATATATGAAATATTTTTGAGTTCTATTTTATTTTAGACTGAAATATTAGTTTGTGGTAGACATTAGTTAAAGGATCTAACTCTAATAATGAAGTATTATATTCATATTCTTTGAATAAATTATTAATTAACCTTTGGGGGAAGGATATGAAAACCAAAAATATGGTATCCTAATATCTTACCTTTTGTTGAACCGATGATATTTCAAATCATCATAGATTGATGGCTTTGAGGCCCTCAATATCCATTTTTTCACTTTTTTGTAATTGATGACCTTAATCACAACCTATAAATATTTACATTTCTCCTCCAATTATGTGTCTCTAATTTTTAACAATGTTCTCCAATTAAATGTCATAATTTGTTGGGAACTTTTTCATTTCCCTTCCCATCTTATTAAGACTATATTTTAACAACCCTATTTTTGAAGTGGGATTTCAACTAAGTAATTTCTATTTTAAACATTTTATTTTTGAAGAAAAATTTCAAATTACATGGACATAATTTTTTGATGGTGGGGATTATGTAATACCCCATTATTTCATAGTACATTATCTATTTAATGTAATTCAATATCTAGCACTACACGCAACACCGAGTTCGAGCACACCACACTTGTCGTTCAAAAAGTGGGTTTGAATAGTATTAAATGAATTTTGAATTATATACACTATATATAACTTTGACATCCATATTATGTGTTTCTTAGACATAATATAAGATCAAATTTAATTTTTTAGATAAAGGAGGTATTTTTTAGAAAATGAACTTTTACCACCTTTTAATGGAGAAAAATTTTTAAATCCAAAATTTAACACTTTTATATATTAAATTATAAAAAATAATCTTCATATTTAGAAGAGAAAAAATAAAAATTTACATTGTATAAATTTTTTTTCATTTTCGGATAACATTCATATTTTGATGAAGAGTGATAAATTATTAATCTTAATTGAAAACATCATTATTAATAAAATTTATTTATATTGATAAATTATACATTTGAATGATTTTGAGTTATAATTAAATTATATTTTTAACATTTAATCTAATACTGGTTATTGGGTGTAATTTTAAATTTATATTGAGCATAAACAAATATCAATCTTTTGACAGTCTTTACTTCTTAAGAACCCACTTTCTAGTTTTGACAATAGGAATTAATTTTAAATTAATTAATTAGATTTATATGCTTTTAATTTGTTAAAATATACAACTTTTCATAATTTGTAATATCAAAATTAGATTATGGTGAATTTTGGGAATTTTTTTGAAAAAATTCAATTTTTGATGAATAGTGATAAATAATGCATTGTAAATAATAATGACTTTTTCATTTAAATAAATAATTTTTAATTATATGTTTTTCTTAAAATAGATACATAATACATATATTAGTACAATTTAATTCAATTGTGTTGTTTTATAATAAGATTAAATATATAAAATTTTATTGAACCATTTAATGTCTCTTTACCCAACATATAGCCATATTTACAAATCTTCTAGGTAAATTTGAAAATTTGAATAAAAAATAATTTTACATCTTCTGTGGGTAATATTTCAAAAATAAGAGATACACATTTGACATCAGTATGTAAAATGAGGTTCAATGGGATAAAAATAATAATGACGAATAGTTACATATGAATTTTAATTACCACGTTTAAAAATAAATATGTTAATTAAAGGTATAAATGATATTATAATAACACCAACACAAGTCCTAATTCTATTCAATATGTTAATTTCGACCAAAATCAACCTTAAGAATAAAATATGATCATTTTGATCCCCTTGGATCAGATTATAACATTAATTATATTTTATTTAAAGAAGAATTGATAGTGATAAACTCCAAGATTAATAACTAAAAAATTTTTAATATAAGGATACACATAATCTAAATTATACTATATATATTATGTAGAAATAAAAAAATATTTCCAGAATAATGGTATTTTATTTATAATGTTTAGACAATAAATAATAAAATTTATTTATGACACAATGATGATGTAGTAATTACCTTATTAATGATAGCCTAAAATAATTGATATCATAAATATTAAATATATGTAAATTGAGATTTTAATGCATTACACGAATTTTCATGGTTAATATGATATCTAATGGTTGATTCAATTAATATTTTTCTCATTGATAATTTTTTTACGACTATCACAGAAACCAAATACTAAATAGTGTCAAAATTGATAAAAATGAGTTTTTTAAAACAAATACAATATTTTTAAATGATATAATATTCATAAATATCTATGATTCAGAAAAGGGTCTTAGATAAGGCTAGATATGTCTTTAATGAACCACTTGTGGATATCTTGGTTTTTTATTGTACGTTTATTGAAAATATAATATAGAAATATAAGGAGACATTCTAAATGTTAAACAACATAACTAATAGTTAAATCTTAAAGATAAGGTTACTATGGTGACCTAAACTTATATAAAACCCATTAGTTGAGATTATTTCGACCCATACCATCTTTATTATTGAAATAAATTCATTTTTGGGGATTAGAAATTAAAAATGATTTTATAATAAAATAATAATTCAAGCTTTTCCTAAAGTGACCCTCGCCTATCATATAAAAGGGTATTTCACCTTCTCTAAATTTCACACCATTATAGCTATTTGTCTTAGCAACCTCTACTCAAATATCCTCCCAGCTACCCTCACATAGACCTAGAGGCCTTTCTTTGATCTGAAATCATGCCAAAGTAGATATTTTGTTCACATTATAAGGAAACATCTGCAGAAGAGGTAATTATTTCATCACGTCTTTAAATGTTATTTTCTTCTTCCACATCCTATTTCTTTGTTTTTTCCATATAAAATAAAACATCTAGTACATTCTACATACATAGATGTTATTATAAATATTGTACAACTATATTCATTATTCTCTCTATCTTATGAATGACAAAGTCATGATACGTAAGTACGTACGGCTCACCATCTCCACATTGTGGTGTAGTTTTTTATTCCACAAATCATTATTTGGATGAGAATAATAATGAGTATAATTTTTGAAATTAATCACTACAACAAGATAATGATTATGAATATATAATATAACATCCAGCTATATATTATTCTATAATCAATAGAATGATATTGTCGCTTGTATGTATGTACATCTTAATATCTCCATGACCTGATGAGATTCTGTTCCCCATCATAACCATTCAAGAATAATTTTCATTTGATGATTTAAAATAATTTTTAAGAACATAATATCATTTCGTATATGAATAAAATAAATCATTTCCATAACAAACATGACTTACCTAACAAAATATATAGATGAATATAAATATGTTAACAACCCAAACAATGATACTAATGAAATATTATTGAAAAAACAATATGATAAGATCATATATGACTTCATAATTATGTATCTTAATTATTCTATAATTTAATAACAATTATTTATCCATTTTATAGGAGGTTAACATATCGTCGACTAAGAATGAATACAAGTGAAGTGCTAATTACTCAATCTCATTATTTTTTAAATTGTTTATGTGTAAGTTTAAACTATGTCATATTTATTATCCATATTAATGTTTCAAAAAAGTGTTTTAGAAGGAATTTTTAAGGGAATATTTTACTAAAACATTATTTTAAATGTATTAAATATTTATTGTTCTAAATAATTAGCATTAATGTCCATGTTTTCAAAATGGATTTTAGGATTTATTTATGTGGACTTGGATATTTTAAAATGTTAATTCCATTCAAATGTTTCAAAGTATTATGTGACACTTTGAATCAAAAATAAGTTTTAAATGTCTTCTTTTATAAATTAATTGACTTTTAAATGATCTCATGAAGAATGTATATTTCTCTCAAAAAGTTTTAGTGATCATTTTCAACTATATCAAAATTATTTACTATATATTAATCTTGATTGTGGTTGATTAATTATAATACAAAATTCCATATTGTATTGAAATATTTTTGATATGTTTGACCATGGATGTACTATTTTTATACCATTCATGGTTAATGGTTAAAGCATTGGAATTTCATATGCTAGTTTTAATATGAATTTTTACGTTATGTTTAACCCTTTTCATATGAGGAATGCATTGGATGTGGTATGTGATGTGCGGGGCCCGCTATAGCCCCTCGATGAATCGGTAAGCCTCATGAGACAAACTACTGTCTGGGAACAATGGATTGAGAAAATATTATTTATAGTCTTTGCATGAGGCCTTGACTAAGTGATTATGATGTCTGGTATTATGCATTCAATCGTTATAAAATTAGCTATTAATCTTACATGTAATTATTCAACTAGTAGAATATCCATGTAAATAATTAAATGACATTATTTGATATATATTTTCCATATTATGAAAAAATTTAAATTTAAAAGGATTATTTTTTATTCTTATATCTTTACATATTTTTTTGGGCTTATTTATGAATGTTTACACTATATTGTTATCCTTATGGATTATCTGAGCTCACCCTTTTCTTATGTATGTTTTTAAACACGATGTGAAGAAGTATATTATGACTAACCTATATGAATAGTTTAAGGGATACGAGTGTGTAAAACAGAGATACAATGTTTCCATTTCATCTCATAGTGTAATCTAAAACATATGTATGTATCTAGTACATAAAGGCTATTAAACATATAGGACTTTTGATACATGATTCTTTGTATCATGCCAATGTTATGTAATAATTCACTAGTTATGGCTAACTCTTGTCAGGGATTTACAGAAGGCAATGCTTCCAAGACCATCATAGTGGACAAATTCCATTACAGAAATATATTTTCTTATTGTTCCAACCATGTATTATTAAACAATAATTGCTTTTCCTTCCTGCCCTATCTTACTAAAATAGATTTACGTGTTGTTCCAGAAATTTTTATCTCATGAGAAATAAATCGTTAACCAATGAATTGGAGGGAAATATATGTTTCACTTATCTCAAAATGAAATCATTCTTTCTTGTTGGACCAAAACATAAATAATTCATCATTTCATAACCGAAGAAACAAAATGGGTTCCTTAAACATCATACCATCATAACATAATCCAAATAAAATATAATTGTATAATAAAATAAATCATATTATAGTAATAATAAGGATAGAAAAAAAACACTATTTAAATAGCATCATCTTAGATAAAAATTGATATTGGTGACACACCTAAACATAAATCATGATGAAAATATAATTTCTACCAAAACACATTTCATTTTTAAGAAATAATACAAAATTTTAAAAGAATAATATTCATTGAAAAATGATCATGAAATTTTGTAGATGACGCTTCATGGTAATAAGGATTTCTAAAACCATAAATATCCATTCATGCAGTATATGTTATGAAAACAATCCCCTCATAATTTTTCCGAAAAAAGTCAAAAAGTACCTCGTATCGAAAACCACAAAATATTCTAATCCAACCATTTATAAAAAACTCAACAAATTGTAAAATTAACTTTTAAAGATATTATAATATTAGAAATATCATTACATAATTAGGAAACACATATGTGGATGATTGATATATTCCAGCGAATGCTTACATATCAACAATCTCGGATAAATATGAGATTCCAAAATTATCCCTTACCATAGGTATGTTTTCTTCAATATATGTCTGAAACTCTTCTATATTGGGTTTAAACATATTATTAAAATGTAATATAACCTTATTAACATATAAAATATCATATTTGATTCACTTATGACTTTATATTACCCATTCATTTATTAATTCCATTTTAATGCAATGTTTTGGGTGATAATCGTTTTATTTGTCATATGTTTATTTATTTATTATTATTGATCATATTAGATAGATTATTAATTATATACATAAAAATATAAACATGATTTAAATATAATAAATATTCAATATATAGATATATACAATATATAAATAGATGAAATTGAATATACCATTCATGGAGACTGTAGGTTGTACATATGCATAAACATTGTTTCAGTATCCTAATTGAAATGAATGGAAGAAAGTAAATTATATATATATATACATAAATAAATTATAATTATTATTTTATATATTTTAATTTTTTTATTTGATATATTTTGTAATCATTATCAAATGGTTATTATAGAGAACGAATCTCATCATGTCGTGGAGAAGGTAAGTCGTACGTACGCATGAGCGATGATATCATTATCTTGATTTTCAAATCCAGTGGAATTGTATGGTTTATTAATTTTAATGAATAATAATAATGTTATATTATTTATTTATATTCATTATTCTTATCATTATATGTAATCAAATTATGTTTTGTTGAATAAGAAATTACACCACGGCGTGGAGATGGTAAGTCGTTCGTACGCACTCATGGTGATACTGTTTTTCATAGTACAAAGAAAAAGAGGTATAAGTTTGTCCTATAATTATTAACATATATCAGTAAGTATAATATACTAGAGATTTTAAATTATAATAGAATCAATATAGATAGAGGAATTGGTAGAAGAAATGAATCTGAATTTTATTGGTAAAGTAATTACCTCTTCTTCGTATGACATTCTTTGGATATCATTTTAAGAACACTAGGAATGGAATTTTTGGAAACCCAGTACCACTATAAGTTAACTAAAAATGATTATAAGAGAAATTTGCATGGTTTGGTCAAGATATAAGGCCCAAGGAGTTGTGAGGAAATTTGGGAAGATATTCCTTTTTATAATAGATGATATGTAAGCTTCAGGATAGTCACATAATATTAAAATATAATAAGACTATTCTAGATATAAATAATCATTAATGGACCATAAATGAAAATTATAATATATGTTATACATATCTTATCCCTTTCTGATTACTTAACATTTTTGTTATTTTGAAATAATTTAATAATAAATTAATTTAATAAATATTATTATTTATAAATTTAATACTATTCATTTTATTTAATGTAAAATATTGTAATAAAAAGTGGGAATTTTAATAAAATTTCTTTCAAAATTTTTTATAAATATTATTGAACGTTTGAATTTGGATGAAACGTTATCTAATCATAAATATTATAGAATTACTATTATTGAAATAATTCATTCTATTTCTATGTTAATTGAATAAATATTGTTTTAGAATGAATATACATTTAAGGTAATTATATAACCTCTAAAAATTCAAAATGAATTTTTATAAGTAACCAAGTTTCATTTATATAAAAATTGGCATTTATATTCATTCATATCATGATTTTGGCCCTATGTGGAATCATTAATGATATTAAAATACATGATAGAGATATTTTGTTACAATCATTGACTTAAATAATATATAATTTATTATCATTTACAAGTGTCCATTAAACAACTCAAAATTGAACATATTGTAATTATTATTGAATCATAATTCATCTCATAAATTTTTTTAATTTTTTATGTTTTTATTTTAATCCATATAAAATTGATTTAACCATTATTAGTTCCTTTAACTCTTAACCCGAAAACATGTATTTTTTTACTAAGGATCAATATCGTAACCCTAAAATGTCAGATGATCCATAAATTGACCATTGGTGACATATGTAACATTATCTCGATTATTTGTCCAATTTTCATATTTTTATTAATTTAATTTAATTTAATTTAATTTAATTTTATTTTATTTATTTTAAAATCTCAATAAGGTAAATTTTGATACTATTCATTTGTTGAATTTAAAAATATATTATAACATAATTTATACATCACTATTGTTTCATCATTAATGTTAAGTAATTAGTCTCTATAAATTATAAATAAATAAAAATTATGTATATAATATCATTATTGTTCACTATACTATTTATTTTTGATTTTTTATTATGTTTATCACTATATTAAAATTATTATACTTACAAGATATAAGAGAGTTACATGTTGTCACCTTCTTATGATTTAATAATTATTACATCATTTTCAAAAACAAAGATCAATAAAATAAATCAATTTTCACCCTTATATGATATTGGTCGATTTTTATTCATCTAATAGAATTTTTTCAGGTGTTGGGATAATTTTTTTATCCTTATAATATTTTCTATTACCATAATTTCACTGATTTTCCAGTAATAGTTGTAAATAAAAATTAAAAAAGTTATTATTCAAAATATCAAAAAAAGTATCATATTAAAATAATTTGGACCCACTGATAAAAAATATGGTATCCATTTTTTATAATTAAAAAGGAATAATTTGATGAAATTATTTAAAAATTAATTCTTTTATTAAGAACCAAAAAGTTGGTTTTAAAGACGAAAAATCATATCAAATGATAGTCATGTGTTTATCTCCAATTTAAATGTGAAATTATTTTTAATGAAAAAAATTGAATTAAATGACGTAAATAAAACACAATTACACTTTAAAACCAATTAAAAAGATAATCTATTTTAACAAATATATTAGATGAAAAGGCAGTTCTAAATTAAGATGAAATATTTTTCACTATTCATCATAATGTGAATTACATCAGAAAAAAACAAAAAATTCAAAAAAGATAATTTTTTATTTCACTATTACAAATAAAATGTGTATATTGTAAATTATAATATATAAAATTGTTAAAATTGAGATTAAAAATTGGGTCTCCATTAAAAGGCTATAATAATAATTTTTTAAAAAAATACTTCTTGTATCCAAAAAATTGTATTTGTTCTTTTATCAGGTATATAAAATAAATTAGATGATTGTTAATGTGATATAATATTAAAAATTTTGTTAACACTGTTCATATCAAATAGTTTATATCTCTTACTAATATTTTAAAAATATGTCGTTGTTTAGTAAAACATGGTATTGCGTACAATACAAGCTATCTAGGAAGGGCTCTCTTGCGTGTAATGCAAGAAATGTAAGTGTAGTGTCTAGTGAAATATTCCTTTGTTGATTCAAAAAACGTAATCACAACTATGTTAATTTATAAATTGATAAAAATCAATAATCGATGTTGTGTGTATTTTACACCATCTCGGTGTTGTGTGTATCATATGACAAAGAGTTTTAGTTTGAAAGGAATGATTGCCATATTTTATTATAACATATTATATAAAATTCTAATTTATTCAAAAAAAAGTCCACAAAAATTCAGTGTGTTACAAAAAAACATTAAATGAAAAATAATCTATTATATATATAATACTTATTTTATTATATTTTCTTTTAATAAGATTATTTTTGGGGTGGAGAATTGAAATTAAACTAAAGATCCTGAGGATAGATGTTTCCTATTTCTGCGTTAACTCCTTTTGGTTTTCATTGGTGAGATTATTTGGATGGATTTCAGCCAATGTTATTTATTATATGATGAGGGGAGTTATTTTTAGGAGATACATGGGAATGTCTTCATTGTTTAATAGTGGATTGAGAGGTTTGAAATAGTGGGAGTAGTTAGTGAATTTTCTCTTTGTCACTATAATTGATTTTAATTATTTTCTGTAATATTTTTGTCCAATAAATAGTTAACCGTATATGAATTTAGAAATTGATATTATATAAATTATTTAATCTCCATTTATATATTAAAATCATATAAAATGATTAAATTAATTTAAACTTAATCCCACAGATGGAGAGTGAATTCAGTTTTCCAATGTAAAAATGTTCAATAGTTTAATAATTTTTTATATCTTATATAAATGTGAAAATGAATGAAATTGAAAAAATCTTATTAACAAGACAATAAAGTATATAATGTAACTATAACACCCAATTAACAATATAATATTACTCCATTAATAAATTATATAGAAAAAATAAATTATATTTAGTAATTTTCTAATATTCATAACAAAATGAAACATCACATAAAAATTCTTGAAATTCCAACTAAGCTAATTTTTATTTTCCTAATTTAGTGATGTAGTTTATTCATATATACTAAATTTATTTAATATTCCAAAATTGGATTGTATATTATTTTTCTATTAAATTTTTTTATAATTGACTTAATAAAATATTAGTTTATACACACAATTTTTAATTTGATCATATCACATTCCTATCAAATTTAATGGAACAATTTGAATTATATTTTAATGTATATATAAAATTATTATTTACTGTATAAATAATATGAGTTTATTATAATTTAATTGAATGTTTATAATGGTTTTAAATTCTGTTTTTCTTAAATTTGGTGTTGGGTGCATTGAAAACTAACTCAGTATTTCATGTATTTAAAGATCAAATGATAATTAACATTATTATAAATGGAAAATATTGTATTGTTTTAGTGTGAAAAATTCATACCTCCTATAAATAATTATTCCTATATACCTATTAAGAGTAGTACCTTCAAAAATATTACTAATTCTTCTTCAATGAATTCTATAGTTCGAATGTTGATTCATATAATTTTTAATAACTTTATAGTACCATTACCAAATGAGTAGTCTAATATTTCAGTACTTGTTCTCTAGTATTAATAATTAATATGGGATCATTACAATATGAAATCTTTAGTTTCAAAAATATTTTATCACATGTGACCTCATTCATTTAATATCCATGTAATTCCTTAGTAGAGATATATTTAACTAATCATGTGACATTTCGAGAATTAGATGAATTACTGAATGACAAGAAACCGAACTGACTCTTTCAGGAATTTTGAGGATTCTAACAAAACATGGATTCATTATTCATGTGTTATCGATCAGGATATCACATTTATATAGATATTATTTAAAGAAACAATTATCTCTCCCAATGTACTCTATATAATTAAAATGATTTTTAGAAAAACAAATTTTTCTTATTATTGGTGATTTAATAAGATCTCAAATATCCATAATCTTTTTTATCATATGTTCAACTCATTCAGGGAAATGATTTTACTATCACTAACATAAAACCAAATTTTATTATTTTGGAATTTGTTTCTATATGATGATTCATACTCCTACAATTCAATAAATGAATGTACAATATTATTATAGAAAAACTCTACCAATGATAAGTACTTATCACACATACATTAAATATATAGTGAACATGACATAAACATGACTTCTATTTTTCTAAATATTCCCCCATCATATACATGATATTGAGGATGGTAGTTAATGATCAAATAATGTTATGTTTAAAGATTCATCAGAAAAAAACATTAAAACTTTTAATGTAATGAAGGTGTTTCAATCAGAATAAATTAATAATGATGTGCTATGAAGACTTATGACTTCATTTTCAAAGAGTATTTTTATAAAATCATTGGGTATAACATCTATTATATAGTGAAAATGATAATATTTTTTTGGGTATCAAGCATAACCAATTTGAAAAAATTATTTCTAGGTGAAAAATATGGTCTCATGGCAATGTCCATATTATTTTACCTCATTACAAATAAGTAATTTGAATAGGATGAATTAATCCTTATGGAATCTCCCTCACATCATTCAATTGTAGGAAAACCTAACATTATGACAAATGATTAAAATATTCTTTCATCATGATACCCCATAAATTTTTTTCATCATGTCCCTATACAAATTTTGGCTATATAGGTTTATAAAGGAAATCTATTTATGGGTTTCGTCCGACAATTTTCTTTTTTATCACTGGTATAGATGGAACCCATATCCCTTTTAAAAATTTTAGATTACAATATTCACAAAAAAATCAATTTTATTTATCATCATTTATTGATTTTATTTAATTCTGAATGACCACATCATCATATTTATAATTCATACTCATCTCTAATAGATATTGGTTTTCTATCATTTTGGAAATTATTGATATATCACCTTCATTCAAAATTCCTATTTTCATATTTATTATATCAATAAACATTGGATCCTTCTTAATCGACATTTATGATAAAACACTATGATCCATCTAACTCAACGAATCGATTACCTTATTTTCATTCATTGGGTGATGATGTATTGAGACGTCATAATCCATGAGTAACTCAATACATCACATTTTTATCATGATGAGTTATTTTTGAGATAAAATATATTTCAGGATCTTATGGTCCATAAATATCTCACATCATTCTCAAAATAGATAATGAATCCAAATTCAAAGTGATGATTACTGCCAACAACCCAAGAACATGGGATAAATATTTATGATCTTGAGTATTCAATTTTCCTGATTAATAAAAATAAATTAATAATTGTCAATTTTTAAACAACAAAGTACATTCATTGATGAGCCACTAAATGGAAAAAAGTCATCACTCCCAAATGGTAATTTCAAAATCATAGCATTGAATATTAATCTATTTAGTTCTGAAATAAATTCATCACATTCATTTTTAGGAAAAAACAACCCATTCATATGTAATATTTGGTAATGGGATAGCAAATATGGACTAATTTGGAACAAATCATTGAAAAAAAACTAGCCTAACCAATGAAACTATAGACATATATTTTGTTTGACGACGTAGGACACCATCCAATGAACTTTTTCATTGAAATATAAACTAATATTCCGTACATGGAAATAATTTATCCCTGAAATAAAAATTCCGGAATCCAATAACAAATAATATATTTCCCATAAACTTCTTCGTTATAAAAGTCTTAAGAATAACCTGCAAGTCATTGTCATTATTATCATAACATTTATAATACACCATAAAACAATCAATGAACACTAAAACCAAATCATAAATATATTCATTGAATAATGTATTAATTATTTCCATAAAATATAATATGATTTATTGAATTCAAATAAAACTACTGTAAACTCGTAATGTCCATATTTTATCAAGAATGTTTTCGTAGAGATGTCGTCCTTATTTACACTCAATTTGTGATACCCAAAAAGAAGATCGATCATTGATAAAAAATGGATTTGAGAATTTGATCAAGTCATCAAAGTGAGCATGATGTTACTTTTATTTATTGAAATGGAATTGATTTCATTATATTTAACGTAGGACCTCATAGATCCATCATTATTCTAACCAATGTGAACTAACTCTCCCCATGTAGAAATCATAAGGAAAAAAAATTCCTTATTGCTGAAATCGTCTAGTTGTTTCATCAACTATACTAATTCCACTGTCCATTTTATTAGGAGCTTTTGATATTTTATATTAAACAAATATTACATTAATGAATAATTCCATTTCACACACTAGGTGATGTATGGATAATTAATTAGGAAATACATCAATATTTTCTTGTAATACAGGTACATCCTAAATTTTTATATTACCTTCTTCTTCATGAGGTATTTTTAAATATTCAGTAATAATTTCATTCAGTAGATAAAGTGGATGATTTTATACATATGAATTAAGAAACTAATTTTATTCAACAATGTTAAGTGAGTCTACATATTCCTCAAATAAAACACTTTTGTTCCTCTTAAAATAATATTTTGTATCATATTTCTTGAGCCAGTCTATATCAAAGAAAATATAAATCTCAAACAGAAGTATGTTAACTAGTTTAGTAGGTAAATCATTTTTATGTGTCATAAATGGAAATTCCCAACACATTTATGTTGCAATGATACATCCTATATGAGTTTTTACTAATAACTCTCTTGTTATATCAAAATGTAAATGTCCAATTTTCATAGAAAACAAGGTATATATAGAAGAGTGAAATGATATAATAATGCTTTCAATAAATTTAAAGATAAGATTAATGTACATTTCACCAGGTCATTTGTTACATTTACCACCACTATTGTGATATGTTATGATTTTCAATCCCCACTTGATCAATTATATGGTGAATTACCTTGAAGACTATGGAATTAGTTTTCATATACCCTCAGACTTTATAAGATTTAATGATTGGATTATAGTGTTTTACCTCAACCATTTTCAACAATGAGCCTGATTAACCATACCTCGACACTTATAACAAAATCATAGTCCCATTAAACATTTCCCGTAGATCATTTTCCATAGATTTCAAAATTTAGATATTATTTAATTTTCTTATTCTTCTACGACACATTACATTTTTCAGGAAACATAGATAAGATCTTGTTCCCATGATTTCCCTTTAATATATTGATTATAGAAAATTCATTCTCCATTTTTAATGAAAACAAAACGATTTCCCAATATTATGAAAAAATATGAGAAACTAGTTCCCTTTCGAGATTTTCCTTCAGACATTCGATGATATGGTAAATCATGGACTCTATTATTCATATATATCTATATAATACAAGGATAAAAATTTAAATATAGACTCATAATCTATAAAATTTTATTCTTTATTATCCATTATACTAGGAATATTCCACTTCATCACAATTTTTGATCACGAGTGAGGAATTTAGCATTGAATCTTTATATAATGGTTCCCCATTATCTGAGATCTATTTTTTCATACACCATTTAATTTTAGATCAACGACAACTAATTACATGAATCTCTATTAAAATAATATACAAAAAATGTAATCTAATCCATTTGACAACATCTCAATTCAATAAAAATCAAATATGGATACATAATCCATTTCTCAACATATATTTGATTATATGTCCCACTAAATAAGTGGGGCCTCTATCAAAAAAAGAAATCCAACATCAGAGAATATCACTATCTTCTAGGCTTCACAATATGGGAAAGCATATGTTTCACATCAATTTTCTCTTACCCCAATATTTCAATAACATTCTCAGTTGTAATATAATCTTAATTGTTTAATATAGGAGAGTAATCTATATATATTTCATGAGTACTGACACCATTCATCCTTATAGTCACGATTTATAATCATTTGGATTTAATTTATTATATCATTAATATATATAACATAATTAATAATTCCAAAAAGAAAGAGAATAATTTTTCATAAAATAAATATGTTTTCCTTGGCTAATCTATTAATAATAAAAAGAGTTCCATTGTAATATATTTTCATTTAAATCCTTCATAATTATTTGTAATGAAAAAAGTAAATCATCTTATTTGTATCCCACATTAGTTTCAAACTAGTTGCACATTAAGACCTATTTTCATGTAGAGAGTTACACTGAGTGAGACCCAATTAATATTGTTAATGTCTTTACTTCTGTGCACATCATGTCTAAAACCACATGAAATTTTAGTATATTTATAGAGAAATACTTATATGAATACACATAAAATTTCATCCATGATAAATTATTAATATATTCTTCTCTAAATATCCATAATTCCTATATTTGGGTTATGTTCCTTAATATCTATTATTTAAATGTAATTTCAATTTTTTTTACTAAACTGGCTTTTATACCAACTGTAACGTGCCGACCTCAGAACATCAGAGAAGTATCATTGTGTTATTAAATTTTAATGATTACAAGGAATCATACGCCAAATAACAAATTATTCTATTAGTAATGTAAAAAAGGAGGCATAATTGATACACATAATACCTTAGGAAATATAAAATACATCCCTAATGTAATGTAAAATTAAATAAAAAAAATCCTTGAAACTCATTCAAGGATTTATCTTCATAACATAGGGAAAACAAATATAAACAGTGTAATATAAAATTCCCACTAAGAATATGTAAAATGGAATCAATATTAAATCAGTTAGAATAAATTAATCGATATGGTATACCATTAAGATATGTTTATAAGGAATATTCTATATGTAATAGTATGAAATTTAAAACACGTGAAATTTAAACAAAAATCTATTTATGAAATGCATCCATAGATTTTATCTTATGAAATAATCATGGATAATAATAATGATATATAATATTTTTATGAATTATATTATTAAATAGTTGACATAATTTATAATTAACATGAAATCCAATATTTTCAAGACTAGTCATCATAAGATATTAAAAATATAGTTTGAAACCTCATTAATTTTTTCAGTTTTTTTCTAATTAGAACAAGTTGATGTATCGAGGGGCTATATAAAGTCCCACCCAAAAATTTCACATAATATCTAAAATATTATTCATTTCATGTAATAATTATATAATCAATATGCCTTATCAAATATTGATATTGAATAAATAAAAATTATTTATCTATAAAATTTTAGTGAGTCAAATAATTTACAAAATGAACATCGTATGTAAAATTTATATATAGTTTATGAATTAATACTCTCCATTTTTTTAGATTATGGGTTTTAAAGGAAATGTTCAATGATAAATAATTACAATAAATTATTTGTCAAATATAATGTTAACAACCACAAATTTATTTTTTATTTCTAAGATAATCATTATGAATATTACCGAAGAAAATAATTCAATGTGTCTCGTACAACATTGAAACATTTGATACATAATACCCAGAATGGTATGTTATTAAATGAAAAATATTGTATTATAATATTAATTATATTCTAGATATAATATTTAAAAGTGAATTATATATGTCATATAATTGTAAATTGGTGCATACCAAAAAAATATGTCTATATGGAATGTAAATTTTGAATAAATCCCTAACTTTTACTTCATTTTTTGTGGTATTTATCCACATGTATATTGTTTTGAAACAAGTTACTATATTATAATATAACCAGAATCATCTTTATGAGATCATATATTAATTTATTGTAATATATTAATACCCATTTATTACTAATCATTCATAATTTTATCTTTTTCGCGGGATAATATCCTTGTTTTTTTACTATCATGTGACTTATTACTTGTTATTTATATTAATAATACCAAGGTTTCAAAATATAGATAATATAATCCATGTTTTAAATAACATATATTTTGAGTGTATATGCATTTATAATAATATATAATATATGGATATAACAATTGAAATTCACCATTCATGGAGATGGTATATTTTTTGTAAGCATGAACACTATATTTATTTCTTTTTAAAATTATAAAATATTAAGTAATTAATATAAATATATATAAATTTTTATTATATTATTATATTAATGAAATATATATTTCATATGATTACTAAAAATATCATTTTTATGTTCTACTTAATGTGTTAATGAATGAAATCGCTTTGAGGTGGTGGATGTCCACGCATCCATAAAACATGTTATCATATTTACAAAAAAGAAATGAACAAAAAATTGTGTTATTTGAAAATTGAATATGTTTAAAGAAAATTTAAATATAAAATATAACATATAGAAATAGTGTTCCCATAATAATTTCCCACCATGAGTGTTGGTAATGGGATACAGAAAATTCATAATTTTGTGAGGCGGTTGATATTTGTACACATAAATAATGGGATATTTAATCATTAGATTGTTTTGGGTGTATGTGAGGGTATTCACTTTAACAAAAATTCTTACATGTATATTTTTGATGAAAATTTTCTTATATTATCATTTAATAAAAAGAGTGTTTTGGGTGGATAATGATAATTAAACTAAAGAGATTGTGGAATGATGTACCTATTCATGGTGTATCACATTATGGTTTTCACCAAAAGGAATCCTTGGATAGATTTATGCCCAAGGTGAGGCTTATTGTTTTAAAGGATGGATATGTAGGTACTATTTTTTCATATCCTTAATAAAAAAGGTGTATTGAGTGGTTTGAGTATGGTATAGGTGTGACCACATTTTTATAGTGGTTGAGGGGTGTAACTCTTGTAATTATTTGTAAAGGGAATTAAACCAACGTTTATTCCGTTGTTTCGATAATTTTTTCCTTAATCACTATAATTAATTTTAATTACATTCCAAAATATTTTCTGTAAATTGCTATGTTTTTCTTATTAAACACTATAAATATTTTTGATTCAAAATATGGAATAATTTTTTTAGATTCCAATAAAAAAAAGTATGAAAATATAATTAAAATTGAATCCAATAAATGGGGAGACAATGGGGGTTTATAATGTGAAAAATGATCAAATTATTGCAATGTTCTTATATTTATTTTCATTTTGAAAATTTTTATAATGAAATAAAATGAATTATATTATTTATTATTGATATAATTGGTATTTACAAATAATTTAAAATATAATTTTCCAGTATAAATAAATAATATGAAAAATAGTTATCAATTAAAAATCATTATTTTCATTATTACTTAAAAATTGAAACATATCAAAAATATAAAACATCCACCATCATATATTTTTATTTTACACATTTTTTGAACAAGATTATTTAAAAATTTATATTAATGAAATATTAAAAAATTATATTTCAAATACGTTCTCTATTAATAGGTGGTACACTTTAATTGATAAAAATATAGATTTTTATGTGTAATATTTTGATTTCACTTATCATATTCCTATAAAAGATATTTTAAGAATAAAAAATATATTTTATTTGTTATGTAAAATATAAATTTACTTTTTAAAATCTGTAATAGTTTTGTAATTTAATTGACTTTGAAAAAAGTTACTAAATATTGATTTGTTGAAACTAGATGTTGCATGCATTGAAAACAAACTCAGTATTGCATGCCTTACAAGATATAATAAAAATAAAATTTATTATAAAATGAATATATGGTAATTTCATGCGGTGAAAATTTATAATTATAAATAATTACTATAATTATAATATTAGATATATATGAAACATGTACATACAATTTATGCTTCATTTTAAATTATATTATTCAAAACAATAAATATTTTTAGACATATCATACTTAAAACCATACTTCATTACATTGGATATGGAAACAGAATAATTTTTTATTGTACATTCTCAAAAATAATTTATATAATATATTTAAATTAGTAGAAATCATTGATCATAAGATTAGAATATGTGAATGCGAACATTATCTAAACATAAAATAATCATACCCAACCATTAAAAGATGATTAATCATGGAACCAAAATTAATGTTTTATCAAAGACGATAGAATACAAAAGAGTATAGAATCATCAATTATCAGTCCAGATACATAAGGAAATAACATAAGATTAAGTGATAATTATATAATATACACATAATTGTTAATGATGATTATTGAGTAATATGATTTATATCATACCTTTCAATTCTATTATATTTGGAAATCACACACATTCTAAAAACCCTATATACTATATTTTTTCACAGGTACTATATTATGGTATTATAGAAAACATTAAAATCTAATTTACTTTTAAATATATCATACATATTAGGAATATAATCCCAAAATTATTATATAAGTTTATCCAAATGAGTATGCTTCTAATTTGTCAGACTTACATTTCATCAGACTAAAAGTTAGACCATGTATAACATATGAAAACTATCATAACCATCTTGTTGATTCTGGTATAGATACCTATGACCGACTAACATACAAATTAATTTATTTCTGAATCTTAATAAAATGTGATATAAAATCATAGGTTTATTGTCTTAACACAAAGATCTATTTCTATCATATGAAAAATCAGTTATCCTTGTAATAGTGTCAAACAATATGAGGTTAGAAATTTTATTACTCTAGAGAATTATGATTTGTTAATGATCTAGACGACTAGTGCCATTCAATCTATCTTGAAATTACAATTGTAGGATAGTTTCTTATAAATATACTATCAATTTAATAGTTGGGATGTAATAACTTTTAAAACTAATGTCTTCTAGAGATATCTCTTTGTAAATAACTAGTTCTTATACAATGTATTTCTTTAGAGAGTGTCTATTATAAGGATTCCCTTATGAGGGTTTTATATTATATACCAAAATCTATTGTATTCACATCCTGAAATTATTTTGATACATTGAATATTTGGATATTAAGACAAATGTTCTATCGACCGAATCAACAAATTCATACTATTGGAAGACATAAAACAATCTTTATATCATGGGAGTTTGGGGAATAAAACACAAAGAATATTTTGATATTCATATCGAGGACTTTACAATTAGTGAATGAAATACATTATATTATGTATATGATTTTGGAAACATTTATTCAAGTTTGATTAAAATCATACTAATAAGATTAAAAGATATGCATTTTTAATATATCCTGTAATTAATTCTTATTATTATTATATATTGTATTACGATTTATTACCAGTTCTTAATCTCCATGAGATTAATATGATTAAAGTATATTTTTAAAAATAAGTATAATGAATTAATATTATAATATGTTTTCCTTTGAATTCAATAATCTCAAACTCTAATTTAATTAGATAAACTATGATTATAAACATATTAAACTAATAATTGGGAAAATTCTGTGTTAGATACATTTAAGTTAAAATGTTTTGCCTCATTCTTGGATTATCGTTTTTAAATAACTATTGACACTTACTCTTATAATTGTAACCATATTTTGAAAAACTTTGATCCATTAATTGGTATTAATTAAGGTTCTACTTCTTACACTTGTTGAGTTATTATATACTTTTATTATTGCAATTTGTTAAATGTTTTGTTATAAACCAAATTTTTATAAATGTTTTTACACTCTCATGTTTATATAAAAATATTTTCAGTTATTTTTATTATGGTTGGTAATAATTATGGATGATTAAATATTCTAAATCTGTGTTTACCAAATATCAGTTATATATCATATTATTAGTATTATAGACATATGATGGAAACTATTGTTAGTAACAACATAGATAATAATATTTTAATGAATTCATGATAGTATAAGATTATTCATAAGGAAGTCACTACTTTTACATGTCACGAAAAACTATAAATTAATATGAATTATAGAGTATAGAATACTCTATTTTGTTCCATGAATATAAATATATACAATAAAATATCATCATGACAAGTTGCTAATATAATGTGGAGAAATTTTGAAGTCAATCATTTCAGTACATGTTAAGTTTTTGAGAAAAGTGGTGATATATTTAGATATTTATATTAAGCCATTGACATTTTACTTGGTGGTTAAGTTGTAAAAATGATTCAAAGATTCATGATTATAGTTAATAGGTTCCAATTAAATAGTGAAAAATATATTGATAATGAGATTCTGGTTGAATAAATTATTAATATAATTACCAATGCGTGCTAGTGTAAAAGATTAGTTTTGGAAGATACATGAATGAATGACCCAATAATTATTTATAATGAAATTACATTTATTTGTAAAAATACATAATACATTACAAGAAAATGTCCAAATGAACATATTTTTTTAGTTTATTTGGAAATTGGAACACAATATTCTAACTTGGTGAATTATCTTAATCATCTCCCATAATTCTATTACCCTTTAATTTTCTAAATAAATTAATTCATTATATATATAGGAAAAAAATGGAGATCTTAAATGCACAGTAAGGCTAATCATGTAAAATATCATACAGAACACAAAAATAAGAATATAGAAACAAGAACATAGCCCTAGTGATATTAAATACAATATTATATCCGAATAAAATTGTATTGTACAATTTATCTATTAAAATCCAACATAAAATTATCCAAAAAACATTATCATATTATAAGGGACATGTCAAGGGTTATCTTTCCCTTAATAACGTGTTCTCAAAATATATCACCTTAATATTGAATCACATTTCTAGGTCCTCATAATAATTCAACATACCACTTCCTATCCTTAGTTGAAAACCTATACACTATAGACATATATATTTCATGATTTTTATACTATAATAATTGAATTATAAATCATATACAACTCAATTATCAAATTTTACTATTAAAACATTACTTAGGAATCAATATCATAGTATTTCCTAAAATTTGAATCATGTATTAGGATTCCTTATCTATAATATAAAAAATAATATTATGTTTAATGTAAATAATAATACATAAACATCACATACCTTCAACCTTTCATTTACATTCTCTTTATCCTCAGCTGTATAACCTATACATATTCCACCGACATGATTCTAATCATGAAATTTCAACATAGGAAATCGATTTTTATAACACCCATACATTCCACATTGTAAAAATTAAATGTTTACCAATTTATATCTTTATATATCTATTGACTAACAACAGAAAGTCATATTTTAGAAATAATTATCATAGATGAAAATTAAATAATTAAGCGAAATCAATTATAATAATTATATATATGAAACCTTAGTTTTAATCCTATTTTGTCATGGTTTTTAAAAATTTTCTAGGACTAAAACCTGTAGTTATAAATATCCTTATGTACACCCCAAGAAATATTTATTGAAATATCTATAGGGATCTCTCTAATGTATTCCTATACTAATTTCTAATGGTTAACTACATGCTCTTATATCAACTGTAAATTCCCTAGCTTTACATACAAGGACATTACAATACTCTTGTATAATAATTTACAAATTAATCAAAAAGGACTGCAAAAATCTATATTAATTTAGTGTATATGGAAATTGGGAAAAAATTATATTATCATGGTTAATGATCTCAAAAATATATCATAATGATATTCCCATTTTGTTTTCTACATAAAATCATTATTTATAACTTGGTAAAAGGAAATTTTATGAAATCGTGGGACCAAATTCTAATAACAGGTAAGTATGGAAAATAGCAATCAAAAAATAAAAATAAAAATTTAAAAACACAAACATAACTTTTAAAAAATATAACACATAAAATATATTAATTAATGAAATAAAAATAGGTAGATAATAAGAAATTAATCATAAAGGAATAAGAACTATGAGAAATTAAAATTGTAATAAAACATGGATTTTTTGGAAAAAACATAAGAATATAAATTCATTTCTATATTATCCAGGGCCCATTTCTAATACATTCAGAGTGTAAAATTTCCTTTACTGAACTGTGTTCACTCTTCATTACAGTCCTGTATTCGTAAACCCGATTTACATGTCTCTACAACCCTGTATTACTAAACTAGATTTAAACTCTATTACAGACATGTTTTACTAAACCAGAATTAATTTCCCTTATAGTACTATCTATCTCATGAGATATAAATCATTACCCAATGAATTAGAGGTAGATATAGGTCCCACCCCTCTCATTATTAAATAATTCTAATTCTTGGAATAAACCCTAAATCATTCAACCTAGAAAATCCCAATGAATAAAACAAGTTTTTAAAACCTGTTTCCATCAAAACATATTCCATATAAAACAAATGGAATTTAAAATTAGAATTCTAAAAAAATAATCAAGCATGTGGAATAATAGAGATAATATACATGAAATATAGTACTCTTAAATAATTTCATCTAAGATGAAAATTATTTTTTAAAAAAGATTTGAAATTAATACTAAAGAAAAATATCCATTATTCTTGTAAAATGTATTCTTTTCTAAAAATTTCAAAATCTATTAAATGAAATTATCTTCTATGAAAACAACCATGTACCATGTTAAGGGAAGCCTCATTGAAATAATGTTGTATGAAAGCGTAAAAATCCATTCATGTAATATATAATAAAATAAAACAATATTTTTAAACATTTGTTAGAAAGTCAAAAAGATCCTCATTTGAAACACGAAGGAATGATTCATTTCAATCCACATAGTAAAAAAGTGAAAAATAGGGAAATATTTCATTAATAATCTATATAAGTGTAGTAAAACAATTTATTAAAATATTTGTATAAAAAATGGAAATGGATGATAAATATTCCCTATTAAATACATTTTTATGATTAATCAAAATAAAAAATGACAATTAATATCTTTATGTAACACCCCAAGCTTCCACGGTATGTTTCAATTTTAACATTGCAATAGCTTCTAATGTATGCCACTACGACATGCTAACACATCGCGACCAATCAAACTAGCCTTAATGAATAGTAATACCCATTTTTAAAATTTTATTAAGATTATCATTCAAAATGGACTTCATTTTTTGGGTTCATAATATTGAATTAAGTTTGGGTGAATTTTTGGTATTTTTATGAAAACATTCAGTTTTTGATGTATAGTGAAAAATACTAAATTTTAATTAAAAAAATCTTTTTTAATATAAATAATTATTAGTGTTAAATTATTCTATTGATAGATTTTTAAATATTATTAGATTTTATTTTTTCCATTTATTCCAATGTTCGTCATTGGACGTAATTTCAGATGTAAATTTGATATAATCAATTGTTAATCTTTTGATAGTTATTATTTCATAAAAAACGGTTGTTGTTTTAACAACGTGAATTAATTTTAAAATAATATCTACGACTTCTATGTTTTTATATTTGAATAATGAATTCAATATTTAGAATCAAGATATCATAATTGTGTAAATAAGTAACTTTTATTTTTAGACATTTTGAATAATTAATTCGTCATATATTTTATTTACCATAGATAAAGGGTAAATCCGGTAAATAAGGGTATAAAATTAATTTTATAATAATATTAAATGACACCAAACAAGTGCTATAACCGTATTTTCTGATACATGTATGACCATGGGCATGCTTGGGTTGATTTTGGGACCCCATGGAGCCACTCGTAAATGATGATGACATATTATATTAGTTAAGTTATAGTAAATACAAAAATGACATAAGCATATATCATTTAGTAAAAATATTTATAAATAGAATTATATATGTGATCTTATCAACTATAAATATTAATTATAAATCTAAATCTATTACCTATACAATGATATTGTATTTATAATTTTTAGACATTGAAATGTTAAATTTATTTACTTGACAATGATACGGCAATATTTTTCTTATTAATAAAATAATCAAATAAATTGTATTATAAGTGTAAATAAAATATAATTTGAATGTTTTGAATCCTTACACAAATTTTCTAGGTTAATGTGAGATGTTATGATTTATTAAATGAATTTTGTTTGAAATAATAATGCTTGTAGGAAATAAAAACAAAACAAAATATAAAATACTGTCAATGTTGAAATAAATGAGTTTTAAAACAAATATTATACTATTAATTGATATTCTATTCTTATAAATTATAGGTTCGGACAATGGTTATAAAAAAATATTTCAATTTTTCACAAGATTCCCCACACCCCTCTTAAAAAATGGCACTTCCCCTTTTCTCAAATTCAGACGTTCAAAGCCATTTGGATCAGCCAAACCCTGCCCAAATATCCTCTCAACTATCCTCCCTTCATCCTATACTCCTTCCTTTAGTCATAAACCCAACTTAAGGAGCCCATTCGATAAAATAAAAAGGAAGAACATGAAGAAGAGATAAATATTTCATCACCTCTTTCAAGTTACTTTATTCTTCCACTTTTTCTTTCTTTTTTGTTTCCATTCTAAAACAATAACTACATTATATTATATAAACTGTGATGTTATTAAAAATATGGTACTACCATATTCATTATTCTATCCATCCTATGATTGAAAATTCACTATACGTGTATAGGTACGACTTTCCGTCAATACGTCATGGTGTAGTTGTTATGAAATACATTATTTTTTTGGATACGTAAACTAATGATGTATAATTGATGAAATAATAAATATAACATGATAATTATTCTGTATATATTATATAAATTCTAATTATATATTATTTTAATATCAAAAGTATGATATTGTTTCTTGTGTGTACGTACGGATTACCGTCTCTATGAACATGATGAGATTCATTCCCCATCGTATCAATTCAAACCTAATTTTCATTTGATGATTATAAATAATGTTTAGAGACATAATATCATTATAAATATGAATATTATACATCATATCCACAAAAACATACTTATGTAACAAATAATATAAAGGAAAATGAATCAGTTAACACCCGAAATGATGATACTACTGATATATCATTCACAAAGAAAATTTAGATGAACTTATATGATATCATATTAATGTATATGGTTCTTGTATAATTTAATAAAAATTATTTCTACATTTTACAGTAGGTTAACCTACCCTAGACCAAGGAAAAGAAAAAATGTAAGGGTTAATTTCACAATTTCATTATCATTTGAGGATGTTTTATACGTGAGTATCTACAGGGACCTATTTATCATCCACATGTGTGTTTCATAAATGTGAATTTCAAAATATTAGTACTATTTTATAAAATATGGGTTAAATTCATTTATACCCTTTTTTGAATTTTTATAATATGTTTATGAAGGAATATTTCCTTCGTTTTCCAAATAAGGCCCTTTATAACCTTTTCGAAAAAATTATTGTAAGAATGTCTTTTTTAAACCTATACGGTGGGTGCAGCTATTTTCTGCCGTTATAACATCGTCGAAGCTTCTCTTACAAGCTTATAAGAATATTTTCAAAACAAATGTTTTCTTTTATAATTATATTACTTTAAAATGATTTAAAAAAATGATATATTTCTCTCAAATAGTTATGATTTCCTCTATGTCAATATCCTTTGATGGATTTTTAGCGCATGTTTGGAGTTGATTAATAATGATACAAGGAAAGAAATTGTAGATTAGATTAATGATCCTCAATAATTTGACATGGATATAAAGTTAACTATGTGGATGTGGGTAAAATTTATAGTAGTAAACTATAACAGACAAATCCTATTATTTAAGGAATATCTAAACCCTTTTGTTTTAAGATCTAGTATGTGGACTTGTTCGGTGCCACACTTATCCACAAAAGTTTTTTTGACAATTAAATATATTCTGGTTTGGTGGATAATTAAAAAAACATTTAACAATTGAAATATATTCCACAAAATTTTTTACCTAAAATTTTATTTCTGAACAATATCAAATTTAAAAGGGATAGTATTTGAAAAAAAATTAACAATTCTCTGGGAATTAGGGAATGTACCTAAAAATAAATTATTGTTTACATAGATAGTTTATATTTTAGTAAAATTACTGAAAATAATGATTTATTTAATATTATCAAAATTGAAAAGGTGGAAAAGTAACATTTGGAAATAATTCTCAATATAAGGCCCCAGAATTAAACCTTACTTAATCTTGAGTTATTACAAGATTACACATTGAGCATCTTTTCGGGTTTAGAGTTTTAGAGAAATAGTTCATAAAACATGCATTACATTCCACATATAAACAAATTGGTTACATAAATGTAGTATTCTTCTTTCCCATCAATGGAAACATATTTAAAATAAAACACGGATTCTTTCTTGACACTTCCTTTACCCTATCATTATATCATGTACCTTTCCCTTGACCTGTGAAAAACATTTCAAAAAACTTGGGATAGGCATAAAAATCTCAGTATGGGATATAAAAATATGAAAAGGAAACATGGGTATATATATACATAAGAATGAAATCATACTTTACCCATAAAACATAAGCACTTTATCATAACTCATCAAATCATGAATAAATCATAGAAATCATAAGACATAAAGGTAACTTGAGGAATTCATAACATTCTTACGTAGGGAGTAACCATCTTGGTTACGTTTGATATACCCATCACAGTATATTCCTTAAATATCTTCGGAGAAACCTTAAAGTTTCACTCCTTCATGTTACCCAAAGCATTGGAGAGCTATATCGGGCTCACCCGCCCTTAGTCTGTCATGGAACCACCTGTCTTCATAATAATGCCCAAGAACCTCAACATAATCGTATCACACAAAACATTCATAAAGGAAACATAAAATTTCCACCATTAAATCACACGATATCAATACAACACATTGATATAAAAATATTATGAAAACCATTTTCAATAACAAAAAAAACATGGTATTTATTTTTCTTTAAAAAAATTTATGGCTTGTAGAGGAAGTCGAAACTCAAATAATGGTCACGGTGACAGAGATGTTGTTGTCATCGCATAGGTATGACAAATACATTCCCTTTTTTCATTTAGTAAATGCTTCGTATAAAAAAATATTCCTTTTGAATAAACATAAAAGTCAAAGGGGTATATACACCGTATAAAAGATGGTTTTGTACAAAACACAATATGCCTCAATGAAAGGAGATTGAGACGAAGTCCCATACCTCAAGTCCGACATGACTCGGTCATTCTTTAATCTCCTAAATAATAAACTTGAGTTAATTTTCTACTTGTTTAAGAACATTTTTCAAGTTAATTATTCCTTTTATATCACATATTTCCATGTCATGAACTCTATGTAATTATTTAAGTTAATAACGTTCGTTTTAACGATCATTGGTACTTGAGTAAAAAATAAACCCTTTATAATTACAAGTTGTTCATGTATCCATTATATCCAGAATGGTATTCATGATGTAGATAATATATATGTCATATATATCCAGTACATTCATGCATTTATAATATTACATAATCATTTAGAGGTAAGAAATGAAATGCACCGTTCATGGAGACGGTAAGCCGTACGTACGCATGAACTCTACTTTCATTTCTATTTCGTATTTAATATAATGGAATCATAATGATATAAAGGTATATTATAATTCCTGTGTAATATAATATATAATATCATAGCTCCATCCTTTATACATCCCACATATGGTAATTAACGAATCAAATCACTTTGAGGGGGCAGTAGTCCAAACTTCCTTAAATGAAGATATCGCGTATACCTATAATGGAAACCATAAAGGTATGCCCAAAATGAAAAATAAATAATCTTAAGGAAAACAAAATCATATTATATCTCATATATAAATATAGTGTCATCATAATGTCCACCTTTGAAGGTGTTAAAATAATGTTGAACAATCATCGTTTCGGGAGGCATAAATTCACCATCCACAGAAACAGTATGTGCATTAACCATTAGATGTAGGTGTGTGTAAGTGTAGCTCGAATCCTTCTTATAAAAAAATCCAAGTATATTTAAGATACAGGATTTGTTACAAAATAAATGAATAAAAAGAGTTTAGGGGGTTGGAGAAGAAAAATAAAACAAATGGACTCAAGTGAAGACATTACCTTAAAATCGGGTAACACCCTTTGGTTTGAGCTCAAAGGCTTTCTTGGGAAGACTTCTGCCCAATGTGAGGCTTCATGGAGTAATATAGGGAAGTGGAGAGACAAAATGGGCAGGTTTTGGCCGAGCCAAAGGCTTTGGAAGTGTGGTAAACGAGGTAGAGGTGGGGGTCGTTTATAAGTGGAGAGGAGGGGCACTCTTGTAAAGTCACAAAATGATACTTTATTTTCAAAAGAGTTTCGGATTTTAAAGGTCCCACATTGATGTATTTAAGGGATAAGGTGATGAGGGTTCGAAATAAACTCATCCAATAGGTTTTGGACCTGTGTAGGTCTTAGAGTTTACATTATCTTTCCATTTTATTTAAATCGTTAAATAATGAGGTCATCGCTGCATCATCATGATGTCATAAATATTTTAATTTATATAATGTATAAAAATTATAAAAAAATTACTATGATGTATTAAATCTTTTTATCATTCCAATGAATTTTTATAGTCAAAAATATGATTTGTATAACCCCATGTAAAAATTGTTTTAGTAAAACATATCATGTTTATGTAATTTTTACTTTAACATTAAATAAAAAGTAATTAATGTCATTTCCCAACCAATGTGGCTCCATGGGGTCCCCAAGATGACCCATGTATTTTATTGGTCGTCCATGACATATCCAAGGAGGTTAGAACATGTTTCAATCTCATCTCATATTATTAAAACATTATTTTTACCTTAATGTACACTAAATACCTCTAATCGCGATTAAATACTTAATAAGTTACTATTAACCAAATAATTATTTTAACCTCATTGAATCACATTTTACTTCTTAAGGACAACCATGTATGTAAATTTTTTGAAATTCAAAAAACAGATGTGGTAAAATTTCATTTGAACGAAAAATCAGTTTTTATAGGTACTACTTAGTTGTTTCACTATTAATCAAAAATTGAAGTTTTTCAGAAAAATACCAAAACATCAACCTAAGCTATATTTGATATTACGAATTCAAAAATGATGTACATTTTACAAAATTAAAATCATATAAGTCACATTAATTAATTTAATAATTAATTCCCGCTGTCAGAGGAAATGGCGTGTTTTTATGAAACAATAAGTATCAAAAGATTGACACTAGTTTAAGTCTAATTTCAAAGTGAAATTAATTCTAATGACCACCATTGGATTAAATGGTAAAAATATATTTAGAATACACTCTAATAACAATTCAAAAGATAATCTAATCATATAAATAAATTATATTAAAAAGAGGTTTTGAATTAAAATACAACATTTTTCACTATTCATTAAAAATGAACTTTATCGGAAAAATACCAAGAATTCACACAAAGTAAATTTTGATGTCCCAATCATAAAGAATAAGTTTATTTGGACAATCATAGATTATATAATTGTCAAAATATAGATTTAATAATGGTTTTCCTTCATAGGGCAGTAAAACAATCTTTTAAAAATATTAGTGTATTCCATGCTTAAGATTGAATTTATTTTCATTTTAAGCCTCTAAAACACATTCTAAATAATTAATAGACATAGATAAAAATATCTATTATTCATTACTTACTTGGGATGTTACATCCTTCCCCCCTTTAGAAAATTGTGTCCCCGCTATTTATTTACTTATCGAATAAATTGGGATACTTTTTCCCTCATTGCATTTTCAGATTCCCATGTTGCCTCTTCCATCATGTGGGTTATCCACAAATACTTTACCTGATTAATGACCTTATTTCGTAACACTTGCTCCCTATGGTCAATAATCTGGACCAGTTGTTCCTGATAAGATAGGTTCTCTTTAGCTGAACTACCTCTGGACTCAAAACATGAGATGGATCTGGCAAATACTTTCTCATCATCGAAACGTGAAAAACATTGTGTACCTGAGATAAACTCGGAGGTAAAGCCACCCGGTATGCAACTGATCCAACTATCTCCAGAAGTTCATATGGTCCAATGAACCTTGGACTTATCTTTCCTTTCTTACCAAATCACATCACACTTTTCCATGGTGATACTTTGAGAAAAACATGATCACCTACCTCAAAAGAGAGATCCTTCCTCCTGTTGTTCGCATAACTCTTCTTCCTACTCTGAGCTATTCTCATGTGTTTCTATATCAGCTGAACTTTTTCTACCAACTCTTCTACCAATTCTGGTCCCATCAACTTCCTTTCACCCACTTCATCCCAGAAAGCGGGAGTTCGACACTGCTTCCCATATAATGCCTGAAATGGTGCCATTTGTATACTAGAATGAAAACTGTTTTTATATGAAAATTAAACCAAAGAAAGATGTTGGTCCCAACTTCCCTAATAATCCATCAAACAAGCTCGTAGCATATCCTCCAAGGTCTGAATTGTTCGTTCTGACTGCCCATCTGATTGAGGCTGAAATGTTGTACTAAAATTTAATTCAGTACCCAATGACTATTGAAGGCCTTTCCAAAAGTTAGATATGAACCTGGGATCACGATCAGATACAATGGAGAGGGGAACTCCATGTAACCTGACTATCTCTTTAAGATACAAACGGTAATGTTGATCTAGGGATAAAGTATCTCGTATAGAAAGGAAATGAGCAGAATTAGTCAAGCGATCAACAATATCCACATTGCATTATTACCTCAATATGTCTTCGGTAATTCCACAGCAAAGTCCATGAATATGTTCTCCCATTTCCACTCTAGAACGGGTAGAGGATGAAGCATCCCTTTGGGTAATTACCACTCTACTTTAACCTGCTGACAAGTCAAACATTTCACAGCAAAATCGGCAATATCTCTTTTCATTCCATCCCACCAGTAATACTCCCCCATATCTCTGTACATCTTAGTACTGCCAGGATAAACTGAAAACAGAGAACTATGAGCTTCACATAACAACTCTCTCTTCAAATGTGAATCACAAGGCATACACAATCTCTTCCCAAATCTCAAAACGCAATCATTATCAATGTTGAATTCATGCAACTTACCTTTCTGAACCAGCTCTACCTTTTTCTGCAACTCACTGTCTTGCTTCTGTGCTTGCTTGATTCTGTCTGATAGAGATGATCTCACTGATTCCTGAAACAAAACAGAAGATCATCCTGCACCAACAACTTCTATTCCAATGTTCATCAAATCCTTAACCAAAGGATCACGTTCCAAACACAACATTGCTAATAAAGCATTACTTTTTCGATTTCATGCAACAACCACTTTATTTTCTTTTCCTGGATGGTAATGAATTGTATAATCACAATCCTTGATTAATTCTAGCCATCTCATTTGTCTCATGTTCAACTCTTTCTGAGTGAATATATACTTTAAAATTTTTTGATCGGTATATATTTCACACTTTACTCCATACAAATGATGCCTCCAAATTTTTAAAGCGAAAACAACAGCAGCTAATTCCAAATAATGTGTAGGGTAATTTACCTCATGAGTTTTCAACTGTCGTGAAGAATAAACAATTACCTGATCATTCTGCTTTAGGACGCAACCAAGTCCTTTCAATGAAGCATCACTGTAGATAACAAACTCACCATTCCTGGACGGAAGTGCCAAAACTAGAGCATTCACCAATCTTCTTTTCAATTCCTAAAAACAATCATCACATTCTTTTGTCCAGATAAACTTAACACCCTTCCAAGTTAGCTTAGTCATTGGAATAGATAACCGTGAAAAATTTCTAACAAACATTCGGTAATAGCCTGCCAAACCAAGGAAGCTACGAATCTCTGTTACATTTGTGGGTCTTGACCATTCTTCAACAACCTTTGTTTTTGTTGGATCAACAGTTATCCCATCTTTAGAAACAATATGACCAAGGAAAGAAATTTTTTTCAACCAAAACTCACACATTCTGAATTTCCCATACAATTTCTTTTCTTTCAAGGTTTGAAAAATGATTCTTAAATGTCTTTCAGGTTCTTCTTTACTTTTAGAAAACACCGAAATATCATCAATGAAAACCACCAAAAACATATCCAAGAACTCATGGAAAATTCGATTCATTAAGTCCATGAATACAGAAGGTGGATTTGTTAGGCCAAAAGGCTTTACTACAAATTCATAATGGCCATATCTTGTACAAAAAAATGTCTTTGAAATATTTTCTTCCATTATATTCACCTGATGGTACCCCAATCTCAGGTCAATCTTTGAAAAATACAGAGCTCCCTGGAGCTGATCAAACAAATAATCGATATGTGGCAAAGGATATTTGTTGTTAACAGTGACATTATTCAAGGCTCTATAATCAATGCATATTCTCATAGAACCATCTTTCTTTTTAAAAAATAAAATAGGATCACCCCATGGTGATGTTCTAGGTCGAATGAAAACTTTCTCTAATAAATCTTGAAATTTCTCCTTCAACTCTAAATGTTCAATTTGAGCCATTCGATAAGGGGGTTTTGAAATTGGCTTAGCATCAGGAACTAAGTCAACAGTAAACTCAACTTCTTGATCTGGTATTATTCCAGGAAACTCATCAGGAAAAACATCAGGATACTCATTTACCACTGGCACATCAATAATCTGAACAATTCCTTTATTTTCAATGATGTGTGCAAGGTAACATTCATTTCCATCTTTTACAAGATTCTCGGTTGCTTGATATGTTATCAAAAGTAAGGGTTCATTCTTGTAAACAAACTGAAAGTCTTTCTAAAAAGAAACATCTTTAGCTCTACAGTCAATCTTAGCATGGTAAATAGAGAGCCAATCCATACCCCGGATAACATCAAAATCTACTAGAGGTGGAACAATAAGGTTTGCAAGTAGGTTCTTTCCACAGATAAGGATATGAAAAATCTTATAAATTCTTTTTGCATCAACATTTCACCCAGTTGTCTTTACCACAAGTTCAGGAGTCATTTCTTGAGATGGTATTTCCATTTTACTAGAAAAGGTTTTAGAGATGAAAGAATGTGTAAACCCCGAATCAAACAACACACTGGCATAATCTGAAAAAAATCCATCAAAGTACCTCATACAACTTCATTTGACGGCCCGCCATTTGCTGAAGTAGTTTCAAAGGATTTCACCACCCATTTCTGCTTGTAGTCTAACTGCTTCCCATCACTCATGCTCTTTTTCGGACACTCGTTTGCATAGTGACCCATCTAATTGCACTTATAACATTTCAGTAACTGTAAATAAAATTTGGTCTTACCATCACCCTGATATTTTTCAGTGCAATCACGAGCCTTATGTCCCATCTTACCACATCGTTAGCACTTTCCAGAATTCAGAAGACATTCCCCAGCATGACTTTATCCAAATTTATCACCAACTGGAAACTTAGATTTCTTACCATAAGAATTTTTTGAAGAATTCTTACCTTTCTCCTGCCACCTCGGTCTCTTCTTCTGTTGGCTGTTATAGAACACTTGGTCATCAGCAAACTCAATTTCCACCTTCTCAGCACATCGAAGAAGCATTTCATAACTTTTGAACTCACTAGAAGCTAATTCCCTTAGATATTTTCGCTTTAATCCTGTGTAAAAACGATTGATTTTACTATCAAGGTCTCAGATAAAATTTGGAGCATACCTTTCCAATAGAGTGAACCTTTCTTCATAGGTAGCCACTGAGTCTTCCTCTTTCCTAAATTCCAAGAATTGCCTTTACATCCTAAGTCAAATAGCCTTAGGAAAATACTTCTCAAAAAACATACCTTTGAATGCATCCCAGTCAAGAGCATCAATCTCATCAGTGTCCCTGATATTTTTAACCATAGACCACCATTGATATGCTTCACCCTCCAAACGGTAAATAGCATGACTAACCTTTTGATTTTCTGAACACCCCATGGCATCAAAAATCTTCTCTAGTGCTTTAATCAACCCATCAGCTTGCACAGGGTCAGATGATCCTCTGAATGATGGGGGATGTTTCCTCATGAAATGTTCCACCACTTACATGTTCCTCTACGGTTGATCTGGCTAATCCCGTGCATGGATACCACCACCATTTATCTCTTGAGTCAACTGCGCCATTACGGCAACAAATTGTTCAGTTCCAATTCCTCCCATCTCAGGATGCTGATTCGGATCGTTATTTCCTCTTGTATGCCTTCCTAGCACTACTTCCCTGTTTCCTCTGCGGAATCCCATTCTGAACAAACATGTCTTAGATGAAGCAACATGGTAATCTTAAAATACTATATCACTTCAATTTGACCATAAAAAAAATATTTTTGGATAATAATTTAATAGAATTATAACTCCTAAAGTTATCTAAACCGACCTCTGATACCAACTATAAGGCCCCAGCCTTAAACCTTACTTAATCATGAGTTATTACAAGATTACACATTGATGATCTTTTCGGGATTAGAGTTTTAGAGAATTAGATCATTAAACTTGCATTACACTACACATATAAACAAAGTTGTATATAAAGATAGTATTATTCTTTCCCATCAATGGAAACACATTTAAAATAAAACATGGATTCTTTCATGAAACTTATTTGACACTATCATCATATCATGTACCTTTCCCTTGACCTGTGAAAAACATTTAAAAAAACTTGGGATGAGCATAAAAAGCTCCGTAAGGGATATAAAAATATGGAAAGAAAATATGGGTACATATATACATAAGAATGAAATCATAATTTACCCATAAAACATAAGCACATTAACATACCTCAAAAAATCATGAATAAATCATAGAAATCATAAGACATAAAGGTAACTTGAGGCATTCATAACATTCCTACGTTGGGAGTAACCCTCTTGGTTACGTTTGGAATACCCATCACAGTATGTTCCCTAAATCTCTTCGGAGAAACCTTAATGTTTCACTCATTCACGTTACCCAATGCATTGGAGATCTATATCGGGCTTACCCACCCTTAGTCTATCACGGAACCACCCGTCTTCATAATAATGCCCAAGAACCACAACATAATCGTATCACATAAAATATGCAAAAAGGAAATATAAACTTTCCACCTTTCAATCACAAGATATCAATACTACACATTGATATAAATATTTATGAAAACCATTTTCAATACCAAAATAAAATAAAAGTAAAACATGGTATTTATTTTTCTTTTAAAAAATGGTATGTCTTATAGAGGAAGCCGAAACTCAAATAATGGTCATGGCGGCGGAGAAGTCGTTGTCGCCACATACGTACGACAAAAACATTCCCTTTTTTCGTTTAGTAAACGCATCATATTAAAACATATTCGTTTTGAATAAATGTAAAAGTCAAAGGTGTTTATACACCATATAAAATAAGGTTGTGTATAAAACAAAATATGCATAAATGAAAGGAGATTGAGACGAAGTCCCATACCTTATGTCCGACATGACTCTGTCATTCTGTAATCTCTTGAATAATAAACTTGAGTTAATTTCTACTTGTTTAAGAACTTTTTTCATGTTCATTATTCATTTTATATCACTTATTTCCATGTCATGACCACTATGTAATTATTTAAGTTAATAACGTTCGTTTTAACGATCATTGGTACTTGAGTAAAAAATAAACTCTTTATAATTACAAGTTTTTCATGTATCTATTATATCCATAAGGATATTCATGATGTAGATATCATATATTTCATATATATCCATTACATTCATGCATTTATAATATTACATAATCATTTAGAGGTAAGAAATGAAATGCACCGTTCATTGAGATGGTAAGCCGTACGTATGCATGAACGCTACTTTTATTTCTATTTCGTATTTTATAGAAGGGAATCATAATGATATAAAGGTATATTATAATTCCAGTGTAATATCATATATAATATCATAACTCCATACTTTATACATCCCACATATGGTATTTAACGAATCAAATCACTTTGAGGGGGTGGTAGTCCGCACTTCCTTAAATAAAGATATTGCGTTTATCCATAATGGAAACCATAAAGGTATGCCCAAAATGAAAAATACAGAAGCTTAAGGAAAACATAAACATATTATATATCATATATAAATATAGTGTCATCATAATGGCCACCTTTGAAGGTGTTAAAATAATGTGGAATAATCATCGTTTCGGGAGGCATTAATTCACCATCCACAGAAACAGTATGTCCATTAACCATTAGATGTAGGTGTGTGTAAGTGTAGCTAGAATAATTCTTATAACAAAATCCAAGTATATTTAAGATACTGGAGTTTTTACAAAAGAAATGAATAAAAAGATTTTAGGGTGTTGGAGAAGAAAAATAAAACAAAAGGACTCAACTGAAGACATTACCTTAAAATCGGGTAACTCCCTTTGGATTGAGATCAAAGGCTTCCTTGGGAAGACTTCTGCCCAAAGTGAGGCTTCAAGGAGTAAGAGATGTAAGTGGAGAGACAAAATGGGGAGTGTTTGGCCGAGCCAAAGGCTTTGAAAGTTTGGGTAAGGAGGTAGAGGTGGGGGCCTTTTATAGGAGGAGAGGAGGGGCACTCTTGTAAAGTTACAAAATGTTACTTTATTCTCAAAAGAGTTTCGGATTATAAAAGTCCCACATTGATTTATTTCGAGGATAAGGTGATGAGGGTTCGAAATACACTCATACAATAGATTTTGGACACGTGTAGGTCTTAGATTTTACATTATCTTTCCATTTTATTTAAATCGTTAAATAATGAGGTCATCGCTGCATCATCATGATGTCATAAATAATTTAATTTATTTAATGTATAAAAATTATAAAAAAATTTCTATAATGTAGGAAATCGTTTTATCTTTCAAATGACTATTTATAGTAAAAAATATGACTAGTATAACCCCATGTAAAAAGTGTTTTAGTAAAACATTTCATGTTTGTGTCCTTTTTACTTTAACATTAAATAAAAAGTTATTTATGTCATTTCCCTACCAAAGTGGCTCCATGGGGACCCCAAGTTGACCCATGGATTTTATTGGTCTTCCATGACACATAAAATGAGGGTAGGACATCTGTCATGCTTATCTCATTTTATTAAAACATTATTTTTACCTTAAACTACACTAATTACCTCTAATCGCGATAAAAAATTTAATAAGTTACTATTCACCAAAAAATTATTTTAATCTCATTGAACCAAATTTTACTTCTTAATGACAACCATGTACGTAGGATATTTGAAATTCCAAACACAGAAGTGGTAAAATTTCATTTAAACGAAAAATCAGTTTTTATAAGTACCACTTAGTGGTTTCACTATTCATAAAAAATTTAAGTTTTTTAGAAAAATACCAAAACATTACCCTAAGATATATTTGATATTCACAATTAAAAAATGAATTCCATTTTACAAATTTCAAAACATATAATTCACATTAATTAATTTAATAATTAATTCCCGCTGTCAGAGAAAATAGCGTGTTTTTATGAAACAATAAGTATCCAAAGATTGACACTAGTTTAAGTCTGATTTCAAAGTGAAATTAGATCTAATGACCACCATTGGATTAAATAGTAAAAATATATTCATATTAAAATTTAATACCAATTAAAAAGATAATATAATCATATAAAAAAATTATATTAAAAAGAGGTTTTGATTTAAAATACAACATTTTTCACTATTCATTAAAAAATGGACTTTATCGAAAAAAATACCAAAAATTCACACAATGTGAATTTTGATGTCCCAATCATGAAGAATAAGTTTATTTTGACAAACATAGATTATAAAATTGTCAAAATATAGATTTAAAAATGGTTTTCCATCAAAAGGCAGTAAAACAATCTTTCAAAAATATTAGTGTATTCCATGCTTAAGATTGGATTTATTTTCATTTTAATCCTCTAAAACACTACCTAATTAATTAATAGACATAGATAAAAATATCGATTATTCATTACATACATGGGATGTTACACTCAAGCTCATATTATCAGAATTAGTTGCATTATAATTCTTGGAAAAGATCATATTTTAAATGTTTTATTTTTTTTAATTCAAAAAAATTGTAATCATAATTAAATTTTGTGATGATGGTTACCATTTAATCTTTAAGAATTATTAGTTTTATATATATAGTTCTAGGATATAATTTATTATTTCTTCCCATCCACATGAGAATATTTATATAGGAAACAAATAAAACCTTATGATCCATGTATTCATTTCATTGGTGAAATGGTATATCAATCATTGTAATTAAATAGAAGGACATAACAATTTATCCAAATAACCATTTCTAAATTTTATTAAAAATTGCATTTTATGTATCTAACAAAACATAGGTTTGATATTTACAATGCATGGGACCATTTCCAATATGGTAAAAATGATTACACATTTTTTAAAATTTCTATTAGTTAATTTTCAACATATAATTCATTAAAAAAATGTCTATTGACATACATGGTGATACACCAACTGGATGGTTGGGTCAAATATAATATATATTTATATATATCTGTGTGTGATTTTGTTTTTGTGTTTGTGTTTTGTGTCTTTGCTTATTATTACAATAGATATACATGGTTTTAGTTTCTAGAAATATTATTTCATGTCTTTAGTTCATTTGCATATTTTTTAGATAATGTAAAAAATGATATAAACCTCTCCCAGATAAGTATTCATATCCATCATAGTAAATTATTTTTAAATTATAATTTTTAATTTTCATGTAAGAATGTTATTGAATATAAAATTTTATCACCAAGTAATCCATATAAAAATGGTGTAGATGGAGGGCGAAATAAAATAATTCATGATATTAATTGAACCATGCAATGAGAATACATAGTTTCTAAAAACATTTCCCTAAAGAGGTTAGAACTACACGTAGTACTATATATATTGTTTTAATTAATATAATAATTAATAAAGTTTCTAATGTGTTTTTGAAAAAAAAATTAATGTTTCATAATTAATTGTATTTGGTTGCAATGTATTTATCCTGAATACTAAAGCGAATTTACAAAACATTTCACACAAATTTGGTAAAAGAATGTTTTTAGGTGATCCCACTACTTTACAGTCATGTGTTATTTTTAATTAAAATTTTTATACAATTGGGGAAATAAGGCATGCTATCTTTATTTAAATTTTATCCTTTTTTCAATCAACCTAAACCTGTATACTGCAATGTTATTTCTGAAATTGATATTCAATATACTTTAGAAGGTTCCTTTCATAATGAAATAACTCATGGATGTGATTATAATGTTATTAATCATGACCAATTTCTACCAATTATAGAATAAAATAATTTTGAATACCCAATATGTATGTTTTGTATTACGAATAATCATAATTATTATAATACTGGGGATGTTGATAAATTGGATTGATCAAGATTCTCCTTAAAAATAAAATTTATTATCTAGATTTCTTATCCCAATTTCACCATATTAATCATTATGGGGATTTATGTGATGTGTATTTGATTATTAGTATTCTAAATGGTTTAATTATTTTGAATAGAACATGTTTTGGACTAAAATATAATGACCAATATTGACATCTATAATTGGATTAAAATGAGTTTTCTCAAATAAATGTAATGAAAATTCAATAATTGTTATAAATAAATCTAAAATTGTTGATAATAGATATAGTAGATAATAGATAATTGAATATAAGGAATCATATTCTATATTGTCAAAAATTAATACTTTTTTAATACTTCTATCCTTTGAATCAGTCTTCAATATCAAACTATTTCAAATGGATTTGACATGTGATTTAATAAAAAAATATGGTCAATATGTAGTTTGTGTAGATAAAATACTGGGTTTTTCAAATACAAAACATCTGGAACATAATAATAATAATATCTAATAATTATATAGATTTAAATTGTCCTCGAGGGAATGGAATGATATATTTACTAGATTTTGGTTACAATGAAATTTTTTAAGGGATCTCCAGATTAAATTTTTTAAAATAATTTAATGAAATTATTGTTAATGTATAAATATCTATTCTGGGAATTATATTTTTTTCCAATAATTTTTTTATTCCTTTTTATATCTTATGATGTTTGAGTTTTAAATATGTATGATGGTTATGTTACCAAATTTCCTTGGATTTAAAATTAAAAAACCATAAGGATGTTTTTTATATAAAATTATGTATATTAAATATCTTATTAATACAATTGGATATCAATTTACTGCATCTTGATAAGGTTGTACAACCAGTTGATCAAAATATTTAGAGTGGTGTAATATGAATTTTATATCAAATTATATTTAGATATTGACTAGGTATAATTTTAATTTACACAATAGCTATAAATATATATTAAATGCTTTTAGAATGATTATGTTCGATATTTTAATATAATTGAAAAAATAACTTATAATATCTATAAAATGATTTTTTAGTCGTATGTGATCTGTGTATTTAGGAATATTCTATTTTTAGGAAAAAAATCAACTAAAGAATGTATTCAAATGAATACCCTGGGGGATGAAAAAAGGATAAAATACACAATCACAGACTATGAAATGAGTCTTACTAAAACATTAATGGTTTTTCTTAATGAATTTTCAATTTAATTACGTAATAATCTGATAAAATCCCTCATATTATATATATATATATATGAAAAAATTTCATTCATGATCACACTCTTAAAAAGAGATATAATTTTATAATTCATTGGAATGAAATAACTACTTCATAACAAATTTACTAAACCTTTTAGTTTTTATAGACTAGAAAATATCAAAAATAATCTAATAATGAACAATGACATGTGATCCTTCATATCTAATTTTTATTATCCCATCTACATACATTATTTTACTCATTTTTATAGAGGAAGTACATATATTTTTAAAAACATTTTGGTTTTCATTTAATAACTTCTATTTCGTAAATTTTAAGTATCTCAAAAGTAATCAAAATGATTTTTCATTAAAAATTATAATATAAAATGTATTGGTGTCAAAGTTATCATGTTGTTTTATAGGATAAAAAACTGTAATCAAATTTTTTATAAAAAGTTTCCTACAATCATTTTGTGGTTCTAAAACTGTCATAATTTTTTTAGAACAATCTTAATCTATTTTCATTATAATTATAATCTCTTTTCAAAATAAGTGTAATTTTATTTTTTACTAAATATGTGTAATCATATTTATATTTCTAAACCATTGTAAATATATTTTGTTTTAAAAAAATATCATAATCAGATGTCCTTTTATTAAAAAGTTATAATATGTCTGTTTTAAAAAACAATCAATTATTTGTTAATCATAATGATTGATTATTCATCTCTGAAAGGTACTCCGTTTTAATTTTAATTATTTCACTATTTCATTATCTTAGTTCATAATAATTTTTATTTATATTAAATTATATTGAAAATAAATGTTATTTCATTATAAAAAATTATTTTATATTTGTAATTATATTCACTTGGAAAATCATTTAATTTTTTTTACGTTATAATATATTTTAAAATTTTTCTTTAGATATATTTTATCCATCATATCAAAAAGTATTTAACACAAACCATTAGATTCCTTTTGGAATCTGAATTATCAACCCAACACCTATATAAGGTTGGTCCATCCCAGGTTCCACATTGGTTCTTCATATTTTTCTCACTGGAGTTGATGCACCCTTCAAATCATAGAGTGTTATTCCATATCTATACATATACATTCTATTATCATATTTAGTTCTAATGGTAACCAAATAGGAATATTCTATGTGGTTTGCATTCATGAAAATTCTATCATATTAATTATGTTTTGACATTTATGAATTGGCTTTGAAAATTATAATATATGTTAAAAAATTGGAAAAAATTTCATTTAAATTCTTAAAAGGATTGGTATTTATATTATGCAATGATAGTAATAGATTTTTAAACCAATCTAAAATTTATTATGAAATATAGCTGGAATAAGGTATCATTTAACAAGTTTGGTAAAACTTATAAGCATCCCTATCAGGGTGCTTTGTACCAGGAAGTAGTTTCATTAGAAAGGGAATGGTATTTCACATCTCATAATTTGGATAATAGTTGTAGACCATTTGAGAAGATCAAATCTGAAGACTCTCTATTTTTTTAATTACGAAAAATTAATTAGTCATTTATTTTACTATAGATAATGTAGTCATTTCCTTTTTGGTGAATGGGTAGTCTATTCCTAGAAATGGAAATAAAGATATTATCTACATTTATATTGAGTTTGTATGTGATCTTCTTGAAAAAATGTGGATGATAAACTTAGTCATGTTCATAATCATTATATTGGAAAATAAAAAACTATCGTCAATCATGTAAAATATTATTATGTTCCCTAATATATTCAGTATTTTTGTTGTTCAATTTGTGAAATAATACATTGTAGAAAAATATATAATCTATTAGGGTAAGTTATTTCTTTTATTAATGAACATATGATGTCTTGGTAGATGTTTTTCATCAATTTAAAATAATATTAGTGTCTAGAAATTGAATATTTATATGCCTATGATTACAAAACATGTAAAAAGGATAAAGATGATATGAATTGGAAAAATATATTAAAATCACTACCTGCAATGAAAGCGAATGAAAAGAAGATATATGATAATGTTTTTTAAAAATCTCATGTCTCATAATGCTAAGAAGAAGACATGGGATCCGATGTTCGGAATTGACCATTAAAAAGATAAGGCTGTGAAAATTTAGACTATAGAAATTTTAGAAGAATAAGTAAAAAAATGAAGAAAATGAAGATATTTCATGTTATGAAGATTGTTGATATTTGTTGAAAGGATTTGGAAGATCTTCTAACAATTCAGTACTTCCAATTTGTCACTCGGTTTAATGAAGTATATAAGTAAGATTAATTATTGAAAATATTTCTATTGATATTTTAGAGATACCTTCAATTGTATATAAGGATAATTTACTGGTGTTTTTTGATGAATTAGTTGAAAATTTACAAAGAAACAATTATAAACTAAGTTAGTCGGAATTGGAAGTTGAAGAACTTCATGAATGATAGAAAATGAGGTCAACAATGAAGATGATGATGATATTAGAGAAAAATAATAATAAAAACTAGTAGAAAAAAATATTATGATGAATAAGTGTTTATAATGTTATATGAATAAATATAATAATATTTTGAAGAAATATAATCTGATGTTGAAGGAGAAGGTGATAATGTATAAAACCATGTCCGATAAAATATCAAAAAATATGGAATTATGAGAATCATTCTCATCCTCAACCAAATTACAATCATAGACTAATCAATATGAAATTCAAATAAGTTCTATGGAAGAATTAACATAAATAAAAATGAAATGAGGTGTTACTATATGGAATGAAATAAAATAAAAATTTTAACTCAACATATGATGATAACGTTGAAACACATAAAATCATATATATTGTTACTGTTTCAAGAGAGATAAATTTTTTATGAAAAGTATTTATGTAAGACGGATATAAAGAAATATAATATGATAATAGAATGAGTAGAATAATACCACCCAGCCATTTTGTATAATTATTAAATTCATATATGACAATTGTACATGAAGGATTTGATTACATTGTTCTATCATTGAATATGTTAAAAAGAATAATTCCATATTTTTATATTATTTAATCAATATGTCAGTATATTTAGAATATTTTGAGAGAAAAATTAGTGTATATAAATAATTTTATAGAATTACTCAATCACATTGAAGAAAATTTGAAGGAATATCCAATAAATTATCATAATCAAAATAGATCATTAAATCAGATGGTAATGTTGAAAAATCAAGTGAATTACTATATATGTGCTCATGGTGATAAATTATATTGAAGATAAAAAAACTCTTTCTAGATTCATATACATCATTCAATCTGTTATAGAGTGATATTGAAGATAGTCTATTGTTTATTGAATATTATATAGAATAATGAATCAGAATATAGAGGATGTGAATGTTTTGAACGAAAATAATCCATCAATTGAACTTATTATATGAAATCATTGACTGTGTGAAATCAATTTGAATATAATGATGGATGAAAATAATGAATTCAATGTTTTTTTAATTTATTATATACTAATGTTTTGAAGAAAATTTCTCTAGAATAATAGTTTGCAAGGTAGGAGAAGTATCGACATGAGTTCCATAAAATGATTTCCATTATGAAATACCTGATGAAGAAATAATTATTTTTTATTTGAACATTAAATGTAATGTTTTTTCAGGAATTTTCAATATGGATTAATGTAATTATCTTTTTATCCAAACAATTATTCTTGAATTTATTTATTATTCCAATTGGTTTTAGGTAATCTTATATTTTCATGTATGATAAATTAGATAAATATTATTTCATATGTTGTCCTTAAAACATTTATATAATATTTATATTCTTTCCCATTCTTTTTTGGAAAAACTAGATATGGGGGATTGTTTTACCAACATGGGAGAGTATTTTATTAAGAGGATGAATGTTTTAAAATGTAATTATACTATCTCTATGGGGAATGTATTTACTAATTAAGAGCAGTTTTATTTAATGAATAATTATTCTATTACACTCAATTATATTAAATGTAGTTACAAACTTAGGTGGAGTGAAATTTTAAATAATAACATCATTTTTCTTAAAATAACAATAAACTGAATGTTTTAAAAAATTATTTATAATTTATGTATTTTATTTTTGGATTTTCAAATATGGGTTGATTGTTCAGAAATATATTTAACATAATAACATTATAATACATTAGTTTTTGAAATCACAAACCCATTTCAAAAACCTTGTTTATTATCTTTTTATTTCATAAGTGTTTTAGTGTGTTTTTTTATAATACATTAAATTAAAAAATAAATAGAAATATATATTATCTAATTAATATATCAACACTTAATTATTAAATATGATCATTACATTGATTATGAAAATAATTAATTAGACATACCCTTTATTCGGATAGTATGTAGACATCTATAATAACAATCGTGTAGAAATATCTCATAACCATCAGGATATTTATAGTAGGGATACATCATACTGACTCTTATAAATATTTTCAAAAAGAAAAATTGTATGTATTGTATCATTCTATCAGATGATTACAATCTAAAAATATTTATCTAATTATTTCTCTACGTGAATGGCTTATAAATTTTAAATTTAATTCTTTAAAGTGTCTTAAATTTTATGATTCCCATGTCAACGTTTTCAGTAATAAATTTTTCTATTTTATTTTATTCTAATCATTGTGAAAATTTATTAATTCTATGTATAGGAATATAAAAACAAATCTTCATATAGATGGTCTATGGGAATTTGATGATAGAGATTAAATTGATCATCTAATTGAAGGATTTACTAGTTTGGAAAGAAAAACATTACATTAAGTATAAAACAGTGAATAATTTTAGTCATGTTCCTTAACTGCCTTACACTTGTAAGTAAAAGTGCTAAAATTTTCAATTTCGCAGGTAACTAATTTTTACAATTAATTTTCAATTTATTACTTATTTTTATATGTTCTCAACCTCATTATTATATATATAAGTGAATTGTTTAAAAATCATTTCAATCAATTTTTTGTATTATCGATGTTACTCTAAATATGAAAAACACATAATCCAATTTTGTCTGATACAATTATATTCTTATCATCATACCCTCATTATCATAATATTTCTATTTTTGATAATTTTAATATAAGAGTATTTTTTTACATAGTTTAATGTTATTAAAATATACATCACCATCTTTTAATTGTAACCATATTAGTCACTCTTTCAATCCATAAGTAATGTATTTATTCAAGTAAAATTTATAAAACATTCACTCCATGATCAATTTTAAAATTTTATTTCAAAATTGATGTTTTTTTTTATGAAACAAATTTATAAGTGTGGAAAAAATTATTTCTAAAAAAAATCAACATAACGGAAAAGTGTTTTAGAAAAATAAAATTTGAAGAATTAATTTGAAATTTTTCTTAATATTTTTATATTAAATATTATTAGAGTTATTTGAATCCATTCATTTAACTCATAACATTTTATTTTCATTAAAATAAATAATTAAAAGTTATTTTTTACATTATTTTGGGTAAAACACATTTGGGATCATAAAATAATTTTTTTCTAAAAAATATCATTATTCTGAAAACTTATTTATTTTCGTTTATAATTATTTAATCCACAATAATAAATTTTTCTATAAATTTTTAACATTATACTCCCATAAGTTTGTTAATCCTATTATTACCCACTATATCAATGGCAATGATATAGGTATCATATTAAATAATAGTATAATAATATTATTTTTTGTTTTGTTTAAAATCGACGATTCTTGTTATATAAGATAAAATAAATGATTCATGTAACATAAGAAAAACTCAATGGATCATGAAATTAAATCTAATCTAAGAGTTTCATGTAATAATAAATAAAAACATTATTATTTTATTTGAACAAAACACTTCAAATAATATTGGTGGTGTTAAATTCTACACACACAAAAATATTTTATTCCTCAACATTTATCACTTTTTTACCAAAAAATGATGATAATTATACATCATTACATACATAGTTTCCAATTTATGTTCCATTAGTTTCTCCCAAAAAACATTTACCAGTTTAGTGGATTTGATTTGTATAAAATTCTTTATACGATCTAAAAAATCCAGTTAATTTTTCCAATAATAATTTTCAGGATCTAATGTGATCACCTTTGTATTTAATATATCTGATTGGTTAAGAATTTACATACCAATGATGTATATGTGGAACTCAGAGTGTCCCTGAGTTGGTTCAGTGAATGTTCTAAAAGAAAGATATCATACCAATATGATGAATACATTAAAAATGAACTATATGCATAGGGGTTAGTTTTACCTTCTATCTTTCATGGATTAAATCACAGAAAAAACATCCAACAATCATAAAATGATAATTAACATTTATTATTATCATTATAAAATTTATATGAACTCTGAAGTATCCATTCATGTTCTTGAATGGATGCAAACATTTCAACATTTTAATCATTTTGTTTAGGATCCAGTAGCCTTATTTCTATAACATCGTTATTGTTTATTAGTGTTAAAAACTTCTTACTATAAAGGAATTCATTTTGGAAATATCAATGTTTGAGTGATGTTATTGTTGTATAAAAATTAAATTGGAGGATGTTATTGATCCCAAACACCATTGAGGACTATTAATTGAGATCATATCATACCATTTTTTTTGGAATTATTCTCTTAGGCTGACCACTTTTAAGAGGATGATATGATGTCTTGAAAATCAACAAAAAATTAAGACCATACTAATGAATTTTCAAAAACATCATTGTAATATCTATATAATAATTAAATTAAATTTATTGTTATAGTCAGTTGAATCATATCACATTCTAAATATATATATTTAACATGTTTATCTAGGGATAAATCCATTATAAAATTTATGATGCATTGTAAGTTTTTTTGTCACGTTCCAACACTGTATACAAAATCATAACCTTTTGACATATAGGGGAGTCTAATAAAAACCCATTGGTGTTTTTTACCATTTCCATTATTGTAAGGAAATTTTTTTGTAGTCTCATTATAATTTTTTTCTCGGCCATAACTTGTTGAAATAAAATGCACCAAGTTACATAATAAACAATATCTCTCATTAAGATGTACCACTAGTTAAAATAATTCTCATAATACATTTGTAGGTTCTTTACACATATCATATTTTATTTTTTGGTTCATGCCCCACAACATTTCCAGATGCATTTGGTCAACACAGATCATGTTGTTTAACCATTTTTCAAAAACTATATTACAGAATTATCTAAAAAATTATGAATTTGAAAATTATCATAAATGAAAAGACCTGGATTATTCCATGTAATGTTTTTAATTATATTTGAATATTACATGTCCGTAAAAAATGACAGTGCATGATTACGAGACCCTGTGTGCTCGAATAGAATTTCTGAAAATTTTTCTTGTACGTTCAGTAAATGTGCGAGCAGTGTTTTGTAAATTTTGAACTGGTCCTTTGAATTGAAATAATAGGACACATGGGAAATAGCAGCGTCTATATTCTATTAAGGATACATTCACATTGGCTGTAGAAGATCAATGGTAAAAAATAGTTTTTAGAATTTTTGTGGGAGAAAATAAATTAAATATGCATTATTTTATTTTTGAAATTGAAACATCCCATTATGAATTTATTAATGGGGACCACCAGAACTCTTTTCTTTAATGGGAGGTGACCCTAATAATTACCCCTATTTAATGTGAAAAATCCAATTTAATTAAGTGTCCAACATTGATTATTTAAAAAACATAATTTATTATGTTGGCTTATCATATTGCATGAGGTTGGAAAAATCATTGGTAATAGGGGAGAGCCTTGGAGAGAACTTTTGGAGGACCCTATTCCAACGAAGAACTACTCCCAATGAAGAAATAGGATGACGCACGAGCCTGGATTGTAGACATATTGTTGGAGCGACAACCACCAATGTCCCCTTCACTAACATCATTTCCTACCTAACGACATCTTCAACAAATGTGAAGGTAGGGGATTTATTTTGAATTATGATTGAATTTAATTATTAATTATTCAAATTATGGATTCAAAATAATGATGGCCAAACTAACATTTCCATCATCTCACACATATACATTTCCCCTTTATCTTTTGTTTTTCGCACGTTCTCCATGTGTTCATCAACACCAAATAATTAATGATGCTAAAAACACATTGTTTTGTTGAGGACGACCTATGGATACTGTACCCTCAACCTGAGGATCGTGAATAAGAGAACGAAATAATTATTGGGCTTGGAATAAAGTCACGATGTCTCGCGGAAGAAGGATGAGGCTGGAACCCAGCCGACTGGTTGGAAGGAGCGATGCATGCGTCCATGCTGCCGGTTGAGCAGGAGGCTGGGACCCGTCAACCGCAACAGAGTAGGGTGGCAGACGACATCTAGCCGGCCACCTGGAAGAGTTGAGGCATGCGTCCACACCACCAGAGTAGGTGTCCACAACAGTTCGGCCACAGTAGAGGACAGAGGGCGGTCGACACCCAACCAACCACTATGTTGTAGCAGCGTGCGACCATGCCACTTAGTGGAGGACAGATCAGAGAACCGGTCGGTCGTAGTTGGTTGGATGGACCCGCTTGTGTCTCACGGGTGACATGGAAATGCCTAAGGATCTTCCATTTGTTGTTATGAATAGATTGGGTGGGTGGCGCTCAACCTTCCACACCTACTCGGGAGGACTGTGCTGCATAGTGGGTCGCACCTAGTGGGCTGAGCTTCCCCTTCATGGGATGGGATGGACCGATGCCTAGCAAGCACAACTCATGGAATCCTAGTCCAACCGGTTCATGTCGACAAGTACCAGGTCGGTTCGGTACGATCGGGTCAGAACGGACTCTGGCCCAATTAGACGAGGATATTCCTTTTTCACCATAACTTGAGAAACCTGCATCCGTTTGAAAACCATCTACGACACATGAATACATGGATCATGGTAGAACTTTTGGTATAATCCAAATGATCTTTGGATAAAGTTGTAGTATGGCTAGGTTGGATGATCCCAGAATCTATCCAGGCCCTCGGAGCAGAAGCTCTAATAACATACAGGCCAGGTGTCCAACTGACGCGTTGTACATTGCATTTGGTCCCTTATGATGTTATATACCTTTGGGATACTTCATTTTGGATCTTCATGATGGATGAGGTATGACCGATATCTCGAGGGGAAACCTTTACCGATCTTGAGGGAACTGGGTGTGAGGAATCCAGTGGCTAGGAGTGTGGCGGAGGATAGAGACATATCATATAGAAGTTAGATACCTATCGACTATGGGAGGGTCAGATCCTGTGTGGGTTATTGTAAGGGTTAGTACCTAACGATCATGTGTTGTTCTGTGCTCAGTAATCTGTTATGGGTCAGCACATATTGATTCTATGTAGGTCAGATCATGTCTTGGTCAGTACTCAATGATCTACTGTGGGTCAGCGCATACCCATGCATACTGATCTTGTGTGGGTCAAAACATCTGTGGGTCAGTGCTCAGAGATCCTATGTTGGTCAGCTCAAACTAATCATGGGTGGGTCAGATCTGGTGTTGGTCATTGCGGGGGTTAGTACATATTGATCATGTGTGGGTCAAACTTCATATAATCAATGGTAGTACCTCTGGATAAAATAATATGATATAACTATGCAACTAATAAATTGTACTTTTATAATTCCCTTTTACCTATGTGAGATGAGTCTAATATCATTGCGGTGTACCTGTGTTGAAATATATCATTGTGGTGTACCTAGGTGGTTATATAGCTTCATTGTGTTACTTGTGTGGTACTCCTACTTTCATTTTGAAACCTGTGTGGTACTTCTACCATTATCATGTTACCTTTGTGGTATTCTTCCCTCCTTTGTGAGATGAGTATATCTTGATAACATAGGTATATGTATGGTCATATACCTTAGTATGGTTGACTGTTGTTTCTATTCTTTGTGTATTTGGCAGTCCTTCGGAGGTCTGGGGGGTCCATACTAATTATTTTTATACTCACTTCTACTTGAGCTACACCTGCACCTTGTTGTGTCTTGTGTAGACGACGGACAATGCTGGCAGAGGATGAGGGTACCAAGACAAGAGACATAACTAAGGTAGACCTTAAATGCGGCATATCGGAGAGACGACTATCTGAGAGCTGTAATTAAACTTTACGTAGGATCCATGGTGGGTGTTAATAGGATTTTTTATCAGTTTTACTGTTACATTACAGTTTTACTTGTACTTTTTTGTTGGGCTTCCATTCAGGCCCCTTGACATATGTTACCCACTCGGTTTCCTTAATAGTTTACCATGTTCTTTTATCTTGATGTATGGATGGATTTGTGGAGTTTACAGTTTTAGAGTCAATTCAATCCCGATATTAGATATATTCCTTTCCGGTGCTGGTCTTCATCCCCAAGCCAGAGGAAGGAGGGCATGTGGTAGTCACAACAGAGGCCCTAGGGGACGGGTCATGACAAATTAGTATCAAAGGAGTTCAGTTATACCAATGAACTTGGACTCTAATATTTTATGTGTGGTAATAGTGTTAAGTGTTATGAGTGTGGTTTTCAGTTTGGGGAATCCAGTGTTAGTGCGACGGCTGACATATCCATACAGTAGGACCCTGACCTCTTATTTCCAACTCAGTTCATGAAAACACTGATTGTGTATGTGTTTTTGAAAAGTATTATTTGTGGTCTATTTGTGTCAGATCGGCAGGTATACACATAATGACTGTGGTGCATCTATTCCTTTTCAGGATGCCTCCATGCAGAATAGCATCTAGGGTTCCAGTTATAGTACGTGATGACATCCCACTTAGCGACGAAGCATTGGTGCAGGTCCCCCTTATGGAATTTGTACCATCGGGTGGTGTACCAGAAGCACCACAACCTATTAGGCAGCTGATGCCACCATCCCCAGCAGTAGAGGGTTCACACCTCTTCAGTTCATTTTAGGAGTTCCAGCAATATAGAAAATAAAGGTTCTAGGGTGAGATAGATCCACAGGTGGATAAGGACTTGCTGGAGGTCGTGGTTAGTGTTTTTCAACTTGTAGGGACACTAGATGATCTCATGGTGATACATTCAGCCATTTTTCTTCCAGAATAAGCGGGTGGATGGTGGAACCCGATGCTCTAGGTTCACGACGAGGTGACCCTCAACTTGGGGGGTCATCGAGAGCCTTTTTAGGGTAGAGTTCATCCCAATGACACAACTCTCTATACATATACCGGAGATTCTCCACTTACAGAAGGGTATTATGATTGTGGCTCAGTATTCAGTGAGGTTCAACAACCCCTCACAGTTCTCCATTGATATGGTGGGAGACCAATTCATTAGGTCATGTACTTTTGAGTAGGGGCTCAGACTTGTGATTAGTGCTTACATGGATTATCTCAGTATACTGATGAAGGAGGGGGTATTTGAGAGATCACTCTACGTTGAGAGCTTCCCAGTTGATTAGTCACAAGCAGCAAGACCCACCGCCGGACGACACGTAGCCGAGTCATCAGTAGTTGGTAGTGGACAAATGACATTGAGGTCCCAAAGGACTATACCTATATGTGGATGACCACATAATATTGGTATGGTAGTTTGGGACCCTCGAGACAGAGTATGACTAGTGAGGAACAATCAGTTATACTCATGTGGCGGGAAGGGTCACATGGATCGTGACTGCCTGACCCACAGTATAGACAACCTGCAGATGGTGGAATAACTGCCTGGGAAGAGGAGAAGATTCGATCAAGGAGGTCTGTAGCAGTGAGGAATACGTGGTAGAGGAGGAGGTCATGCAGAAGGCTGTGGCCGGTGATTCGAGGTTGAATTACCACCACCTCCAGGTGGTCCAACCCGACAATAGGGAGAAGGTGGACATGGATCAGTTCAGCTCCAGGAAGCCGAGACATATGAACACGGTGCTCCAGATATGATACATGGTAAGATCTGTGATTAATATAGTAAATATGATGTACTTTTATACACATTATCCAGTTCATCTATTATTTTTGTGACCCAGTTTTGGAGCTCAGATATTCTGGTGGAGCTGTTGGCTCGATCTTTATGGCTAGGGACCTCTAAAGGAGCAGATTGGATAATTACACAATGGTGTCAGAAGTGTTAGCTTACTCTAGGAGGTGAGAGATTCGACTATGATCTTCTAGTACTGGAATCAATGTCTTACATCGTCATCTTGGGTATTGACGGGTTATCCACAGTCCATCCTCAGATTTATTTCTTTCGGCACAATGTGCGGTCTGTCGCCATGGATGGGACCATGTTTTCCTTCACCAGAGAGAAGGAAACCTCTGCAACACATGATGGACTTACCCTGAGGATGGTGAAACTGATCACACATTAGTTTTATAGACTTTCCTTCAGAGAGGTAGATGTTGGGAGTCTGAGCTATCCTGTAGTGGTGGACCAATACATTGTTTATTTTCCTAATGATGTCCTGGGACTACCTCATCGTAGATAGTTAGAATTTTACATTGTCTTGTCCCCAAGGGCATCACCAATATCTACCCTCTCATATCAGATCTCTCTTGTGGAGGTTCGAGAGATGTGGGTAATGCTGGAGAGATTTCAAAGCAAGTAATTCTGTAGGCCTAGTGTTTCTCCTTGGGCAGCCCCGACTGTGTTCACCAAGAAGGCAGATGAGAGTTTTATACTCAGTGTGAACTATCAGTGCCTGAACTAGGTGACTGTGAAAAACAATTACCTACTCCCCTAGATTGATGATCTCTTTGATCAGTTGAAGGGTGCATGATGGATTTCGAAGATATAACACAAATCAGGATATCTCCAGCTCAGAGTACAAGATGAGGATGTGAAGAAGACGACCTCTAGATGTCAGTATGGCCATTATGAGTTCTTGTTTAGCCTTTCGGTTTGACCAATTCCCTAGCCGTGTTTATGGGACTCTTGAACAGGATATTCCATCCATACCTTGATCTCTTTGTGGTAGTCTTCACAGATGACATCCTGATTTACTTAAAGATAGAGGTGGAGAATACATATCATCTGCAAGATTGTTCGGGACAGAGTCGAAGAGAACCAGTATTATCGTAATCTCTCATAGTGAATGTTTTGGATCCGAGAGGATCACATTCTAGGAAATGTTTTCTCAGATTATGGATTTTTGGTGGATCCAGCGATGATTGATGTTGTGCTTGCATGTCATCCACATAAGAGTGTGATAGAGGTGAAATGTTTCTTGGGTTTGGCCGGTTACTACTAGTGGTTTGTGTCAGAAATTTCCATAGTTACATCACCCTTAACAGTAATAATGAAGAAGGGTAAACCATTCTTGTGGTCCACGATATGCCATTGGAGTTTGTAGAAGCTGGGGTAGAGACTAAGGAGTGCCCCCATATTGAGTCTTCAAGAGTTGGGTGTTGGGTACATCATCTACTGCGACGCACCAGGGACCGGGTATGGTTGTGTTCTGAAGCTAGAGTGAGAAGGGATCGCATATGGATATCGAAAGCTAATATTGAATGAATGAATCTATGCTACCCATGACCTGGTGTTAGCATTAGTGTTAATCGCTTGGAAAATGTGGGGACATTAATTAATAGATGATAATTTTAAAGTCTAATCTCATCACAAGAGTCTCAGGTATATTTTCTCTCAGAAGGACCTAAAACTGAGACAACGACATTGGCTTGAGTTCCTCCAGGACTATTACATCATGATATTCAATACTCATATGAAGGGGAACGTAGTAGCAGATTCACCCATCAAGAGATCTGGTATTCAGTATTTGAGAGTCACTCCCCCACTCCTTTAGTGAGTCAGGGAGGCGCATCTTAGGGAAACGGAATGTGAGGCTCAACTGCTCAGATATCCATAAGATAGAAACCTGATGGATTTTCTGATGTTGGGGAGCACACCGTCATCTTTAGGGGGCGTACTATGGTACCAGTGGTGCTTAGGTAGGATGTGTTGTTGGGGTTTCATACACCCCCCCTAGCGGTACATCCAGGAGGGAAAAAGATGTACCGGGACCTTCGGCATCAACACTGGTGTTCAGGAATGAAGAAAGCAGTGGAAGAGTTTGTTTCATAGTACCTCACTTGTCCATAAGTTAAAGAAGAGCATCAGGTTCCAACAGGATTAGTTCAAACCCTAGAGGTTCTAGAATTAAAGTGGGATGAAATTTCCATGTACTTATTCATTGGACGTCGACACAAGTACATGAGTCATTATTTTATCTAGGTGATTCTTGAATGACTCCCCAAGTCGGCCAACTTGCTAACTATAGGAGAGCTAGGATCAGCAGAGAGCTTGATACGCCTATATATGTCGGATATTGTACGACATTATTAAGTTACATCTATGATTTTCTCTAATCATGATGCACCTATTACTTCTTGGATATGGAAGGGGTTGCATGAGTCATTTAGAATGCAGTTTCGGTTGATCACCACCTTCCATCCTCAGACGGATGGTCAGACAGAGCTGACCATTCAATCCCTCGAGGACATGCTATGTGCTTGCATCCTTAATTTGGGATGTAGCTGTGATGATCTCATTCCTTTGGTGGAGTTCACAAAAAAATCTATCTATCACTCCACTATCAGTATGGAACCATTCGAGGCAATGTACAGTTGACATTGAAGGTCACCTCTATGCTAGACTGACCCGGGAGCGTCACCACTCGTGGGAGTAGAGATGGTGCGGGCTACCACAAAGAAGGTGTTGATCATCCAATAGTATATGAAGACTGCAATGAGCATGTAAAAATCCTATACTGATAGGAGACTATGACCTCTTGAGTTTGGGGATTGTGAGCTTTTCATTCTACGAGTCTCACCTCAGTGAGGTTTGTGGAGATTTGGTAGAGGAAAAAAGATATCATCGAAGTTCATTGGACACCTTTAGTTCATCATAAGAGTTGGCATGGTGGCTTACTACTTGGATCATCCACCTCAGTTTCACTAGGTGCACGACGTTCTTACACATATCCCAGCTGAGAATATATGTACATGATGCTTCACACGTCATTGACAGGGGTGAGCTGTACATCGATGATGTGGTGACATTTTCTATGGTTCTAGTAGTGATTGAATATCGACATGAGTAGGTCATTCCTGGGAAGTCGATAACCCTAGTTCATGTTAATTGGCTGCACGGGAACCTCATCCAGTTCTCATGGAAGCGGGAGGATTACATTCGTGCTCAATACCACCAATTGTTTCCCTAGTTTGTGTTCTGGATTTTAGGGAAGCAAAGCCCTACGGTGGATGTAATGTAAAGACCCAGATTTTTCCATGGAATTTTGTTAATTATATTGTAATATTACGAGTCAACCAAAATTGTTAGTGCATGATTCCATGGATCCGAGTGCTCAAAATGAGTTTCTGAATGTTTTTTGGTTACGTTAAGTAAACGCATGAGTGACATTTTTTAAAATTTGAATCGGTGCTCAAAATTGAAATATGAGGACACCATTGAACTCGCAGTGCATATATTCATTTAAGGATACTTTCACCTCGACCGCAGTAGGTCGAGGGTGAAAATTAATTTTTGGACATTTCTTGGTAGAAAATAAAATAAACAAGATTTATTTGCTTTTTCAAATTGGAACCTCTCATTTTTAATTCAGTTGTGGGGACCACCCAAACAAACTTCTTTAATGTGAGGTTACCCTTGGAATTCGCCCGAGTAAATGTGCCAACTCCAATTTAATTAATTTTCCAACTTTAATTAAAAATGAACATCAATTATTTATTTGGATTCTCATATAGTTTGAGGTTGGAGGAATCGTTGGAAAGAGAGGGTAGCCTTCGATAGATCTCATGGATGATCATCATCAAACGATGAACCAAACCCAATGAAGAATGAGGATGACACCCAAGCCCAGATCAGAGACGTGTTTCTGGAGAGACAAACTCTTGTGTCCCCTTCACCAAATTCTTCTTCTTCCTCATGACATATTCAACAAACGCCAAGGTAGAGGATTTATTTTGAGTTATGATTGAATTTATTTGAATATTCTTCATATTCTGGATTCACAACGATGATGGAAAAACTATCATGGACATTTTACCAAACATATATTGTGCACAATTATCTTTTGTTCGTCGCGCATTCTTCATGCATTCATCATCACCAAATAATTATTGATGCTAAAAACACAATTTTTTGTTGAGCGCAACATATGGAGATGGAGCCCTCGACCTGAGGATCGTGAATATGTGAACATCATATTTTTCAATATTGTAAAAAAGTAGTGATATCTCGTGGAAGAATGCAGTGGCCTGCACCCGGCCGACCGCGAGGAAGGATGGAGGTGCGTGTCTGCACCGCCGGGTGAGCAGGAGATCGTGGCCCATTGCCCACGGCGTAACAAGGAGGCAGCCAACATCTGGCTAGCCATGTGGCATAGCAGCTAAGCGTGTCCACACCACAAGAGCTGAAGGTCGCAGCGGAGGCCAAAGGGTGGGCGACACCCAACCGGATGCCCAAGAGGAGCGGCGCGTGATGACGCCACTGCGAGGGGGACCGCTCGGAGCATATTCCACCTGTGGAATATTGGCTAGAGCATCTTCCAACCATAGCAAATAGGATGCACCCTCTTGTGTCCGGAATGTGACGTGGACGTGCCTAAGACACTGCCCTTTGCAGTTCAAAATTTATTGGAAGCCGCTCCCCCTTTGGCGCCAGCTCGGGTAGACTATGCTACCTAGTAGGCCATGCCCAACATGATCCAGGACAGACCCACTACAACCAAGTCCAACCGGGTCGGGTCAACCCTTGTCAGGTCAGGCGGGGTCAGACCAGACTCAGGCCCAATTAGACCTAAATATGCCTTTTTACCATAACATGAGAAATGGGCGTCTGTTTGATGAACCGTCTGCAGCACTGGAATCCTTGGATCGAGACATAATTTTGGGTATACTCCACTATAGTTTGGATTATGTTGGTGTGCGTATATGTTAGATCAAACCATGATTCCTACAGGTCCCTTGGAGTGGAAATAATAATAACTTTTAGGCCAGACATCTGATTGACGCGCTGTCTGTCACGTTGGGTCCTTTATGATGTGACAGAACTTTGGGATACTTATTCCTCGAACATAGTGAGGGTTGAGGTTTGACTGATATGTCGAGGGAAAAAATCTACTGAACTCAAGGACACTTGGAGCGAGGAATCCAGTGGCTGGTAGTGATGCAGAGGTTGGTGACATATCATATGGAGGATAGTTTCCTATCAACTGTGGGCATGTCGGATTATACATGGGTTATTGCGGGGGTGAGTACCTATCATTCATGTGTGGGTCAACACTCATTGATACTATTTGGGTCAGTGCATACTGATCTTCTGTGAGTAACATCCTATGTTGTTCAGCACAATGTGATCCTGTATGGGTCAGCCCAAACCGATCATATGTGGGTCAGATCCAGTGTGGTTTAGTGATCATAAATTCTATGTGGGTCATCACATACGGATCCTATGTGGGTACAATCTTATGTTGGTCATTTCGAGGGTTAGTACCTATCGATCCAATGTGGGTCAGACTCAGTATAATCAGCAGCAGTTCCTCTTGATAAAATAAGAGGATCTAGCTACGCAACTAATCATCTGTACTTATATACCTCACTTGTACATGGGTGATCTAAGTCTTTTATATTCATGTTTTACCTTTTTCGTACTATATCATCGTGGTGTACCTGTGTGGTACTATATCTTCGTTCTGTTACATGTGTGGTTATCCTACTTTTGTGGTGTTACCTGTGTGGTACTTCTACCCTTGTGTTGTTTCTTTTGTGGTATTCTTACCACCTATCTGAGATAAGTGTATCTTGATAACATAAGAATAAGTATGTGCATATACCTATGTGTGGTTGACTTTTGTTTCTTTTATTTATGGATTTTAGAGACATTTGGGGGTCTCGGGGTCCCAACTACATCTTTTTATACTCACCGCTGTGCATGCAGTGCACATACATTGTTGTGTCTTTTGCAGAAGACGAACAACACTATATAAGGATGAGGGTACTAGGACTGGAGACTACTCAGAGGTGGACCTTAGAAGAGACGTACCACATATATAATAGTTTGAGAGTTGTACCAACCCTTTAGTTTGGATCATTGGTGAGTGTTCATAAGAGCTTTTATCATTTTTACTTGTACTTTAATGTTTTATTTGTACTTTCAAGTTGGAATTGTATTCCGACCCCTTTACTTATTGTACACACCATGTTTAAGTAATATTTTAACATGTTCATGTATCTTGTTGCGGGATTAGGATAGTCACGACATGGGCCCCGGGGGATGGGTAGTTACATTATATGAATTAACATCAACGATATGATAAAACATGATATTTTCCAATAACATTAATCAAATTGAAATAACAATATAATTTTATTCGATCTCAAATATTTTTTATCCAATTAAACATATACAATACCATATGGTTTCCATAATTATCTCCCGAAATATATTTATTCATGATAAAGTACCATCATATAATCCCTAAAAATATGTCTGCAATAAGTGATCAAATGAGAATCCATACATTCATAAACTCATGATAGAATCCATAACATGGATATTAATCATACATATAGGAATATATGCTCCCAATGTTAACAAAATCATTATATGATTCATGATTCATTCAAACCAAATAGCATTGAAAAACTATATCCAAAACAAAATCCATTAATCCAAATAAATAAATACTTCAATCCCTCCACATGGATGAATAACATGGAATAGTTCATCCCTTAGTATAAAAGGGAATTCATGGTGAACTGAATTTTATTAGAAAATGATCATCTTCCCTATACATATGAAATTTCAGTCATTGAAATTTTTTCAATACTTGAAATTTTTTCCACAAAGATAAGATATTGTCTTCCATTTCATTTATACTTATTCAATCCTTTTACCCCATTCTTCTCATTTATGAAGATGAATATTAATTCTTATACATTCCATTCAACATGATATTTCTTGAAATATTATATTCATAATATTTTATTATTTAATATGATCACTGATGTTAACATTGTTAATAAAATATCATGAATGGTGAATATGAATAATCTCAATATCTATCTGCATGGTCATCATCCAAATAGGTTACTAATAAAAACTAAATTTTACATTAGATTCAATTCCATAATTATTCATTACAATTCCTCTCATTGACTAAACACAAAAATATTAGTGTGATATTAAATAATCATTATTTTAAAACAACATAATCATGAAAATATGGTTAATGTATGTTTAAATCTGGAATCCTTTTTCAATATCTGAATATATATGCATAATATAGGTCATTCGACATAATTATTCAAATCATCCAGGATAGTTCATAACATTTTTCTGAATATACATAGAATATCCCCCAGAAATACCAATCCTAGTGTGAAAAATGGATGTTATCATGTAACATGTGATGATCAGTCCCATTTCAATGAACCCTTTTCAGTGTTATGACCACTAAGTACCTCTGTGTTATAGACACATATATGTATAGTATCCAAATATGGATGTAATTACTTATAAACCACTCTCTCTACCCTTTACAAAAATTCCCATATGTTTTTCTATACATTGAACCGTACTTAGTCTTATCCTTATACATATCCATAGATATATCAATAGAGATATCGAAATGACTATCATTTCATTATTATCATCCTAGTTGACCAATGCTAACAAATACTTCTTCTAATGACCACTATAGAGACCAAATAATTTCATACATATATATTAAATCTTTTAGACGAATATTCATTACATTACCTAAATACATGATTGATGATAATAATGGTATAAGATCATTTGAGAACAATGAAACGTAAAAAAATTATTCATGAGAGTTTATATCATATCCCACATAGTTACTCATATATTTGACAGTTCATTGACATATCACAAAAAATTCTTATCATCATAACCTGGGGAAAAGAAACATAAAAGGGGTAAATCTTATGAATGGTAATGCTTTAGAAGATAATTAAATAAATATAATGTTATTAATAGTCTATTATAATGTTACCATAACATATGCAAATCATATCATTCATATGAAGGACAAATACCATGAGTCATATCAGAAATATTGGCATATGATTAGTCTCCGATCATAAGTAAGTAATTGAAAATGTTAGATAATAACCTAACATTAACATAAGATTTGTAATCAATGAGTACACATAATCCTAGAAATTAAATTCTATAATAGTCAAGGGTCATTTCCAAAACAATCATTCTTGAAGGTTTCTCTACCAAAACCATCGTTGTATTCACAGCTCAATCCTAATACAGTTATAGTGGACAATTTAACTTACTGAACTAAGTTCAGAACAATTCTAATCCTTTTTATATCATATGATATAAATATTTAATCAATTAATTATAGGGTGGTATGCGACCCTCCCATCCCATAAAGTGATTCTTATATATTTTTTCAAAAATATCATAATGAGTTCAACATATTAGAATATATGAAAACTAAAATACATCACTACCATTCCATAATAACGTAACCTATGTAAATAAAATAAGATTTGTATTAATTTCATCATTTCATCATAGAATAACCAATGTGAAAATTCTTGTTTTATAATAATTTTATCATGGAATATCCTATGCAAGAGAAATTAGTTTCAAAAACAACATGTCATCATAAACATAAAATCATCAGAAAATAATAATAATTGTATCCTTATATCATATTTCCAAAAAGAATAATTAATATTGAATTATGTCATTTTTGATAGAATGTTAATTTGAAATTCCAAATTGTAGTTTTTTAAGAAAATAAGATTCTTTATTTGGAAAACCACTTTTTAAAAATAAAATAACAATAAAATAATTTTTCATTGAATATTACCTATTACAATTATAAGGAAATATTAGTTGGTTTTTAATAAACTTTTTTGGTGTAAAAATATATTTCATAAAAAATAAATATTAAGATAAAAAAATTGATAAAATAATTCCAAAAACCATTCATTTGATATAAAACAATGATACTTATAAATTATTTGTTACAAAAGTGAGTTATTAATTCTGGTGGGAAGTATATTTAATGTTATACATATTTATATAATGATTCCCTTAATATTTTGAGTTAAATAAAATTAATATTTTTTTTAAATCACATAAGTATTCCATTCAAAACTACTTTTAAAAAATAAATCATTTGTAAAAATTTAATTAATTTATAATTTATAATAATATAATATAATTTTCAAAGATTTTTATAAAATTTTATTTTTTCGGGAAGACGATTTATATCAAAATATAGAGATAAATAAATTTTTTTAAATAATTTTTTTTTCTAATAATGAGTACATAAATATGGGAAAATTTATAGAAAAAATGTATTCTAATGAAATAATTATAAGTGAAGGAAATTAAGTAGTCCATTGAAAAAAAAATTACAATATTTCATCAACCTAATATTAATCATATACAATTCTGATATAAGATGAGATTATATTATATAACCCCTATGAATTTGGTATCATTTAATCAAATGATCCAATGACCGAATAATATTAAATTAAACCTATAATATAATTATAATAAATAAATCCCTAAAATTAAATTTCAATGGGTAATTATATAATCTTAAAAAATATAGGTATATACTATAACATATGTCTAAAAGAAAGAAAACTAAGACAAAACATCCTTACCACTTTAGTAACATATGAACCATAAACACCATGAACGAGAGAAATATAAATATATATGAATATTAAAATTACTATTAGGTGAATAATCCTATCATAAAAATGTGAGAAGACTATACATTACATTAATGAAATGGTTTGTGAATACTACATGTATCTAATAGAAGTAAAAAAAGTGATATTGTAATCCATTATACTAAGTCACGAATTCCTTCTAACACATTAACAACACATATATAATAGAAAAACATATTATACATATATTGATGCTTGAAATATATATCTATATATATATCATACAATATATGATTCTCTTATGACTTTATATTACATGTTTACTAATAATTCCTTATTAAAATCATATTTTGAGCATTAACTACACTGTTTTTCATGAATGTTTTGAATTTTTTATTTGTAGTTCCCTTAATATTTTAATGATTCCATCATATAAATAATTTGAAGCATGATTTCCTAAGACATTCGGGTTTCTTTAACTTGGTGGATTCCCATTTTATAATATCTTCTATGATAATTCACTTTTGGGAGATCATAAGCTAGTTGATGATAGGATGTTTCGAACATATTTTGTAAAAATGATATTTTTCTTGATTTATCCATTGAAATAAAAGATATAATTCTCCTTAATGCCTACTGGGATAATATCATTAAACCTTGTTTTTTATTATTACTTTTATTTTTAATAAATATATTTGGCATATTAATTGGGTGACCAATTCAAGTGACTAATTTTATAAAAACAAATTAAAAATTTTTACAGTGAAATTAATACATCATATATATATATATATGTAGTATATATTAATTTATTAATCAATAATTTATTGAGATAGTAAATTAAATACATAGTTCAAGGAGATGGTATGAAAAACATAAATAAGAACGATGCTTCAATTGCCTTTTATGGATAAAATGAATGAAAGATGAATAAAAAATTAGATTTAAATAATAATTGACATTTAGTATCTAATGTACATTAATAAATTTTATTGAAATTCATTAACATCAACATAAATAAATAGTGAAAACATTTCAGTGCATTGTGGAGAGGTGGTCATACGTACAGAAAAATATCATTATCATATTTTATATGAAATTTAAATTAAGAAGGTATATATGATATTATAATTATATAATATAATTATATCATAAATATCTCATAAAAATGTTTTAAAATTCATTATATCCATCCATGAAAGTTAGTAATGGGGAAAGAGTTAATTTTTTTTGTGGGACAGTAGTCTGCCAAACACATCATCATTGTTTTCTTTTACAAATTGGTGGTTTAAGATATGGTTTTAGGTAATTAAATTAATATAAAATCATATTAGTATACAAAGTAAATTATGTCCTTTTATAATTGATGTTGGTGTCACCCTTGTAATTTTTTAAATTAAAAAAGTGTAAATTTTTTTTCACATTACAAACAGCACAAAATGGCCAATTAATTAAATTTATAGGTTATATGGTATACTAATTTCAATGGAATTGGTTTTTGGAAAATTTTACACATCATTTTATCCATTATCATTTTATTTTTACCGCTAGAAAATTTGTTTCAACCATTTATACATGAACTAATTTTTACTTTTTTTATTATTATGTATGGAAAACATTAAGACAGACATCCTAGATGATATAAATTTATTAAAATTATAAATATGAAATCCCTCTTTATAATTTTATTCATTTATGTGGATATATTTAATTTAATATAAATCTCAAAAATGTGATGAAAAAGTAGTTTTTTGATGTGAAAAGTTTCAAAAGTTTTAAAAAAATTATATTAAAATTTATTATTATATATAATAAAATGAATATATTGGATTAATAGACATATAATTTATCTAAATCAACATCTAAACCAATACAAAAATAATTTTCACACTATCAAATACATTAAAATAAATGAAAAATCGTAAAGACCATTATATTTAACTAATCATTGAAAAATATAAATTTTCAAAAATAATTTAAAAAACAATATAAATAATTATTTGAAAAATTAATATTATTTTTTAAATAAATGTTCTATAATTACTGATAAATAACATAAAAAAATAAAAGGAAATAATTGTTTTTAGAAAAATATAGTATATTAGCATAAAATGGGATATATTATTATCTCATATATATAAATCACATAAGATGATTGTTAAAGAATTTAAGGACTAAATAAAATATAAATTTTAAAATTATCATTCATAAAATTTGTATCATTTTATTTAATGTGGTTAATTATGTTTGGGTGCATTAAATATTTTCTATAAAATAATTATTTATTTTAAAGTACCTTTTATTTTCATTTATATTTAAGTGGACATCAATGAATTTATTTTATTTAAATTTGTAATCCATTTTTTTATAATTTACATAATAGTATACATAACCATAATTTAAACTATGTGGTGATTTGTACATTTTAAATAATAATATTTTAATATTATCACACGATTCATTTATGAATGATGTTGCATGTAACTCGATATAAACAAATTGTAGTTTTTTAGAAGAATCTGAAATCAGGTTTGTATGTAACATTTGATAATCGTAATTTATTTGGTTAAAAAATATAAAACCATATAAATTTATTGTAGAAAAATATGAAAAAATATCAGGATGTTACACAGGACATGATTTTTGGGTTTTTTGAGTTGCAACATAGGGTACACATTTGATAAGGGCTAGTTCAACATATTACCCAAAACCATGAGCCCGAAAATGTAGTGTTCCATGCTATTTGAAACATTGTGGTAGGCACTAAAAAGGTGAGGGGTTTTTATGGAATTTAATACTTGTATCATTGTTTGTGTATATCATGCCCAATAATCATGATTTTTTAGTAGAGTTGAGGTCAGGTAGGTTGAATAGTTAGTGAATGGTTTTTTCAACCGTGTAGTTAAAACCTTCACAGTCTACATATTCTATTAACAATGATTTTTCCCACACTGATTATTAAAATACAGATTCTTACACCATTCACAATGAATCTACAGTGCCCCAACTCCCACACTCCTATCCACTATTTTTTTAATTGAAATTGTCTAGATAATAGGTTATTGTTTCACCATTAATCAATCTTCAATATCCTCGGTATGTCTACAAGTCCTCTATCATCCATTCTTGATTTCACTAAATTTTGTTCACTCATGTTGTCTATATGGGTTATACTCTATTTTTATGATAGGTAATTCATTTTTCAGTATCTTTAATTTTAACTTTAAATATAATGGGATATTATATGATTATTGTAGAGACCCAAAGCATGAATTACAAGGACATTACATTACTTTTGCGGAATACTTAGTACATTACAAAAACACACACACACAAGGATCGCAATAGTTTAGTGTCTTTGGAAACTCGGAATATAATCTTCTAATTGTGGTGAGAGATCATCAACATCTCCCATAAAGATCTTCCTTTTTATTACCTAAAACCATTATTTATATCCTGGGGAAAATAAAACATAAAAGGGTGAGCTCAAATGCTCAGTAAGGGTAAACAAAAGAAATATCAATCAAATCATATTCATAAGAGAATAACATTTTGGAAATCTTAACCTGCAAAAGAGAGAATAATTTCATAACATGGGATAAATAATTGCAGTGAAATGTAATCACAATAATCATAACACAAAACATTAAACTTTTTGTCATGCACACATAATCATAGAGAATCGTTTCTTGTTAGTCAAGACTCATTTCCAAGACTATCTTAGTGGACAAAGTCCCTTTCTGAACTGAGTCACCCTCGTTTCAGTCCTATTTCACTGAACTGGAATAACCTACCATTCCAGCCATGTCTATCTCATGAGATATAAAATCTTTACCGAATGCATTTGAGGGATATATAGGTCCCACCCATCTCATAATGATACCATTCTTATGTGTGCCACAAAATCATAAATCATACATCTTTGCATAACCCATGTAATAAAAAATGGATTTCTTAAACAACATGACATCATAAAACAATTCATATAAGATAGAGGAATTCATAAAAATATTTCCATCACAACATAATCAAATCCATGTAATAATAGTGATAAAAAAATAACCCTTTATTATCTTATATGGAAAATAATTTTGATAAAACACTTGAACTTCGTTCTTGAGGAAAATATCCTTTCTACTTCAAAAACACTTATCCTTTCTTAACATGTCGTACAATTTTAAACTAAAAGAAGTAGATTAAAAATAAACTTGAAAACTTGTAAAGGATGCTTCTTGGAAATAATGTTTTAAAAATCCATTCATTCTGTATAAGTTAAAAAAACAATCATCTCGTACTTTTTTCGTAAAAGTCAAAAAAATACCTCATACGAAAAACGACAAAAGATTCCTATCATATCTTTTACTAAAAACTCACCGAAGGGTAAAATAGGATTTAAAAAAAATTAGTTGATTGGAAATAATATTACATATTGAGGAAACATGGATGTGGATGATAAAATACACCCCAATAAATTCCAAAGTATAAACAATCTCGGATAAAAATGAGATTGTGATATTTCCCTTACCTTAGGTCCGATTTGCTTCGTAAGTGTCAGATCATCCTGTATAATGATTTATATAATGTCATTGACTTATTAAAGAATCATATTAATTGTTATGATATCATATATGGTTCACATATGACTTTATATTACCCGTTCTTTTGTAAATTCCATGTTAAAGAGCGTTTTGGGTAAAATTGTTTCATTTGTCGTCCGTTTTTTGACTTGTAATTATTCATATGATCACTTAGATCATGATTACATAATTACAGAATAAAAAAATGATTTATATATACTATATATTTAGAATATATATATATATATATAATATATCAGTAAATGGAAAGAAATACACCGTTCATGGAGACGGTAGACCGTTCGTACGCATGAACGCTGTTTTCATTTTCTTATTGAGTTGAATGGAATTAAGTAGATGACATACATATATACAAACATAAATAAAGTATCTTTATAATGTCATATATTTCATTATTATTGCTTACATATACTTTATAATCATTCTTAAATGGCTATCATGGAGAATGAATCTCATCGCGTTGTGGAGACGGTAGTCCGTACGTACGCACAAGCGATGATATCATTTCCATAATTATTGAATTGAATTGGAGTGGATGATAAAATATATCAGAATCAATGTGATGTTCTAATAACTATGTATAGTTATTATTTACAGCATTATACCCATCCATGTAAGGTGGTGGTGGAAAATAGATTACACCACGGCATGGAGACGGTATTCCGTACGTACGCACGCGCGGTGATTTATTTTTCCGTAGGATGGATAGATGGTGAAATAGGGTTGTTTCATACATATAATAACATATCCGTATATGATTGATACTGATGTTATTTCTTCATAAAGAAAAAACCTAAGAAGAAGATGTGGAAGAAGAAAGAAAGCTGAAAGAATCGGTAACAGACATTACCTCTTCTTTGAAGTGCTTCTTTGAGACCTCCTTTTAGGGCACTAAAATGGGTCTTTGAAGAAGACCAGAACCTCTAGGATGTTTCTAGGGAAGTGGAGAAGATAATTTGGCAGGGGTTGTCCGAGCATGAAGGCTCATAGTTGTGTGAGGAAGAGAGGGAGGAGGTTCCCTTTTATAATGGAGGAGAGGGTCTCCTTTGGAAAAACTAAAAATATTATTTTATTATAAAGTCAAGTTCGGTTTTAAATAGCTCCAAATTGATTTATTTCGAGGCTAAGGTGGGGATGGGTCTAAAGACTCTCATCCAATAGAATTTAGACAAGTTTAAGTTTCTATTTTAACCTTATCATTTAGATTTAACATTAAGTTAAATAATTTTACTTTTACCGTGTCTTCTTGTGTTCTTACACTATAAGGTTAATAAACTTACTATAAGAAGCCAAACGAACACCAATTTGTTTATTATTAATATATATAACCTTATGTAAGTCATTTGGCCGAACCTTAGATTTTTAGGAATAAAATAACAATTAATAATATAATATTTGTTTTAAAAACTATTTTATGTCAATTTTGACACTATTTAATAATTGATTTTTGTGAAAATTATAACAGAATGATATGTTATGAAAATGTTAATTAATTCAATACTAACATGTCATATTAACCTAGAAAATTATTGTAATTCATAAAAAGTCTCAAATTATATTTATTTGGTTATTTATAACAACAATTATGTCAATATTTTATTAATAAGATAATTACTGCATTATCGTTGTGTCAAAAATAAATTAAATTATTTAATGTCTAAAAATTACAAATAAAATACCATTATGTAGGAAATAATTTTATATTTCTAATGAATATTTATAGTCGAATTTATTTTATGTATAACTCTATATTAAAAATGTTTTAGTAAATAAACATTGATTTTAACTCTTTTAACCCTTCTTTAAATAAATTAATAATAAATGTCCTAATCTAATCCAAGTGGGCCTAAATGGTCATATTATATTCATAAAGTTGTTTTTGGTCGAATTACACATATCCAATAGAATTATTACATGTGTTAGGGTAATAGTAATATCATATTTACCCTTAGTTACCCTATTTACTATTAACCGCGGTAAAAAAAATAAACAGTTACTATTCACCAAAAAATTGTTTTCATCTCATTGAACCACATTTTACTTACTAACATCAACCGTGTCTCTCAGATTTTTGAAATTCCACTCATAGAAGCGGTAAAATTATGTTTTATGAACAATTCATTTTTTTTAACTACCACTTAGTGGTTTCACTATTAATCAAAAATAGAAAGTTTTCAGAAAAATACCAAAAAATAGTCCTAATCTATATTTGATATTATGAACTCAAAAATTATTTCTATTTTACCAAAATAAAAACATATCAGTTGCATTAATTAATTTAAAAATTTATTCCCGTCATCAAAACAAATAGCCTGTTCTTAAGAGATAATAACTATCAAAAGATTGACACTTGTTTATGTCTGGTTTAAATGTGAAATTACATCCAATGACCAACATTGTTATAAATTGTAAAAATATATTCTAAATAAACTTTAAAACCACTCAAATTAATAATTTATCACTATTAATTATTTCGATTGAAAAATTTGTTTTTAATTAAAATTTAGTAATTTTCACTATTCATCAAAATATGAAAGTTATCCGAAAATCACCAAAATTTCACCCTAAGCTAATTTCGATATTACGAATCCAAAAATGAATTCCATTTTTGAAAAATAAAATTTACAAAATTTCAAAAAGTGGTTATTACTATTCATAACGGCTAGTTTTAATAATATTTTAATAGCATATTGTTGGTTAGTGAAACTCGTTATTGCGTACTACACACGCTATCGAGGAAGGTCGTGATTGCATGTAATACAAGGCAAGTCAAGGATGCGTGTTGTGCAAGATCCTTTTGGTGCAGCGTACAACACAAGAAATTAGTGAAATTAAAAAGCATATTTTTCATAAAATCTTGGGCTGTTACATTCTACCCCCCTTAAAATGAATTTCGCCCTCGAAATTCGTCGGGGTTATAAATGGTTTACTATTTGAAATTTTCTTTAATAGAAACCCACATCGTAAAAAGGAATACCAAAACCAATCTTTAAAAATGAAAGTAGGAAACGTAACGGTTACCCAAAGAAACTAATCACTGGGTTTCCACATAGGTGAAAATATGGATATGGAAGAAAAATCTAACCATCATGTTCTGATGGAGAGTGGTAGAGAACATGGATATGGAAAAGCCAACAATCACAAATCCTTAAATTTTATACGATCTAAGGTACCATCTGATTAATCAGATATAAGAGCACTAGGACAACATTTTTGTTTTTCAAGATCGTTTCCCTAAAGTTGATGAATTTGAATTAGAATAAATACGCACTTTATTTTGGTACAATCTCACTATTGCTCGTACCTTGAAAAATTTCCACTTCATCTCTTAAAGAAATGAAGTTGAATTTGTCATTCTTGATGTGTTATCAGTTCATGTGATAGAATGATGGGTCATTCCATCTCTTTCAAACAAAAGGTTAGCAAAAGTTATAAGTCCATCTTATGGTTAATCATATATGGTTCCAAAAATGAACTTATACTTCATATATCATACCGCTTAATAAAATAAAACTACTTTCTAATAACCATGGACTTCCTGTAGGCCAGTGGTAGGCGATAAAGGCCAGTCGCACTTTGGTTGTGGGTTCGATTCCCACAGCCTTGTCCGACGCGATGGGCTGTCGCCCGTCCCACAGGTTGTCCTTTTTCTAAATATATATTACTATAACATACCATCAATAATATCGAAAAAACTTTTATCCTTAAACAATAATAACTTGTGACCAACATAATCCATTCCAATCTTTAGGCTTATCCATAATACTGCAGTCCACTCTCATAACATAGTGAAAACGCTTACCAAATATTTAATACCATCATTGATCCCCATATATAATAAGATATGTTTTGTTGGTCACATTCCAAACATTCAAAGTCATTAATCATGTACTCTCTTGAAAACCCATTGAACCATACTGAAAACATGAATGCAGTTAAAAGTTAACACATTCCACATACCAAAATCCTCAAAATTCTATATACTCAAACCATGATATCACTTAGTCCTTATATCAATCATGAGCTCATGAATACTGTCAAACATTTCATTTTCTCTTTATCCCTTCATTATGCACATATCATCTACTTTCCAAAATATTTGAATCACTTATCATGGTTACCGGTACCATAAAATTATTGAAAACCACAATAGACCAATACATAAATATTTCAATACACCATAAAAGTACCTCAACAATCATTATTCTTGAATACCAATACATAAACACTTCAGTCCATCCACTTAAATGATTGCTCTGGAATAAGTACTTCCTTGATTTAGAAGTAACGTTTTAGGTCAGGGCATTGAGTTGGGTAATGCCCATGTTCTCCGCAAATAAGACATTGAACTCCATAACAGTCTGTCACTCTATGACCCTTTTCTCCACAAAGATAACATCGGTCTCTCCATTTGAGGTATTCCTCAAGGTTCTTCTTCCCTTCTTTAGAAATCTCAATCTTCCTATCTTTATGCTCCTCATCATGCGAACATGAAAAATAGTTTATCTTGCTCTTCTTTGATGAATCAGGAATACCACTAAATTTCACCTTGTTAACCATATATCGCGATGACTGATTCGGCATAATCACAATATCTTTCTCTCTAGTAATTACACAATTTTGTTGCTCATAGTCACCAATTTGTTCATTGGATTCAATGATAACCGAATTCCTTCTGCTTCCCACTATTTACTAAAACACACAATGAATTATGTGAGAGGAAAAAATCATGCTATAGAAAACAACATAGTAAAGGGGGAGTACCCTCAATATCTAACATCTTATGTTAAATTATAAGATCGTTAGCGCCATTCTTGGACTATAACCTATACGTATACTTAACCTTAGAGACATCCCTAGACATACCATAGAAATATCTCTAGGGATCTCACTAACGTTTTTACATCCTAGTTTCCAAAGGTTGACTAAACTTTTCCTCCGACACCAACTGTAGAGACCTGATTCTTGACGTACATGGACATTACATTACTTTTGCGGAATACTTAGTACATTACAAAAACACACACACACAAGGATCGTAATAGTTTAGTGTCTTTGGAAACTCGGAATATAATCTTCTAATCGTGGTGAAAGATCTTCATCATATCCCATAATGATCTTCCTTTTTTTTAACCTAAAACCTTTATATATATCCTGGGGAAATTAAAACATAAAAGGGTGAGCTAAAATTCTTAGTAAGGGTAAAAAAAAAGAAATATCAATCAAATCATATTCAAAAGAGCATAACATTTTGGAAATCTTAACCTGCAAAATAGAGCATAATTTCATAACATGGGATAAATAATGGCAGTGAAATGTAATCACAATAATCAAAACATAAAACATTAAACTTTGTGGCATGCACACATAATCATAGAGAATCATTTCATGTTAGTCAAGACTCATTGCCAAGACTATCTTAGTGGACAAAGTCCCTTTCTGAACCGAGTCACCCTCGTTTCAGTCCTGTTTCACTGAACCGGTATAAACTACCATTCAAGCCATGTCTGTCTAATGAGATATAAAATCTTTACCCAATGCATTGGAGGGATACATAGGTCCCACCCATCTAATAATGATACCATTCTTATGTGTGCCACAAAATCATAAATCATACATCTTTGCATAACCCATGTAATAAAAAATGGATTTCTTAAACAATATGACATCATAAAACAATTCATATAAGATAAAGGAATTCATAAAAATATTTCCATCAAAACATAATAAAATCCATGTAATAATAGGGATAAAAACAGAACCCTTTATTATCTTATATGGAAAATAATTTTGATAAAACACTTGAACTTCATTCTTGAGGAAAATATCCTTTCTACTTCAAAAACACTTTTCCTTTCTTAACATTTCAAAACATTTTAAACTAAAAGAAGTTGATTAAAAATAAACAAGAAAAAATTTAAAGGATGCATCTTGGAAATAATGTTTTAAAATTCCATTCATTCTATATAAGTTAAAAAAACATTCTTCTCGTACTTTTTTCGGAAAAGTCAAAAAAATACCTCGTACGAAAAATGACAAAAGATTCCTATCATATCTTTTACTAAAAACTCACCGAAGGGAAAAATACTATTTAAAAAATTGTAGGTGAATGGAAATAATATTACATATTGAGGAAACATGGATATGGATGATAAAATACACCCCAGTAAATGCCAAAGTATAAACAATCTCGGATAAAAATGAGATTGTGATATTTCCCTTACCTTAGGTCCGATTTTCTTCGTAAATGTTCGAACCTCCTGTATAATAATTTAAATAATTCCATTGACTTATTACAGAATAATATTAATTGTTATGATATCATATGTGGTTAACTTATGACTTTATATTACCCTTTCTTTTGTAAATTCCATGTTAAAGAGCGTTTTGGGTAAAATTGTTTCATTTATCGTCCGTGTTTTGACTTGTAATTATTCATATGATCACTTAGATCATGATTAATTAATTCCAGAATATAAAACATGATTTATATATAATATATATACAGAATATATATATATATATATATATATAATAGATCAGTAAATTGAAAGAAATACACCGTTCATGGAGACGGTAGACTGTTCGTACACTCGAACGTTGTTTTCATTTTCTTATTGAGTTGAATGGAATTAAGTATATGACATAAAAATATGTACACAAAAATCCAGTAGATTTATAATGTCATATATTTCATTATTATTTCTTATATATACTTTATAATCATTCTTAAATTGTTAACATGGAGAATGAATCTCATCGGGTTGTGGAGACGGTAGTCCGTACGTACACACAAGCGATGATATCATTTCCATAATTATTGAATTGAATTGGAGTGGATGATACAATATATCAGAATCAATATGATGTTCTAATAACTATGTATAGTTCTTCTTTACACCATTATACCCATCCATGTAAGGTGGTGGTGGAAAATAGATTACACCACAGCGTGGAGACGTTATTCCGTACGTACGCACGCGCGGTGATTTCCTTTTCCGTAGGATGGATAGATGGTGAAATAGGGTTTTTTAATACTTATAATAACATATCAGTATATGAGTGATACTGATGTTATTACTTCATAATGAAACAACCTAAGAAGAAGAAGTGGAAGAAGAAATAAAGATGAATGAATCGGTAACGGACATTACCTCTTCTTTGAAGTGCTTCTTTGAGACCTCCTTTTAGGACACTAAAATGGGTCTTTGAAGAATTCCAGAACCTCTAGGATGTTTCTAGGGAAGTGGAGAAGAGAATTTGGCAGGGGTTGGCCGAGCTTGAAGGTTCAATGTTCTGTGAGGAAGAAAGGGAGGAGGTGCCCTTTTATAATGGAGGAGAGGGGCTTCTTTGGAAAAACTAAAATTATTATTTTATTATAAAATAATGTTCGGTTTTAAATAGCTCCAAATTGATTTATTTTGAGGCTAAGGTTGGGATGGGTAGAAATCCTCTCATCCAATAGAATTTAGACAAGGTTAGGTTCCTATTTTAACTTTATCATTTAGATTTAACATTAAGTTAAATAATTTTACTTTTACCGTGTCTTCTTTTGTTCTTACACTATAAGGTTAATAATATTACTATAAGAAGCCAAACGAACCCTAATTTGTTTATTATTAATATATATAACCTTATATAAGTCATTTTTTCGAACCTTAGATTTTTAAGAATAAAATAACAGTTAATAATATATTATTTGTTTTAAAAACTATTTTATGTCAATTTTGACACTATTTAGTAATTGATTTTTTTGAAAATTATAACAGAATTATAAGTTCGAAAAAAGTTAATTAAATCAATATTAACATGTCATATTTACCTAGAAAATTAGTGTAATTCATAAAAAGACTAATATTATATTTATTTGGGTATTTATAACATCAATTATGTCAATATTTCATTAATAAGATAATTACTGCATCATCGTTGTGTCATAAATAAATTAAATTATTTAATGTCTAAAAATTACAAATAAAATACCATTATGTAGGAAATCTTTTTAGATTTCTAATGAATATTTATAGTCGAATTTATCTAATGTATAACCCCATATTAAAAATGTTTTAATAAATACACTTTGATTTTAACTCTTTTAACCCTTCTTTAAATAAATTAATAATAAATGTCCTAATCTAATCCAAGTGGCCCTAAATGGTCATATTATATTCATAAGGTTGTTTTCGGTCTAATTACACTTATCCAATATAATTAGGACATGTGTTAGGGTAATAGTAATATCATATTTACCCTTAGTTACCCTATTTACTATTAACCGCGGTAAAAAAAAGTAAAAAGTTACTATTTACCAAAAAATTATTTTTATCTCATTGAACAACATTTTACTTACTGACATCAACTGTGTCTCTCGGTTTTTTTACATTCAACTCACAGAAGCGGTAAAATTATGTTTTATGAACAATTCTGTTTTTTTAACTACCACTTAGTGGTTTCACTATTCATCAAAAATTGAATGTTTTCAGAAAAATACCAAAAATTAGGCCTAAGCTATATTTGATATTATGAACTAAAAAATGATTTCTATTTTACCAAATTAAAAACATATCAGTTTCATTAATTAATTTAAAAATTAATTCCCGTCGTCAAAACAAATAGCGTTTTCTTAAGAGATAATAACTATCAAAAGATTGACACTTGTTTATGTCTGGTTTAAATGTGAAATTACATCCAATGACCAACATTGCATTAAATTGTAAAAATATATTATAAATATACTTTAAAACCACTCAAATTAATAATTTATCACTATTAATTATTTCGATTGAAAATTTTGTTTTTAATTAAAATTTAGTAATTTTCACTATTCATCAAAATATGAAAGTTATCCGAAAATCACCAAAATTTCACCCTAAGCTAATTTCGATATTACGAATCCAAAAATGAATTCCATTTTGAAAAATAAAATTTACAAAATTTCAAAAAGTGGTTATTACTATTCATAACGGCTAGTTTTAATAATATTTTAATAGCATATTGTTGTTTAGTGAAACTCATTATTGCGTACTACACATGCTATCTTGGAAGGTCGTGATTGCGTGTAATGAAAGGCATGTCAAGGATGCGTGTTGTGCAAGCTCCTTTTGGTGTAGCATACAACACAAGACATTAGTGAAATTAAAAAGAATATTTTTCATAAAATCTTGGGCTGTTACAATTATTTTCATATGATTCTATATTATTTAGTTCTTTAATTTATCCCACATATTACATTATTATTTATTATAAAACTAGTTTTGTGAATATAAATCCACAATTAATTTATTTATTTAAAATATAAATTTTATATTTTAATTACCCAATTTTAAAATACTAGATGTTATTCTTTATAGTATATCAATTTTTTGTATTGCATGTGAGGCCCAGTATTGGATAATTTCATAAAATTAGTACAATTTTTTAAAATTACTTTTATATTATAAATGATGATGAATTGACCTTTGTTTGAATTTAAGTTGGTGACATGAGATTTCACAAAAATGTATTATTATATATGGATTTTATCCTTGAAATTATTTTTATTGTTTCAAGGGATATATAAATGAATAAAAATTATATTTCCCCCAATTTACAAAATTTTGTGGTTTTGTTAATATAGTAGATTATATTTTCACAAATTTAATTTTAGAGGGAGTCCTAAAATAGTGTATAAATAAATCACCCTTACGAGAGGGTGTATATTTTGAAAATGATAAATTTCATATTTTAGGTTTTTATATTTCTATGATAAACAATCGTAGTGGGGGAATCTATATTGATATAGAAAAAAACATATAGAAACCTGGTGTTTTGAAAAGGAATTTCTCCGTAGGTGTGGTTTTGAATATTAAATGAAAAATCACATTAGAACTCCTCAACAAAAAGATGTATACTCCATGATTAGCAGTTTTTTATTACCATATTACTCCATATAGTGTTTTTTTAAATTATACTCCCTAAGTGGACCTTTATTATACATAGTGGTATGTAATGACTTATATATATCAATGATGGATGTTATTTATAACTATAATAAATAGTAAGTAGTTGTGTGATAACATGTAATCTTAATTGGTTGAGGTATTTCATATTATTAATACTCTATAAGAATGAATTTTAAAAATAGAGTAATTCATATATGAGAGAGTCGTATAAATAAAAAACTACATATGATGGACAATTATATCTAGGATACTATATATAGAGGACTGTGATACAATTATGGGATATGAACTATTGGTGGTTTAGGGGATTATGTTTAGAATGATTTCAGGATGCCATAATAGACAACCTAGAACCAAATGAAGTATATATGTCCTCTCATGGACTTAAAATTATATATCAGGAATTGTTTTGTTGAACATAAATTTCATTGTGATCTGGGGGATTTTGAGGAGGCTTACAATATTTATATATCATGAATGAAAATGATAATATATTTCTTATTTCACATTCAAATTAGCTTCTTGTAGAGATAGTTATGTTTTCAGAAATTGTTAATTTAATCATATTGAGTTATTCTAACACCATGGTCCTACTTTATTAGTACTCTTTTAACTAGAGAGAATCTTTATGTTTATGGGTTACATGATACAGGTTTTCAATCAACGTCTACTGCATGATGATAATTAATTTTTTTTGAGGGGATGGTAAATGTGATAAATAATTAATTTGATACACATGTGAGAATAAAATATCTTCATTATTAAACATTGATTTATTGTAGACCATTTTTTCTATTCCAAATATATTGGATATGAAATTCGTGTTATGTTTGTTTTATACTGAATGAGATTAATTGATTAATTTTAAAAATTTCTCATTAAGATTATGATATCTACATTGATGTGTATCCTTTTATTATTATTCAAATTATTATTATGCTCTGGTATAATTGAATATACCTCCGTTGTGATTTAATAATCCCTCACTATAATTAGAGAACATCTATAATTCATGGAGGAGAACATATGGTATCTGGTTATCTCCAGTGAGAGCACAGTTTTGAGTGGACCAGGATGACGATACCATGATAAATATTGTGTGTTTTAAATTATTTACACGATATTGATGGTTATATTCAAATATATCCATTTTTTCATTTCCACTTTGGCCTTTTCTGTTATTATATTTATACAAGTATATATTGATTAATAATTTAATATTATGAATTTAAATAAAATTATTGAAATATATATTTGGTTATTAAATATTATAATATTGATAGTGATTTATAATTAAATAATAACTCATGAATTCATAAAATATTTATTGTTTTAATGAATAATTTTTTTTAATGTTTCAGTTTTTTTACGATTAAAATGTTTTCAAAATGACAGGGGTAATAATATTTTTTTATTATGGTGAGGTTGTGATGCTAATATATTTCTATTGTTCCTTTGTTTCGGATTTGGTCAAGTTATTGTTTTGGGATACCAACTTCTATTGACTGATGAGGTGGTTGTGTTATATAACTTTTATTAAATACTTATATAGATATGTTATAGTAATTAATTTATTATGATTCCAATGATTAATAAAAAATGGGTCTCATTGAAAATGTAATATATTCTACATGATAAATGATATAAATTTATATTTTATTATAAATTTATGAGATGAAGTGAATAAACATGTTGTGTAAATTTTTTATTGACTAATAATTTCTAGAAAAATATATTGCATCTTATTATTGGAATATTCATTAAATATCATTATGATTCACACTAAAATGAGAAATATATAGTGTCTTTTTAATCAAGGATAAATAAATTTGTGGTACATAATGGTTATACATAATTTCTCCATAAGTTATTCACAACTACAGACTTTATTATTCATAGAATACATAATAACTATTCATATACTAGTAAAGATATAAATATGAAAGGGATAGATAGGAAATAAATTAAATATATCCATCAATGATTATGAGTGATCATATAATAAGAATTAGGGTATGTGATAATGATCCTTTCTTTCAGTATCACACAAAATATGACAATTATCATGAATCGTGAATAATGGCACAGTTTTTTCTCAATAAAAATTTAATATACAAATGATTTTGAAATTGTCAATATCAAATCCTAATCCATCAGATCGTAACATACTAATAATGCATATCCTTTTTTGGAAAGACCATAATAACATAGAATATTTCAATTACTCAAGTCTCTCTTCAAACACTATAATTGTTGATTAGGTTATATCCATATTAAAACATTTCCTTATTCTAGGTTTACAATCCTGACAATTTTATTGGAAAACATGCCTTAAAAAGGGTTCACTACCAATTATGGATATTATTCTAAATTTTTTTTCTATCATTATATAATTTATTTTATGGATATATAATTTTTGGCCCAACCAAAACATTAAGAACCCCATAAATATATGTTCCAAAATATAATATAAAATTACTAATATAATCGTATAATAACATTGAGAAACAATAAAGGATAAAAAACATTCATCTATATAATAATAAAATATCCACATAATGAATGAAGTGGGTACCATTGGATTATATCCCCATTTAATTAGCATAAAAATCATAATATGTTTATATACTTTAAAATACATTGAAATTATATCTATAAAATATATTGATGGAAATACCACTATTATTTTTAAATAACATATTAATTATATAAAAATTTCTAATAAATTTTAGACAAATTTTATCTTTAATAAATCCAATGAAAACTATAATTTATCATCCAATTAAAATATAAATAATTATTTTTTGGAAGTTGGTTTATATGGTTTTAATTAAAATAAAAACTGTTTATCTTTTTAAAAAAATTCAATGTTAAATATTCAAAAAATATAATGAAAAATCCATTAAAAATTTCAAATAAATAATAAAATGTTTAAAAATGGATTTTAAAATTTATAATATAATAGTCATATATATTTATAAAACTTTTTAATGATCAATACGGACATGAAAGACAATATTGTCGACTAATATGATAAATGAAGTTTATTTTCCATGTGAAATTCCTTATTTTTTTATTAAATAATGAGAATAAAATGAAAGTAAAATATTTAATAAAAAATTAAATATAATATAAGATAATAAATAATATACTAGGGATATTGTTTTTAATTTCATCACCAGAAAAATTAATTATAACAAATTCCGGTAAAATTGAGAAGGTAAAATAAAACCTGAATGACAATTCTATCATTCTGTTTATGATCTCAAATATCCTATATAATAAATATATGTATAATTAAATAATATATTATAAATTTATTCATATATATATATATATCGTTTACTTATAACTACATATCACATTCTCATTATCAATATTTCATTATCATCGTTATTTTCATGTGTTGGTAGATTTCATTTTCTTGTATGTTCTATTACGGAAGATTAGGTCCCTAAACAATGATTGTAGTTCACTAATAAATATAATTATAATAATTATATAAATATTATATATATTCATTATATACATATTTTATCCATTCATAGAAAGCGATGTAGAAAAATTTATTTACAAACTTTGTGGAGATGGTAGTTTATATGTATACAATTTTGAAATTTCCATTTTTGATGGAAATAAATAAGTAATGGTAAATACGAATTCAAAATTATATAATTATTATTTTATCATAAATACAACACATATATATATCAAATATTATATAATTACAAAACCATGATTTATTATTGTTAAAAAGGAAATGTATCCCTGTATAGAGGTGGTAGTCAACACTTGCCCTTGATAGAGAAATTCATATCACATTTTATGAAGAAGAAGTGGTATATGTTGTGAAGTCTTCATTATATAATCTCATTATATTTATTTATTTTTACTCAGATTAATTTAACTAATAAATTTTTTACATTTTGTAAATGAAAAAATTCAATTTAAATATAATGGTTAAGATTTTTAACTCTTATTTGATGCTCCACTTATAGATTAGACTAAAATCCTTGAAGGATTAGTATTTTTAGAATTAATAAATATATAGGATTAAATGAAGGATTATTTGAAGTTTTTTTTCATTTATTGGATGATATATATATATATATAGATAAAATGGTTTGTATAATGAACGAGATGATGTTCCCTTTTTTATGTGAAGAGAGGAACACACAAAAACTTCCATAAAAGAATTCCATGATATGAGGCCAATTTCATGAAAATGTGGCTCTATATGAAAATGGATTAAGATTTATGATAGAATAATGTTTAAATATCTCCAACTAATACTAATTACTAATTTTTGGGTGATATTACACCCTAACATCTTGGTTTTTCCAAGGGTAAATGAATTTTTTCCTTAGTCGTGCTAACAAAATGTATCATCTTTCACTCTTTGTTATAAAAAATATATAAATTCACCATATTTAATTATAATAATTATTATAATTCAAAATATAAAATACGAATTTCAATATTTCATTTATATAATAGATATAATTTAGCTTTGAATAAGAGTATAAAACTAAATAAAAAACCTTTTTATAGAAATTTAATTATACAAATAAAACATAATTTACTTGATTTAGTTCAACATAAATATAGAAAAAAAAGAAAAATATATTATTTAATATAGAATATATAAATTAAATTTTATATATTATTAAATATTAATTCATTTAATTACATATGATTAAAATATAGTTCATGGATAAAAATAGTTTTAAAAAAATATTGTCTTAATGTAAAAAAATGAACATACCCGTAAATAAAGAATAATGAGGTTTATTTTGTAATTATATTAATTAACTATAATAAAAATATGATAATATTAAATTATGGTAATATTGAAAACATAATTGGTCTTTTAATTGAAATGACACTATAAACATTGCAAAAATAAATATTTCACAATGTTTAATGAAAAATGAGTGATTTTATAAAAATCAAAAAATTTAACCGTAAACTGCTAGAGACATAATGATTTATAAAATTATTGTAATTTACATAAATAAATTTTTTAAATATGGGACTAATTATTTATAATGTTAATTCATGCAATTAATTAAAATAAATTTGAAATCAAATTTTTTTAATTCATATTATAACATTACTAGAATTTGAGAACATACTTATTTTGGATTAATAAATAAATATCCATTATTGAAAAAATTTATAATTTTCATTCATAATTATATTATTACTAATTTTACATATAAATTTAATGGTTATATTATAAAGGGTTGCTTTTTTTTGGTTCCATTAACTAAGGGAATCATGTAAGAAATGTTATTACATACTTATTAATTATTTCAATAAAAATACAAATAAAATCATGGGATGTTGAATTCTCCTACATTAAAAGGAATTTCAACCAAATAAATTCCTCATTAAAAATCAAAAAATTGGGGATAACTCTATTGTGTCACATCTGTGTATTTTTATGTAGCTTCTCCAAAATTTTCTAATTCCTAAAGAGAACCATAAAATTTATATTGGTGTTTTTGTAATTCATATTAAATTTAAATTACCTGATTTATATTTGTTATTCATCATAGTAAATATCAGGATCTAATGGAAAAATATATCATTTTAGAACAAGTTAATGAACATGTATATAATAAAATATAGAGTGATATGTGGGACACATTTTCAATAGGATATGTTTTTTTATGATCCAAGGGATAACAAAAAATTATAATCTAATCAAGAATCACTACAATGTCCAAAATACAAAGGGCTCTACATTCCATTCTGTAAAATTCACAAAACATATTTCCATGGAAAAAACCGTCTGAATACATTTTCACCAACTTTTAATTCATCATATCATTAAATATTGATAGTATAACACTGCTCTAAATTGATATGTACAATGATATAATAATGATTTCCACAAACCATCTGTTCAATTTCCCAATCATGATTATATCCTAATAGGTTTACTTCTCTAACTTTATTTTATATTATCATATTTCAGCACTTATTATTTTTGATAGCATCATAATGATTCATCTATATTCTGGATAGAAATTTATTAATATAATATAATTTCATTTGGGAAATGTGTTGATCCAATTATCATTTGAAATAAATAATCCATGATATCAAATATATCCTCCTTGGATTTAATTATCCTCTTATAATGAGCATCTATATGAGGATAATAGGTACTACTAGAAGAATACATTATATAAATATCACGTTGAAGACATCTCTAGAACTAAAAGTAAAAACCCATATCTTGATCATATTAATTAAATTGGGCACGCCATGCATCATTATCACTTCTTTAATTAATACCCTGTAAAGATGATCAAGATATAAATCCTCAATAATATACTTATTTTTCATTTAATTATTATGATTATCAAATAAAACCAAAATACTATTATAAAAATTATATTTTTGGGGGAGTTTGATGATGAAATCAACAATGTATTTTCCCCATCTCTATTCTGGTATATATAGTTATTGTAAAAATCACTTATAATTTTTTCAAACAGTATTATCATGTTGACATACCAATATCCAAGATATATACCCTACAATAACTATATTTATGTTTTCCATTAATAAATACTCATTCATATATTTATATATTTTCATATATCTATGATAAATAGAGAATCATCATCTATAATATTATTCCTATATCTCATTCTCAAAATCTATAATTTATTGGACACAGACTTGGTTGTTGAACTCTACCATTATATCAAATCAAGTTATATCATGGGAACATTTCTCACCAACGTTTGCAGTTCATAATCATCAAAATTCAAATATTTATTCTTTACATGGATAGATATTGGAATTAATCATTTTAAAACACAAGAAATATAACCTTCAATTATAATTTAATTCCCCATCTAATCAAATTAAGTAAATATAAGTTCTATTATGATAATCAATATGTATATATGATAACATGATCCTTTGAAGTCAATGAATCATCCACCTTGATCCATTTCACATTGTGGTAATGTATCAAAGTCAAAACATATTATCTGGAAAATATTCTTCTCTTTCTGGTTGAATGTATACTATAAAATATTATGATCAATATATATGTCAAATCATTCTTATTAAAGACTATTGAGACATACTACATTCCACGAGTCGAGTAATTTTTGTTTAGAAAAATCAATTAGAAAGAGGGATAATCTATTTGAATATAATTATTCATAATAACCCATCCAAGACACATTATATATGTATTGATATAAATCAAAAAACAATCCTTCTTCCAAGGAGGTGTAATCACCGGTCCTCGGACAAATTGTCTATTTATTTCTTTTAATTTTTCATTTCGTTGATCATTTAAAAAGAACCTAAATCACTTTATAGATAACATGTTGAGTGGATTATATATCTTTGTCATTTAATTCAAAATTAACAAATTTTATCATTAAATCCAACCATACATTGTACCTGAGTCACCATAGTTAGTATGGGATAATCTTTAATAAATTATCTCATTGTGGCTCAACTTATATAACCACAATTGATATTATGTGTTCTAAAAAAATTATACAAATAAGCACAATTGGTAATTTTTGGACTATTTATCATTATAATGAATCATTAGTAAAATCATCATAGGATCTTTATTATCTTACTTTCTCATTTATTATATAAGAATATCCACTTTAGAGATCTCCAACAAATGTTAATGGTGATTTATGACGACACTATTAATTAAATCTATATTGATAGCTGGGACATCAATAATACCAAATTTAATATTATAAAATCATTGCGTACATTACTTGAATATATGGATTTATTTGGAATGTTTTCAATTTTTAGCCTAAATTTATAGTGTCCATATTTTAGAAATATACATAAAAATATTATTATACTCATATGTTAATATATAATTATTATTAAAAGTTAGGGGATAATTATTCTTGATCTTGATTTTAGTATGTTGATGATAATAAATGAGAAAAAATATAGATCGATAATGATTATTAAAAAATTACAACATAACCCCTTGGTGATTCACGTGACCATGTGAATTCCTTAATAATATTCCCTTGGTTTTTATTTTTCAATTCATACAACTCAATATTGTTCATTTTATATGGGATAATTGAAATTTTGGTAGAAATGAATATGAGCTATCTAGGAACAAATGGTTTACGATTCCAATGAATACTAGGAAACTATACCATAATAGTGTTATCAAACCATAAAACAATATGTGTATCATTAATGTTGTAACATCTGGTTATTGATTTAAAGGAATTCCCAATCCATCCATTTAATTGATCATTGGTTCGGTACCTTTTTTGGTCTCAAGTGTTTGAAAATTTATCAATTTTGAGATTTATAGGTTTATTTACAATTCGTACATGGCCTATACATGTTTTACAAAACGTCAACCTTTCTATATAAATAATAAATACTTTGGAAAGAGATTTCTTCATGGATTTCACATGGATTTTCATGTGGGGAATCTCCTTAGTAGAAACCGATAACCCAATTTATAATGGGTGATCATCATGTGCATCGTATATGCAATCAAGGCATTGTTTCCTCTAAAACCATATGTATGGGTTTTCAAGTGATTCAACATTTAAAAAATATATTCTACACACTCTTTTTATACCCAATATGGACTAGTTTGAAAGGAAATAGTTTTCTCCAATCATAAAATCTCCATGGAACGAATTTTTTCCTCTATAATCCCTCACGGAAGTGAGTGGATGCCAAAGGAACACCCTATGATCTCATCTTGGTTAGTTTCTTCCCCTCATTATGGATAATTTAATATCTATTTATTTCTCTTTATGGTTACATGGATCATTATGCAAATTTTTTGATATAATACATAGTTTTAAGGAACAAAACCAATGTTTTGAATCTTTTTTCTCGTGGATCCATTTTTTGTTTTTCTTCCATAGAAAATCTCATTTAAGGGGTGACACTTTGAGATCCAGTATCATCAAGTTAGGTTGTTCTATTGTTATTCACAATATTGATTAATCTGATATTGATTCTCTCAATCTCTTCTATTTTTAATTAAATAAAATTGATCAGTTTTAATTATTTGGTATTTAGTTATTTTCTTGGAATGACATAATTCCGGTGAATTGGGCGTTTAAAGAAGAATTGGTTTCTGGGTAGAAATTGGAAAAGAATAGATTACAATGAATTGGGGTGTCATTTTGTATGATTTGGTAAATTAAATTTTTATATTTTGATTATAGTTTTGATGAGAATTTAATTAATTTAAATATGTAATTTAATTTATTTAAATTTTTTTATGTATATATTTTTGAAAATACCCAATGTCAAAGAATTGGGGGATTTATGATTTAATTAATGGAATTATAGGAAAATTTATTTTGTCAAATTTAATTAAGTAGTGCATTGTAAAATTTAACTATTTTTCTTCAAATACTTTTTTTTATTAATGCATTTGATGGAATCATAGTGGTTTCATCATTTTGAAATGGATTATTTTGTATTAAAAACCTATTATGTGTTTCAAATTGAGTTTTTTCATATTAAAATGAAGTAAGGTATATTACGTTATTTTTAGATGTCTTAAAATAAATTTCACGTCATTGTTTAGTAGTAAAGAATATGTGATCCATAGGTTATCATTGTGTTATATTATACAACAAAACAATATAGACAAAATTATAAAACATGATATTTTTACATCACATCCCATAGAGGATGGGGATGAAATATCTTGGGCTATGTCCAAGGGTAATACATACATACTTTTTTGTAATCACATTTGTATGTCCTTATAGCCTAGAAGTATCCTACAAACATGGAACTTGACTATGCTGCTTGCATTTTGGTATTTGGAATTTATTTATTTTGTATTGTTATCTACTATTTTACTTGGCTTATTAATTTATATAAACTATTTTTATAAATTATTTCATTAATTGATTTTTTGAAATGTTTTATGCTTGTAAAGTTCACTTTTATTGATGTAAAATTTCATTTTTTGAAATGTTTTTCCATCAATCGAAATCTGACGTAGGAATTCCTATATGAATATCAATCCCTTAAATTTTTAATTAATTATTTGTATATATATTCATTTGTAAATTTCATAAATCTTTATTTAAAAATTGAAATTGCAATGCTGCTTAATTAAATATTGGAATCTTGTTACAGAATCAATGTTGAAATATTACTACCCTTTCTCTCACCACCTACATGGTTGTTTGTGTGTTTGTAGATTGTCACCTTCCATGTTTGAGCAGGTGGAAAGGATATCCAAGAGGTGAATATAGCCATTGAACATTGGACTTGTTGAGTTTTTTCAAAATGGATATGGGTATTATTTACCTAGATTGTTACTATGTTTTTAGTAATATGGTATTTAATTACATTTTGAATTTCATTACATTACACTTAGTGGAATTTCTTTTTTATTCATTCTGTATTTTTTATAATTATTCTCTTTCTTTTATTTTTTTCTTGGGGAATATTCATTCCCACATCTATTATGTTTGATTCAAGGTGTTAGTCCTTGACCTGTGGGGATATGTAATTCCCTTCGGGTTATGTTAGGATGCACTCGATCTTTAGGTTACTAGGGTACCTTCGAAGATTTTCTATAAAGTGCTATTACATACGATATTTTTTTTGAAGTCAGTATGTGTTTCTAAAATACATTTAGGACATATGAAGTATTTTTTATTGACTCGTTTTATAGATATAATCATAATGAACCACATGTCGCCCGGGGTGGTTAGAGAATGATTCACTCTGATTATTTCTAGTATATTCCTTGTTGTGATTTTGATGTATTGAAATCTAAATCATGTGTGTATATTTATTGGGATTAATTTACCACGTGGTTATGTTTGAGTGTTAATGTAATTTATTGTCCATTTTCTATTGTTATTTTTAGCTTCATTTCTTCTAGAAGACAAGTAAATTGGATCCAAGAGAAAGTTTATGATCATCCTTAGTAATAAATTCTTCTTATGTACAAGAGTATTATGGAGGTGGTTGTGCGCAATATCCATGATCTAGGAGAGAACCACCTCCAAATAAAATTTAGAATCTAAACATAAATCCCCAAAAGGAAATTCTAATTATTAGTTCTCAATAGTTTTTTCTGTAGAATCATTCACCATTCAAATCATTAAATTTTTAATAAGATTCAAACAAAAAATTAATTGGAATTGAATGTTTTCATGGGTTCATTGACACAACTGATGAAATCAAGGTGAAATGTCTATTATTTTTTCTAAAAGGACAAATTAGTAGATAGTGGTAAATAAATGTAATTGTGAAGAAACATGTTGGATTATTATTGAAAGACATGAAGTTTAATTTCACAGACATTTTGAATGCATATTCAATATTGTTGTCCATGACTGTAAAGATTTTCATACAAAAATATTAGTTTAGGACCATGAGAGAGTATTCAATGATCCATAATATGATCATGAATTTCTCACCTAATATAGTATCGCATGAGAGAATAAATTATAGAGGATTCATGGTGGGTCTTTTACAAGAAATTGTTACATATCTTTTCTTGTTGTAATTGCATTCTTATTGTGATGTACTATATAGAGTGTTGTTGAATGAGATTGACCGGGTTAGAACGTCATGGTTTTCAATAGTCTCATTCCATCCTTGCGGTACCGTACATTCCACTAAAGGGAAGAGGAAGCATCGTGACTCTTATGTATATTCTTAATGGAAGGGTTTTTCTAAACCTCTTGAAGTGTCTATTAGCATATGAGACTTATCCCGGTAGGTGAGGTCTCTCTATGTGCATACATGAGACCCAAGTAAAAACCATGAATAACAATAATTCCAGGTACAATAGTAGTATTTTAGTAGTTAGTGTCTATTATTGTTATAGCCGAAACTATTCACATTGGGCCACAAGTTTGGGACTGGAGTCCTTAAGAACATCGGGACACCCAGGCCTCCGGGTCAGTAAGGATTTCGGCCACATTTCAGTGCTTCCATCCACCTCATGGCCTTCCGTCGAACTCATGGAATTAGGGCCACATGATCAGTGTAGTTTCCCTAGAAAGGTAATAGTGTGGTTGAATTCTCTAAGACCTTCAGATCAAGAAATGCCTCTTATGCCTATTGGCCATGTAATCTATAAGCATATGGTCTTTGTATGGTTTCACCCTCATCCCTAGAATGTGTGGTTATCAAAAATCAATAAAAATGAAAGCCTTAATCCATTCAGGTTTTGGCAGTGAATAATATAGGTTTTTAGTTTTATACTAGTATGTGAATTAGGGACATTTAGGTTAGGTTATCACTAAGGTAGCTTAGAACAATTACTCATGTAGATGCTCAATTAAAATGAAGATATTCATCCATATTTAGTCCACTATGTGTAATTGTTTCGGATAATGAAAAACAGACATATGGAACAAAGCTTCCTCATACAATGGAAGATAATCTAGAGGAACCATGAATGGGTCGAGAAACCCTAATATGTATAATTACTATAGCTTCATTCTTAGTCACTTCTATTTTTGATACCAGCACACTAGATTCATTTATTTCATCCCATATTTTTAATCAACATTATATTTATATGGTTATTTTATCATGGGATATGGATAATACTAAAGCCCTTTGTAAAAAGAGTGAGTGGTTTTCAGTAGTACAACGTGTATTTTCTGTTTATAATATGTTGATATTTTTTGTTGTTTTCTTATTCTTGACATGAAACCACATGAAATACTTTTTATGATATAATGGATCATTGATATTAATGCCCAAATAGATTATTACCTTCGATGACTCCCCTCTAATACACCTAATTATGAGTACTGGTTCCTCGATGGAGAATTCGACCATAGGTAAAGTGGGGATAGACCTTCCAACCATGATTTGGGGATTGTGATATCTATGTTTCCTTTTTATTTAGAGTATGAATATTAGGGGTATGATCTCTGACATTCCATCATCGTGTGTTTATTTTTTTTCCTCTATAATTATCTACTTTTCCCCAGTAAGGGTGTTGAGTTTACTATTGACAAAGACATATGGTACAAAAAATGTTTCTATTCCTTATTAGAATATGTTCCCAACTAGAATGAAAGATATAATATTCTAGTTAAATGATAAATTACAGGAAGTAATTATATACACTAATGTTTCATAGTAGGTGGTGCCTATTGTCATTGAAAAGAATTTCAATGGTTCACTTCGCTGATGTGTTGATTATCAGAAACTCAATCAAATAATGATAAGGTAAAAAATATATTTTAGCATGTATTACTGATCAATTTCATTATTAAAAAGGGTGAAGGTGGTTCTTGATTAATAACTTTTGATCTGGTTATGTTTAGTTGAGGATAAAATAATACATAATTTGGAAAACCACCTTTGAGATTAGTAACAGTCATAATGAGTACCTAGTTATTCTCTTTGGACAAACCAGTGATCTTTTAGTTTTCATTTTTTTGATGAACATGATTTTACATGACTATCTTAAAACATTCAATTTTTCCTCTATGGATGAAATACATGTTTAGTCTATGTCAATTTAGGACCATGTATATCATATTATATTAGTTATTAGTTTTCATATTAATCAAAAAAATTATACAAAACTATTTAAATTAGATTTCATGATCTGAGAAGTGACGTTATTAGGGAACATGGTGTTGAAACATGGAATATCAGTTGATCATATGATGATGAAAACAACTATGAAATGAAACAAACCAAACAAATTCAATGAGGTTTAGAATATCTTGGCATCAGATATTTATTGTTTATGGATTGTTAAGGGCATATCTAACATGGATTATCTGACTACTATATTAACTCAAACATGAGTAATATTTTATTGGGATGGGAAATGTGAGAGTTCTGTTGTTTAGCTAAAATTAAATTTGACTACAGACATAGTTTTGACTCTTTTAGTGGTTGGAAAGGCCTATGTTGTCTTTTGTGATGCATCAGATTTAGGTTTTGGATGCATTCTAATTCATGTATTTCAGGTGCATGGTTTTGGATCATATTTACCAAGGATACATAAGAAGAATTATCCCACCCATGACCTTGGACTTATATATTTTATGCATGCAATGAATAGATTGTGGAATTAACATTAAGGTAAAAAAATAACTATTTATTTATAATAGGAAAATGTGAATTATAGATTTTATAATCAATATTTGAATCATCACCTGAGGGGTTGGGTGGAATACATGAAGTATTTCAGTTTTTCTATTTCCTATACCCCAGGGAAGGGGAATGTCATTGCATATGCTTTGAGTAGGATGTTTCCATAATAGGAATTAATGGAATCATCAGAGGATATGGACATTAGGGATATTTCTTCACAATTTTACATCGGAGTCTAGGAATTATTGTCATGGTTTTCGTGGACAATGTTCAGTTGAATCCTTCTCTTCTTGAGTATATTCATCAAGAGCAGTATCTTCGTGGTGACTTTCAAGGAATTAGGGAATTTTTTAAATGTGGGTATATCATACCAGATTGTTTGATATCCATAGAGAACAAATATGATTTTAAACATATTTTATAGTACCATCGTCAGTACGAAAAAACATTGATGGTGGATTTCCCTAGTTCCTAGTTTGAGGTGATCCATGGAACAATGAAGAAGTTATATGATATGTGGATGCAGTTATGGCGTCCAAGTATGATTTGGGGAATTGTGGGGTTTTTTATAATTGATATAAATTTTAATAGGTTATGGATGCACATTATAAAACACCAATATTTCTTCTTCGACATCAAGACCCTACAAATAAGTGTGATGAGATCTTTATTGGAATTATAGTTGGTTTTCCTCATACCTGTACAATGATCCATGTGATTTTCATTGTGGCCAACATCTTTACCAAGACTACTCACATTATAACCATTCATAATATAACCAAGGTTGAAGAGTTGGGAAGTATTTATGAGAAAGAGATTAAATTTTTTTTATATATTTCCATCTATTATAGTCTCAGATAAGGATATTTGGTTTACCTCTAATTTTTTTAGAGGCCTTTAAAAGGCAATAGGATCTCCCATCTATTTTAGTACGGCTTACCATCCATAGTCACCTAGACAAAAAATGAGCAATATAAATTCTTGAGGATTTTATTCTTTCTTGTTTTATTAACATTGTTGGGGAATGGGATGATATCATGGGGATGGATAATTTTTCTTAGTATAGCAATTTACATTACGCAAATAGAATATCTCATTTTATAGATGTGAATTCTTGTCCTTTTAAATCTCTATTATAATGGTCAGAGATTCAAAAAATTTACTTGTTTGGACCAAGTTTAATAGAATAGATGATAATATTTATTCATTATGGGTTTTTTATGGATAAATGTCTATATAAATATATTCATATCATCACTGTAGACCTTTGATGATTTTAGTTGGTGACTGCGTGTTTGTAAAACATGCACCCTGGTTGGGTCATCGAAGACATTAGAGGTCATGGAAACATGTTTCTATATTTGTTGGAAATTTTGACAAAATTTAGAATATCTAGATCAATTCTCACTATATATTAGTTAAATTTCATATAAATTCATTAAAAATCATGTTTCATGTATTTTCGTTGAGGAAGTATCTATCTGTTCCATCTCTTGTTTTGAGAACGAGTAATCTTGAGGATGATCCTGATTAATTCGTGACTAAACAAAGAGTTAGGGTAGTTCATTGTGAAACCATGGTAATTAATGGGATAAAGAAACCTTTCAACTGTTGGAAATATAATCGAGTTTTTAATTCTCAATATATTTATAAGAGTGAGGAATTGTTGACAGAGTAGTGGAATTATAATTTTATCATGGAACCTTTTTTGTTTTCATTATGTGGATAGAAAGTTTCTATGTTTTGTAAGTTGTATCATTAATTTTCTTTTCTTTTTGGTATTCATAAACTCTTTATTTAATTGTTCCATGGTTCATATTTTGTTTCTGGTAGTTTTGTGTTGAAAATTTATGAATTTTGAGAATTATAGCCTTGTTCATGTTTGGCACATGGCCTCTACAAGGATTGTGAAACCATAAGCCTTGATTTAAGAAAATGGAGTGTTAGAGACATATTAATCTTCATTTCATCTACATATATATTCATGTCATGAATCCTCTTATGAGGAGAAATGGAAACTATTTATAATTGTTACATGACTTATTCACAGTTTGTCCAAATCATGCGTTGATTCATACAAAAATGTACAGATAGGTTTTTAAAAAGTTGAAATTTTATAAAATATTATTGATGCCTTTTTTTACCCCATATTGAATAGTATTAACAATATATAGTTTCTAAATATTTTTATATATTCTATGTATTATTTTTAGCCCCTCATATTCCTCCAATAAGGGATCTGATGCTAGAGCAGTGACCACTAATTCCCACTTTTTTAGTTTCCTCATATCGTTCTTAATCTCTTGCGATCTAACTCATTATCCTTAGGTATCAATTGATCCATGTGTGAATTAATGGATCTAATATTCGATGTTATGGATATAAACCAAGGATTAAATATTTTTTCTCTCAGATCATGTTGATGTTTATCTCCCTCAGAAAATCGTTATTTTGGTTTGATGCTTCGAGATCTAGCATCATCAAGGATTGTGGTTCTGTTTTGATATCAAAATTTTATTAAACCTAAATTTCAATATTAAATATAAAATATTTTAATTAAAAAGTAACCTATTGGTTTAAATTTGGTTGATTTCAATTGTTTTATTGGAAATACAAAAGTCCAATGAATTTGGGGATTTAATTATAACAAGTTTTTGAATTGAAATTTGAAAACAGACAATTCCATTGAATTTCTGTACGGTTTTATAAATTGTGGTAATTTAAAATTTCATATTTAAATTTGGGATTGGACTTGGATTTAATTAAATTAATTGTGGAATTTAATTTAATGAAATTTTTTATGTGATGATTTCGGGAAAACGTCGATTTTGAGTCAATTGGATATTTATGATAAAATTGATTGAAGATGATGAAAATAAAAATTTTATGAAATTAATTTTGTAATGTATTTTGAAATTTTATGAATTGGTTTAAAATACTTATTTATGAAAAAATGAATTAAAATGTATTCAGTGGAATACTAGTGGTTTCATCTATTTGAAATATCATGTTTTTTTTGTTAAAAATAGTAATGGATTCTAAAGGGAATATTTTAATATAAAAATAGATTATAGGATTTAAATGTATATCAAACAACATTAAAATAAAATTTCCACAATTATTTTTTCATAGATAATATGCAGGACTGTGGTGGGTAGGGTGTTATATTAGAAAAAAAATCAGGACATCCAATATTCAAAAATAATGTATCATCATGTCATATACCTAAAGAGATGGTGATTAATTCTCTTGTAGATGGTCGAAGAAGTGTATGTACATACATTGGTGTATTTAGTGTTTTGTGTCCTTATTTCAAGGAACTATCATACCTACATCACACATTTCAACATTTCCCTCTTGTTAGTATTTAGAATATATATATATATATAAATTATTATAAACATTATAAAATGTGTTTGGAATTTTTATAAAATATTTTATATAAAAGTGCATCATTTAGACATTTTGTAAAAAAATCCATTTTAAGTATCCTTTCTATTAAAGTTAAATTTAATTTTCTGAATTGTATTGCCATTAGTTGAAATGTGATGGATGAATTACTAAATGTATTTCCATTTATAAATCATGATTTGTAAAAATATATTTTTTTAAAATCAATGCATATATATTTTTAAAATTAAAACATATTATTAGTTAATTTAATATTGGAACTGTTTAATAGAATCATTGGTAAAATCCTAATTTGATTTGGCTCACACCCAACGTGTGCTTTCGAGTGTTTGTAGATTATCTCCTTCTAGGTTTGAGCATGTTGAGATGATATCTTGGATTTTAATATAGCTATTGATCATTGGACTCTTTGAGTTGCATCTTTAAGGACTTGTACAGTATTTCCATAATATGTTACATAGTTTGTAGTAATGCGGTATTTAATTCCTTGTTGAATTGTTATACATTAAACCCATCATATTTTATTTTAATTTTTAATATTTTTTATTTTCTATCTTGTTTTTCATTTATATTCAATGTTTTTTGATAAATTCATTAGAACATGCATGTTGTTTGATGTCATTGTTAGTCATTAATAGGTGGAGATCAGGAATTCCCTTTCAGGCTATGTCAGGACCAGATGAGTAATCTTGTTACTAGGGTACATGGGCTAATTCATGATAAATGGGAAGAGTATCCGAAAAAATATGGAATAAAATCCCCATTAAAAAGGTAATCATGACCGATACAATTGTTTTGGTTTTTATTTGTTGAAAAAAATTATAATAGAACTTGTAAGAAATTATAGATTTTTTTGGAATGTAAAATTTTAATAAATATCACCACCAAATGATATGGTATTTACATATATATGAAGTAAATCTATGCCAAAAATAAAATCCAATTCAACAAGAAAGAGAATAACCATAACTATATTGAGAAAACCACATTTATCATACATTGAAAAAGAATCATAGAGTCAACATGTTATAATTATACTGATTTAAAATTCTCCAACTAATTTAACTCCCTATAATTGAAAATTCTAATTAAAATTATGTAATATGTTTTTTAATATATATTAATTCATATAACTATAATAAAATAGTTAATACCATGATCTTATGAAAACATTAACCGTATAATTTGTAGTAATCTTCATTCGATGACATACTAATAGCCAAATGTGTAGAATGACTAGTAAGGAAAATTAATAACTGTGATCAATCATTATACCATGATAGCTTCATTTAAATATATGATAGTATAAGTTTAACTTCTGTCATAATTTTTAAATATATTTTAAAATAAATCATAAATGATAATTAATAAAATATGAAATAAACGAATCATATACCTGAGGAGTTTCAAAATTGGTGCACAGAAAGGGCCCATTTATTATGCACCAGGATAATAGAAAATATATACTCACCCAAATAATTTTAGGGGTATCGCCTGAAGATGAATTTATTCCAAAATCACATCAAAATTGAACTTCTAAATACATATTATTAAAAATAATAACCACATGATCTCATCCATACTTAAATAAGAGTATTTTATCTTTTAATGAGGCTTACCCTATCGAAAAACACTAATTTAATTATCAAATGAGAATAAACAAATATCATATATAATATCATGTTTTGTGAACAATTCATCTCATAAAAATTTAATAAATTATATCATGAAAATATACCATACATATTAGTATGATATATTCTATAATCTAAAATATCTATTATCTTTGTAATCTTATAAACATAAGAAATTAGTACAGAGAATTTCTTTACCATTTTCCAATATGATATTCACAGAAAGGACCCTTCTTAGGCATATCATTCATAAAACCATTTTTCATAACAATGTGTTGAGATACATATGAATTGGGGATCATATATTATCTATTAGTGTAAAAATAAGAGATTTTAATAAATTATAATCATAGATCATATGATAAGAATAATAAAATGTGAAAACAATGATGACATAAAATATTCAAAACAAATCTATACAATATATATAATCACAAAACACAAATTATTGTTTTATATAATAACATATAATATATAACAGTGCTGAATCATCAATAATAAATCATTACCCAAAAAGAAATATCATAATAATAAGGAATAATTATGTGGAATAAATAGAAGTATATAAGATAATCGACATGTTCAGTAATCAATTCTAATACTATTATAATGAATTGTGTTTACTCTCCATTCAAACAATTACTATGTAAATATTTACTCAATATATTTTTTTATTGGACCATATCCCCTACTAAATAGTTTTCACCCCGAATTATAGTCGTTATTATCTGGTGAGTTTTCCATCATAACCCAATGAATTTTTGGGCTATTTAACTCTACAAACACCCATTAAAATTTTAAAACAAAAAAATATGTGTGCCATAATATCATAAAACATACATCATATCATCATATCATAAATAATTTACTGGATAATAGTTTCATTGAAATTATAAAATAATACTTTTAATACCTCTACAAAATAATAAATACGGTTATGTTGGATAATATACAAAAAATCATAATAAATTCAGCATTTAATGTTTTTATAGATGAAAAATACATTAAAATATCAGTAGAAATATTTTGAGTAAGATAGACCTACCAATTTGAACTCATGTAATTTTGATATAAAACTTTGAGATACATTATGGGAAAATGTTTCATTTAATATAAATAGGGAAACATATAAGTTATTATTTATATAAAATAGTATACATGATGTTGGGGAAAACATTTCATGTTATTTTTGTTTAAAAAATCCAAAATTATTTTATAAAAAATATAATAATTTCCAAATTTTAAAAATACTATAATATTATTATACATTTTTTTAAAAATGTCAACCATTGATAAATATTAAATAATAAAACCACTTCAAAATACTTAAAAAATCATCAAATCATTTTTGGTAATATTTTTTACAAGGAATAAATGTTTCTAGACAGAAGAGAGAACTGGGTGTGTCTTAAAAAAATATATCTTTTGGTGTTTGGATTAAAAAATGAAAAATTAAAGGATAATATATAATAACCATAATAAATATGGTACATTATAATAATAACTATTTTCTGTTGAAAGATCATATAACTTCATCATCATAAAATTTAATCATATCAGTAATGGGAAAAATGAGACTGTAACATAAAACCATTTCCTCGGAGTTCTAATTTTCTCATAAGTGTTCAAACATAATGTATAAGGCATTTAAAATTATTATAATAATATAATATAATAATAATTCTGGATATAATAATATATATTTTTTAAATTGAACATCACATCTCACATTCATTAACAATCATTCATTTTTCCTCATTTCATGTGTTAACTTCTTCTTTTATAATATAAATTTCGGTTCGATAGTTATAGACAATAAAATTATGTCATAAAAATTGTAAATTAATAATTTCAGTTAAGTTATAAAAAATATACATATTCACTATCTACAAATTTATAACCCATCATATTAATAATTAATCATAATGGAATTATCATATTCTATAGAGATGTAATATTATACATATAAGTAAAAGATGGTTCCATTTTTTAATGAATAGAATGAAATAATGATAAATAATAATTCACAAATCAAAAAAATTTACAATTTTCTAAATATGATATATATAGATATAAACATATTCATTAATTATTACATAATAACCATCATTGAATTATAGTGGTGGAAAATTAATCATATCGTAATTTGGGGGAAGCAGTCCAGATATTCATAAGAGAAATAATTTAATCTCCCATTTGATGGAGAAGTGGTTTTAAATGATTTTGAAATCATAAAAATATCTTCTATGAAATATTTACGTTATTGGATACATAATTTATTTATTTATACAATATTTTTATATGATGTAGAATAAGAAGTAAAATTAAAAAGATTAGATGTGATCTATTCCACATTATTGAAATACCACATTTAGGTTACACCATAATTCTTAGAGTATTGGTTATTCAACAATACTAAAATATCAAGGATAAAATGTTAATATAAAATAAATAATTTCATCTAGTCATGGTTTATCTATAAGTTCAATTAGATATAATATAAATGGATCAGAGTTTCCTTTTTATATGTGATCAGAGAGATATACATGGAATTTCAAAAACGATTTCAATAATATGTGGTCAGATTCAAGAAAAAGTAGAAATAATTGACAAGTAATTATTTATAAGATAAAATAAGGTAAACATATCCTTATAAAATATATATTCAATATGTTTAGGTAAAACTAATACCCGTTTATAATGATTTAAGATCCCATAAACCTGTTTTAAACATCACAATAATAATAAACATTTACTATATTTACTATTCATTAATTCCAGCAACTATGTTATCAATATTAAAGTATATTTATTAAATTCCACTTCCACATTAATAAATTCCACCTCCACATTAATAAAATCCACCTCAACCCTAAAAAATTCCACCTCCACATTAATATATTTATTATGTACTAATAAATAAATATTCATTTTTATAAAATATTAATCAGTTTTTATAAAATTGGTTATTATTCTTCATACCCTCCAAATTAATGGAATGTTTAAAATATTTTACTTCATTACATTTCATTAAGAGTCAAAGTTATGTGTAAGGTGTGTTATAAAATGAAATTATTTATTTTAAAGTAAATACTTATAAAATCATAAGATGATTCATAGTGGAAATTAAATATATATATATTAAGGGAATATAATAATATTTTAAATAAAATTAATCTTATTTATTATATATTAATGTGGAGGTGGATTTTATTAGGGTTGAGTGGTTTGTCCGAGCGTTTTTTGTGGTTGTATATGTTATTTCTGTTATGTTTATTGGTTAATTTTATATTATAATTCATAGGGATATTTATGTGATATAGTTTTTAGGGAGATTTTATTATAGCGTGTACCCTATGTTGTGTATGTGTAATTTTAAATATATCATAATTATAGATTTTGGTATATTTTATGTACCACAACAATATTATAGATTGTTTAAAAATGACATTATAATTGTTTGAGCTACAATGGTATTTCCCATCATCATGTATGCTGGTATTAAGAATGATTTAATGCTCCCCAAACCTCAATATCTATTCATATTATATTATATGAATTCATGTTATGAATTTATGGTTTATGTTACTAATGTAATAATGAGTAATTATGTGGTTAATTGTCATTGATGAATTGAAATATTTTTAGTTTTCACCCGGATTGAGATTTTTGATATAAGATTGGGGTTTTGATATTTATTAAGGATTATTTTATATCATAATAAATATAATAATACATGATAATTGTGGCATGTGGATACAAATTTAATGGGATAACCATGACATTTTCTAATAAAATTTTAGGGTGATTGGATTAGAGAATATGTTTTTTGGGATTATATTTTTATATATTTCAATGATTTTTATATTAAAACACATGTGTGATGCCTTATGGAATAATAATTTCTAAGTATATCACATTAATTAAAATATAGTAATTTGATTTTTAGTTTTATATTTTTTTGAAAAGATATTTCCTTTTGTTATTTGAACTTTTTATTTTAGTTTATGGAGAGGATCCATATATGATTACTATATTTCAATCACATTTATTCTCAATAACGTTTAATATATTTATAGGTTTGATCTATGTATATGACCAAATATTTCCATCTCATCATATAATGACAATTAATGTTGGTTTGTTCTGGAAGGCGCTATCATTTTTCATTTATGATAGATATAATATTTTTATATATTACTATAAATTCATTACATGTATTCTTATTTATTTATTACAAATTATAAAATTAATAGTTTGATTGTTCATGATTTATTATTATTTATGATGTTATTTCCTCCAATTAAAATGTTTTATATTAATTGTTTTTATCACCAATACATGGCCAAATGAGAGTTGGATTTATGGGTTAAAACTATTTCAATATCCAAAATATTTTTAATTATAGGGGTTTTGTATCAAGGATGTGTTGTTCCAATGTAAAATTTTATCTAATTAATATTGTTTAAATATTTTTTTTGCGAGGAATTAATTGCTTTTGTAGGTAAAATTTGTTATTTAATAATATAATAAGATATAATAATGGGGTTTTAACTAGTATTCATATTGGCCCAAAATTATTTGAGAGAACAACATTAATCATATAGAAAAATATAAATTGAGATGATTTTTTTGACATAAAGACATTGGTGTGGTACATGAATCATATTTCTGGAAATTTTTATTATGTTGCGACGATTAAGGGTATGTTTAATATGATTGTAATTAAATAAATTAAATTAATTCCTATATGTGTATTGGGATATTTTGTTCAGGTTTGGAGATGATTCACTAAAGAAACAATAATTAAGTTTACGTGATTGAAGTGATTCAGGATACTCTAGTTTGAAATTTTTAAGCCAACTATATGATGTTTGATTTATATAGAAAGACACTATGTGTGTTTTAAACCCATATTTAACTAATATGTGTTGTGATTAACTGTCATAAGGAGGCATAAATCTAGGAAAATGATCTATATATTTATTTTTATTTTACGTATTCATGATGGATAATATAATCCCACTATATTTAATATTTTTGGGGGGTTCACATATTTTTAGTGGCATCAATTCATTGGAAATAGTTTGCGGTTAAATGTTATGTCAGAGAAGTTCATTATTTAGTTTGATGATTATTATCTCCAGTTTTTATAAATTAAATTTATAATAATTTTTTAATATCCCTTATCAAATGAGAACATGTGTGATCAATATTGGAGATCAGTTATTGAATATTATCCACTATTATATATCCATTTTTCTTAATTAATATTTCATCAACCAGCCCATTGAGGTCATATTCCATATTAATATTTATAATCACAAAATACAATTTCTGTTGTTGATATATCATGATATTTTTGTAAAGGGTGAGTGATTGTATAGATGTAATCATGGACTACTCAATCATAGTATGGATTTTATTAGATCATATCATGTAAAATTTCTATCAATTAATGACATAATCCTTCCACATAGTAAATATTTAATCATTATTGTAGTCTATCTCATAATTACTCATTTTTCTCAAATGATAGAATTTATCAACCATTAATCTAAACCCATTGAATGGTTTTCTTTTCATACAGAGGAAATTTTCATCATAATTCCTAGTTTCTCACTATCATTGGTGGTTGATTTGGGAAATGTATCATGTTTATGATATATGATAAATAATAATTACCACTTAATACTAATCAATAATGGTATACAAAGCCATTTTGAATGTGATGATGTGATAAAGAGGATAGTGGATAGCTCATTGATTTTATTTTATCCTTACTTATCATTATATAAGGCTAGTCATTGTGGTAGATATTAATGAGGTGTAAGTGAAAGACATGATTAGATAAAAGATATAGTGTTATTATCACTAAAAAACAGATAATATTTATTTAAAATAAATTTATTATCAAATTGATTTACACTAGATTTTATTAAAGTTCATATATCATTTTTTACACAAAACATATTATGAGAGTTGTTAATTATTTTTGACAAACTTAAAATTTATATCATATTGAATATATGATACAATGACCAATATATTGTGTATTTAGTGTTTTGTGGTAGAGATTTGATGATAGGGTAGTATAAGTTAAAGTTGTAGTTATTCAATTAAAAAATTCATGGCCATAAGAGATTGAAAAATACTCTAGAAAATTGAAGTTTAGAGTTTATTTTTTACATAATTATTTATTACCTAATATATGGAATTTAATTTAATCAATTTTAATATTCCTAAAAATATGTTTTTTGACTTGGTATATGGATTTTATGGGTATAAATGTATCATAGGAGCATTAGGATTGTTCATGTAGCTGTTGTACCCAAACATATACCAAAACCACTTGTATGCTTCTTAAACCAACAATATCTATAGTGGACAATTATACTTAAACAATATAATTTCAAAGTGGTAAAGCCCTTCTCAAATCACATATATGTTTGAATAGTTATGTGGCCTCCCCCCTTATCCATTAATCCATACTTGATGCATGGGGGATTAATGGGAGATTTTCATCTTAATATAAGGTATAAAATCCTTATTTTAGAACTCGTTTATTCTCTGCCACAAGTATTCTTGTTTTATTTTTCATTATATCACGTATCTATTCATTTATAGTAAAACTAGTGTATGGTAGCAACATTTATTTTTCATGGTGATTTTACGAGGCTTTTATATAGGACATCATATAATGATGTTTTCCTACCACCACATGACTTTTTGTTAGTTTTAAGACACCAAATTTATTTTCTACATTTTCTTACTGTTAATGAAATGAAATTTCTACAATAAATTTGGATGAATTTATGGGATAGTGGATGAATTTTTTTTTCATGAGAACATCATTTGATATTAATGAGTTCTTGGATGCAGTTAATCTATATTGAGCTTGAGTTGTGAAATTTTAGGCATTCATTCCTTCTAAATGTATAACCTAACACATTTGAAATTGAATTTAATTAATAATATAATTGTGTTGTTATTATAAATAAATAATCCATTTCCACAGATATGAGACCATAAATTAGATGTTTTGTGCAATGTATATATGGTCTTGTTGAGGCTCAATGAGATAGGTCAGGTTACATTGAAATAAGGATTGGTTTCTGTATAAGGTATTTTTTCCTAAGTCCTAACCTATTTTATCAGTATTATTTGAGGTCTATTCTATATAATGTCATTATGAACATATCATGCTTCCCCCTCAATTTAATTAAATTTTTTATATTTATTTTGTCTTGGTTATATGATCAACTTTACATTTATTTTAAATTTATGAACATGTAATTCCTAGTGGAATTCATAGTTATGGAATTAACATTGAAGTGGATATTCCACATTAAATTCGTTATTTTATTAGTTTTGGATAATATTTTTGACGCAATCTATGATCCTGGAATAGAGTGAAACCACCAATAATTGTTATATATTTATTATATCATTAAATTTCATTCAATGAAATGATAAATAGTGAATTTTATGATAAAGAGTTAAGTATTGGTGTTGAGATAGTAAAGTAAATTCGTAAACCCAATGTTGTAATTTATATGAAATTTTTTAAATATTAATTACCATTAGGTAAATTTAATATTATTCCATAGTGAAGTTATTCCTTGGTGAAGCCTTTATTTAGTGGGATATATTTTTTATTATGGATCAACAATTTTTTTTATAATTTGGAAAATATATATATGAAGAGGAACTTAGGGGTAATGTTCGTGAATGATGATAACATTGATAGAATATTCATTCTAAAAAACTTATTATGATGACATACAATGATATGATGATTTTTTGAAATTACATGGGCGGATTACTTGAGGCATGTATAGACCAATATGTGTGTTAAATTCCATGATTGAGAATTTTATACTAGTATGCAACATATATAAATTCCACAGATAGTTTAATATCATGGATTTATAGAGATTATGTACTATTTAATTACTTAATAAATCATTTTAATTTATTACATTTTTATTATTGTGAATTATTTTTTGAATACCCCAATTGAATCACGTAATTACTATATTAAAATATTTCCACTTATTAATTGCATGGATTCTTATATGCCACTTTAGAGAATTTTGTGGGATGAGATCAACATATTCATATTAATTTCTACTAGGGAAATAACATGGTTTTTATTTCGAAATAAAATTCATGCATTACCTCTTAAAATCATAGAAGAGTTATTTTTCATTAGACATCAGGATTGGATCAGTGTAGCATCATGGGATACACCATGATGACTCCCTACGTGATATATTGAAAGGGGGTATATTATTAAGTCATGTGGATTCCATGAGTTATTGTGACAATTGTTTCTATAATGGAATACCATGGAACTGGATGATCCATATTGTATATCTTTGATAGAGACGCACCAATACAAGCCATCATGTGTAGGTAAAACCCTACGTGTCATCACATAACTCAAAATTTGGGGTTCTGTATTTGTTTATTTTTATGTAAAATGTTTTTGTATTAGTACCTCTTATACAAAATTAATTATTATTGTTTTATTTTAAGGATTCCATGTCTGGTGGATTACATAGATATAATGACACACTATTAAGTTCACTTTGGCAATTGGGTACCTGATTATAAGAATATTGGTAATAGGATGCGTGATTGGGGAAAGGGATTATCATATGATATTATTCATGAAATACTGGTTAGTGTTATGGATTATGTCACAATGATGAACATGGGAACATGGTAGGATTTTTTTGATTTGAGTTTTTTTTCATTTATTATACTAATATATAATATTCACATATAGTATCTGAGATAGGATTGTAATATAATTTAGATTGTAATTTTTTACTTTTCATATTTATTAAAAGTTCCATCATCTTATTAGTTATGATTATTTTATTGGTTAGTACATGTATCTATATTTATGTTGTTATAGAAATAATGATTACAATCTATAGTATCCTAATGGTATCATTATTGATACACAACCTTAATTGTTTAGTGCTATCTTATCTGGAGTTGCACTTGTGTCCCTGTATAGCATCGAACCAGAGAAATAATACATTGGCTTTCATGATAAGGAATTATAAAGTGACAATATAGTTGATTTTTTTCATTACAACTTGGGTGTGGTACATAGGAGTATAGGAATGTTTTCGGTATGAGTAATTATCTCATGAATGGTACTAATCAACCAATTCATGGGGTAAAATTGATGTTTCAATATATGGTACTTATTAATATTTAAATTTTGGGTTCAATATTGATTAAATATTATCAGACATGATTCACTTGTTTTATAATTTTATGAGTCATATATTTATATTTTATGGATTTGAAATGTTGTTTTGGGTGTAGTTTTTTATGAATCAATCTAGGTACATAATATTTTTGCATCAACGAAATGATTCATTTGATTCATATGTTCTTCTCTGATGATTTATTAATAAATATATTTTCCTCTTTTGACATATATAATGAATTTGATTAATATTGTCCTATAACCATATCTATTTGATTTAGAACATCACATGATTTTCATTATTATTATTAAATGCTATTTAGTTATTACTGTGTTAGAAATTTCTTATATTTTTTCACATTTAATTATAAAATGGAATATTATATGGACAATAATTATCATGATACTTTATTATATTGGTTGATATAAATGACATGTCAGATAATAGTGATGAAAAAATAGGGGTTCAGTAAGAACCATATATTGTTTATTCCTTCATATCATATGAATGAAATGTTATATAAAAAAATTTGTAAACATTAAAACATTGTGGAATAGGGAATTAATCAAATGATAATTTCTATCATGATTAAAAATAATTGTAAAATAATAGTAATAGTTAAAAATATATTCAATAAAAAATCTTATAAGGTGTTTTAAATTATGTATATTTAATGTCACCCAATTTAATAAATACATGTTAGTCATCATAATTTTTAATAATAATAGAAAGGATAAATATAAATGATAGAATGATATGACATGATAAAATTATTATAAATATGATCACTATAGCTATATAGTCAAATAAATATTGAGATTCAAGCAATATGTGTCGAGAAAGACTATATAAGTGTGGTGTGACCATATAAAGGTTCTTATAACTCTCTCTATTGATAATAGAGGTGTTAGCTAGTGATCATGGGTCTATGAAATACAATATGAGGTGATGTATGTTATATAATATAGTGTTATACATCTTATGATATTTTATCAACTTTAAACATGTACAGTTATGTTGTATTGATACGGTTAGAACCATTTTAGAATAATTCTATGTTAGGGGATACCATTGTACACATTAATAAGGACATCGGTTTTTGATGTGCATCACTCTTGATGCCATGTGACCATAATATGGGGACAATTGTAAACCATGTGTTTTTACTAGAATAAATTGGGATGTTTGGGTCATATAGAAAAACATTGTATCCCAAGACTATGATTAAGCCATGGTGTGTGAGTGTTGTGTGATACTATTGAGTAACATAGTATACGGAATATAATTTTTTTTGGTTTCCGTACTGAAATAATTCATTTATGAATACATACAATATGTTTTTATATTAATATGTTCCTTGGGATGTGTGTCTTGTGTATGGGGAAATTCATTGAGGATATTGATGTCAGTGATGTAAAATTGTGAGAAGTCATAACACTTCCTTGGGGATTTCATTAAATATTTAAGTCATGTATATATTAAATAGTTTATTTGATCGGTACATGTTTCTTATTGTATATTTTTGGTTTATTTATGGTTATTCCCCAAGTGTCTTTATTCCCTATATTTATGAAATGTTTTAGTGGAATAATCATATTGATTGAAGATCGTGTCTCATAATAATATCATATCAGTACATGGTGGCTACTTATTTAAAATTCATAGGTTAAATAGGTGTATCATTAGATGGAAGATGGTTCTATACTTATCAATGAAACATGTTATATTTTAGGAAAAAAATTTCCAAATACATTAATAACAAATCTAGATAGTTAAAAAAATTCAAGATTTTATTCAATTGTTCAATTAGCTATGTGATCCTTGGATATAATATAGTTGAGAAATTTGATGATTAGTGGGAAACAGGGTATTATTCACTAGAAAATGTGTAGTAATTGTGTTCTGATATGTTTTGGAGGTATTAATGTTATCACACATTTTAATTACTAGAAAAGACCAAGTACTTTTTGAGCCTATCATGCATGAATTACTGGAATTTTTGTTGTGTTGTTCTTTTAAGAATCGATGATCTTTATAAATGATTCATTAATTTTATGATTTTATTAGGTTTTTGGTCATTGGATCATTACATTATAGAGAATAATCCTGGGACCATGGTGATTTGTTATTAGTGGATTATTTGGAAGTGAGGTTATTGGTAGTTGGTGGATGCATATTAGCCAGTTTAAATAGATAATTGAGGGGGTGAGAGGTCCAAGAGGTGTGGATTTTGTTAAATGATTTTTCAAAATAATATTTCATGTTTGATCAATGATTTTTCATGGATACATATTTTAGTGATTAAATCATTAAAATTTCAACAAATAGAGTGACATGATTTCCTTTGGAATTTACATTTCATACGATACCCTTTCTAATTTTTTTATAGTGTCATTAATTTACAGGGATAGATACATTGCCCGAATGATGGAATGACTCTAACTATGAGTTGAATTTATTGAATGTTAGTAATTATTTTCTTATGATCTAACAATGGGTGATGAATAAATTATTTACTTATGAACTCTAGTATAACTATCATAACCCTATCATTCCATTATGTTCAGTGTTATACATAGTTTCAGAAACAAATATTGGGGTTTTTAACATGTAGAGTGGAGGTAATGGAACTCATATAGTAGGGATTGTTATTTCATTTATGTGGTGTTACCTCCACTCTAGATAGGTTTTATGTGAACATAACCAACCATTTTAGGGATGTTGTGGTAATTAATAGAATATCTCGTGGATTATCTAATGTTCTATTGATTCCATGGGTAATTATAGAGGTAATATCAAAGTGTTTGTTATTTTATTTTGAGTAGTAATTTCTGCCTCAGGATTGATTGATGGTATTCATGAATGGTTCCATTTTTAACACACCAGTACTAGGTTTAGTGTGTTGAGGATAACATGAATGATCTATTGATAATCCATTAAATATCACCATGTGCCCTGGATAAATAACTGATGTTAATTATATTATTATATGATGACTAATATGATAATCAATCATTATATATAAATTTAATGGTACATCATAAGCGGATGTTGAGTGTCCATGTGGAATGTTTTATGAATCTGGTCTGATGAGCTCCCTTTAATGAGATTCAATATAGATTGTTTTGAATTACCTTAACCACATAAATTTAGTGCAAATAAAACTGATTTCATGACTGAAAAGTAATTTTCAGGAAATTTCAATTTGCTGGGTTTGTACATGGATAATAGAGGAACATTTCTTTTATTGAGAATTGGGAAATGAATATGAGAAATAGCATTATAATAAAGTTATTCTGTCCTTTTAGGTGTAGTTAATTTTTTATTGCTGACAATTATAATGTTATTCTAAACTAAATGTAATAATTTATATTATTGGATTAATGGTATAGAAACAGGAATGTTAACATAGTGATTATTTAGGGATGATACTTCCATCATAAATTTGATTTAATTTTGGTCAATCTTTTTTTGTGTGCTATTAGGATTCCCATAAATCCATAACTCTAAACAGAAAGGACAATTCATTGAGTATAATGGGGGTAGATTTTTTTAGAAAAATTCCAAGGGTCATATCCTTGAATTCCATATTAGATATTCTAAAAATAAATTCATAGTTATTTCACATGGATTCCATTTGTTTAATGTTATTAAATTTTATGTGTTTCTATAGGATGTATCTAGATGATGTATTTTCATTCTCAGGGACATAGATACACCAACACTATCCAATGTTGGTGTGAATGACCTTGGGTATCAAGGGAACTGGATCAGAACTTGTTTGACTCATTTATTTTTTGTTAAACATCTTTTGGTTAGTATCACATATTCATTCATTAATTATAAGGACTTGTTATTTTTGATACTCTATTAGTGGTGGCATTATAATTCATACTCATCCCCTAAATGGGATCCTAAATCTTGTGTACATATGGGGTTGAGTTTTATTTTAGTCGTTTATTAATTATTTATATGATCTATCCATGTGGGGTCATGTACATGTATGGAATAAAAAATGTCTTTAATTTTTACTATATTTATTTTCTAGAAGATTCTGTGGATTATATTTAATGTTAATTATTCTAATATTGTATTATTATCTATTTTTTGACTCTATTTATACTTTTACATAAGGGTTTTATCTCTGTATACTATAGACATTCACCATCACTACTAATCAATGGCCTCAAGAGTACAAGGTGGAATTCTTGAGTCTATATAAAGGACCAGTATGGGGAATACGTTTGGTGGATTTAGGTGTGAGGTATTACATTGTTATTATAGATACAAAAATAATATGACCTCTATATTGTTTTTTGGATTTATGAAATTAAATTTATAGACGCCCTCCGTAAAAGAGTTTTTTTAAATATAGAAGTCTAAAATGTAATCATATTGTGTGTGTGATATCATTATATAAATGGAAATCATAGATAGAATTAGTATTCTCAACTAGTTTAGTTGAGGATTAGATTAGCCAAATTCTTGGTTCAACTGTTTTTGAATATTTTGAGTAGATTTATAATGTTTTACTGAAGAAGTTGTGAAACAACCCCGTCATCATGACATTGAGTTTGGGATAGATTTTCAACATTTTATATATATAATTATTATGTATCCATATAGGATGACTCAATATGAGATGAGATATTTTAGTATGTATGTTGATTATTTACACCAAAAGTGGTTTTTCTCGAAAATTTTATTTTCTTTTAAAAATAAATTATTTTTCACCATGATGGTGGATTGTAGATTTCAAATTGGTATTTATGATCTTAAATTGAACTATGTGATATTGGATAAAAGTTATGATTTTTATGAGAGAATGATTAGCAATATCAGTACCATCATGAGATTGTGGTGGAAGTATCCACAAGGTCCTCATTAAGGTATAATTATTTAGATTGTCATTTGTGATGATAAAATTTACATTAATGAACTCCCAATGATTCATTTTGAATAATGAATGTAGTATTATTTGTGGTCTATAATATTCCTTTAATGTGTTCATCAAATAAATTTTAGTTTATTAAATATCCTAAAAGTACCCTGTTAAGTATTTTGGGGAAAATGTAATTATTTTTAATGAACTTATTTTTTTGGAAGCTTTCATAATGCATGTTTTGGATTCATGAGGTGTATTTTTACACTCCCATCATGTCTCATCTAAGATTTTTGGATGATCCATTAATTATTATAATTGTTTTTTGTGTGGTTTCCCATGAATATAACTGATGTTCTCAATTTTTTGTTTATGTACACTATTTTTGGGTATTCGTGATTGATTTTAATGAATCACTTGTACTTTAAGGAAAATGAATATTAAGAACCATTCATACATATAAAAAATATGTTAGAATAATATTTTAATTACTTAATGGAGAATATTATTACATATATTTCTCTCCATTTTTGAATGATATGGAATTGTTTATGGTTTTCAATGATAATTCATGAGATAAACCAACACATTTTGGCCTTTCCAATGATTATTGAAATCCAATAGTACCATCTGAAACCCACAATTAATAGGTAAATAGTTGGGGAATTTCCATATGTATATATTAAAAAATAATTTCTATTTTAATAAATAATGATTAGAATAAACTAATAGATTCTCTTATTAATAAAAACATATCGGTAAAACAAAAAATATATAAATTAATAAACAATATATAACTTATTCATCTAAAAATATCTATAGGTTAAACACCACATTGATATATATAAGGGACCAATACAACGTAAAGACACTAAATTATAATGATATAAGACACTATAAATATCTAACTTGTTGAGTTTACTTCTATAATTATATCTATCATCAATGATTAATGCCACTACGAAGAATTGCAATGGTCAATCATGTGTTCACCAGAATCACTGGGAGTCAGCTTCGAATAAAGAATACATACTCATTGTCTATAAAGAGCATATATAAACCTACTCAACCTCTTCAAAAACACAACCTAGTAAGAAATAATGGCTATAAATGTATTGGTATAAACAGTCATAGTTACACACTATAAATCAATAATGAAAAAACAATGACTATTTGAAATCAAAAATCCATGTTGAAACGGAATATCTAAGAGATAGAAAAATAGAGGATAATAAATATAAGATTTATAATTATAATTTATAGGAATTCAATAAAGTCCAAATTTTATCAACTATATTCATAAAGGACTTGATACTAGTTGAAAATTAACAATTTTAAATATATTCAATAAAAATATGAAGCGTGGGATAAATATATTAGAAACATACAACATATCTAATGAAAAGAAGATGTTATTTTGGAGTCACATGTCTCAAATAATACAATATTTGATATCTCTAAATTCACCACAATAACTATAAAATAAATAATGTTTGTTCTACTAACCACTAAATCATGAATTCCCAATGAGGGGAACCTCACCCTCTAGTCCGTTATAACAATCCTTGATCAACATACCAGTCTTTTAATGGTAATTAACAAAAGAAATGTAAAATTAGTTAGGTTGTAATATATCACACCAATGGTATTTTTGGGGATTCTTAAACTTGATGTGGACCCCAAACCTAAAATATTCAAGTAATGTAGGGTATGCATACTCTATTTGTGTGTACTAACCCTATATCTTCCCATGTACGTGATCGTAATCACCAATCAGCTTATATAAAACATGTTGGATTACCGAACCTATAAGAGAAATATCAGGGAACCTAATCCGCAACATAAAACATACGTACCACTAGATAGATTTTCTAAAATTTATAACGCATTGATATTAATTCTAAAAAATAATAGTGGGATCCATGTAGCTGAATTTAGAAATCATATACCTTAATTCATTGATATCCTTATATGGATAAACGATAAATGACAACGTTGTCCAAATTGAAAAATAATGAGGATATACTATTTATTCTCCTAAAAATGTAACACGATGATTACATTTTGATAAACACAAATGAACTCCGATAAGGGACATGTGGTATCCCTAAATTGTTTAATGTGTCCATCTAGGACGGACATGAAATTCCTATCACTATGATATTCATGTCCAAAATTGAGAATTTTATATGGATGTAGAAACCATGAATGCCTTAAATAACTAATTGACCCTCCAAGTTAGGTTGTGAAAACACATATGATATAATTAAATTCCCATCTAAATAGTTAATTAGATTTTTTTCATGGGTATGATAACCTAAATCTATTTCAGTGTCAAATCGATTGGAATACCAAGAGCGCCTAACATGAACTTGGTTAGTGGGATAAAATCGAACGCACATGATTGAATGGTTGGGAATGTGCATTGAAATTTTAATCATTTCCACCAAATGAATGACATGATATTTTTTATCAAATTATACAACATTATATATTAGCCATATCATTTTTTTCCATTAGGTGTTACCAAGGAATCCAACAATGGTGTCATTAATCTCACCAAAACTATCAATATATATTGGTATCTTCCATCACCCCAATTTAATTTTACCAAAATATCAAAGAATCTGAACCCTTTAATATTGTATACTAAAGTTTGATCCACCTTTGATGATCTTATGATTTCCCTTTCAACCCCCTTCCACAAACATCTATCTGCATTCCATATTTCTTAACCCAAATGTCATATCTATTATACATTCATCATGATCTGTAGCTATATATCCCAATATAGTTTACATCATTCCCTTATAGAGGAAATGTGTGACAATGAAAACAAAATAAATATAAAAGAAACATAAAATAGGGGGAGATGACATTCTATTATTCTTTATCATTGTTAAATCCAATTTCACTAATGTAATGTAAAAAATTCATAGAGGGATAATTAGTATCATTATTACCACTATGGGAAATAGATGATAATTAAAATTTAATAATCGAACAATATTAATAGAGGTCAGTGAAAATTGATAATTCTCCCAATCCAATTAAAATTTCTAGTGGATCATGTTTCATAAATTCAGATAATTAATAAATAAAAATATATAAATGAAAAATCAGGATGATGAGATAAATAATTTAAAAACAGTTATCCCTAGAATTATGTAGGTTAATGATGATATGAATATAATGTTGTTTTTTTCCTTATGCTCAATTTCTTCACATAATTTGATAATTAATGTGGTCACAATTCTAGCATCTCCCAATAAATTCCATAGCATCTCCATTGGGACTAATTTCCCACCACATATCTCAATATTTGGTAATGATAGGCTTTATTGTGAATTATTTATTGAGATTTTATAAGATGATAGATTATAGATGATGAATCAATATCCTCACTATAAATAATATAATATAATCTTTTTGTTAACATTTACATAATGACCACCTCAGTGTCTACGACACACACAAAAATTACATCCCCCATATGATGAATAACATGTTTTAAATGGAAAGGTAGTATTAATTTTCCATTATGATAACCCATTTTTAAGATATATAAATATCATCAAAAACTATTCTGAAAAATAATAAATAATATTTATTTACCTAATAAATTTTCATTAATTATCTGAAACACATTCAATGTCATGATAGCTCAACCTAGGTATATAGACCACAACAATGATTCAATAAGACTCTTTAAAAATTCAAGGAACTCTTTAATGTAGTATATTATATTATGTCCCTTGTAATGAATTGATACTCTAAATCTCAAAATTATGATAATTCACATATTGTTATCATAAATTCTACTAAATAGTCATCAATATCAAGCCTTTTGTGAGGACCTGAACCCAGTAGCTTGTAGTCAGTTCCTAGAATATGGTGTGTAATTTTTTTTAATAAAAAATTCTAATAAAATTACCCATATAATTCTATCACAGTTAATCATTCTAGTTTATTTTTAGGAAACCAGATATAGCTCATACATTTCTTAAAAAACTTTTCAAATATAAACTTCATATTGTGGCCATTACATTGGAGTACCCAAAGCATGCCAAATTTACTAACCATATTTAAAATAAAATAAATACATTTGGGGATAATTTAAATTACCCAATATGAGGTATTAAAAACAAAATAATGAAAATAATTTTTAAAAAATAATTTTGAATAATTGCAATCAATTTCTAGAAAGTTAAACAACATTTCCTAAATCATGTCATCAACATTTCTAAAAGGTCACATGATATAAATATTATTGAAATCACCATCAAATGAATTTATATATTTATTCAAAATCAAAAGATGAAAACACATATCCTAGAGTTCATACATGTTTAAAAATAAATGCATGGAATGCGGCATATTCTAACAATTGATCGAACTAGTTTTGGAGATACATGAAATGATGTAGATATAGGTAAACACATATATCAATACCCACTATGGATTGAATAAGTATCAAAATCATTCTTTTTTTAACACATGAAATGATATTCCTGAAATGATAGATGTAATCTTAATTTCTCTATCAATGTTCTAAAAATAGGTGATATGCTATCTTCGTAAGTAACTTGCCAAGTACATACTATATTATTAAATATTCATTAAATACCATTAACATGTGTAAAACGATGTTAACCAAGGATATTTCAAATTTAAAATAATCACTTTTTGGTCATATACTAATACATAATGAGGGAATGTATAATTATAGACAACATAATCTCATTGTCATGGCCTTCTCCAAGACCATATAAAACCACTCTGTCGATGCCTTATGACAAGAAAATACAGGTAAAAACCCAACATAATTTTTCTTTTGACACTGAACCTTACCCAATGCATTAGAGCATCACTTGGGCGGACCCATCATATCAGGAATTTCCATTAAATTGCCCATATGTTTAGTATGGACATATACTCAATGTGTCTCATACAACATTGAATATTTAAATTCTTAATCCTTGAGTTATCAAGATTGATAATTTTAATTCTTCTATTAATTATATACATATTAATAAATGTATTTAATTATTAAATAAACATAAAAAATATACTTTTGTCAGTTTTAGGTTATGGATACATCAATTTAACACTGATATGCCTAGAAAAAAGGATATGATCTATCACATGTGATAATAACCAGTGAACATAAAATAATATATTGTCACATAAATTAATAAATCATTCATTCAAAAACATGTCACATGAATTTTATCCTTTTAATAGAAAAAACTACATGTTTTTTAATTTGTGATATATGTTCTTCTTCTTTACACCATACATTGTTAATGGATGTGTCAAAAATATTATATCACAACTTTGATATTCAATAGTATCCATTGTGAATGTTTCATCATAAAGTAATATTTAACATCTATGATTGTAAATAATTAATGTCATGTCAGTTATTGAAACATAACAAAATAATTGGGCACACCTTACTCTATGTATTTATTCATGTTCGAATATGTATTAAAAAATATATAATTCCACCCCTTATCTTAAAATTATAAATAGGGTGTGTCCATGTAATAATATCAGGATAATTCTCTCTCTTAGAAAATTGGGCATACAATAAAAAAGGATGGTTTTGTTGTTTCATTAAATTATCAATTTGTACTCATATTCAAAAATACATTTAGGGAATGTCAATAATACATCAAATTCATGGATTTACTAATGAATTTAAAACATGTGAAAATAATGTAAAATTAAATATATTAGTAAACATGAAATCATTTATACAACATTATAATGTGGTTAATACAATTTAAAAACATGTGATGTCATGATTGAAATTCATATATATATATATAATGTTTTTTCGTAATAAAAATAATCATTAAATAAATTATGTGGGTTGTAAAGAACCCTTTTTAGAATGATATTTAACCCTTAAAATATGTCCAGGATGATGTTTATACAAAAACCCAAATTTACCACTATAAATATATGGCTCTGGAAGACACAAAATTCAATACATAGAAAAAAAACATATATTATATGTATTATAAGAATTATATAAATTCTAGTAATAAATATTTAGAAAACCCAAATTAATTTAGCATTTTTATTGTTGCATGAACCATATGATCACGAAGTCTACATAAAGGATTTAATATCTAATAAAATGATTAATTTGATCCTTGAAAGCCATTCATTGCTGAAACAAATATGTTAAAAATTAATATCAACTATAGGAAAACCCAATTTTGAAACATATAAAAGTTTATATATTCATATATAACTATATTTACACAATTATTATATAATAGTTTTCCATAATGAAAAATAAAAGAATAATAACCCTTACTTATCATCAAGGAGGTGATTGAGTTATGCAGTTGCTTTAGGTAAGTTGGGAAAAGAAATCTGGTAGGGTTATGTTGTGCAACTAGTATTTATATAACTGTTTTATATAAATTCTATATATATTTATATAATTTTATATAACATGGTTCAAAATGGAATTATTAACAATAAAACATAATAAAATCTAAACATAACTATTAAGATAATGAAATCAAAAAAACAATGATTACCCCAAATCTTAAGGATTTAGTTTTGATAAAATAAATTTGTTTTGTGGAAAACATTCATGAAAAATGTTTGGGTTCGTATTAAAATAACAGACCCATGAAGAATTATGAAACGTTGAATTTTTACAACCGAGCATGTAGAGGGATAATAGAACTCTCAGGAAGAGGAACAACTAGTGGAATGATTGTGGTCTCTATAGGTGTGGTGTGAGTAAGAAGAGGATGAAAATGGAGAAGTGTGGAAAAAGTGGACGACTTGAATCGATCATGGATGATCAGACGGTTGTAGTGAGATCAGAAGGATTAATAAATGGATGCATGATATTAGAAATGGATAGATTGGGAGGTTATGGTGATATGAAAATTTTTAAAAATATTGGGTGATTAGGATTAATCGAGTCCCCAATCGGATGGTCCAAATAAAACTGATTGGAAATTCTACAGATGTGGGGTTCAAAGGGAGAATTGATCAGATGGTTGATATATTACGTGAATACGTTGAATGTATTATATTAGCCCCATATTTAAAACCTACATCCGAAATCAAAATGAAGGTGGTTACACATCACCCATATATACCTCAATGATTTGGCACTAGGGTAAAGAACTCACTTTCCCCATCCATGGTACCACCCCATACCAATTCTTCATGGAAGGTGCGCTCTATTCCCACCCTCTACTTTCATGCCACCACACACAGTGGTGCCGCCTGGCAACACCCATCAACCCATGTGGGTGTGCACACCCTCACGGTCGGCCAATGAAGGATGGGGAGCCACGTCTAGGCTACCCCACTCTTTAGGGAGTGGTGGGAAATGCCTCACCCAGCTAGCTTGATGGCTATCCTTAAGGGTCAAATTTTTTATATACCCATGAATTAAAAAATCAAACAATTTACATAAGTACATTATTAAGGGAAAACTAGTTTTTAGATCATATCCAAATTTTAAAACATTAAAAATCAAAATATACCTTATGAATTCATCTATAACCAATCAAATCAAAATATGAAGTATTAAATTTTTATTTTTATTAAAACAAACAAAATCCATAATTTTATTAATATAAAACATGATTTCAACTTTATTTTAATGAATGAAAATTTCTAATTCCAAATTTAAAATATAATTTCAATTAAAAAAATGTTCAACAATATAACATTAATTCCTTTTTAAATAATTTAACATTCAAAATATACCTAATTACATTGAATATAAAATAATTAAAATACATTTTATAATAAAAAAACTTCAAATAATCAAAATACATAAAATAATCCGATTACTTAAAATTACCTAAAAATTATAAAATTTAATTACTGTTAAAAAACCAACAGTCATACAAAGACCTAAATGGAAAAACAAGGTTCTATTTTACCTCAAGGCATTATATATACTTCTTTAGGGTGTTCCAAATTTCAAAAACCAATTCGATGAAGATGATGCTCTATATCCCCTTCATACTTTGTATGATTTTCATTGTTTTTTACATAATGTTCTTCATTGTGACAAACCAGAAGGACATAAACAATTTAAATTATATGTTTGAGGTGTTTGGGGGTATCCCAGTGACTCTAAAAGGTCCCTTAGTATTTTTCTACGTTATTGATGGTCCTTTCTCCATATTTCATATGTAAGGATTCATCATTTATATAGAATAAAAAATGAATTTAATTATATTCTCCATGTATTTTATTTTAAATGGTTCCATTGTTAAACATATAATAATAATAATTATTATTATACTCATAATACTATTTAAAGTTAAATATGTTTAGGGAATTACCTTATCCCACATCTAAATAATTGCATCCTTGTATTTCCATTTGCACTCATAAGCATTAACATTCATCCATACACCATGATTTCCCTACATAACCTTTATTTTCATTATTAATTAAAAAAATTTATTGGGAAAATAATTATGTTATACCTTCATAAGTACCATTTGTGTCGGTGATATGACCATTTTTCTATTAAATTAATTCCAATCATTTTTTAAAACCCTCAATTTCTCTGTTCCAGATGAAAACATGAATATCTTGGGGAAAACGTGTATAAATCTATTTTTTCTCAAGAGTGAGTGATGATGGGTGTGAAACTAGGAGACATATACATAGAGTTTATGTTTTTACAATGAAATAAAGGAATCGAAATCAAGAATATCAAAGTCCCTTACTCGATCAAAATGATCGTAACATAAGATCTGACACATATATGCTTCATGGAGGTCACCCACTATTATAGTGGATGATTCATCATGAATTAAAATTTAATAGTTATTATTGTTAAAAAATCATTCCTTGTGATGTATTGAAACATAAGAAAACAATTGGGCACACATCACTATATGTATCAATGCATTATGTGTATGTAGTAACAAAAGATAATTCCACCCTTTTTCTTATAATTATGAATTTTATGTGCGCATGTAATTATATTTGGACAATCATCCATGTTAATAATTTTGGAAATACTATAATAAAAAAAAGTTTTGTTATTGTTTTCCATTATCAATTTGTACTCATATTCACAAATACATCTAGGCCATGAAAATAATTACATCAAATTCATGGATTTTCATATAAATGTAAAACATGTAAAAATAGAGTACATATATATTTATCCATAAACATGAAAACTATTATACAACATACTATAATAGATAATACCATTTATAATATTATGATTTCCATATTTAAATACATATATATACATATATATTTATATATATTAATATATATTGGTTTTGCATGATCAGAATAATCCTCATGTAAATTTTGTGGGTCGTAAATCATCTTTTAAAAATGATAGTTCACCATTAAAATAGGTTTATTATGTTGTTTCTTAAAAAACAAACATTTTCTACAATAAATTTATGGTTGGGGAGAACAACAAATTCAATACATAGAGGACCTCCACAAATATTATACTTATTATAGGAATAAAAACATACTTTAAAAAAATATATAAAAAGCACAAAATAATTTAGGATTTTGAATGTATTATGAATTCAATATATAAAAAGTGTATATAAGGGTTTTGATATCTAATACACTATTTACTTTAATCCTTGAAAGCTTTTAGTTCCTCAAAAAAAATTTCTAAACATTTATATCCACATTTGGAAAACCCAAACTGGATTAGGATAAAAGTATATATATATATATATATTACTATATGTAAAAAATGATTATATATGTGTTTTGGGTAAGGAAAATAAAAAAATAACCCTTACCTATCTTCAACGAGGATATTTTGTTGAAGAGTGGGTGTTGGTAGGTTGGGGAGATGAAATCAGGTAGGGTTATGTTGTGCAATTTGGGTATATATAACCGGTTTATATAAATTGTATATATATTTATATAATTTTATATACCACGATTCAACATGGAATTATGAACAATGAATCTTAATAAAATATGAATCTAACTATTTTGAAAATGAAAAAAAAGTCCATGATTAACCCAAATCGTAAGGGTTTGGTTTTGTTAATATAAATAGATTTTGTGGAAAACATTCATGAGGAATGATTGGGTTCTTATTAAAATAGCATACCCTTGAAGTCTTGTGAATTAGTGAACCTAGAAAACTGGGCATGGAGAGGGATATGAAGACTAACTGGAGGAGGATTTCCAATTGGAAATAAGATGGTGGCTTCTATTGCGGTGTGAGGAAGGTGAATAAAAGGGATAAGTGTGGGAAATAGTGGATATCTCCAATCAATCGAGGCCGATCAGACATCTATATTGAGATCTGTGGGTTTAATAAAACATGTGGATGAGATTATAAACCGATTGATCAGATGGTTGAAGTGAAACCATGTTTCATAAAAACATTGGGTGGTCAAGATTAACCATTTCCCTAATCAGACGGTCCATATTATTCTTGTCAGAAATACCACAATTATGGGGTTCAATTGCTAAATGGTTCGGACAACCGAGATCTTGCACGATGAGATTGAACAACCCAGATTATATCCTCGATTGAAAGCTGTGTCACACATCAAAACATTGACAGTTTCAATTCCCCTTAAATACCTAGATTTTTTGGCTTATGGAAATGAACTCCAATCCCCCTCCCCTATACTACCCAAAATCAATTCTTCAATGCGGGCACACTATGTGCACACCCTATATCGTCATGCTACCATGCACGTCGGAACCACAATGAATCACCAATGAAAACATGTGGGTGCACACACCCTCACAGATGACTTATGGAGGCTGGGAAGCCATGGCTCGGCTTCCACACTATTAAGGGTGTGTTGTGTACTTTCCCCCCTGGCTGGAGAGATGGCTATCCTTTAGGGTAACATTATTTTATAACCACTACTAAAAAAATTAAAAAATGTAAATAAGAACATTAATAATGGGAAATAGAGTTTTAAATATTTTTGCAAATATTAAAATATTAAAAATATAAATATTCCATTGTAATTAATCTAAAAAAATTGAAAGAAAAAAATAAATGAATCAATATTTTTTAAAAAAAATTATATATTTAATATTATTAATATAAAATTCAATTTCAACTTCATTTTTTGATTTGAAAGAATGAACATACAAACTTTAAAGATAAATTCAATTAATAAATTTTTCAATGATGTATCATTTATCCATTTTTAATACATTATAAATTCTAAAAATACCGAAATTCCTAGAATATAAAATAATCAAAATACATTAAATAATAAAAATTCCTAAAATAATCAATATAATTAAAATAATTAAAATAGATAAAAATAACAAATAGTTATAAAATTTATTGGCTGATAAAAAAATAGTTATCAAAACACCTCAATAGCCAACAACCATCATATTTAAATTTATAACTTTATAAATACTCGTTTAGGGTGTTATAAACATCAAAAAACAAATAAGCGAAGAATGTGTTGTACATCCACGTAATGCTTCGTACGATTTCCATTGTTCCATCCATACTGTTCTTCATTGTGACATACCTGAATGAATTCAACTATTTTATTCGTCAGTTTATGGTGTTTCTGGGTCCATGATGAATCTGATAGGTCTCATAGTTGGAAATATAGTTTAGTGTGGGACTTTTTTCATATAAAAATGTATGGTTTCGGTATTTCTATTGAATAAAAAAATGAATTTATTTTTATTATGTGTGTGTTTTATATTATATCGAACCATTATTAAACAAAAAAAAATAATCATAATAATAATAATTATCAAACTTTTTTTATTACAAACTAAATAGGTTTTGGGAGTTACACTTTTTCTCTAACAAAATTTTATAAAATGATATCCCTAAGGAAAAATAATAATAATAAATGTTATAGAAATAACCATCACACTCTCTTCCATTGTATTCTTAGAACAACATTATGAATATTCGTAGTACAACACCACATATGATGGTAATAATTATATTTCATTAACATATTTATTATCACTCACTCATCTTAGTGAAAACCCCATAGAGAAAAGAGAAATATACTCCATGTCACAATATTCCCCAACTTTGAAAAAATTATCTACTATAAATGATTATTATTCCACTTAGGGTGAAATGAATCCACAAATATATGTCATATATCATAAAATGATTATTTTTCATAGATACATCAATGGGTTTCGAATTTATCACAACATTGAAAGAAAATTATCTGTAATTATTACCTATGAATACTATATTTATTCCACAACACACCATTGTGTTCCTCAAGGGACTTCACTACAAAATAAGATGAGTCACCATGATGAATAATATATTGGAACCCCACATAATTATCTTTATTTTATATCCAGTATTGAATTATTAAACATTTATTTATCTTAATTGTCAAGTGAAATGTATTAATATATTCTAAACCTCTTCAGAAGAAAATCATCAATCCTTCATAAATAACTGGATTATGGATATGATCTCACCCACCAATAAATATATACCAGTTTTTTTTCATCACAGGTCACTAAAAAATACCTATTAGGACATGGAAAATAACATAAATCTCATAAGACTAGTAATAAGTACACCATGACCCCTGGGGTGGACCAATCTGCGAAAATAAGAAGTGGATAGTCTTTCCCATTCAAATATTCCTTCTCTATCAGTGACATAACCGAATATAATACAAATATAATTATTCATGATCTGTAAACTCATTTAATAACCTCCTCAAACACTTAAATAAATGTGTTTCTGTATGTTAGGTACACAAAAATGATTTTATATTCAAAAGAATAAGTTTTATATTTTACTAGGGTCATCTCCCAAATATATGTGTATACAATTATTAAATATTATCACAAATAGAGTTCCATTTATCTACCTAAAGTGCATACCACCATAATAAAAACCCTTATGTCAATTTTTATGGAATTTTAGGTCAAATAAGTCCCCTAAGATGGCATCACTTTCAAGGCAATATCTCAAAAAAGGAATTATTATTGGGTTAACACAATGGAAAAAATGTTATCAATGTATATATATTTCTATAAAATAATATTTTCTCCCAAAATACTTTCAATTGAACCAAATCTATCATCATGAGAGCCATTCCAATTCTATGAGTAAAAATGTACACACTATAAATACATCATGGAAATAAATTCAACAATAATTTCCATAAAATACTTGAATCTAATGCCACACCAAAAACCATTATCTCATACATTGTGATTTTAGTTCCCAAATATAACTTTCATAATATGACAAGTTAAATTATTTGAATTACTAATTGGATCTTACATAAACAAATCTTTTTATGTGTTTAATAAAAATACCCCATAACCACATTATGTGTGAACACCATTACAACTAGAAACAACAGAATACAATATATAAAATATATGATAATGTTGTCATAAGACTCCCACTAATATAAAACAATAGATTGATAATTAAAATAAAAAATGCACTATTCCAAATTCACATGAAGTGATATTATAATCCATCTAAATAGATTGAAAATCCATCCATACTATATAATGTGAATGTTAATTCATATTCTATATTTTTTGATAAATTCAACATATAATTATGTAGCATATTCTTGTAAAAAAATCTCCATCGACTTATTATAATGTAATATTTTGTACTGAATGTTATAATCACTTTCGATATTTCATTCACAATTAAATACATCTCGCACACCCTAAAATTGAATATTATAATCTAAATTAAATTGAAATTAACCATGAATATTTCCATATATCATTATAATCATTTTATATAAAATGGTTCTTCATATGGTTTTCATAAAGATACAAAACCCTTGGTCATTTGATGCATCAAGAATCACTAACATATATGTTGTTATTCATGTGGGTCCAGGAAAAGTGCATGTGAAAAAAATGTGAAATTGAATTATTTATTCCTTAACAATGAAATCAATCATGCACATATTATTTTATCAACTAATATCATCACCTCATGCTTGATAGAAACTAACCAATGTTAGTTCTTGTTAGAATGGACCATTACAACGTATGACCGTAAAGATATTTCCCCTTTTTATATTCTATAAATTTTAAATAAAGAATAAAATTGATCTTAATAAAGAGATATATATTATCTAAACACTATCTCTCACATGGATTCTTATCCATTACACATCACATGAATTATTATTGTAGAATGAAATCCAACACCCATTTCATGGGTTAATCGTTGTTAAAAATATTCTATCATCCCATTAATGTGTTTGGGTCGTAGATGTATTCTATGTTTCTAAAAATAAAATCCATCAATGATAAATCCTCAACTAATTAATAATCGAAAACATATTATTTTGAAAAAATAATAATAATAAAAATTTTATATAATAGATTATGATCTCTATGTGACACAAAAAATTTACAAAAAATGTTTATATTAACTATCAATTTTTATACATCCTTTATTAAATATATATCATTATAAGGATTCAAACTCCTACATTTCTGGTGTTTCCCCCTGTTAGTTCTAAAAAATATTATCTAATAATGGGTCACTCTAACATATGGTGATCTCAATGAAATAATTATTTTTAATTTTTCCAGAGGCAATACAAGCTGAAAAAATTACTCTCATAGTCAATCCAATACATATTTTCCTATAGATGAATACCATCTTCAGAAACTCTTAGGTACCTATAATCATAATTCCCAAACCCTAATTAGTTTTTATGTAATATTATCTGACCCACTATGGGCTACCAACTAATTATTAAGAATGATTATTATTGGGTAAATATGTAAAAGTGACCAATATTATAACACTGATAAAAACGACTTCCATCAATGACTCAAAAAAATTCAACAACTACAAATTATTGGAAGAAAGAGGAAAATCATCTGTAATTTTCTCATCCTGATTTAACCTCTACACTCAAGTTTTCTATCATCATGTCCCATTTTATATTTTAATGAAATATGAGATAAGTATTAGAGAATATTTGGATTATATTACATTTTAAAGAGAAATAAAATCATTATTGACTGCTATATTGGGTATGTAACACCATACATATACACCATAACAATTTATTATAGATCAATGTTATCTAACATGTTATCGTTTTCGAAAAAATAGATTCCCATGATATAATAACTATTTTAGTTCTCCTAGTAAAATAATTAACCCCATGAACCCTATAAGAATATTTATTTAATGTTCCCAAAATAATCATCACTTTTTCTGATAAATCATAATAATGTCCCTATGAAAAAAACACTTTCATAACCCTAAGGAATGACTTAACCTACTAGATCCCAACTATGTATAGTGGTAAGCTCAAAGTACCACCCCAAACCAACATATTGTTGGTCAATGATCAATGACAATCCCCAACTAGGAGATCACACACTATAGAATCTTGTATCCTATAAATATTAACAACATTAATTTATATAGAGTACATAATAATGAAAAATAAGAAAAATAAAATATATATTAATAACTAAATAGTATATAACATAGTCATGTGAAAACAAAATAGACGTACAATGTAACATTATTAATTACACATGATCTATACATTTTAAAACCCTCTAAATTTGGTAGGTACAAATATATAGAATGATATGGACTACAATATGTACACAAATAATGATCTCTGTATATTACTATCATCTTCTCCACCATGAAACATTTTGGACCAACATGATTTAGAATGTATCACTTTGTGTTGTTTTTGTATAAGCCACTATAATGACACATTAATCATGAATTTAAAAACATATACATAATATTGGTTGGAAAAATATGTTTGGGGAAATACTAGTGTTGGTGTGAGTATAGTAGTACAATGAAATATTCCCTCAAAAAATAATGTACAAACAAAAAAACCATTTATCTCAAACTCTTAGTGTGAGGGTAGGACATTGATGAACATAAGAATAATTATTCTGAACATATTCAACAACTAGAATTTTCATGACCATAGAAGAGTCCAAAAAAATATTTCTCTAATACAAAATTTCCCTTAATATAATGAACAAATACATATTCTTGTAGTATTTAAATTTCAATTTAGTAAATTTGGTGTACCACAACAAAAGGACTCAATCAAAGTAATACAATGGGAGCCTTAAGAGTCATGTCAAGAATGAAATCTATTCACCATTAGTATCAGCACCAATCAAGGATCATGATAAGTTATGAAGGGTGTTCCCGATCCCCATGGGATGGAAACAGTTCCTGGGTATCATAGATAATTTTTTGGGAACAATTTACCTGAGTATGGATACATAAAATAGAAAAAAAAAATCGATAAAATGAATCTAAAAATTAATGCCTGATAAGACATAAAAAATCAAGAACTGAATAAATAGGTACAAACATATAACAAGAGGTCCAAACATATTTAAAAATAGTGTCAAACAATCTCCATGTACTCCACTAGGAAAGTGGTCATCACCTAGAAGCCGTCTCCACAGCACTGCACCATGGACGGGGACTATGAACCTGAACCACCATCACCCATGGTTTTACCGTTACATGTGTCAATCATAATATTGTCTACAAAAACCGAAGGGGTTGAAGTAGGGGTTGAGCCTGATCCAAATATAATAACACTGTGATATTATATATAGTAAACAATTCAAGATAAAAAGCATGTATCTTTTTTTAAATAAGAAGTTGTGGAAATAATTAATAAAGAATAAAACATTAGAATGTAAGCAGTTTTCCAAGAGAATTTTACAAGAATGAAAAAATTTGTGTAAAACATGTTTGATACTGTATTTTCACAAAAAACAACACCATATTCTAATGACAATTACAAAAGGTTCAATTAATACCAATCTAAGGAACACGCCTAGGAACAAGTTAGTAACAGGACTCATGTAACCTCGCACATCGGTGTAAAGTAACAACAAGAAAATTCATTCCCATCCACGGCCCACTAGTATGGAATATACCCATAACCTCATGGTCCTCAATCATAATTAATATAGTTTATTAGTGTTTTAAATATCCATTTTTCTCAGTGAAGCAGGGATACCACTACTCCAGATTAATAGCATAATAGTACATTTTTCCCTACTAGATACTCGGGCTTCCCCATCTACTCTCAAACCATTATGTCATGATAACCAAAGCCATTATCAAATAAAAACATCATTTTTGGTCATAATTAAATCTACAAATTAGCTACACATGCTTTTCAACTCATATACCACTCAATGGAACGTTATGAATTTCACTGAAATAACATCACAAAAATTAACAATGTTTTGTAGGAAAAATCCCTTAAAAACATCTTCAAAAATCACGTGCATACCTATATTCACCAAACCAAAATATTCATCACCCAAAACATTTCCATAAACCCATTACATTCATTATAAAACAAACCCAATTAGAATAACATAAAATAGACATGTAAAACACCCAATAGAAGACGAAATTTGTACCTAAAAATCATTTTCATAACAATGTCACTAAAACCATATTACATAGTAAATATACGTATGGATAATTGGGATAAAAATAGGAATTAAAAAAACTAACTCATCTTTCATTATGTAAAAATTCAACTACACCACCACCGCCCAACAACAGACATAGATCAAGCTGAAAACCATATGAATAAACCAAGAAACCCTAGATAAAACCATAGGTCTGAAACCATAAATGATTGAAAATATAAAATTTAATAAGAAATTGATGAAAACCTAAGAAAATGGAAGAAATCCTAATATAATGGGATGAATAAAGATGGAGACCCGCATATTTGTGGCATCTTCATGAGTTCACCCCAAATACCCTTGTATCTGAATTTCCAAATTTCCAAAAATGCATGTGAGGTTTGAATATTTCCTATAAGGTATCGTGATAAATTAAATGGGGGTGAAATAGTTGAAATTGACCGAGTTATGAATTAATCATGCTACATCATCAAATATCGATGATTTGAGAATGTATGAGACGTTCTAAACTAATTCGTGATTCAAATGATCTCTAAAAAGGGAAGAAGATAATGGGTAAGAGTCTAGGGTCAGTGGGCTTGTGGGAAAGTAAGAATCACCAAAAATGAATAAATATGGTATAAGATATTATGTAAATAATTAAAAAAAACTTGAAATGGGCCTACAAGATGGCACAATTCCTTAAATAAAAACCAAAATCCACCATGATTATAGATTCCTAAAGGATTAAAATAGATACGGTGGTGTTTATAGGTAAAAATAGGCCATGATGGTAGTGGAATGGTTGAAATTTTTATAAAACTAAAATTGTTATAAAAGAAACAAAATTGGATTTTAAATCTAGAAATTGGCTCACGGTTCAACCCAAATCATTAAACCTCACACATTCCTCCAAAAAGGAATGGAAAACCCACCGAAACCCAGAAATAATGGAAATTAATTGAATTTTACCTATAAAAAACTCATGGATGTGATAATTATTCCCACCATAATAGACATTCCACCACAGAAAGCTGACCTGGATATAGATCAGAAAACAAGAATGGGTGCTCCATCTCAACCCAAAACTTATACACCCATGTTTTGTGGTCATCATTCCCTTGCTACCAATGAACATGAACCAGTGTAATAGACATTCCTCGAAGGAACATATCTTGGGAATCAAATATTTTCATCAGCCACTCAGAAATAGACAAATCGGGCTCTATATATAACAGCTCCCAAATCATTATATGGGATGGATTTGGGTTGTATTTCCTCAACTGGGAGACATGAAAGATGTTATGGATGGATGTCTACTGAGAAGGTAAGACCAACCAGTATTCCACCTATCCAAATTGATCGGTGATCTTAAAAGGTATGAAATACCACAAAACCAGCATCCCTTTCTTTCCCAATCAACAATGGCCCAGAGGAAGGGCCACATTCATGTATAACCTATCACCCACAAAAAAACATTAGTTCTCTACAACTATTGTCAGTATATGATTTATGGGGACTCTAATCTATCAAAAATTATTTCCTTATCAACATGACCTTTTAAGAAATTTCTTGCACCAGACTCAACCCAAGTATTGAGGTCTCACTTATCTCAGCCCTACATAGGGGGGGCCGACATGTCTGACCATAGAGCACCTCAAAATTAGTCACTTGAATCAATGATTGGTATCTATTATTATAGTAAAACTCAACAGATCCCAATAGGCTATCGTAGGAAAATCCAATGCCCAAAAAACATGCACATATCATCCCTACAAAATCAAATTCGCTCGCTCGATCTGACCATCTGTTTGAGGATGTCATGTCGTGCTCATCATAATATGAGACCCCACGTCCTAATGATGGCCTTCCCAAAACTGAGAAGTGAAACTTGATTATCTATATGAGACACATGCTGATGGAATAACATGGATCCTTACCACCTTCTAATGATACAAATGACTCAACCCATCCACTTTTGTTGTATCTATGATCAGAATGAATTGGGATGATTTGTTTAGATGATAAATCACCACCCAAATGGAACTATTACCCCCAAGAGTACGAGGCAAGCCCAAAATGAAGTCATTGGTGGAATCGTCTTACTTCTAGGTATGAATGGGTAATGGCTAGAGCAAACTATAGGGCCTTTGATGATCTAATTTCACATGTCGGCATGTGTATCATCTCAACAAGAATTTTGGGATGTCGTGACTCATATCATCCAACCATAATTAACAATGAAAATAATAATACATCTTGGTGGAAGAAAGATGGAAAACCCACAGATACTGGTGGCTATCCTACATAACCACCTTTCACAGAGATAACAAAACTATTGAACGACCCTTGTAGCATTGGATGTCCTCAGGGGATGACGACCAATCACAAGACGTATACCAAACCATGAAGAATATTCTTTGACCACTGACAATGCTCATCATTAGGCTATTAATGCTAAATTAGCTCCACTGGAGAAGGAGTCAAATGAAATCATGCAAAGAATGCTCCCACATTTTTCTCTTTGGTCTCCACATACATCGAAGCAAAGAGTGTCATCAGAGTCCACTCAACATTGGACATCCTCCATTCCAGCACATAGACTCTTCTCCTAAAGGTGTAAGCCACCACATATCCCATGACATGGTTATACACAATGTTAATGGAAAATCCCTACAAGAACTCGATCCAACGATCTTGCCTCATGATGAGGTCGTTCAATGAGAAGTTACCGGCCATGATATTGGGAATAGAGTAGACGGAAAAATGTCTCCCCAAATATGTAATGACTCCATGACATCAAAGCATGCATCAATGATTATAACTCTATTTCATGGGTCGTGTAATTATTTTCATGTCGTCGGAGTGGGCGAGAGATATACACAACCACATGATCATCCTACATAAGCACTCACCAAAGAACTATACCTGATCAATCACAATACACCACATACCTCTTTATATCCTATTGAAAAATCAAAACAACGGTGGTAGTCCACCCCTGCATCAGCTCTTCAGAGGATGCCTGACATTCTAGGCCTCATTAAAATTTCACCCAATATTGAGTGATTGTGGACTTTGGGGAAGCAGGAAAAGAGAAATCTGAAACAAACCACATGTAAAAACTAGACAGACCGAGGTAATATATCATCTTGAAAACGTTATTCATATCATTCTTTGACATAACAACAAATATCTTCTCAGGGTCCACCTAAACCATGTGCTATAAGATCACATGACCTAGAAATTTCACTTTACTGCTCCAGAAAGTGAATTCAGACAACTTTACATTAATGTGTTGTTCTCTGAAGGTTCATAGAATGATCCAAAAGTGACTCTCATATTCCCCTTCATATACCAAATAAATTTGGATGTCATACACAAATATCACAAAAAAAAATAATTGAGATACTGACAGAACACCATGTTCACGAGTTCCATAAAGACCGATGGATCATTGGTCCATCCACAGGGCATGAACAAGCAAAATAAGTGGTTGTGCCAGTTTCAAAAGGTTGTCTTCGGGATTTCTACCTCATTCACCATGAGTTGATGATATCATGAACACGTGACTATTTTATAATACCACCTTTCATCCTTCAACAAATCAAACAAGTCATATTTTAGGGTCAAAATATATTTTTTCATTATTGTAACCTTATTCAACATTCGGTAGTCAATGTACAACTAGAGGCATCTGTTATCCATTTTTGTGAACAAAAATGGAGCAGAACATTGAGATATGATCTGGTGAATGAATCATATGGATTATAAATCTTCCAACTGTATCTTTAATTCCCTCATCTCAGTTGAGGCCATGTGGTATGATGGAAGAGATATTAGTTGTGTTAACTGCACCAGATCTATTGGGAACTCCACATCTCGCTCTAGGGGAATACCTGAAAAATAATCTGGATATACCTCCAGAACGTCATCAACATCTTAATGTGGTCCACCATTAGATTTAAGACCATTATCCAATTTAGTGTGCGCTGATAACTAAAAAAAATATCCCAACTCTGGGAATGGAGTTCCCTTATGAACTGGATGAGGATCCCATTCCCCATGAAAAAACTGACGAATCACATCAGGTTTTGGGAATATCACTAGCCACTAATAGATGTCGATTTGTGCCTGGATATGTACTAGTCAGAACATGAAAATTATTATGCCTAATAAATGCATATCTAAGGCCAAGATGTCAAACTCTAACTCAACCCCTCTCACAGAAAGCACACACAATGAGCACCTGAGAAAATTATCCTTCATCTTTCCCAATTGTGTCACCAACTACATCAAAAAAGATAACAACTCGGTTGGAAATTTAAGCATGTTTGTAAAATAGGATGAAATGAATGAAAAAGAGGCACCAAATTAAAAAGGTTGTTAAAATATAGAATATGTGACAAAAACGGAACCTCTAATTGTCGATGGTCATGCCTCTCATCCTACTGCTGCCTGGTCCACTACAAGGAGATGTTTGTTCTAAAATTGAGGAGGACCGCTAGTCTATTGCTGTGACCTAAACTAGCATTTCCCGAATGATGATCCAACCATACCACCACGATTACCAAATCAAGGTCCCCCCATCCTTGAAGTCTCTAACTAATCTGGTAATCCTATTGAACCAACGATACTTCCCCACTCTGAATTGGACATGCCACCCCAAAAAATAGATAAAGTGACCCATTCCTATAAATTTATAATAGGGCAACAGAGGAAAAGATAATGCCTTTAGGATTTTCCACAGCCTCCCACACTGGTGTCACATGAAATATCTTTAATTAGAATCCATATATGAAATATTCTTGGATGAGTGGCATGAACTATCAACTCCCCTCTTCCCCTCTTACTCTCGCTTCCATTTCTTATCCAAAGAGATACCATTGCCGACTACTGATATAGTGCCAGAGAATCTAGCCCTCCATTTTCAGTCAATCTCCACCATACATCACAGGCCAACCACTCATCATAGGTACTCAGTTTAAACAAGAACACATGGGAGTATTTATCATTTTTTATGCCTTGGTCAAACCTCTAGGCCTTTTTCTACAGAGAGAAGATTTCATGAGCATAAGTAACTATATCAGTGAAACAGTTGGCATAATCCATCAAAGAAGGATCCCCTTGATCACGATCCATGATCTTTTGGGATCTAGCATCTTCAAAGACTTCAAGGAAGTAATGTTCATTGAAGACAGCCCTGAAAACTCCCCAGTGTATGTTCTCATTCATTCACGTTTGAAGTAATAATTCCCACCACCTGCAGTTGGGACCCTCCAATAAAAAAAGGCTCATTCAACCCTGACCTCTTCAGATGTTTCCTGAAACTCAAACGTCTGATCGATCTTTTTAATCAATTCCATTTCTTCTTGGGATTCAATGTAACCTTGGAAAGTATGAGGTATTTTTTCCAGAACTCATTGGCCTTTGAATTCCTATGAATAGTCTCATCCTCTTTAACATAATATGTAAGAGGATTTGGTTCATTCCCTAGAGCATGTACATCCCATACCACATCCTCTACACGCCTCTAATCAGGGGGTGAGGGAGAACTCTCACCGGCTTCCTCTAGTGTGTCTATGGGAGCATTCTAGGTAGGCATGTTGATACATAAATGAAAAAAACACACTGATAAAAATCAGTAAAAAAATCCTGATAATTAATTAACAACATCAACTTTATATAATCCAAACATAGTACAATGATAAAATAAACAAAAAACACACCCTCCCCAGAGGTCCACATGTAGTATGCATCCCACGCGTATATCTTATAAGTGATGTAAAACAAATTATTCCAATGTCCCATGGTGACTTGAGGTCTTCCAATATTGTTGATTCTCCTTTCTGTCATAGAGTCTAACGAATTGGAAACAGAAAACCCATGATTGCAAAGTGATTCAACCTTTCATGAAACAACAATAATTGACAAAGGAATGAACAAAGATTCAAACGCACTTGGGTAGCGCAAGTTCTACCAAGGTCGCGCAAGTATACTTGCGTGTCGCCAAATGGTCACGCATGTGACTTGCACGCCCTCTATGATTTTCGCCCAGGGTCCTCACTAGCCTATAAATACCCCCGGTGGGCCCCCCATTAATGAAAAAAATTCCAAATACTCAGATTTGAACTCTTGGTGCCCTAGTCTCTTCTCGAACCTTCCAAACACTTCTATGGAAATTTATTGCCTATAATGGAAAATATAAAGAGAGGGAGTAAGGCCTAAGTGTTGAAACTCATCAACACATGCACGCCTATGTGGCCAGCCCTTAAGGGAAATGACCACACTTGTGTGACGCCTTACCCCTTCAACAAAACGTGTGCGCCTCTTTTCTGAAAGCCTCTAGGGATAGTACTAAAGGCTTGATCCAAGACTCACCCAAGTAATACCTTAAGGGTGGACTGTCGCGCAAGTACCCATTTGTCGTGCAGGTATACCTGTGTGACCAGCACTTGTGCGCCAACGCATGACTTACGCGCCCCCCTCTTTTGGGGTGCCCTTTCTACCCATTCCACAACTCCCATGCCTATACACCTATCATATTCAAGATTCATCATTCAAAACCCTCTTTGATGCCATTTTCATCAGAATGGTTCCCTTGTTGGCTTCCTTATCTGAATGAAATTCTGAGGAACATATCTAAAAACTTTGTGATTTACGTATCTTTATGTCACTAAGGTTAGTGTTTTCATTCATTAAACCTCATTCTTTATGATGTGATAATCCTTAACCTGGCCCTCTTTTTCAGGAGTATGACCCAGTCCAAATTCCCTTTAATTTTTCATCGTCCTTAGGATTAAGCCCCTAGTCCCCAAAACTTTGTATCCTCCATAGGAGAAAGCCGTAGTCATAATTCCCCTATCCTGGGCATCGTCCTTAATGAGTAAGACCTAGTCATAAATCCCTTAACCCTGGAATCCCCCTCAAGAGTAAGCCCCAATCTCAAAGTCCCCAAATTTGGGAATCCTCTTTAGTAGTAATCCCCAAGTCCCTTAATTCAAAAAATCCTTTAACATGGGCCTCCTCCTTAGGAGTATGCCACCGTTTTCAAATTCATTTAACCTAGGCCTCCTTCTCATGAGTAATCCCCAGGCTTAATTTCTCTTAACCAGTCTTAATTTACTTTTGATACGGGCTTCCTTCTCAAGAATAAAACCCAATCATAATCCCCTTATACTTTGGGCATGTTTCTCTGGAGTAAGCCCCAAGTTAGAGTATCGAAATCTCCATAAAAACACAAATACCTTTATGGACCATGTTCCTAGACTTCTTCTCTAAAATAATTCCTTCTCTTTATCTATTTGGGAACTCATACATACATAAGCCCCATATCATTTCTTATTATTTCATTTTTTAGGGCACAATTGTCTGGTTTTACGAATACCTCTTTTTTCTCACACAAGGCATGACTCAAGTGAGCTTAGAGTGTAAAAATAATTATGAAATATTTCTTTGAGCCATCAATCATATATAAACATCATACCCCCTTACTCAAACAACGTGGGTTCTAATTCCTTTTCTAAATAAAGGATACATAGGTATCCCATCTGAGGGTATGATTCCAACTCTAAAATAATCCACTTCTTTATGAATGACAATTAACTTCAAGTGCCCCTCTGAGTGTCTTTAAAACCAGTACGGTCACCATAATGACCAAGAGACTTTTTTATAATGTATTAAAGGATACCATTGACAAGAATCTATAACAAATACAGATGATTCCTTATCGATGAATACCTCAAATACATATAAATGATTCTCTAAATTTCCAACATATCGATCATTGGATTTCATACTTAAATGAAAGATCTTTCTCATACTTGGTAGTTTAATAAGGATTCACGAACATAACGTAAATCTCTAAAGAGAGTCTCGGAGTAGAAAATAATTCCCCTCTAAAAGGTGTTATGAGTCTGACCTCCCATCTTCTCGACCAATTCAAATTCTTAAGCCTTATCATTTCACAACTAATGAGCACCTACCTTTGGAAATTAGGTCGATAAGGATATAGAATCATTGGATGATTCCAGCTCTATGAACAAACCCGTTAGAAACCGCTTGGAATGATTGAACCTTAAACCAATATTGTCATCCCCAATTCCATAGGAAACAAAAAATGGTGAACCTGACGTGAATCCTTAACTAAGTTAAAGTGATGTTTTACCTATTTGTTAGGCCCCTATTTAAACTCAATGAGAGGTCCAACAAGACAATCAATAACATATGTGCTTATCAATGAGATGTAGTGTCCGGACTTATCTTGATTACATCTGTTATATCAAACATTCCCCTTTTTCCAAGATCATCTGTGTTACAGAAATTGCTTCTCTTAAGTTCACTCCCATGAATACTTCTGCTGTGAATACATCTACTAGGAAGGCCTCTGCTGCTACTCCTGCTGGATCGTCATCCGCTCTGAGGAAGATATCACATAATCAGCGTCTTCAACATTGGGTATCAAATGCACTGGTTAAGGAGTACCATCAAAATGGTTCTATTCTGACATTGGAGGCCGCTCGACAAGCCCTCCAAGTCTATAATTCACCCTGGTTGTCTGGAAAGCGACGATCAGCTATCAAGAAGCAGGTGGTACCAACCGCCGTCTCCAGCCGTTTCAGGTTGTTATCCCTAGAACACAATAACCATTTACTCACATATATTGGGGAGGTAAATGAACAGGTCCCTCAAGGCCTCAATTCAAGAATACATGAGTCCTTCCTAAGGACTCCAGTCAACAATCGCTGCCAGAATCGTGTGGCAGTGCGCCCTCAACATGATGAGGTTTTCATCTCCAGGCATTCGGCTCCGTTTTCTCGAACTTGAGAAAGAAAGATGAACCTCCAGAGGAAAATTATGGTCAATCGTGAGCAGTTTCTCATCTCTTCCATCTCCAGAGAAGTCCACTAATCTAAATTGGTGGCAGGGAATGAGCGGGCATACACACCCTTCCGTTTTAATTCCGCTGTCCGGCAGACTCGTCTAGTAGAAGCATGCCAATCCCACCAGGAATTTCCGGCGGAGTACTATAGACAGGAGCATACACCTTTTTATAAATCTTCATCTAGTCAGCAGGCTCATCTGACTACATACGATGGATCCCGCCAACCCAGTGTGTTGATAACTGGTAACCAGGCACATACACCTTCTTACACTCATCAATCCTACCTGCAGCCTCATCTTCCAGTTTTGAAGGAAGCTCGTCATCCACATTCGGCGGTGTGAAATCATCAGGCACAAAAACCAGCTAGTATTGATCAAGCATACCAACAGTCTTGTTTTGTAACATTCGAAGAAGTCAGTCAGAAAGCTTCAGCGACAAACATTAGGTAGACTCAACTCTCTTCCCCCACACATGAGTACTGTCAGGATTCACTGACAGAAAAAGGAGGACAGGAGCAGGACCACACACCTACTCCAAGCACAGAGTGGATTTATATCCCCGTTCTGGCAGTTGAAGTCACCAAGCACATTATGTCAATGGTGAAAGAGAATAATCAAATCCCTGCTCATATTCAGGATGCCCTCCAGGATATTATGACATCTTCAGCAGCATCTCAGGGAAAGACACATAAATCTATCCCTAACAGTGGAGTGACACATCAACAGTTCACTCTGGAACAGACACACACCTCTATTCCCGTCCAAGATGGTTGTGGGGAATACTCCCACATATCATAAGGACAATCAAATCAGGCAGATACACCTGATTTGAGTGGAGATAATGAGCCTAATCAGATCACTTCTCTTGATCAGGAATATTCACCTGCCCATAATGACCACTTTCATCAACAAGTGGTTCCTTAATTGAGTAGGAAGGCGTCTAAAAAGAAGACCCACCCAAGACAGTCAAGAAATCGTGGGCCAATTTGTAATAAGGACTTTCTCGATGCTAGAGTTCTTGAAGCCCTTAGACAATTATCTATTGGAATTAGATATTCTAATCCCCCATTTCCAAATTATGGGAACATTAATTCTGAATGTCTTCATTAGACACTTCCTCATTAAGGCTTGATTCGTGATAGTTTAGTCGATATAGATGTTTTGTCTTCAGATGAGAGCTACAGGAACCATTTGTGTGGCCAGAAGACCAAGGAGAAAAATGTTTCATCATTTGTTGTAACCCACTATGGTGGTCCTCCCTATGATGATGAATTTAAATGTGGAATTCCTCTTCACATTTACAATGCACATTTCCAGAAAAATGCTCCAATGGAAAATGTTGTGATGAGAAATAATTCTTATCTTGAGGGACTTGCAAATATGAAGCCGGTCATGTCTGATGATTCACCACTAGAATGTGAAATAAATTCTCAATCAGAAGATATCTAAGGGTGTAGGACATTCTATGAACCACCATTGGGTCGTTCATCTTCTAGTTTTATTTTTGAATTCTCTACCGATCTTGTTGAATCTGACGAAGCAACAAGGAACCACCAACTCTAGTCTAATCAGGTAGAAGAATAATCCTCAAATGATAAATAGGGTGTACTGAATATGAGAAAACAGCTGGAAAAAGGTGAATTTCCAGTGATGTTTTGGCCTTCGGCTAACTGTCAGTATGACATTCCAGAGATGTTGATGGATGATGGAATTCCTGATATTCGTCTCTACATATGGAAAACTCTTTGTTAGTAGAAAAGGAAAATATTATCTTATGATTAATATGAAAATCATATCAAGATAATAGAAGGGTTACATCACCAAATTGACTTGAATTCTCTCTCATTTTCTCGATATCTGAAATCTGAAAAGCAGCAGATAGCCCTTCAGCGTTCATCCCTTGGCGCACTAATCAGATTTTATGAGTTAATTGCGAAGGCCCCATCTAGTATTCATATCCGGGGATGCGGTGTTCATAGAGAACTACATTTCATTGTACACTCTAGTTAGAAAATCCCAAAGAAAATGGTCTCATGCAATATTATTTCCCATGGCCGGCCACAATAAATTTCCTTTGTTTATAATCAATGGTTTTCTCAAGAACATGCTTCTACTAGTTCTTCTCAACATCAAGAATACAGAGATCAAGTTTTTGAATTACTCCGGCATCAAGAAAACGAGAATATTGAATAGGCCTTTCGTTTGGAGCATGCACATCATCAACTGACAGAAGTGTCACAAATCATCCAACGGTATTTTGATCCGGGTGATAAAAGTAGATGCAGGTTGATGCATCAAGCCTATTTCCGGATTATAGTCTGAATGATTTTGAGAGATTTCAATAAAGTCTTAGATATATCATGTCAAGAACCACCCCATCTTGGAAGACTGGGGGCAATTTTAACCCGAACTCTAGAATCAACAAATAGGATTCAAGGAGTTGACCAGGAATAGCAGGAACAGCCCTATTCCAGAGGACTTGGGACTTTTTCAAATCCTCAATAACATCCTCAATGAAATTCAGTCTTCTCTCAGTCAGAGAAGAATCCCAAAGGGGATCGGAGAGCCAAATTATCAGGAGATTCCACCCAAATTACCATTCGTCAATAAGTTCCTGAGGGATCAAATCGACACAAGGTAATATATCATCAGGGACATGGAAGAAGACATTATCGTAGAAATGCTGATCGATGTGATGAAATTCATTATGCATCAATTAATGTGATTAATGGCATTGTTGCTGATCCACTAGATAAGTCTCGCTCAAAGGGATCAGATGAAGAAATTCATGCTCAAGAAGTTGTACGCATAGACACAAATGAAGAATATGTGCCTACACGAAATCAAAGGCTTACCCAGAATCTGGGTGTTCTTCATGTAACCCACTTCCCCATATCTGATTGGGATCCAACAAAGGAATGGGAAAGAATCAGGTTACATACCCTTCCTCTGGAGAAGGCCAATCACTATCATTAGAGCAAATATTTTTAAAACAGGAGGAAGAAATGAAATAATTGAGGAGGATACATGAAGAACTACTTCAGATTAGTCTTCCTCTTAAGCATATTGGAGTCAGTCAGTACACCCTCACAATTATAATCCTATGGGTCAGGTGCAACAATAATCGGTGGTGCTGCCATTGGTTGCAGTACCAGCTGCCACATCTGCCCAAGCTCCAGTCATTGCACCTATTCGGGTCGAAGCTCAAACAGATGTTTCTCAAAAGTTAATAACTACTTTTGAGTCATTAATAGCTCGGTTGGAGGCTATAGAGGGAAAGTGTGCTCAAATTAAGCCAGAAAAGAGAGCTTACCCTGAATGGGTTGATGCAATTCCTCCCCCTTCAAATTTTGTATGTACCACATTCCCAATCATTAATGGTTTGGGAGACCCAGAGAAACACAGAACACATTTTGTTCCTCGTTGTGATCCTATGATGGGATCCCTTTCAGCAACAAGACGCAGTTAAGCTCAGGTGTTTTGTACAGTCATTACAAGGGCCTTCCTTTGTGTGGTACACAAGCCTGCAATCCCGTTCAATTACTGGTTGTGAGGATCTTCATCATAAATTCCTTCTTCAGTTCAGCACAAAATTGCCAAAGACAATAGTTTTTGATCTTACAAACTGTATGAAAAAGGATAATGAAAGGGTTACAGATTTCATTCCTCGCTGGGAGGGATTAACTTATTCTCTGAGCTTAGCACTCCCTTAAGAGTAATTGTTGCTAATCTGTATGGAAAATATGTGCGATGAGTAACACACGCTGTTGATCCCCATAAAATACATATGAGGGTTTTGAGACCTTACATTGATCACTCAAAAGATTGATGATTCTCTTGTGAAGACTAAGGATAAAACACATGTAATTCCATTAGCTATAGGAAGAAGAATGGTTAAGGAAGAGACTGCTACATTTATGCTTAAACAAGTACCTATACCTTCTTCTACTTCAAGGCCTTCATCGCCTCGAAGGTCTCCCACTCCTGAGTGCCAAAAACAGAGTCTGTTTCATCAATATGATCAAAGAGATTAAAGGCGGAAACAATTTGAGGATTTTAATAGTAAAGTTTACTCTTTCCAAAATGAACAAGCTTCTAGCTACATAATTTCGGCTCAAAAAAATAATTTTATCCAATTTCCAAGTCCCAAGATGCCGAACAAGGATGGATATGAGGACCGTTCCAATTATTTCCCATTTCATCAGATGTTGGGGCAGCCTATCTTGTAGTGTTTTTTCTTCAAGGACCTCCTTCAAAAAATGGTCGACTTGGGAAAAGTCAAACTGAAATGTTCTTCATCTCAAGTAGCATGTGTTACTTCTACAGATCCAAAGGAGGAAGGCGAGTGGCGAGATGTTAAGAACAAAAATGCACAAAAAATATGATGATTGGATGGTCAGATAAATGACCAAAAAAACTCATGCTATTTTGCGAACACAACTGAAGAAATCAATTGTGTCTCCTTCCATGAATGCAAAAGGAAAACCCTCTTCATCAGAGAGAAAATCCTCAAAGAAACAGCATAATTCAATGAATGAAGAGAAATCAGAAGAAGATGAAATCATTTCAAAGCCAATGTTGTCTTTGACTCTGGAAGATTTTGTGCCATCTACTTCGATGCCACGGGCACCTTCCCACCAAACAGAACAACCTAAATTGGTTAGTAAGGAAGAGTCTTCATCAGATGAAGAGTTAATCTTCGGTTCTATTAACATGATTCACTTAACAGATCCTTATGCCAATCACAATTTCTATCTCGATGAAACAGGGTTCCTTGTATCAAACAGAGGAATTAGAGGGAGTTCCAGAGGCTCAGGATATAGGGGAAGACGTGGATCTTTCAAAGATCACTATTCCAATTCTACGCCTGCTAGAACTGTGTATACGGAAGAAACTCGTGGCGGAGTCCTTCAACGAGCTCAATAAGAAGAAGAAAGTTCTTCCACACAACGCAGATTCTATCCTGGCACAGTTAATCTGGAGGATCGGTTGGAATTTACACCTTCTTCCTCTCATCAAGAAAATAGACTTATTCAGTCTAATCGTCCAAAACCAGGAGTATTATCAACTCCTACCCCGATAAAAGATACATCAACTTCCAAAGCATCAACTTCCAAGGCAGCTGCTAAACCACATGTTCCTGTTGGGAAATGCATACATTTGGATCAAAAGTATGATGTGTTGAAACACCTGGCCCATGTACCAGCCATGTTATTAATTTTGGATGCTTTGAATTTATCAAAGGATCTTTGGGAGGCACTCATTGAGGCTTTTTCAATACCTCAGGAGTTTGAAACTGATATTGTTGCAGTTAAAGGCTACCATGTAGAGAATAATCCTACAGAATTCCATGCAGTGATATCGTTCAAAAATAAAGAAGAATATGATGTCGTGCATGGACATATTAGACCATTGTATTTATCTAGCAAGGTCAATGGTGTAGTCATACTATGAGCTTTCATTCATAATGGTTTTGGATTCAATCTCATCCCCATTCGTACACTTCTTCGATTGGGCCTCACAGAATATTATTTATCTCCTTCTACTATGTTGTTACAAGGATATGATAAAAATCAAAAAGAACCATTGTACGAGATTACACTCAAAACACATTTTGGAGATCTTGTATCTAATTCAGATTTCATGATTGTTTATCAAGACTCAGCCTTCAACAACTTTCTTGGAAGACCCTGGCTTCATCAACATGCGACTATCCCTTCATCATACCTTCAATGTCTCAAGTATTGTTTTGATGGTCAAGATGGGACATTGTATGGTGATAAGGCCTCATTCAAGACATATGAATCTCAATACTTTGAGGCAGAATTCTATCACATTAAGGGAAAGTAGAAATCCACAACAAGGGAGATTACCAAATTTAATTCTCCATATAGTTTGGAAAAGATTCCTGTAAATCAATTTACACATGCGAGTACAGATTATGTGTTGAATATCAGTTAAATTCATAGAATAGACCCAAATATAAATACCCTAATGGAAACGTACATATTGTCAATTACGACAATCAAGCCAAACCGCAAGAGAGAACTATTTGATACACCAAGAAATGATGAATCCTCAAATGGGGATGTCTTCATTTCATCTTCTAATATCTAGCAAGTCTGTACTTCGCCAACCAGGCCAGAAGAAGTTATAGAAATGCTAGGGGAGAATGATGATGTCGATTCTCAATCCACCATCTCCTATTTATTACCCAAGGAAGACCCTTCATCATCAATATAGTCAGAAATGGAAGTCTCTTCATCAAGATGTTCAAATTTTAACATCACTTTTGATCATGAAAATTCTAATTCATCATCTTCTATGAAAGTATAAATAGAAGAAGTAACACATTTTAAATAAGAAGAGAAAGATCTATGGGATTCTCCTTCATCATTTGAAGAGGGTATCTCTACTACCATGGATGAACTCAGAGAAATAGATCTGGGTACAAAAGAAGATCTATGCACTTATTTAATTAGTGCGGCCATGAAATTTGAAGAGCATGAAATGAATATTTCATTTTTTAAGGAAAATCGAGATAAATTTTCTTCGGAACTATACAGAGATGACATGCCTTGATCCTGATGTTTCTACTATAATTTGGGTTTTCCAGAAGAACATCGAGGATTTTCGCAAGCTCCCAGAAGAACACACCCAATGTATGCTTCCAAAATTGATGCTGATGTGGATAAGATTATCAAAGATAAGTTTGTCAGAGAAGATCAGTATCCCAACTGGTTGGCTAATGTTGTCCCTATGAAGTCAAATAACAGATAAATTTGAGTTTTCATTGATTTTAGAGAGCATAATCGGCATTGTATTAAGGATGATTTTCCAGTTCCGATCACAGAACTCTTAATTGAAGAAACAGATGGCTATAAAACACTTTCATTCGTGGATGGATATTCAGGATATAATAAAATCTGAAGGGATCTAGAAGATGAAGAATCTATAGCCTTCAGATCCCCTCAGGGTGTGTTCCGCTATTAGGTAATGCCCTTTGGCCTAAAGAATGCAGGCACAACATATCAGCCTGCCATGCATCGTATCTCCAAACCCTTTTTACGGAAGTTCATTGAATGTTACGTGGAAGATTTTGTGGTTAAATCCAAACAATGTTCTAACCACTTGGCTGATTTTGAAATCATATTACACAAACTTCGACAACATAATTTGATGATGAACCCCTTAAATTGTTCTTTTGGGGTAACCTCAGGAAAATTTCTCATCTTTGTTGTATGCCATCGTGGTATTAAAGTCGATCCTAAGAAGAAAAATGCAATCCATGGTATGTCACCTCCTAAAAATTTGAAATAATTGATAGGGATTCAAAGAAACTTAGCCTATATTCGGCGTTTTATCTCCAATTTAGCAGGAAAAGGTTTACCCTTCACTATGTTGATTAAAAAGAGAGTTACCTACCAGTGGATTGAAGAATGTCATGAAGCATTCAATATTCTCAAGAAATAACTCTTGAGTCCACTGGTACTTATGCCACCTGTTGAAGGAATACCACTTATCTTTTATGTGATAGCTTTAGAGTGATCACTGGGTGCCTTTCTTGATCAGAACAATGATGTTGGGAATGAAATCAGCCTCTACTATCTCAGTCGGACTATGCTTGAAGCAGAAACTCGATATTCATGTATTGAGAAGTGATTCCTAGAATTAATCTTCACAGTTCAGATGTTGAGACACTACCTACAACATCACAAGGTCCAATTGGTATCTCGTAATAACCCGCTCGAATTCATCCTTAGTCGTCCAACACTTACAGGATGTTTGACAAGGTGGGAAGTTATTTTGCAGCAATTTGATATCCAATATGTGTCTCTAAAGGAAATAAAGAGCCAAGATCTAGCTGATTTCCTTGCTGAAAACCCTTCAATAGGAGATACATATTCAGTTATTGAACTTCCCTATAAATAATTCTTCTTTATTCAAGATACTCTTCAAACATGGGAAATGTACATTTATGGTGCATCCAGAAGTCCAATCAGAAGGAAAATGGAAAACCCTAAATCCAACAATGTTGGGTTTAGAATTGTGGTCATTTCTCCAGAAAAGGTATTGTTACCCTATTCCTTCCCATTTATGGGAGGCGGTACAAATAATGAAGCGGAATACCAAGCTCTCATTGGAGGCTTGGAGTTGGTGCTTCATGCACAAGTGAATAACTTAAAGGTGAAAGGTGATTCAAACCTGGTAACCAAACAAGTCAATGGGGATTATGCCATCAATAAAGAAGAACTAATCCCATTGTATGATTACTTCAGAGAGTTAATTTCATAATTTCCAACAGAACCGACATTTTCTTATGTCCCACGATCACAAAATGCCCAACCTGATGCACTGGCTAATTTAGCCACAGCTCTTGCAGATCCAAATTGGGATAAGACAAGAATCAGTATTTCCCACCGTCATACAGTTTCACCTTATATTCAAACCAGAAAATAGGAAATCGATGAAATTAGTCCCATTCCTGAACCATATGGTCATACTACAGGATGGATGACACCTATCTATGAATACATTCAAAATGGAACACTTCCACCTGATAGAGCTGGGAAAGAAAAATTCAAGATACGTGTGGTGAATTTTACACATTATGATATCCCATATCACCTAGAGAAAATTCTCTACAAGCATGGATTTGATGGAGTTCTCTTCAGATTCATTGATGGTGAACTGACACTGGCTGTCATGAAAGAATTGAATATAGGAGTCTATGGTGCCCACCATTCTGGACATAGACTGTTTGATCAAATTCAATGGTTTGGATACATTTGTCCTTAAATGATACAAGATTGTGTTGATTTCACAAAGAAGTGTCATTCATGCCATGTACATTACAACTTCATTAATCATCCCCCAGAGTTGCTTCATACAACTAAATACTCATGTCCATTTTCCACATGGGGAATGGATGTGGTGGGACCTTACCCTTCAGCTATATCCAACAAGTTTATGTATATTCTTATTACTACTGACTTCTTTTACAAATGGGTAGAGGCAATACCACTAAATGAATATAGTTCTAAAATCATTGTTACCTTCATCTAGTCTAACATCATTACCAGATTTGGTGTCCCTCATACCATATTGACGGACAATGGAACCAACATCTGTTCATCCAATGTGAGAAATTTGTATCAAGAATACAACATCAAATCTAGTCATTCATCTCAGTATCATGCAGTGGCCAATGGTCAGATAGAATCCTTTAACAAGACTCTTTCAAACATAATGCAATAGATGGTGGGGGGATAAATATAATAAGTCATGGACTGGTAAAATCATTCATGCTTTATGGGATTATCGGACTACCACCTGCACTACAACACAGTCAACTCCATCTTCATTTCTATATAGAACAAAATTAGTCTTTCCAATTGAGGTTCAATTACCTTCAGTTATCATAGCAATTTGTGATCAATCATCTACCGATGCACAATCTCAAATGAAATTTAATGTATTAAAATGGTTAGATGAGAAAAAATTGTGCACCCTACACCACTTGGAAGTCTACCAGAATCGAATAGCACGAGATTTCAATAAAAATGATCATCTTCGTTCATTCATTCAGGGAGAATTGGTATTATTTCTCAGAACTCCAATGATACGAGGAAAGAAACCTCCCAAACATGAACCAAAATAGGAAGGACCTTACTCAATTCATAAGGTCTATTCAAATGGAGCATATTCTTTAATCTCAATGGATGGAGAACTCATCACTACTTTAATCAATGCCAGATTTTTGAAGAAGAATTTTGTATAAACTGAATATACATTATATTTTGTCCATGAATATGACCTTATACTATTTGAATGCTTCATGTCCAGAAATATGTTAAACTTCACAATTATGGTCCATACATTTGACCTTAAACTATTTCCATGCTTCAAGTCCAACAAGACGTTAAACTGCACCAATATGGTCCATGAATATGACCTTAAACTATTCTCACTTTCGTTCAACAAAACGTTAAACTATATCATTTCATTTCCATCATCCAACATGACGTTAAATTGTGAAAAAACCCTAATTCATACAACATGACGTTAAACTGTGTCCTCTTCTGTCCTTACTGCATGGCTTTAAACTGCGCAGTCCCCCTTTTGTCTAACATGACATTAAACAGTATTGTCCCCATCGTCCTAACTACATGATGCTAAACTGTACATAAATCCTTTAATATGTCACACATGACGTTAAACTGTAATTTGTCCCATTTACATGACACTAAACTGTGCATCCCCAATAATACTCAATGAATGACTTTAAATTTCATTTTCCCTTCATATGTCCTACATGACATTAAATTGTGCATCATTAGGGTTGTTTCTACCACTTGTTTCTCACACCGAGTATGACTCACATGAGTTTAGAGTAAACTTCAACAATAAAACCCTCACTGGGCCTCTAACCACACATAAGTACCAACATCATTTTTTAGGTCGTTGTCCCCAAGAACAACTTGATAACTAATTCATTTTTAAATTGAACTATGCAGACATTGATCTTTTCCTTCTAGACTTGGTATGTAGGCAACCTCCTAAGGATCAAGACCAAAATCAATCCCTTCATGTTGGTTCACTTCCATCTCATATAATGTAGATTAGTGAATCCGCTCCCAGAATCAATATCTTTACATTGGTTCACCTTCGTCCTTGCTATACGACGTTAAACCGTACAACACTTTTGTCTTGTATGACAATAAACTACAAAATTCTTTGATACCCTCAACTAAAAGGGAGTCATTATTTACATTGATCTCTCATCATGTTATATTCCAATGATTATGTGCATACATGGCAATGACTGAGCCTTTTATATTCGGTCAAACCATCATTGCACTAATGTCCCATTTTCACCATTCACTTGTACGAACCAAATCCTTAAAGAGGGTATTTCTAGAACTACGTGGGATTGATTCCCATCATTATGGGATATGTAGGAACATTCGAGTTTCCCTCAAATCCATCACCAATTCTTTTGGGCCTAACCCCAAATTCCACATTCAGTCCACTGGCAAAAAATTACCTTTGAAAACACCCACTGTGTATATCTTATAATGGGTCAAGATCTATGACCTTAGACTAAGATTTCATATTCTCTCATCCTAGATGAAGTTAAACTGTATTTCAAGAACTAAGTATGGCATGATTCCCATCATTATGGGATTCGTAGTGAAGTACAATATTTCAATTCATGACCCTGCCACAACAAGATTATGGTTGGCATTGATCTGTGTATCTCTACATATATTGGACAATACTCATTTTTTATGTGTCATAATCCTAAACATAAATATTTTCAGAACATCATAACCCTTTTCTCGACATCTAGTCAAAAATGTCAGAATCTCGAGAGTTCTTTTTCTTGACCATGTAGTACGTCCCCTTAGGCGGCCTTGAATATGTAGTCTACATAATTGACTTGTCAGCCAAAAGATGCTATTATTGGACTATTCATCAAACACCCTTAGGTGGCCCTTCATAATTCAACCCCCTAATGGGTTTGTTAAATATTGGTAAATTCAATCTTTGAAAAAAAACCTCTTTTGTCCTTAGTTTTTTTAATGACAATATATAGGGATCCACCAAAATAGCCATCCTTAATATATTTGTCTCATACACTTTTTCATGATCTGAAAGTATTCAAGTCTATGGATTATATTTCTCGTCCCTACGCTTGGGTCAGACCTCTATAGGAGTGACATTCATCCAGTTCTTAGACAATCTTGTTTAGAAATATCATCTCCATATTCAAGTACCTCTCTCCATACAGAAAACTCTATGCTTTTGAAAATTTGAATCCCCATAAACTTTCACAAGATTTTTATCAGTAGAAAAGTAAATTTTAGAGTGTTCTTTTGCCTAACTATGCAGCACATTCCCTTATGCGGCCTTGCATAAGTAGTCTACATAAAGGACCTGTCAGCCAAAGGATGTTGTTATTTGACTATGCAGGCAATGCCCTTAGGTGCCCCTACATAATTGAAACCCCTAACAGGTTTGATAAATAATGGTAACTTCATTCTTGGGAACTACTTATTTTAATTCCCTTTATCCTTTTTTCATATCATTCCTCAGATTCAAAATTCATTAAGTCATCGTTTACATTTTTCCTTCATACTTGAGTGTGGTAATATGTTTTCAGATAAATTGTTAATTAATTGGGTCAATTTTAATCCATTCAGTGAAATCTATTTTGACCTTAAACATTATCCCTTTTATGTCCAACGTCCATGACCTTAAACATCCAAGAAAAAAACAAGGGAATTCTGAAAAAAAGTCCTGTTCCATCTCACTGAACATAGATTTTGTATGATTTAGGTAATATTTAGCAATTAAAGATTCAAAAGTTTGTAGGGTTATTACTAATAATCCTACAAAAAATCAATCTATGCTTACTAGGCATGTTGGCTTAGGTAAAAATCTAATGACGATATCAATGGAAAATGTGTGCACAAATGTTTGAAGATAAATGTGTTTTTTATTTGATGCACAAGAATTCGAAGGATGTCCACAGATTGGATTATCTCCTCTTTTCCAAGAAATTTGTAGAGGCTATCAACATATGTCTTCACTTGATTTACAGCATCATGAGCTTCATCATCAGCCACTTGTAACTCATGCACTTGACCAACATTTCTCTTTTCAGCCTGATGGAGTGATTTCTTGGCATCTGCAATGGATTTAATACCACTAGTTTGAGCTCCTCCAGTGAATTTTTCAGTTGGTCAAGATCCCCAGTAACAACATCTAACTATTGTTAAAGGTGAAACTGCTGGATGTCATTATTTTTGATCTTATGCTTCTTCTCCTTCATCTTGTCATCATAATCATCCTCAGCTCGTGATACCGCAGTCTCAAATTCGCTGATATCAGGTGACAACTTCACCCTTGTCAAATCGTGATGATACTTTTTCTCCTACTCCCTTATTAGGATGACTTTCTTCACTGGGGCATGGATCTTTTGATATCCAAAACCGCTAAGTACAAGTATGACAAATAGGGATGATAGTCGTGGGATCTTTGATGACATCTCTTCAAGAGGAACTTCAGATATGATTTTCCATTTTTTTCTACATTCCTTACGTCGTGAAAATTAGAATGCCTTTTGAACTTATGGATCCGACTCAACATCACTGTCATAGGGGGGAATATATTTTGAGATTAATGCACTTAGGGAAGTGCCCTGTTCTACTCCTTCCCCCTGACCTGTGTTTCTGCCCTTTCAAATCCCATTGGGGGGGAGGCTGAGGCCTCACCTCTAGATCTAGACACTGAAATTGATAGCCCTGAATAATCAATTGAATGCTTTGGATAGTTTCAAAGAATAACAAAGGATTATTGGATGTCTATCAAATTAAGTACAGTCGCAAAAATTGTTATCCCCTAACCAATGGTAGATCAGTAAATTGATAAGGCTCCTCCCGGTCTTTCCTAGCTTCAACAGGATTTTCAGGGTGAGTATGAGGAATCTCTACGGGGTTTAGCTCCACTTGAGCTAATGTCTCTACAATAGTATGGTTTTCTGAACCCTCTTTAGTCATTGGTAGTTTAGTATCTTGCTCGGATAGAACTGTACATTTCAACTGATCATGATTAGACATGTAATAAGAAGTTAATTTTAAAAGGATGCAGGATAAGACTCACATCCATAATATTCTAAATTACATGGAAATTTAACCTGATCTAATAAATCTTCAAAAGATACGCCATGTCCCATCATTTCATCCAATGTAATATCTGAATCCTTGTTAATATCACATGTGGGTGCATTCGATATGTCTTATTAGTGAATTTCATCTTGTAGTCTCTGACCTTGGAAAGCTTCTTCAGATAATGTTGCAACGACAGTAACAATGGCTGCCAAAAGCTCTAATGCAAGATTTGAATCTAAAGTATCACAGAATGGATGTTAGTTGTTGTTTCATTCTACATTTTATGAAAAATTGTTAACTTTCCAGAAGTAGGCTCTTCCCTTCTTTCAAGGGTAGTATGAGGGATACTGGGAACAGACGCTGGCTCTTCTCTAGGAGAAGCCAAGTCAGCCTGAACTTGTGATTGTTCACCAGTACACTTCATGGTTCTCAAAGGAGGGTCAGTGCACTCCCTCAGAGGGGAAAATGAAGAAGCCCCTACAATCCCATGGAAAATGAGAAATCTTTTCAAGGATTAAGACTCATTATTATCCTAAAGACTTACCACAACTGATAAAGCGTTTAGCTGTGGACTTCCTCCTTCAATGTTTTTTCTTCTTTGGATTTTTTTGGAGTGATGGAAATATCAGTACAGGTACATGAATTTAATAATGGAAAGCTATGTTCAACTCCTCATATATGTCTTTCTAGCCTGGAGATATCTTGCCCGACTCACGATGGGATTCATTAACTCCAATGGCAGTACCACCATGGCTATATTATGGTGAATGAACCTCTGCAATTCCTTTCTTTCCAAGCAGTGGGATGAAGAAAATAATTTCTTTAAGTAACAAAGATTTAACTAGAATCATGTAACAAATCATATAAGGAAAGAGACATACATCTTCAGGAGCCACATAATCAAGCCACTCCTCATCTCCGAAACCACCAGTCCCCTCAGTGGAACCACGATCAATCATTTAATTCACCCGTTTTGTGACAAGAAGGGAATAATCAGTGGAATATATGAGAATTTCTAGCTCTCTGATGTTTGACCACACATCATCGGAGTTATCAGTGTAATGGATATTGTTGGAAGCTAGCATATTCCCTATACAGGGATATGTATCCCCTTGTACAAATCCATCCAGGCAGTTTCATCACTGTAGTATAAACTCTTCTCTATCTGGATAGCCTCTGGTCATAGATATTCAGAATGTGTACCAGATGGCAGCGAGGAAGGCCCTAAAATATTGGATTCATCTTCTTCACAGCTCTTGAAACTACAGATATATAATAAAAAAATAATAATTATTGCTCTATAAAGTAATGGTGATTAAATTGTCACAGTGAAGTAACTCACAAGGAGTTGATGGAGTGGGTCTTTTGATTCTGATAGGAGGACTAAATTGGGCACGAGGCCACTTTTCCATTTGTTGTGTCTCACCATCCTCATCTTGGGATTCTGGTGAGCTCGTACTAGATGAGGAATCTGGCGAATCAGCTCCAGGTGGGGAAGCATCACCTTCCTGAGGAATGGTTTCTTTCTCTACAGTTCTCCTCATTTTCCCCACCTAGTAAACTGGGTGATTCATCACCCCTCTAGGGTATGATTCTATCTAGTTCTCAGCATACCATGTAGTCATGCTATTTTCCACTTTTTCAACTGGTAGATCAAATACTTCCCTAGTATTCTCCCTAGATGTCAGTAACCATAGTTGTCGAGAAACGATCGGAAGTTGTCCTGACCTGACTTGCACTGGGGGAGATACAACGGTCTACTGCGAACATTCAAATTGACGTGAAAATCTATATGGTGCATAGGCCTCACATATAATTTTTTCGTCAAACCTGGTGACCATTACACCATATCTGCAGGCCAGCATGTATGCCCTCAAGTCCAGGATGGTTGTTCCATCATCAACAAACCGCCTAGTAGGATGATTTCCACAAGGAATGAAATTGAATTTCTTATGCATGCTCAGCCTTACCTTCATGTCATAAGAATTGAGAGCTAGTGGAGCAATTCTAGGGAATTCCTGCACTGATAGCCTGAAAGAACGTCCAGGAATCTTTACTCAGTTTTGTACATTATATGTCCTGAAGTGAGTGGCGACCCATCCCCACAAAACATGGAATGGTCCCACTATTCTCAAAGGACACTTACCCATGAAGACATGGAGTAATATCATGTGAATCTTTTTTAAAATGGGGGTAGCCAAACCAACCATTTTCCCCTCAGCCAATTTAGCTGCACTAAAGAAGGTCCCTGGCATGACACCTCCCTTCGAATCCCATAATGGAAAAAGATAAACACTGATCCACAAGGCCAAGAAGCCCGCCAGATGAGTATTTTTTGGGATCCTCTGATTCACCTCATATCCCCACTTCTCAATTTCTCCTGCTTCCAGAATCGTCCAGAATGTGCCATGAACACTCCTCTTCTCTATTTTGGGCTGGTAGTAGGATGAGTGGGAATCTTCTTCTTCTGTCCCTTCTCATTCGGCTCCTTATCCTACTTCTAGATAAGAAACATTTTCATCCACTCCTCTGGATTAATATCCTTTCTAGAATGAGTTAATTAGGTCTCTAAACTCTTGAGCTTGTAGAATATTTTCAATAATTCCCACGATAAAGCTGGTGTCTTCTTCGAATCATTCCTAGTCACCTAGGGAGGGATGAATTCATCATAAATATAGCCCCAAATTGGAGCCCCTGAGATCTTGTGGACATCCCACAGACTGATTCCTACTTATTCATGAGTCAGATGGAAGGAATTGGTTTCTGGGCTCCAATGGATGAGTATCTCTAGCACAAAGTTATCATGCTAGTAAACATATTTTTTCCCAGCCCAGACGACTTCATATATCGCAACACCTTTCAAATCCTCGACAATCTCGTCATAGGTTTGTCACACCTAGTATGCCCACATCCAGGTTCGCTTCACACCACCTCCAGGACAGAAGTCCCAGCTCTTCTTCAAGCCTTTAGATTGATCAATCTGAGAATTTTGTAAGATTAAAGGATAATAATGTAGTTGCAGCTCGGGATTGTGAGGTTTTAGATATGGCATACAAGGGCTATGATGAATTTTGAAGGCCTTATCTACATATCCATCATTTATATATACTCATCCACATGATATATTTGCTGAAGAAAAATTGATGTAATTCGGAAACCAAGAAATTGGGAGATTGTTCTTTTCCTCTGGAATGGAAAATTCTCATAGATGACCATAGCCATACGAAGGCAGATAAATGCTCTGGGGGATGCCACAATGATACTTCTTAAAAAACATAGCCAAATCCGGGAGAGTGGTGTCATAGACGGTATAGTAATCATAGCCAATGATGCTCATCTTATAATCAATTAGCTTTCTAGCCAGTTCATCAGCCATTCTGATTCTATTGGGAGCCATTGAGTCTGCACAAAATTTGAATAAATGAACTCTTAAATGAGTTGATTTTTTAAAAAAATTGTGAATAAATTTGAAAACATGAATAAGGAATTAAGGCACGAAATTCTAATTTTGGTGATCAAGTATGGATATGTCACACAAGTTTTTGGAGCGCAAGTATCACCACGCAAGTCTAAAAACCTCTACTACAACTCGACAGAAAAGAAACAACGGCAAATAAGTAACTTGCGTGATGGAACAAACATGCATGGAGAGAGCTCAAAATCTTGAAATTCAGTTCTTTGCATGAGGATTGAACACGTATATATAGGACACACTTCTCCCTTGCGCGCCGACGCCTGCGCGGCTCAACACGTGTGTGCCTCCCTCTACGCGCTCAACACCTTCGTGCATCATGTTCCTTGGTTTTCTTCTTTTCCTCAGAGTCACATCCTCATTTCATTCTGATATAACTCTGAGGGGGGAATTTTTTTGATGCTCATTTCCGTCACTGAGTGTAACGAATTGAAAAGGGAAATACCTTGAATGCAATGTGATTCAACCTTTGAAGAAAGATCAAAAATTGACAAAGGCATGAACAAATATTCAAACGCACATGGGTCGTTCTAGTTCTACCAAGGATGAACAAGTATAATTGTGCGCCTCCAAATGGTCGTACAAGTGACATGGGATCCTACTATGATTTTAACCAAGGGTCTTCATCAGCCTATAAATACCCCGGGCGGGCCTCCCATTAAAGAAAAAAAATCCAGAAACTCATATTTGAGCTCCGGGCGCCCTAGCCACATCTCAAAGATTCCGAAAACTTATAAGTTAATTTCATACCTATAATGGAACGTCTAAAGAGAGGGTGGAAGTCCTGAGTGTTGAATCTCATCAACACCTGCATGCCTAAGTGGCCATCCCTTAAGGGAAATATCCACACTTGCGCGCCACCTTACCCCTTCAACAGAACATGCGCGCCACTTTTCTAGAAGCCTCTAGGGATATTACTAAAGGCCTGAGCCAACCCTCTCCCAAGTATTACATTAAGGGTTGACCACCGCGCAAGTACACATGTGTCGCGCAGGAATACCAGCGCGACCAGCACTTACGCGCCCACGTCGGACTTCCACGCCCCCCTCCTTTTGGGTTCCCTTCCTACCCATTCCACCTCTCCTATGCCTATCCACCTCTCTTATTCAAGATTCAGCCTTCAAAAACCCCATTAAATCCATTTTTCAGCATGGTTTCCTTGTTTTCTTCCTTATTTGAGAGGAATTAGGTGTAACATCTCTCAAAACATAGTGATTTACGTATCTTTATGTAACTATGGTTAGAGATTTCATTCATTCAACCTCATCATTTAATATGAGAGAATCCTTAACCTGGGCCTCTTTTTCAGGAGTAAGCCCCAGTCCAAATTCTCTTTATTTGGGCATCCTCTTTAGGAGTAAGCCCCATGTCCCCTAAACTAGGCATCCTCCTTAGTAGTAAGCCCTAGTCATAATTCCCTTAACCTGGGAATCCTCCATAGGAGTAATCCCAAGTCATAAATCCCTTATCCCGGGCATCCTCCTCAGGAGTAAGCCCCAGTCTCATAGTCCCCAAAAATGGGCATCCACCTTATGAATACTCCCCATGTCCTTTAATTATAAAAATCCCTTAACATTGGCCTCCTCCTTATGAGTAAGCCCCCTATTTTCATATTTCTTTAAACTGTGCCTCCTTCTCAAGAGTAAGCCCCATTCATAAATTCTCTTAACCAGTCTTAATTTACTTTTGATCTGGGCTTCCATCTCCGGAATGAAACCCAATCATAACTCTCTCCTAATTTTGGAATTTTTATCAGGAGTAAGCCCCAAGTTAGAGTAGCCAAATCTCTATAAAATCTTATATACCTTTATGGACCATGTTCATGGACTTTATCTCTGAAATAAGTCCTGATCTCTCTCTATTTGGGTATTCATACAAACATAATACCCATGTCATTTCATATGACTGCATTTTTAATGGCACAATTGCCTAGTTTTACCAATACCTCTTGTTTCTCACACTGAGCATTACTCACATGATCTTAGAGGGTAAAAGTAATTATGAAAACATTCTTTGATCCATCAATCATATATAAACAACAAACTCCTTTACTAAAACTACGTGGATTCTAATTTCTTTTCTAAATGAAGGATACGTAGGTATCCCATCTGAGGGTATGATCCCAACTATAAAATAATCCATGTCCCTCTGAATGACAATAAACATCAAGTGCCCCTATGAGTGGGTTTAAAACCAGTATGGTCATCATAATGACCAAGAGACTTTTATATAATGTATTAAAGGATTCCCTTGTCTAATAATCTCTATCAAATATAGATGATTCTCTTTCTATGAAGAACCTAGAATAAATATAAAATATTCTCTAAATTTCCAACATATCAATAATTTATTCTCAAATCTAAAGGAAATATCATCCTTATACTTTGTAATTTAATAAGCATTCACGATCATTGCTTAAATCTATAAAGAGAGTCCTGGAGTAGAAAATAATTCCCCTGAAAAAGGTGTGATGAGTCCGACCTCCCATCCTCTCAACCAAGGAAATTTTTTAAGGCTTATCAGTTCACAACTAATGTGCACCTATCTTTGGAATGTAGGTCCAAATGGATATAGAATAATTGGATGTTTCTGGTTCTACGAACAAACCCGTTAGAAACTGCTTGAAATTTTTGAACCATAAACCAATGAGGTCATCCCCAATTCCAGAGGAAACAAATATATCTAAGGTCCAAGCACCCTAATCTTGACCAAAACTATGATCCCCAATGGTCATAACTCCTTTCTCTCCCGACACATCCCAAAATAATAATATAACCCAAAAACATTGACCTTGTCTTATGCCATTTTGGCATTATCCAAATCGGGTCACCATAAAATTCGGCAGCAAACCATACCAGTGTCATGGCACCTAAGGTGTTCCCATTCACTAATGGTTGGAACAAGTTCCCAGGTACAATATATTTTGGTTTGGGAATTATTTACTCAAGTATGGAAACATAAAACATAAAAAACAATTGATAAACCAAATCTGAAAATTTATCTAAAAAAAGACGTAAAAATAAAGAGCTGGATAAATGGGCTTAATATAATTCAAGAGATCCATAGACACCTAAATATTGCCGAAAACTATCCGTAATGACTCAAAATTACCTGAGGTCATCACCCACAAATCATCTCCAAATCATTTCACCATAGATGGTGATTAACAACCCAAACCGCCATCATCTAAGGCCTTACCTTTACCTATGTCAAACATAATAGCGTCTACTTACACTAAAACCATGGAAGTTGGGTGTGAGCCTAATCCCAATAGGATACCACTAAGACATTCCATATAGTAAATAGTACAAGATAAAAAGCATGCCATTTTTGATATATAATATGTTATGGAAATATATTCTATAGAAAAAAACATTTAAATATAATTAGTCTTAAAAGGAAATTTCCCATGAATGAAAAAAATTATATAAAACATGTAATATAATTTGTTTTCCTAAAAAATAACATATGGAAAAGAAAATTACAAAGGTGTAACTGAGAACCAATCTCGAGAACACCATTATGCACTAGTTAGTGTGGGGCACCATGTACCTCATAACTCGGTGTAATGTAAACCTAAAAAACATCAATCTCGTTCATGATGCACTAGAAGGGAACATATATATAACATATTGGTCCGAAATAACCATTAACATAGTTTTTTATGTGTTGTTGTTATCGATTTTTCTCAGTGAAACATGGATAAAACTGCTCTGCATCTCTAGCATACTAGTATATATCAACCCTCCTAAATACCCAGGATACCCCTTTATTCTAAAACAATTATATCATGATAAAAAAACAATTATGACATAAAAACATCAGTTTTGGCATTAATAAATTTAAAACCGTGTCTACACAATCATTTCATCACTTACACAACTCAATAAAACCTTTAGAATTTAAATAAAATAACTTCAAAAAATTTAAAAATGTTTTGCACACAAAATCCCTTAAAATCCCACTTTGAACACCATGTACATACCCATATTTACTAAAACATAATTTTCAGCACCCAAAATATTTTTATAAACATATAACATGAATTAAGAAACAACATCAATTGGGATTACGTAAATTAGACAGGTAAAACACCCAATTTAACAAATAAAATGTACCAAAAAATCATTTTCCTAACAAACGTCCCCAAAACCAGATTTTTAAGAAAGGATAATAAATGACAAGTGTGATAAAAAATATGATAATCTAACTTATTTTGGATTTATTACTCCTAGAATCACCTATTAATAGTGTTAAAACCCTTGCATCATTGTCAAAAAAATTCAACTGTGCCACCATCGCACAACAAGGGACGTAGATCAAGATTAAAACGAGATTATTAGACCTTGAAAAATATATCAAACCATAGGTTTGAATCCCTAATATATTTATATAAGTAACTTTTAGAATTAATGTATGAAACCCTAAAAAATGGATGAAACCCTATGAAAATGGTAGGAATAATGTAGGAGACCCACATACTTAAATTATATTGAATAATATTCCAAAAATACAGCTATATATTAATTTCCAAACAGAAAAAATTAATGTTGGGTTCTAATATTGCTGAGAAGTTCAAGGGAAAACTAAAATAGGGTTATACGTGTAGAAAGTGCAGGAATTACAAAAGAATCAAACAACCTCTTCAAATATGGAATATTTTAGAAATACTATAAATTTATGCCCCACTTTGTGATGCATTTGAGCTCCAAAGAGGAGGAATAGAGTATGGGATGATCCTTGTGTCAATGGACTCGGGTAAGAGTATGAATCACTGAAAAAGGATAAATATTTTATATGATATTATAGAAACAAATATAAAAAAAAATTATATGGGCTTCGGGGCTGGCCCAATTGCTTTAATAAAAACCAACATCCACATTGAATGTGGATTACTAAAGGGTATAAATTGATATGGTGGTGTTAATAGGTCAGGGGAGTCCATTTCATAAGTTGAATGAGTGAATAATGTTGAAAAATTATCATTTTATAGAAGAATCAAAATTGTTTTTTAAATCTAGAAATGACTTCACAGTTGGGCCCAAATAATGAAAACTCGCCATTTCCTAAAAAAATGCATGGTAAACCACTAAAACTAGAAAGAATATGAATTAAATGAAATTTACCATTAAAATATGTCTTGTATGTGAACATTTTAAATCCTAAATGAATCTAATATTATAAATTACAGTTTCTACTACTCTATTAATATAATCAATGAATGTGGACTACTCATAATTCAACCATTCATTTCATTCAACGGATTACTAAACCACCCATTCAATTATTTCAATGCAATGATCCAATAGTTCAACTACAAAGGATAATAAAAACATGTATCTACGTATGAACAATAGTGGATGGTAATGTGCCTAGGTATGTGAGGGGATAATGACTATTTTTGCATATTAAGAGCCCTAGGTAATTAATGGGGGGAATATTGGCTATAGTTGAGGAATTTATTCCCCGCCCATGATATTTATATATGGAAAATAATGACTCTCACAATTAAAGATCTCCTGGAACAATTATATTGGAATACGTTCACCCTATATGTTCCCCTTATTGGGGATCCCTCTCTATAAGTATCTTATAGTAAATGGGGGGATTACATACCCAATTAATGGATGATCGGAGAACCCTATATACACCATAACACAACTATTCCACCAATGATAGTTCTCATCCTTGATAAAACTATAATCATCATGCTCAATCACAAAAAATTTATATATTAAGATAAATTCAACAACATATCACAATGAATTTCAATATAAATTAAATGAAAAAATGATCCACCACAATATAATCTAATTACAATGATTTTAATGTTATAGTAAATATATTAATGAAATAGAAACCTAGTGAGAAAACTTAAATTCAATTCCCCACATATATAACGATCGATAATTGGAAGCCCATCTAAATTCCATGAGATGTTCTATAAAAATAATTTGTTTTCCTAAACCAGTGCTTTGTTCCCAATGAATCAGACAAGGTACATATTTATGGATCCCACACATTACATATTCCCATGTATATTTTCAAGGGGTATTCATGTAATCCCAACCCAAGAAGACCACATTATTGAATGTATAGACGGGGTATGGCGAATATGGATTCCCTTACCTTAGTTATGAATAGAGCCAATCCATCTGGCTAGTGATACATCACACTTTTACATTTTATGTGGGTTTCTATAGGAACCCCCTAGGATTTGAAGGATACATTATGGGTTGTGACCTAATCATCACCCACCTCATTTTCATTTTCCTGTTCCATATATTACAGTCCATTACATGTTATATTTCACGTGGAATAATTTTCTTCTAATTTTATAGTGGAATCATACCCTAGAATTATTCATTAAATATACAGTGGGAATTGATAAAGTCTACCACCATTGACACGTATTCATTATGATTCCACTACAAATAAAATACCGCAAATCATATTTTCATTCATTGAAAAAACCTCACCAAATCGCTAAATTTACACATTATAATTTTTCATCTATCATCAGAACCCCACACCCTCCACCCCAATATAAAATACCTTTCTCTAACCCAGTAATGTCACAATACTATCTACTAGACTAAGATGTTTTCCATTAATCTTCCATGGTGGAGAATAGGGAAAGAGGATCAGTATTAATGAGAATTATGGTGATTTGAAAGATATAGATGTCATAAAGAAGATGAAAATGGAATAATGGTCTATTGTAATTTATTTTTCCGCCAACAAATAACAATAAAATAATTAATAATATTTCAATTTTCCAATTTTTATGTATAATCATCATCGTATAGTGATGGGAAATTAATTCAAAACATACAATAAACATAAAACTAGTTATATATAAATTTATAATTAATAAGGTATATTAATGTTTTATGAATGAAGAATAAAACGTCATAAATTTAGGTAAATATTAATAAATAAGGTATAGAATAAAATTTATTAACAACCTATAGCATATTATAAATAATAACCCTTACCGCAGAAATAATCATCACTCATTTAATTTAGTGTATGTACTGTATTTACATTCTCTATCATCATTCCCTATGATAATTGGTGCAATCATGGTGTTGGCCCCATTGTATCAATACATCACCCTCTCCAATTAGATCATAACATATACCTTTACTAACAATAAATAGTCATATAAGTGTCAATAATGGATAACAATAGAGAATATTTATATGAAGAATTTAATGAAGGTCTAGGGTTTCACAAAAAAATTAATAATTTAATTATTCATTTTTTAACATTAAAAAAAATATCATCATTTCCATTAATTAGAATAATTATTTCATCAACAATTATGTGAACCGACTATTATGAATTTAACAATGGTCTTAGTTTTTCAAAAATATACTACCATATATTGATATAATCATTTCACCCCAAATACATAGTTTCATATAATAAATATTATTTGTATACAAGATATGTTTTTATTGACGATATAATATTATTTATGAATCGTGAAATATCAGAATGGTTGTACAAAATCAAAATCTAAATCAATTTTTCATTAAAAAAAATACAAGGTCATCAATTTAGTGATGTTTTAAATTATAATCTGAGGTTGGTCCTAGATATTTCATAAAAAATTAACATTTTGTTTTGAGAAAATCTATAGTCACTACACAAACCACAATGCTCTAACTCACGTATATTTTTTTAAAAAAATATTTTTCTTCAATTGATATTATTAGTTATAATAAAATTAAAATATCTAGGCTATATATGATATCAATCATATTTAAATAATTTTTTCCATGTTTTTTTGGATGAATTGTAATCTCAATTTGGGCTCTGTGGTCTTCAAAGAAACAGAATCATATTATTTATAATATTTTAGTTTTATTTGAATCAACATATTAATTTTTGATGGAGTTTCATTGCAAACCATAACCTTAGGAACTACTAGAAACAATGTAATAGAAATCTTGTATTTTATGTAGTGATAAATACACCATGTTGAAATGTTTATAAATAATTAATATATGAGGAATAACTAATATAAGAGCTCTCATATATATATATATATATATCTAGATATAAATGATATTGGTAGTATTTTCCAATATAATATGATAATTAAATTATTGTTTTTTCAGTGGCGGTAGGGGTCTGATGTTTATGATATTGAGGTATATGTGGGTAGAGAAATATTCTATGGTAATTGTTTTATTGAGAGGCGGTGGTTTTTGGATATGAATGTTTTTCATTGAAATATATTATTTTAATGTGTTATTCAAGGTGTAGTTCTCTATGAATTCAATAGGTCAACATAATATTTTTTTGTAGTATTTAAATGAATTGTAATTTTTTGTTGAGATCATATAATATCATTTGATTAATTGATCAGTGGTTGAGTTTATGTATTAATTATTATTCTATAAAGGGGAAAAGTAGAGAATAATTCTCCTACTAGTTTTTTATCCATTTCATATTCCCTTATATAGGTTTTAGGTAAATGTGCTTTTTATTTGATGCACAAGAATTTGAAGGACATCCACAGATTGGATTCTCTTCTCTTTTCCATGAAATTAGTAGAGGCTATCAACATATGTCTTCAATTGATTTACAGCATCCGGAGCTTCATCATCGGCCACTTGTAGCTCATGCACTTGACCAACATTACTCTTTTCAGCCTGATGGAGTGCTTTATTGGCATCTGCGATGGCTTTAATACCACTAGATTGAGCTCCCTCCAGTGAATTGTTCAGTTGGTCATGTTCCCCAGTAACAACATCTAACTGTTGCTAAAGGTGCATCTATTGGAAAACATTATCTTTGATATTATGCTTCATCTCCTTCATCTTGTCATCATAATCAGCCTCAGCTCATGATACCGCAGCCTCAAATTCGCTGATATCGGGTGACAGCTTCACCCTGGTCAAATCGTGACGACACTTTTTCTCCTACTCCCATCTTAGGATGACTTTATTCATTGGGGAATGGATCTTTTGATATCCAAAACCGCCAAGTCCCAGTATGACAAACAGGGATGACAGTCGTGGGATCTTTGATGACATCTCTTCAAGAAGAACTTCAGATATGATTTTCCATATGTTTTTACATGCCTTGCATCGTGAAAATTAGAGCGCCTTTTGAACTTATGGATCCGACTCAGCATCACTGTCACATGGGGGAATATATTTTGATATTAATGCACTTAGAGACGTGCCCTGTTCTACTCCTTCCCCCCTGACCTGTGTCTCTCCCCTTTCGAATCCCATTGGGGTGGAGGCTGAGGCTTCACCTCCAGATCTAGACACTGAAATTGATAGCCCTGAATAATCAATTGAAAGCTTTTGTTATTTTCAAAGAATAAAAAAAGTTGATTGGATGTTTTGCAAATTAAGTACAGTCACAAAAAATTGTTATCCCCTACCCAATGGTAGATCAGTTAATTGAAAAGGCTCCTCCCCGTCTTTCCTATCTTCAACAGGATTTTCAGGGTGAGTATGAGGAAGCACTACGGGGTTCAGCTTCACTTGGGCTAATGTCTCTACAATAGTATGGTTTTATATACCCCCTTCAGGCATTGTTAGTTTAGTATCTTGCTCCGATAGAACTGTACATTTCAACCGATCATGATTAGACATGTAACAAGATGATGTTTTTAATAGGATGCAGGATAAGACTCACGTCCATAATCTTCTAAATTACATGGAAATTTAACATGATCTATAAAATCATCAAAAGATATGCCAAGTACCATCATTTCATCCAATGTTATCTCTGAATCCTGGTTAATCTCACCTCTGGGAGCATTCGATATGTCCTCTTGGTGACTTTCATCCTGCAGTCTCTGACAGTGGAAAGCTTCTTCAGATATAGTGGCAGCATCAGTTGCAATGGCCGCCAAAAGCTCTAATGTAGGGTTTGAATCTAATGTATCACAAAATGGAAAATATTTGTTGTTTCATTCAACATTTTATGAAGCATTGTTAACTTACCAGAATTAGGCTCTTCTCTTCTTGCAAGGGTAGAAGGAGGGATACTGGGAACAGACGCTGGCTGTTCTCTAGGAGCAGCCAAGTCATCCTAAACTTGTGATTGTTCACTAGTACTCTTCGTGGTTCTCAAAGGAGGGTCAGTGCACTCCCTCAGAGGGGAAAATGAAGAAGCCCCTACAATCCCATGGAAAATGAGAAATCTTTTCAAGGATTAAGACTCATTATTATCCTAAAGACTTACCACAACTGATAAAGCGTTTAGCTGTGGACTTCCTCCTTCAATGTTTTTTCTTCTTTGGATTTTTTTGGAGTGATGGAAATATCAGTACAGGTACATGAATTTAATAATGGAAAGCTATGTTCAACTCCTCATATATGTCTTTCTAGCCTGGAGATATCTTGCCCGACTCACGATGGGATTCATTAACTCCAATGGCAGTACCACCATGGCTATATTATGGTGAATGAACCTCTGCAATTCCTTTCTTTCCAAGCAGCGGGATGAAGAAAATAATTTCTTTAAGTAACAAAGATTTAACTAGAATCATGTAACAAATCATATAAGGAAAGAGACATACATCTTCAGGAGCCACATAATCAAGCCACTCCTCATCTCCGAAACCACCAGTCCCCTCAGTGGCACCACGATCAATCATTTAATTCACCCGTTTTGTGACAAGAAGGGAATAATCAGTGGAATATATGAGAATTTCTAGCTCTCTGATGTTTGACCACACATCATCGGAGTTATCAGTGTAATGGATATTGTTGGAAGCTAGCATATTCCCTATACAGGGATATGTATCCCCTTGTACAAATCCATCCAGGCAGTTTCATCACTGTAGTATAAACTCTTCTCTATCTGGATAGCCTCTGGTCATAGATATTCAGAATGTGTACCAGATGGCAGCGAGGAAGGCCCTAAAATATTGGATTCAGCTTCTTCACAGCTCTTGAAACTACAGATATATAATAAAAAAATAATAATTATTGCTCTATAAAGTAATGGTGATTAAATTGTCACAGTGAAGTAACTCACAAGGAGTTGATGGAGTGGGTCTTTTGATTCTGATAGGAGGACTAAATTGGGCACGAGGCCACTTTTCCATTTGTTGTGTCTCACCATCCTCATCTTGGGATTCTGGTGAGCTCGTACTAGATGAGGAATCTGGCGAATCAGCTCCAGGTGGGGAAGCATCACCTTCCTGAGGAATGGTTTCTTTCTCTACAGTTCTCCTCATTTTCCCCACCTAGTAAACTGGGTGATTCATCACCCCTCTAGGGTATGATTCTATCTAGTTCTCAGCATACCATGTAGTCATGCTATTTTCCACTTTTTCAACTGGTAGATCAAATACTTCCCTAGTATTCTCCCTAGATGTCAGTAACCATAGTTGTCGAGAAACGATCGGAAGTTGTCCTGACCTGACTTGCACTGGGGGAGATACAACGGTCTACTGCGAACATTCAAATTGACGTGAAAATCTATATGGTGCATAGGCCTCACATATAATTTCTTCGTCAAACCTGGTGACCATTACACCATATCTGCAGGCCAGCATGTATGCCCTCAAGTCCAGGATGGTTGTTCCATCATCAACAAACCGCCTAGTAGGATGATTTCCACAAGGAATGAAATTGAATTTCTTATGCATGCTCAGCCTTACCTTCATGTCATAAGAATTGAGAGCTAGTGGAGCAATTCTAGGGAATTCCTGCACTGATAGCCTGAAAGAACGTCCAGGAATCTTTACTCAGTTTTGTACATTATATGTCCTGAAGTGAGTGGCGACCCATCCCCACAAAACATGGAATGGTCCCACTATTCTCAAAGGACACTTACCCATGAAGACATGGAGTAATATCATGTGAATCTTTTTTAAAATGGGGGTAGCCAAACCAACCATTTTCCCCTCAGCCAATTTAGCTGCACTAAAGAAGGTCCCTGGCATGACACCTCCCTTCGAATCCCATAATGGAAAAAGATAAACACTGATCCACAAGGCCAAGAAGCCCGCCAGATGAGTATTTTTTGGGATCCTATGATTCACCTCATATCCCCACTTCTCAATTTCTCCTGCTTCCAGAATCGTCCAGAATGTGCCATGAACACTCCTCTTCTCTATTTTGGGCTGGTAGTAGGATGAGTGGGAATCTTCTTCTTCTGTCCCTTCTCATTCGGCTCCTTATCCTACTTCTAGATAAGAAACATTTTCATCCACTCCTCTGGATTAATATCCTTTCTAGAATGAGTTAATTAGGTCTCTAAACTCTTGAGCTTGTAGAATATTTTCAATAATTCCCACGATAAATCTGGTGTCTTCTTCGAATCATTCCTAGTCACCTAGGGAGGGATGAATTCATCATAAATATAGCCCCAAATTGGAGCCCCTGAGATCTTGTGGACATCCCACAGACTGATTCCTACTTATTCATGAGTCAGATGGAAGGAATTGGTTTCTGGGCTCCAATGGATGAGTATCTCCAGCACAAAGTTATCATGCTAGAAAATGTGCAGTCTTTTCATGGATTAAGACTCATGATTATCCTAAGGACTTATCACAACTGATAAAGCGTTTAGCTGTGGACTTCCTCCTTCAATGTTTTTTCTTCTTTGGCATTTTTTGGAGTGATGGAAATATCAGTACAGGTACATGAATTGGATAATGGAAAGATATGTTCAACTCCTCATATATGGCTTGCTGGCCTGGAGATATCTCGCCCGACTCACGAGGGGATTCATTAACTCCAATAGCAGTTCCACTAGGGCTATATTATGGTGAAGGAACCTCAGCAATTCCATTCTTTGCAAGCAGGAGGATGAAGTAAATATTTTCCTTAAGTAACAAATATTTAACTGGAATCATGTTACAATGAATATAAGGAAAGATACTTACATCATCAGGAGCCACATAATCATGCCACTCCTCATCTCCGGAACCACCAGTCCCCTCAGTGGAACCACGATCAATCATTTCATTCACCCGTTTTGTGACATTGAGGGAATCATGAGTGGAATATATGAGAGTTTATAGCTCTTTGATGTATGCCCGAAAATCATCAGGGTTATCCGTGTAATGGATATTGGTGGAAGCTAGCATATTACCTATACTAGGGAGATGTAGCCCCTCGTACAAATCTAGCATGGCAATTTCAGCACCGCAGTTTAAAAGCTTCTCTATCTGGACAACCTCTGGTCGTAGATATTCAGTATGTGTACCAGAAGGCAGCAAGGAAGGACCTACAATCGTGATTTCAGCTTCTTCACAGCTCTTGCAACTACAGATAGATAATAAGAAAATAAGAATTATCTCTCTATAAAGTCATGGTGACTAAATTGTCACAGTGAAGTAACTCACCAGGAGTTGATGGAGTGGGTCTTTTTATTATGATAGGAGGACTAAATTGGGCACGAGGAAACCTTTCTGTTTGTTGTGTCTCATCATCCTCGTCTTGGGATTTAGTTGAGTTCATACTAGCTGAGGAATCAGGTGAATCAACTCCAGGTGGGGAACCATCACCTTCCTGAGGAAGGGTTTCTCTATCTATAGTTATCTTCCTTTTCCGCACATAATAAACTTGGTGATTCATCACCCCTATAGGGTATGATTCTATCTAGTTCTCAGCATACCATGTAGTCATGTTATTTTCCACTTTTTGAACAGGTAGATCAAATACTTCCCTGGTATTCTACCTATATTACAGCAACCATAGTTGTCGGGCAAAGATCGGATGTTGCTCTGACCTGACATGCACTGGGGGAGATACAACAGTCTACTGCAAACATTTAAATTGACATGAAAATCTATATGATTTATAGGCCTCACATATAATTTCTTCTTCAAACCTGGTGACCATTACACCATATCTGCATGCCAGCATGTATGTCCTCATGTCCTGGATGGTTGTTCCATCATCAACAAACCGCCCAGTTGGCAGATTTCCACAAGGGAAGTAATTGAATTCCTTATGCATGCTCAGCCTTACCTTCATTTCAAATGAATTGAGAGCTAGTGGAGCAATTCCTGAGAATTCCTGCACTGATAGCCTGAAAGAACTTCTAGGAATTTGTACTCCATTTTGTACATTATATGTCAGGAAGTGAGTGGTGAACCATCCCCACAAAACGTGGAATGGTTCCACTATTCTCAAAGGAGACTTACCCATGAAGACATGGAGTAAGATCATGTGAATCTTTTTTAAAATGGGGGTATCCAAACCAACCATTTTTCCCTCAGCCAATTTAGTTGCAATAAAGAAGGTCCCTGGCCTGACGCCTCCCTTCGAATCCCAGAATGGAAAATGATAAACACTGACCCACAAGGCCATGAAGCCCGTCAGATGATTATTTTTTGGGATCCTCTGATTCACCTCATATCCCCACTTCTCAATTTCTCTGGATTCTAGAATCAGCTAGAATGTGCCAGGAACACTCCTCTTCTCTGTTTTGGGCAGGTAGTAGGATGAGTGGGTCTCTTATTCTTCTATCCCTTCCCATTGGGATCCTTCTCCTACTTCTAGATAAGAAACATTTTCATCCACTCCTCTGGATGATTATCCTTTCTAGAATGAGTTAATGAGGTCTCTGAACTCTTAATCTTGTAGAAGATTTTCAATAATTCCCATGCTAAAGGTGGAGACTTATTTGAATCATTCCTAGTCTCCTTGGGAGGGATGAATTCATCATAAATATCACCCAAAATTGGAGCCCCTGAGATCTTGTGGACATCCCACAGAATGATTCCTACTTCTCCATGAGTCAGATGGAAGGAATTGGTTTCTGGGCTCCAATGGCTGAGTATCTTCGACACAAAGTAATCATTCCCGTAAACATATTTTTTCCCACCCCCGACGGCTTCATATATCCCATCTCCTTTCAAATCCTCGATAATATCTGCACAGGTTTGTCACACCCAGTATGCCCACATCCAGGTTGGCTTCAATCCTCCTCCAGGATAGAAGTCCCAGCTCTTCTTCCAGCCTTTGGATTGATCAATCTGAGAATTTTGTAAGATTAAAGGATAACAATGTAGTTGCAGCTCGGGCTTATGAGGTTTCAGAACTGGCGTACAAGGGATATGATGCATTATGAAGGCCTTCTCTACTTATCCATCATTTATATATACTCATCGACATGATATATTTGCTGGAGAAAAATTGGTGTAATTCTGAAACCAAGAAATTGGGAGATAGTTCTTTTCCTCTGGAATGGTAACTTCTCATAGATGACCATATCCATATGAAGGAAGATAAATGCTCTGGGATAAGCCACGATGATACTTCTTCAAATACATAGCCAAATCCAGAAGAGTTATATCATAGACGGTATAGTAATCAAGGCCATTGATCCTCATCATATAATCAATTAGCTTTCTAGTGAGTTCATTAGCCGTTCCAATTCTCTTGGGAGCCATTGAATCTGCACAAAATTTGATTAAATTAACTCTTAAATGAGTTGATTTTTCAAAAAAAATGTGAATAAATTTGAAAACATGGATATGGAATTAAGGCACGAAAGTCTAATTTTGGAGAGCAAGTATGGATACGTAACACAAGTATTTGGCGCGCAAGTGTCACCGCGCAAGTCTAAATACCTCTACTGCAGCTCGATAGAAAAGAAACAACGGAAAATATGTAACTTGTGCGATAGAAGAAACATGCACGGAGAGAGCTTGAAATCTTTAAATTAGGTTCTTTGCATGAGGAATGACCATGTATATATAGGCTAGGCTGCTCCCTTGCGCGCCGACGCCTGCGCGGCTCAACACTTGTGTACCGCCCTCTGCGTGCTCAACACCTTTGTGCAGCATGTTACTTGTATTTATTCTTTTCCTCAGAGTCACATCCTCATTTCATTCTGATCTAAATCTGAGGGGGGACTTTTGTTGATGCTCCTTTCCGTTACTGAGTGTAACGAATTGAAAATGGAAATACCTTGAATGTAAATTGATTCAACCTTCGAAGAAAGATCAAAAATTGACAAAGGCATGAACAAAGATTCAAACTTACATGGGTCGTTCTAGTTCTACCAATGATGCACAAGTATAATTGTGCGCCGCCAAATGGTTGTTCTGGTGACTTGGGAGCCTTCTATGATTTTAACCAAGGGTCTTCATCAGCCTATAAATACCCCCGGCGGGCCCCCCATTAAAGAAAAAAAATTCCAGAAACTCATATTTGAGCTCCCGGCGCCCTTGCCACTTCTAGATGCTTCCGAAAACTTATAAGGTAATATCATACCTATAATGGAAGATCTAAAGAGAGGGAGGAAGTCCTAATTGGTGAATCTCATCAACACCTACGCGCCTAAGTGGCCATCCCTTAAGGGAAATGTCCACACTTGCGCGCCACGTTACCCATTCAAAAGAACTTGCGCGCCACTTTTCTGGAAGCCTCTAGGGATTGTACTAAAGGCCTGAGCCAAATCTCTCCCAAGTATTACATTAAGTTTAGACCACTGTGCAGGTAAACATGTGTCGCGCAGGTATACCTGCGCGACTAGCACTTACGCTCCCACACCGGACTTTCATTCCCCCTCCTTTTGGGTGCCCTTCCTGCCCATTCCACCTCTCATAGGCCTATCCACCTCTCCTATTCAAGATTCATCCTTCAAAACCCCCCATTAAATCCATTTTTTAGCATGGTTCCCTTGCTTTCATCCTTATCTGAAAGGAATTCTGTGGAACATCTCTCAAAACTTAGTGATTTACATATCTTAATGTAACTAAGGTTAGATATTTCATTCATTCATCCTCATCCTTTAATATGAGAGAATCTTTAACCTGGGCCTCTTTTTCAAGAGTATTCCCCAGTCCAAATTCTCTTTATTTTGTGCATCCTTCTTAGAAGTAAGCCCCATGTCACCTAAACTAGGCATCCTCCTTAGTAGTACGCCCTAGTCATAATTCCCTTAACCTGGGAATCCTCCGTAGGAGTAATCCCCAGTCATAAATCCCTTAACCCGAGCATCCTCATCAGGAGTAAGCCCCAGTCTCATAGTCCCCAAATATGGGCATACACCTTAGGAGTAATCCCCATGTACCTTATTTTTTAAAATCACTTAACCTAGGCCTCCTCCTTAGGTGTAAGCCCCGGTTTTCATATTCCTTTAACATGGCCCTCCATCTCAGGAGTAAGCCCCAGTCATAAATTCTATTAACCAGTCATAATTTACTTTTGATCTGGGATTCCTTCTTAGGAATAAAACCCAATCATAACTCCCTCCTAATTTTTTCATTTTTATCAGTAGTAACCCCAAGTTAGAGTATCCAAATCTCTATAAAATCTCATATACCTTTATGGACATTGTTCATTGACTTCTTCTCTGAAATAAGTCATGATCTCTATCTATTTGGGCAGTCATACATACATAAACCCCATATCATTTCATATGATTGCATTTTTCATGGAAAAATTTCTTAGTTTTTCCAATACATATTGTTTTTCACAATGATCATGACTCACATGAGCTTATAGTGTAAAAGTAATTATGACAACTTTCTTTGATCCATCAATCATTTATAAAAAACATACTCCTTTACTCATACAAAATGGTGTCTAATTTCTTTTCTAAATAAAGGCTATGTAGGTAGCCCATCTGAGGGTATGATCCCAACTCTAAAATAATCCATGTCCATTTGAACGACAATAAACATCAAGTGCCACTTTGAGTGGATTTAAAACCAGTATGGTCATCATAATGACCAAGAGACTTTTATATAATGTATTAGAAGATACTATTATCTGAGAATATATAACAAATATTGATGATTCACTATCGATGAAGAACCTCGAATAAATATAAAATATTATCGAAATTTCAAACATATCAATCATTGATTCTCATATCTAAAGGAAATCTCATTCTTATACTTTGTAATTTAATAAGGATTCACGATCATTTCTTAAATCTATAAATAGAGTCCCGGAGTAGAAAATAATTCCCCTCAAAAAGGTGTGATGAGTCCGACCTCCCGTCCTCTCGACCAAGGAAAATTTCTAAGCCTTATCAGTTCACAACTAATGTGCACCTACCTTTGGAATGTAGGTCCAAATGGATATAGAATAATTGGATGTTTTTGGTTCTACGAACAAACCCGTTAGAAACTGCTTGGAATGTTTGAACCATAATCCAATTTGGTCATCCCCAATTCTAGAGGAAACAAATATGTGTAAGGTCCAAGCACCCTAATCTTTACTAAAACTCTGAGCCCCAATAGTCATAACTCCATTCTCTCCCGACACATCCCAAAATAATAATATATCCCAAAAACAATAACCTTATCTAATGCCATTTTGGCATTAACCAAATCTGGTAACCATAAAATCTGGCAGAAAACCATACCAGTGTCAAGGCACCTAAGGTGTTCCCATTCAACAATGGTTGGAACAAGTTCCCAGGTATAATATATTTTGGTTTGGGAATTATTTACTCAAGTACGGAAACATAAAACATCAAAAACAATTGATAAAGCAAATATGAAAATTTATCCCAAAAAAGACGTAAAAATAAAGAACTGGATAAATGGGTTTAAAACAATACAAGAGATCCATAGACACATAAATATTGCAGAAAAAAATCCCTAATGACTCCAAATTACCTGAGGTCATCACCCAAAACTCGTCTCCAAATCATTGCACCAAAGAAGGGGATTAACAACCCAAACCGCCAGCACCCAAGGCCTTACCTTTACCTGTGTCAAACATAATAATGTCTACTTACACTAAAACCATGGAAGTAGGGTGTGAGCCTAATCCCAATAGGATACCACTAAGAGATTCCATATAGTAAATAGTACAAGATAAAAAGCATGCACTTTTTGATATATAATATGTTATGGAAATAAATTCTATAGAAAAAAACATTTAAATTTAATTAGTCTTAAAAGGAAATTTCCCATGAATGATTTTTTTTATAAAACATGTAATATAATTTGTTTTCCTGAAAAAACTACTATATGGAAAAGATAATTACAAATGTGTAACTGAGAACCAATCTCGTGAACACCATTATGCACGAGTTAGTGTGGGGCACTATGTACCTCATAACTCGGTGTAATGTAAACCTAAAAAACTTAATTATTGTTCATGATGCACTAGTAGCGGACATATATATAACATATTGGTCCAAAATAATCAATAACATAGTTTTTTATGTGTTGTTGTTATCGATTTTTTTCAGTGAAACATGGATAAAACTGCTCCACATCACTACCATACTAGTATATATCCACCCTCCTAAATACCCAGGATACCCCCTTTATTCTAAAACAATTATATCATGATAAAAAAATCCATTAAGAAATAAAAAAATCAGTTTTGGCCCTAATAAATTTAAAATAGTGTCTACACAATCATTTAACCACTTACACAACTCAATAAAACCTTTAGAATTTAAATAAAATAACTTCAGAAAATTTTACAATGTTTTGCACACAAAATCCATTAAAATCCCACTTTGAACACCATGCACATACCCATATTAACTAAAATAGAATTTTCAGCACCGAAAATATTTTTATAATCATATTACATGAATTAAAAAACAACATCAATTAGGATTACATGAATTAGACAGGTAAAACACCCAATTTAACAAAAAAATGTACCTAAAATAATTTTCCTAACAAACGTCCCCAAAACCAGATTTTTAAGAAAGGATAATAAATGATATGTGTGATAAAAAAATGATAATCTAACTCTTTTTGGATTTATTACTCCTAGAATCACCAATTAAAAGTGTTAAAACCCTTGAATCATTGTGGAAAAAATTCAAATGTGCCACCATCGCACATCATGGGACGTAGATCAAGATTAAAACGAGATTATTAGAACTTGAAACACAATATCAAACCATAGGTTTGAATCCCTAATATATTTAAATAATTAACTTCTTGAATTAATGAATGAAACCCTAAAAAATGGATGAAACCCTATGAAAATGGTAGGAATAATGTAGGATACCCACACACTTAAAGTATATTGAAGAATATTCCAAAAAAACAACTATAGATTAATTTCCAAACAGAATAAAATGAATGTTGGGTTCTAATATTGCTGAGAAGGTCAAGGGACAACTAAAATAGGGGAATACGTGTAGAAATTAGAGGAATTAGAAATGAATCAATTAACCTCTTCAAATATGTAATATTTTAGAAAAACTATGAATTTATGCCCCACATTGTGATGCATTTGATCTCCAAAGAGGAGAAAATAGGTATGGGGTGATCCTAGTGCAATGGACTTGTGTAAGAGTATGAATCACTGAAAAAGAATAAATATTTTTTATGATATTACAGAATCAAATATAAAAACAAAAAAAATTATATGGGCTTCCGGGCAGGCCCAATTGATTTAATAAATACCAACATCCACCTTGAATGTGTATTCCTAAAGGGTATAAATTGATATGGTGGAGTTAATAGGTTAGGGGTGTCCATTTGTTATGTGGAATGAGTGAATAATGTTGAAAAATGAAAGTTTCATAGAAGAATAAAAATTGTTTTTTAAATCTAGAAATGACCTCACAGTTTGGACCAAATATCGAAAACTCGCAATTTATTAAAAAATGCACGGTAAACCACTAAAACTAGAAAGAATAGGAATTTAATGAAATTTACCATTAAAATAAGTCTTGTATGTGAACATTTTAAATCCTAATTGAATACAATATTATAAATTAATGGTTATACTACTCTATTAATATAATCAATGAATGGGGACTAATCACAATTCAACCATTCATTTCATTCAACATATTACTAAACCACCCATTCAATTATTTCAATGCAATGATCCAATACTTCAACTACAACGGATAAGAAAAACATGTATCCACTTAGGAACAATAGTGGATGGTAATTTGCCTAGGTATATGAGGGGATAATGACTATTGTTGTGTATTAAGGGCCCTAGGTAATTAATGGGGGAGAATATTGGCTATAGTTGAGGAATTTATTCCCCACCCATGATATTAATATATGGAAAATACTGACTCGCACAATTAAAGGTCTCCTGGAAAAATTATATTGGAATACATTCACCCTATCTGTTCCCCTTATTGGGGATCCCTCCCTATAAGTATCTCATAGGAAATGGGGGGATTACATACCTAATTAATGGATGATCAGAGAACCATATATAGACCATAACACAAATATCCCACCAATGATAGTTCTCATCCTTGATAAAACTATAATCATCATGCTCAATCCCAAAAAATTTATATATGTTGATAAATTCAACAACATGTCACAATGAATTTCAATATAAAATAAATGAAAAAATGATCCACCACAGTATAATCTAATTACAATGATTTGAATGTTAGAGTGTATAGATTAATGAAATAGAAACCTAGTGAGAAAACTGAAATTCAATTCCCCACATATATAACGATCGATAATTGGAAGCCCATTTAAATTCCTTGAGTTATTCTATAATATTAATTTGTTTTCCTTAACTGGTGATTTGTTCCCAATTCATCATAAAAGGTACATGTTTATGGATCCCACACATTATATATTCCCATGTATCGTTTTGAGGATTGTTCATGTAATCCCAACCCAAGAAGACCACATTATTGACTGTGTAGATGGGGTATGACAAATATGGATTCCCTTACCTTAGTTTTGAATACAGTTAATCCAGTTGGATAGCGATACATCACACTTTTATAGTTTATGTGGGTTTCTATAGGTACCCCCTAGGATTGGAAGGCTACGTTATGGGTTGTGACCTAATCATCACCCCCCTCATTTTCATTTTCCTGTTCCATACATTACAGTCCATTACATGTTATATTTCACATGGAATAATTTTCTTCTAATTTTATAGTGGAATCATAACCTAGAAGTATTAATTAAATATATAGTGGGAATTGATAAAGTTGACCACCATTGACCCATATTCATTATGATTCCACTACAAATAAAATACCATAAATCATCTTTTCATTCACTGAGGAAACCTCACCAAATCGTTAGATTTACACATTATAATTTATCCTCTATCATCAGAACCCCTCACCCTCCACCCCAATATAAAATACCTTTCTCTAACCCAGTAATGTCACAATACTATCTACTAGACTAAGATGTTTTCCATTATTCTTCCATGGTGGAGAAGAGGGAAAGATGATCAACATTAATGAGAATTATGGTGATTTGAAAGATATAGATGGCATAAAGAAGATGAAAATGGAATAATGGTATATTGTAATTTATTTTTCCTCCAATAAATAACAATAAAAAATTAATAATATTTTAATTTGACAATTTTTATGTATAATCCTCATCGTATAGTAATGGGAAATTAATTTGAAACATATAATAATCATTAAACTAGTTATATATAAATTTATAATTAATAAGGTATATTAATGTTCTATGAACGAAGAATAAAACGTCCTAAATTTAGGTAAATATTAATAAATAAGGTATATAATAAAATTTATTAACATCCTATACCATATTTAAAATAATAATCCTTACCTCAGAAATAATCATCGCTCATTTAATTTAGTGTATGTATTGTATTTACATTCTCTATCATCATTCTCTATGATAATTTGTGCAATCATGGTCTTGGCCCCATTGTATCAATACATCACCCTATCCAATTAGATCATAAAATCTACCTTTACTCACAATCAATGGTCATATAAGTGTCAATAATTGATAAAAATAGAGAATGTTTATATGAAGAATTTAATGAAGGTCTAGGGTTTCACAAAAAAATTAATAATTTAATTATTAATTTTTTATCATAACAAAAAAATATCATCATTTCCATTAATTAGAATAATTATTTCATCAATAATTATGTGAACCAACTATTATGTATGTAACCATGGTTTCAGTTTTCTAAAAATAAACCACCATATATAGATATAATCATTTCACCCCAAATTCATAGTTTCAAATAATAAATATTATTTGTATACATGATATGTTTTTATTGAAGATATAATATTATTTATGAATCGTGAAATATCAGAATGATTGTACAAAATAAAAATCTAAATAAATTTTTCATTCAAAAAAATACCAGGTCATCAATTTAGTGATGTTTTAAATTATAATCTGAGGTTGGTCCTAGATATTTCATAAAAAATTATGTTTTTATTTTGTGAAAATCTATAGTCACTACACAAACCACAATGCTCTAACTCACGTATATTTTCTAAAAATGGTTTTAATCTGCAATTGATATTATTAATTATAATTAAATTAAAACATCTAGTCTATATATGATACAAATCATATTTAAATAATGTTTTCCATGTTTTTCTAGATGAATTGTAATCTCAATTTGGGCTCTATGGTCATCCTGGAAACATGATCATATTATTTATAATATTTGAGTTTGATTTGAATTAACATATTAATTTTGGATGGAGTTTCATTACAAACCATAACCTTAGGAACTACTAGAAACAATCTAATATAAATATTGTATTTTATATAGTGATAAATACGCCATGTTGAAATGTTTATAAATAATTACTATATGAGGAATAACTAATATAAGAGATGTCATATGTATATATATATATATATATATCTAGATATAAATGATATTGGTAGTATTTTCCAATATAATATGATAATTAAATTATTGTTTTTTCAGTGGTGGTAGTGGTCTAAAATTTATGATATTGCGGTATATGTGGGTAGAGAAATATTCTATGGTGATTTTTTATGGAGAGACGGTGGTTTTTGGATATGAATTTTTCTTCATTGAAATATATTATTTTACTGAGTTATTCAAGATGTAGTTCTCTATGAATTCAATAGGTCAACACAATATTTTTTGGTAGTATTTAAATGAATTGTAATTTTTTGTTGAGATCATATAATATCAATTGATTAGGTGATCAGTGGTTGAGTTTATGTATTAATTATTATTATATAAAGGGGAAAACTAGAGAATAATTTTCCTACTATTTTTTTATCCATTCATATTCCCTTATATATGTTGTAGAAAATGTTGATAAATTTCATTACATGTATTCTTTGAATACTAGGTGGATAACATTTTTTCAAGGTAATTTTGGATTAGATGTTGAATTTGGAAAATTAATATGAAATCTAGGAGTCATGTGAGCCGACAATATACTAACACCATTTAATGGATAATGATTTGAGGAATCATAGGGATACAAAGATAAAAAAATTGTGATGGTTCATATTTTACCTCATGTTTGTTGTATTATTTATATCTTTTTCCAACAATATATAACAAATATATTTTTTTACCTCAAAATGATAATAGGATTAAGAAAATTGAATTAAAATTGGAGTACATTTTTTCATTTTTTAATGATGTCCTACATTCAAGGAATATTACCTTAAAAATGATTTTTTTAATTAAAAATATATAACAGCAGTAGTCTATATTTTCTTAAAATTAATTTTAGTGGTAATCAAAAATATATTAATTGTTTTGGAATTAAGTGTTTGAGTTAGAAATATTCATATAAAAGTTATTTTACAGTATAACAATGAATGTATTGGTAATATTTAAAAGGATAATTGCTTGATAGATAATTATATTTCATATTAAGATCATTGATATAGACTTGTGGGGAAAAAATTAATTTTCATGATTTTGAAAATATTTAACTTCAACATGGTAAATAATATGTTAGTGTGGATACTAAAATTTTAACTCAATTTATAATACATGATGTGGTATTTGTATTAGTTTTTATATTTTCAATTTATTCTTAATGAATATAAAAAATACCTTATATTTTATTTTAATTTAGGAAATTATGGAATTTCCAAAAACTAGTATCTGTTTATAACATTATAATTAAATCTGACAAATGATTTATTTTACAAAATACATGTTATGTGAAAATAGTTTTTCTTAAATTTTTTATTACTTGTTTACTATTTTATTTATTATTTTTTCACATTATTTAAAATAATTTTCATATAATAATATAATATAATGGATAAAATTTTCATGTATCAATACCTATAAAAATGAATTATTTTATAGTGTATTGAAAATCCTTCTAAAAATTAAATTCATCTAAATCATTAATTGAATTTCATAAAAAATGACTCTTGAAATCATATGTTTTCTATAAATAATAATACGAATTTGAGAAAATTAATTTCATTTTTAAAGTGTATTAATTTATTATTTTATTTTATCCATAAAAAATCCAATCACATTTGATTTCAATGATTCTTATTGTATTGAATGTATAAGAATATAATTTAAATTTACTTCAACTACAATAAATGATGAATCCATCATTAGGATGATTGAAATACAATATCATATCAATATATGTTATTATTAAAATTTAAACTTTAATATGTTCACATAATGATGTCAGATTTATAAATATGGAATACCTACATGTGTTGGATGCTAACAAAGAAAATAATGTTTTACGCATCATTCTAAGATGTATGAAGTTCTTCAAGATGTATTCCTTCTGAGTTGGGTGTATTTGAATCCTTAAAAAACCATCATATGAAATTAAATCATGATTTGTCTTATTAGTTGATTCTATTGGTGAATTTTGGAGGTAGGGAACAAGCCACGCCATGATTCCCCAACCTATAGGACATCCATAGTAGTAATAATCTTATGTCTTGATGCTGACATGGATTTAATTTTGAAATCATGGGAAAAACCACCCTCCTGGAGGGTGATAGAGTATGGAAGAAATTTATTCAAATACATAATGATATTGATTCCATGTAATGATGGATTGGTGGGTTCCCATGTAATAATTGTTTCTAGGTCAATATTCAATGCACCTACAGCTTCAAATCCAAATAGGGTGGTGGGGGAGGAATTTTTTGATAGTCAAATGGATTAGTTGTGTTTTCATACAGTTCCTTTTTTAGACAAGGAGACATACCTAACATAGAGGCTCGTTCCATACTCAATTTCCTTGATCATTGCTATAAAAAATAAATATTCTGAACATATGGTAATTTTTTTTAAAATCTAAAACTCTCTTCAGGGAAAATTCATTACTCCTTATTCCATTACTTTTCAGATCAATAGATGCAAGACCCTGGTAAACGATGATAATGAACTACTCACCACAGTGTATGACGGGAATAGATTAGAATATTTTGAAAAATCGTAGGATGACCTTCATCGTTCACTATTTTCTATCTCTATAATTAAATATGTTCCCCATGGGAGTGTTGACCTTTTTTATAGGCAATTCCCATATGTTAAATTACATTTCCCCCCACTCCCTCAACTTCAAAATTCCCAATTTTAAAAAATATATAATATTTTGACAGAATAGATAATCATATTTCCCTCGATTCATGGAATTATTATAATTAAAATAAAAAATCCAATTAATATGTTATATAATTCAATATAATCTAATAAAATTTTATATATAAATTTGAACATTATTGGAGGAAAGATAATTTTTTTAAATTCTCTAATATACTTCTCATACATATAATGTCCGGATTTTATAATCATCTACTTTTTTTCATGATTCATTATATAATTATATACAATATTTTGGTTTTGGATGTTTTAATTATATCAATTATTCTATAAAGACTTTAACATTATCTAAAATATATATAATTTTTCTAGATTTATTTAAATATATATAATTTTATATATAATTTTTCATCATCTATAAATTATCATAAATAAAGAAATTTCATAAATTCAATTATATTAATTGATTTATTTATATTTTTTATTTCTTTAATATTGAGTAAATATAACTATCATATTATAAAAATTCATTTTTATTATCTATTTTTTTTAAAAAAATATGCTTCACTATGAATACTAAATGGTTGGAATTTTCAAATAAAACATTAATTTTAATATATTAAAACACTAATGATTTACAATATCTCTTGGATAATTTATTATAATGTAAATTTTTGAATTATAAAATGATGAATATTAATATATTTAAACTATTCATTTTTTAATATCAAATGATATTTTTGGAATGATTCACTTTATCTCTCTCTCCCTCTCTATGATAATCCTATTTTATTATTTTTTAACTATCAAACTAATTAGTTGATATATTTCCATTGTAGTGACTTTAATGTAAATAGAGAATGACTCATGGAAATATTATATTAGATGGAATTATTTTTACATGATGATTAGAATATTTACTTACTGTGTGAATCTATGTAAATAAAAGTGAACATATGTAAATGATTATCATCTAGAAGATGATCTCTACTGGGTAAAGTAGTCATATGAAACTAATACGACCATGAAAATATAATGTTTTCTTTTTTAAATAGCCAGTGAAGGGGAATAATTATTCCACAACTTCCGCTTCTTATTGGTTTTCAGTAATTATATATTAAATATCTTTATCCCTCTCAACTATACATTCATTAGTCACCTTATTATTTTCCTGAAAAAAATTAAATCATACCTTGGGTTTGGGATTAGTTATTTATAATATCATAATAGTATAGTTGTCACCCCATGGGTCTAAAATAATTTTTACAATAGGTTATGAATTCAATTTATATGATAGGTGTTTTGGTTAAACGTACAATACAAAATGTATGGGTCATAATTTGGTTATTAATCCCCTAATAAAAACATATAATCCTTTAATATAAAATCCCATCAAAGATTATACATTTTTGAATACAAAATTTATGTTCACATTAAATCATTATAATAAAAAATATTTCTTCATATCTTTTTATAGTCTAATTCGTTTTTTTATTCTGTTTTCATTATAAATAACATTGATATTAAAATTAAATAGTATATATTTTTTTATTTTTTTATTTTGATTTATTAAATCTCAAAATCCAATTTTGTGACCAAATATCATTATCATCTATATGTATAATTATCAAATGATATATATCAATGTGGGGGTGTGTATTTTATCACATCCTCTATATAGCTAACATATTCACAAAATTTCCCACATATCACATCATCATGGATATTATAATGATAAATGAAATTTAATGGATTGGGGGTGAATGGTTTTGTTGAAGGATACATGGATTATGGATGGGACATCAAAATTTTGGATCATTAGGGAAAGATGTTATGTGCGAGAACAATTCCTTTCATTCATGCCTCATAGAGGTACAATGACATAGAATAATGTATATTGGTGTGAGAGATTTAGATGAGGTATCATTATAAATTTTTCAAATAAATTATTTTTCAGATATTTATTTTTGATATGATTGAATTGATAAATTTTGAAGTATTGGGCCATTTATTTGTAGATATTCTTCTTTGAGAGATATTGTAACAACCCAAACATTTATCAATGGAATTTATCCCTTATTAAAGTAAATTAACTTAGAATAATTAAAATAAAATCATTTATAAACCGTAATAAAAACCTTATATGTGAATAATTATTTAAATATAATGTATATATATAATTTAAAGAACTAATAATGATTACATAGTAACTTTTCATTAAGAATAGTTATGTGATGTTATGATATGAAAACTGTACTAATTAATTGTACCCTCACCAAATTATCTATCTTATAAATTAATATATGATATAATTATATCATAGTCTATGTAAATAAATGTTTTAAAATATATTTATTAAGTGCTGGAAGTTTTGTAAGACAATAATATTTAATCATAAGTGTATGACTAATGTAACAATTTAAATTTAAATTTATTTTTATAAATGGTATGATTAATTTATATTTTCATTTCATATTATTTGAATATAATTTTATAAGACCTTAAGTAATTTTCATATTTTTATAAATTCTTTTATAATTTTAAAGGATTTATTATCAAAGAAAATGGTGATTTTAACTGAAAAATAAATTACTCGTATTTACAAAATTAATTTAATAACATGGAGTTCCTTTTTGAATTCTAGATTTTGAAAATTTTTATGGATAATATTTGGGATTTATCCAAAATACATGAAATTATTATTAAAAGTAAAATTTGAAAATTTACAGTAAAAGCTAAATACCTGAATTAAGGATTAGAAGATTATATAAGGATGATTTAAGCCAAAAATATAGACTTAACCATCATTATTTTAATATATATAGGTTTAATTATCCAAATATTCGTAGTATTGATCCAAAATAATAAACTAATGAATATAATAATGAGAAAACACCCAACTCATTTACTATAAATACCACCTATCACCCATATTTCCCTAACACCTTTCAATAATTAAGCCAAGTTAAAATAATTTAAAACCCACACCCCAAGCCCCCATACCATTTCTAAAAGCTCTAGGTCTCCTCAAATTACTAAAACCTATTCAATAATGAGTTTTTTAAGGAGTACAAATCCAGGAGGTAAAATCCTCTTCCTTTTCAATTTAATTTTTTTCAATTCCATTCCATTACTCTCTTATCAAAACCATCACTTATTCAAATAGAATAATAACTCATATATTTTGATAAAATTTAATTATATCATGTTAATATATGATCAATCATTAAAATCCTCCAACCTTCTCATGTATTATAAAAATTAAATCGTCAACTGTGATGTGTGAATTTAACGACATCATAGGCGTTGCACTTTAATTTTCCATTAATTACATATAGACTGTTTATAAAACAACTAAATAGTTGAAATATATTTAATTTTTATTTGATAAATTGTTTTATATCTGTGAAATAACTTATATTTATAATACTAAATTATAATACAAAATGATTTTGTTGTGATAAAAAACACCTAAAACTATCCTAAACTTTCATCATAACTTTATTTGATGAATCAACCTCAGGTCATATAACCAAATTATTTATATGATAATATAAACTTCTATAATTTCATAAATAATGTATAATTAAAATTCTGAATATTTATCCTCATTTTACATGAACAATAATTCATATATAAATGTGAATCAATCATCAACACTATGAAAATGAATGCTTCCAAAGGATGAAATTAAACACTAAAACTCATTGAAATTTTCATAAATGAACTTAATAAAACCATAATGATAAAAATTAATGAATAAAATGTTCCTTATTTGTAAATTTTACTAATATAACATTATTATAAATGATATTAATGTGAATAAATCATTCAGGTCCATGGTAAGGGGAAATCTCCAACCCAACACTATTTTTGGTTTTTGCATCATTCACCTCATTTTCAAAATCGATATTTCTAAAATATCATTTAATACTAATTTTCCAATCCTTTATATGATATAAATGTTTCCAATTTGATTTTATGAAAGACAGAATATCTTTCAAAAGAACTATTCATTCAAAAAAAACTCACATTTTACTTCTCAAAATTGTCTCCTCATCGATCAATGATGATAATATTTATACAAAGCATGTTATTCCACATTTAATTTAGGAACATAAAGTTTATAATGTATGATTTATTAAAATAAACCCATTCTTTTACATTGGTTATTTTATTTCTAGGATTTTAATATTTTCTTTGTGACAAGCATGATAATGAAATTGTAATGATGTGACAGGTGCACCTATAATTATATAGAACCCTTGTGTATTGTGTAATGTGATTAATATTTTGAAAAAAATGAAATATTCATGAAAATTATGAAATATTTTTTCAAAAATATGTTTTGTAGTAAACCAAAAAGACATGATGTTTCATTTTTATTCATTTCGACATTCCATGTTTTTATCTAATACATCATACCATGACTATGATCCTATGACATTGTTATTTTAGTAATGATTATGATAACCCATGTTATATTGATTCATATTTTTACCTATTATTTTACAAGGATTTTAGATAAAATTTTATGAAATAGATCATTAGGTTAGTAATTATACTACAGAGAATTCTTGGGCAAATAAGAAGCTATAGGAGAATGAATTAAATATATTTTTATAATTATTTTAATGTTGTGCATGGTTCTAATTTGACTAATACACTAAACATTATGATCCTCGTTTTTTCTATGATTATATATTGTTTATAAATAAATTTATTTTATTGTAATTTATGAATAATCAATTTCTCTATAGTTGGTATCGAAGAAAAATTTAGATAATTCGGGAATTAGGATTTGAGAAACATAGTGAAAACCCTTAGTATGAGAAATAATTATAAAAAACAATGATGCATTGATATAGAGTATTCTATATTTAGGGATTATATAGTATATTCCATTAGGCATAATAAAAAAAAGAATAAATTATTAATTCATGACTTCTTGACTTTTATTTTCTTCTTACATTTTTTATTTTAGAAAACTTTTGGGGACTGTGATAAACTAGGCCAACAACCAATGCGGGGGGAAATGTAGTTATTTTCTCATTGAATTCCATAATTTCATGGGAGGTGGAGTTAAAACATTCATGGATACTCTTAACCATCTCTATCAGGTTATGATAAATAACATGTATAATGTGGAACATCTACCATCCCGTGTGAGGGAGATATTATATATTTTGTGTTATATGGAAAAAATGACCACTATTGTTTAGTTAATATTCTTATCAACTATTCATGGAAGAGTGGGTCATATCATGGGATATTATATTTTATGTGCTTTTATATTTTATGACTTAGAATATTACTCTGTGTGTTTAACGATTATATGGATACAATGATCAATGGTGGGATTTGTTTAAGAAGACCAAGTTGGGGGTCAAAATTAAGAGATGAAGTGGGAATTAATTACAATAATTTATCTTAATATTTATTTCCCTTAAAATATGGGTACAAATACTGATAATGAATTCCAAGATCTGAAGAAATATTAAATTGAATCATACAGGGCCATTGATGAAAATTTCACATGGCCCTAAAGGTATTTTGTGAGTGTCAAATAAAAAATAATAGAAAATTTTTAGATGATATAGTAGAATAAAACCTAGCCATTGAATGGATATATAAATTTGAGAGTTTGGGAGTACAAAATAAGATTATTTCTGTTCCCTCCAACTGAATATAATGTTTGGAGTATGGCTTAATGTATATAGTGATATTATGCAAATGATGGATGATGTAAATGCAATGTTAAAAAAGAAAAATAAACAAACAACATGGAAAAAATGTTTGAATAAGAATCATGGAAACATCCATAAAGGGAAATATAAATTCAAGAAATATAGGGGAGAAGGCCACCAAGCTCATGGATGTTGAAATGAAAAAGGGAAGCATGAAAATGTGGTTGAAGAAAATAGATCACCGCCCATTTTCCAATGCGACCACTGTAGATAGATTGTAAACTATGAAGGCCAGGGCATCAAACCATGATTCCTCAAGGGAAATTATAATCCTCATCCACCAGAGAGAGCGGATAAATGTAAGGCTTGTTCTCTCCAAACTATGGATGTGGACAAGAAAATTAAATCATAAAAGGTATGAATCATGTTAAATGATGAATGGAAAAAGTATTATTTGAGTCTGTTCTATGCATTCATTTATATCATGGATGTTTACTGGAACCATTGAATCAAATCCTCGAAACCTTTGACTAGATATATCTATGAAAACAACATGTGTGATGAAATCCCTAAAAGATAATTGATGGACACTTCTCTTGTTGGCATATGTGGGAATATTTTCCTAGAAAATATCATAATACATCTATTTGTTTAATTTAATGTTATATTAGGGATGTATTGGCACTCTTTATATAAGCCACACATTAAATCTTTGGAAAGGATATATTTTTTCATATTTTCAACCATCCCATGATCATCTATATATACATGGATGTTCATGATTCCCCATTGGAATATCCTTGAACGATGTGGGTGTGGATTCCCTCTAATGTATCTTATTTCAGTCAAGTGGTTGATTCAAAGTAATGTTTTAGCCATGCGTAAATACCGATCATGATGGAATATAGGGATTTATTTCCTAATGTGTTACCTAGTATTACCCCATATAATGAGGTAGTGTTTTCAATAAAACTCATACGCTATGCTACTTATATTTTAATGTTCCCTTATAGTAGGGACCCTATCGAACATGATGTGTCAAAGAAATTGTTTCTAGGAAATTTGGACAGAGTGTTCATACTCCCCAAGTGAATATCCATGGTTTGTGATTGTTTAATTTATCATGAAGAAGGATGGATAAATGTGGCTGTGTACTAATTATTAGGAACTGAAAAACATCACTATAAAGAATAATTATACTATTCCAAGGATCGATGAAATTTTAGATCAGCTACAAGGAGATTTTGTACTTATCAATGAATGTTTATTCTGGATATACCTAGTTGTAGATGGAGAATGAATATATTTATAGGACTAAATAATGTACATGGTATGGGAAATATGAGATTCTAGTGAGGCCCTTCAGTCAAAATAACTCCCATGATATCATCCTGGATTGATGGAGAGGGTATTTAGACACTTCCATGATAATGTTTGTGTCGTGTTTATCGATGATATTATCATCTTATCCAAGGGTAAAGAGAATCATGGAGATTATCTATATCCTGAGTTTGAAACATTAATGTAGTCTAAATTATAATCCATGTTATGAAAGTGTGAATTTTGGATGAATAATGTCACATTCTTGTGACATGTGATCATAATTGAGGTAAATTTAGTTGACCCTTCAAAGACAATGTTAAGAAAGGAAAGGTCCATACACTCTCATGTCACATACATCTGTAGTTTTGATATATTACCTTGGAACTACTTAGGTTGTTTTGTCAAATTTATCAAGATTTCCATGCCTACTAATTATGATAACATGGAATGGGATAAAATATGTCCAAATAGAAGAATATGAGGAAATATTCAAGGAGATAATGAAAATGTTGAACACTGCACCTGTTCTAACATTAACAAATAGTGTTGAAGTATTGTAACATACAATGAATCTTAATATAAATTATTATATTGTGTATGTGAAAAAATGATAAATTTATAGATAATGCCTCTTAAAAATTGACGATCCATGAGCAGAACTACCCAATGCATGATCTAGTGCTAGAAACATTGATTTTTACCTTGATTATCTGGAAGCACTACCTATATGGTGAGATGTGTGTTAAATATAATAATCACAAGATCATAACATATATATTCACACAAAAAGATCCCAATATGAATCAAATGATATGGTTAGAGTTAATAAAAAAAATATGATTGATCTATTCACTATCTTCCCATAAAGGACGACATGTTAGTTCATGATAATAGTTGAAAAGAACCAACTACTCTATCCTTGTTGTGGATTGAGAAAGAACATATATTTATTTATATGAAAAGGATCTATTTGGAAAACATAATTTAAAGGAATACATCATAACATTCCCTGATGATTTCCCAACCATCTATGAAAGAAAGAATAAAAAGGAATAAAGGGACTATCTGGAGTTGCAAAAGAAATAAAATGCACAGAGGCAAGGAAAATTCAAGAGTTCTCTATTAATAATGATGGTGTTAATTGGTTTTGAATGAGTCACGGTGTGCCTTTATCACCAAGAATAAAGGAATATTTATTTTAAAAAATCACTTATGTCAACATTCTTCATCCTTCCCAGGAGTACTATGATGTATAATGATATCCATGAATACTTCTAGTGGGACAAGATGAAGAAGGATATTTCGAAATATATTAAAAGATTATTTATTTCTACGAAAGTGAAAAATAATTGAAAATTTTACAAAGGGATGATGAAACTACTTCCTATAATAATCTGGAAATGGAAGAATCTAAATATAGACTTCATCTCTAGTCTAACGAAGACATTAAAAGGATACAATTTGATATCAGTCATGGGGGACCGACTCACCAAAAAAACCCAATCTATAAGTATTTGATAAGATCTCTAACATGAAATACTTAAAATATATATTTTTAGGAATTGGTGAGTCTACAGGGGTTCCAATTTATATCTTCCATGATTAGGATCCCAAGTTAACATTTAAATTCTATTGGAGTCTTCAACCTAATTTGAGTACTGAATTGAATTTTAGCAAAACATATCACCTCCAAACGGATGTCCAATCTACATGGACTATTCAGATTCATAAGAATATTCTAAGATTAGGCTCATTATAATTCAATGTAGGATGGGATCAGTGTATCCCATTGAATTATTTCTTAAACAATAATAGCTTCAACTCAAGTATTCTGATGTCTCTATATTAATATTTGTATGGAATGTGATGTAGAACTCCAACCTATTGTAATGAAATTGGTGAAATAACCCTAATTGGACATGATCTTATCTTTGATATAATAAAGAAGGTCCAATCCATTCAAAAACATATCAAAACATCTCAGAGTCGGAAAAATCGTTATTTGGACAACCATTGAAGGGACATAGAGTTTTATATTGGAGATAAATTATTCTACTCAATATCACTATGGAAAATAGTCATGAAGTTCCAAAAGAAAGATAAGATAATCCCAAGGTAAATTATACCCATTTATATCCTTTATCAAATAGGATCAATATACTTTCTTCTTGCAATTCCTATGAATATATCTTATGATCATGATGTGTTCAACTTATCACTATTGAGGAAGTTCATACTAGATTATGCACATGTACTGTACTGAGAGGTGGGTCAATTATAAGATGTTCTCTCTAATGAGGAGCATGTAGTAGTGATTCCAAACCGGATAGATACGGTTCTACACAATAGGACAACCATCCTTTTAAATTTATTTACTGAGGATATAAAACTATGAAGATACAACTTGGGATCCATAGAGGCAACGAAAAAGAAGTTCCATCCCCTATTTCTGTAAATCAAAAATTTGACGGAAGAAATTCAAAAGGGGTAATGAATATAATGACACTATCTTTTATCAATTTAATTTATCCCATCTTATTGTACTTTTATATACTATAAACCAAAAAAAGTTCTTATAGAACTTAATAAGATATTTATAAATGACTAATTAATGAATTTATAATTATTTATATTTGTTAAGGAACCAATAATGATGAAATATTAATAGGTATTTAGGAATATTAATATGAACCTTATAAATAGTAAAACAACCAAATGAATAGTAGTATTACTTGTAAATTTATAAATAATATTTATGCATATTATAAATTATATTCTGAAGTAATAATAACTTATTCTAAGAAAATTAATGTTTTAAAATTTATTAATTAAGGTTTGGTATCATTTTAAGTCATAAATATTTAATTACATTGTAATTATTAATTTATTAAATTGAAGAAAATTTATTTTCATAAATTTTATTCATAAATTTATCTTCCTATGTCTTAGGATTTTTTGAGAATTTTATGAGACCTTAAATAATTTTTAATGGTGTTATAAAGTCATATATAATTTTAAAATCATTATTTTCCATGTGAAGAATGATTATAACTAAAAATTAAATAAATAGTATTTAGAAATGTATTTTCAAAAAATTGTTTTCATTTTTGAGATCTACAGATCGAAAAATTGTTAGGTTTAATTTTTGTCATTTTATAAAATATTAAAAAAAATTAGGAATACTAAATTATGATTGTTTACAATAAAAACTGAATACTTGAATTATAGAGTCAAAGATGATTTCATGCAGATGTAAGACCAAAATCTAGAAATATAAATCATTATTATAATATTATTTGTAAAAATTCACAAAATATCTATCATCTTGACCGAAAATAATAATCTAAAATACATAATAATAATAAAACACCCATCTTCTCCACTATAAATACCACCACTCACCCCCTCAACTCCTCACACCTCAAAATCCATGATACATACCGAAATTATTAAAAAAATTATCCCCAATACCCTATCCCATGACTAGGTTCTCTTGGTCTAATCAAAATAAAAAAATCATTTTCCTAAGGAGGATCTCTAGGAGTTTAAATCCAATAAGTAAATTCCTCTTCTTTTTTCATTTAATAACTTTTAAATTACATTTATTTTATTCTCTTATCAAAACATTATGTTATACAGATATCATGATATTATAATTTGTTTTTCTATAATGGTATTGTATCATGTTACTGTATTATCCATCATTAAACTCCCACTCTCTCTATTTTACTCTAAAAATTAAATATTTACCCTGAAGGTGTCAATTTGAGGACATTATGAGTGATTTATTTTAAATTTCATTTAACACCATCATGGATATTAACAAAACCATAAGATGGATGAAAATTGATTTTCATATTTATTTTATCACAATTCATATTTTGTGGAAACATAATATATACATGACACTAAATGATAAAACAAAACATGTTCATTATTATTGATATACAAGAAAAAATAAACTTAAAACGACCATCAGTTACTTTTATCTAAAGATTCATCCACATTCCATATAAAAAATTTATTTATAGGATAATTTAAAATTATTAAATATAATTAATAACATATACTAACAATTCTGTATATATATCCTTATTTTACATGAACTATCATTCATGTATAAAAGTGAACTGATCATGAAAACTAAGAAAACAAATTCTATCAAACAATGTTATAAAACTCGAAATGTCATTGAAAAACTGATAAATTATCATAATAAAACCATAATGAATACATTAACATAGAAAATGATAGGGAATTTTTTAAATAATAAATCTAATGTGGTTATAAATGATATTATGTTGAAGAAAGCATTCAGATGCAATGTAAAAATAATTCTCTTACCCAAATATCTTTCTCTAGGGATTCCCACTTTCGCATCATTTTCGGTATGTATATTCCACAAATATAATTTCTTCATAATGATATATAATTTACCATCCTTTAAATACATTTTTATTAATTAAATATTGGGGAGTATTCATTAAAAAAGGTTACAAATCAATTATAGGACCTTGTATTTATAGATTAATTAGAAATTGGGAAATATAAGAAATGGTTTCATAAGACATCATCATCACTCCCAGTAATATTATCATAACTAGGTCCCTTTTTAAAATAAATTATTTTATAGAATTCATAATTCATTGGTTAAAAGTGAAATATGAATTGGTGAGCCCAAATCACCAATAAGGCTAATCAATGGAGATATCCATCGTATCATAATTCTAAGAAATAAGAAAATTATATTTTAAATTCTTTTACTGCAAATGAAAGGTGATGATATTATGCCAATGGATAAATCATAAACATTCATTAGAATCAATGAGAACAATCCAAAAATTTATAATATATTACATGTAATTCTTTGGAATAATAATAATAATATAAAATCATTTCATCTAATTCACGACTTATTTCACAGATCACTATAATGGTTAAAGTCCATTACTAAACTGAGATTACTCCTCATTCCATCTCTATAAAACTATGATGAGATCATTTCACTTTCCAACCATTTATATCTCATGATATATAATTTTATTAAAATTTAATTACATGGAGATATAGGTCTTACCCATCTCATAATTAAATCATTCTTGCATTTTCCACAATAGCATAAATCATTAATCACAATCCAAGGAATAAAATGGGATTCTTTAAATAGCATAACATAATCCCTATAAAACAAATGACTTTCCATAATATAATTCCATTATAATCACAATCTTACCATATTACCAATAATGATAGTATACTTGAAACAAAACCATATTAAATAATTACATTTTCGATGGAATATAAAAATGATATAACACATAAAATTAAATATTGTCCAACAAATCCTTTCTTATTCAAAAACGATTTCATTTATACAAATGCTAATAAATTTTAAAATAAATAAATTTAAATTAATATAAAATTGAAATCATGTGGATGAATAAATTTGGATATTTTGAGTTATGTAAAAAAATCAGTTCATATAATATATGTTAAAAACATTATCTTTATACAATTTATAGAAAAGTAAAAATTGTACCTCGTATTGAAAAAGACAAAAGTTAAATTTAATGCCATGTAATAAAATTTTAAAAATTTGTAAAATTGATTATAAGTAATTGAATATTAATAGAAATAATATTTTGGAATACATAATTTGGTAACTTTGACATGTATAATAAATATACCACATTATGTAGTTATAGATAAACAATCCCTGTTAATAATGAATATTTTAAATAAACCCTTACATTTGGTCTGATTTGCATTGAATGTATCCAAATTTTCTATATAATGAATTAAATAATGTCATTAACTAATTCTAGAATCAATTTACTTTTTATGATGCCATATATGATCATATTATTCTCGGTTTTTCAATAACATTTCAATAATACTCATTAGTCGAGTATTACCATATTCATTTTATTAACCATTTTTTGTTGAATATGTTTTGGTATTATTTTATAATTCATAGTTGTATCATAAAAAATATATATTTACATAATAAATTTCATATTTATTCATTCTATATATTTATATAATTTTGTTTTTATTGATATCAAGTATAATTAATCGAATCCAATTGTGGATACGGTAGGTCGTATGTACACATGACTGATGATATCATTCCTTCAATTATTAAATGTAATTGATCCAGACTGTATTTAATAATTCTGAGTCAATAAAATTTTATAATAATCATATATAATTTTTATTTACATCAGTATCACCATCCATGTATGGTGGTAGTGAATAACATATTAAACCACGGTGTGGAGATAGTATGTGGTACGTACTTACGTGTGGTGATTTAATTTTTCATAAGATGGATTGAAGAAAGAATATTGGTTTTTCATAAACATAATATTATATTAGTATAAATGGTATACTATATTTATTTCTTTATAATGAAACATTTCATGAATATGAAGTATAGGAAAAATTTAGTTTGAATGAATCAGTAGAGGAGACTATCTCTTATTTAATGTGATCTCTCTAAATCTCATCACAATGAACTATATTTGGTGTTGGAAGAAGAATAGAACATATAAAATGTCACCAGGGAAGTTGAAACAGGAAAATGTATTGGTATATTCAATGTTTATTTATTAATTAGTTATGAATAAATGAGGAGGAGATCCCTGATTATAATTGATGTGAGGGTCACTTTTGGAAACTCCAAAAATTTAAATTTATAACAAACTCTACCCACAAAAGAACCCAATAGAATGACTTAGTTTTGAGGATGAGATTAGATAAGGATTCAATATAATCAAACAATAAATTTTAGACATGTATTTCTATCAATTTAACCTTTACCATTTAAATTAACACATAGTTATTCAGTTTACTCTTTAACTAGGTTAAATGTTATTTCAACATTAAAAAGATGAAAAATTTATTAATTTTATTTAAATTACCAAAAAATAAAGACATTATAACATTTAATACACATTAATAATTATTCTATATTTCTTAAAATGTATAATTTTTTTTAAATAATTTAATAAATATATTTTATCTTAAACAATCAATTGTTTTAATTTTGACACTATTCAATTTATTATATTTTTTAAAATAATAATATAACATGATAACTTTAAAAAACTATTTAATTATATTCCAAATAGGTTTTTATCATCTATACAATAAATTAGACGTATTAAGTTGTCCTATTATTTTTTATTAATATATTAAAACCATCATTTATTTGATATTTACCTTAATTTATTAACTACTTAAATAGTTTTGTATAAGTATTTAATACAAGTATATATTTTATAAAAATTATAAATAAAATTCTCTGATGAAGATAAATCTACTAGATTTAATAAAAAAAACTTTTAGTAAATATATATTTGGAAAATTCATCATTTAAAATGTTTTACTTACTAAAAGATGAATGTGACATGTTTATCATCAAAATTAATAAAATAATATAAATGTCATAATTTCTTATATAAGGCTCAAAATTAATAATAATTTGACCCTTGGATGGTAATTTTTTATTTATACTTGAAATATAATAATTTGAAAAGTATTCAGGGATTTTATTTTTTCTTTTCATATTAATAATTATTTTCTGATGGATTTGTCATCAGTTAAATAATTTATGCATAATTAAATTATATTTATTTATGTAATTATTTATTAACTAAAAATTAAAAATAAATTAATACTATAAATAAATACATTTTAGCTGTTAAATAAGTATTTATAATCAAATTTATCTTCTGTATAACATTATATTAAATATTATTAAGTTATTAAAATTTGAGTGACACATATTTAACATTTTGTAAAATAAATTAAATTAAATGTCTTAATATAATCCTAGTGGATACTAATTAATATTATTCCTAACAAAAAATTATTTCGGTAAAAAAACTCATCGATTTATATTTTTACAACTGTAAGGGTGATTTTATAATATTATTTTTACCCATAATTATTTGATTTACCTCTTTACAGTATTTATAAAATTAAAAAATTTACTCATCATAATACCCATGAAATTAACATTATTTGTACCAATTAAATAAAAATATGGATTAATCTATAAAAAATTAAAAACACAAATTTTTTAGTAATTAATTGAAAATTAATTTTGTTATGGGATAGTGTAAAAGTGTTTTAAAGGTAAAATATTTTCAATAGATTAAATTGTTTTTACATAAGAATTCAATTTAAAATTAATTTTAGTGACCAATTTTATAAATAATGAGAAAAATATATTCTATTTAATCTTTTATTCAATTCAATGTTGTTTTTTATAACTATAATAAGGTTTACCATACCCAATTTTTGAAAAATATATTAGATGAATATAAAGAATCATTAATTATGTATATAGAACATATATTACATTAATGTAATTCTCTGATAAGTATCACTCAATTTATTAATATAAAAATACTAATAATAAATTTATTCATATTATTCATAAATAATTGCTAACAAATAAATTCACCAAACATTTTTATAATTTATCTATATTAAATCTCACTAACCAAATAGCTAGGCTACAGTTTTCATTTTATACTAACGACATATCATGGTTCATTTAAACTCACTATTGCGTGAAATGATTTATTTTTAAGAAAAAAATATTTAAATAATATATTTCATAAAAACATCAGGGTGTTACATTCTACCCCCCTAAATCTTATTTTTTCTGGAAGATATTCACTTAGATAAAAATAAATGAGGATACGTCAACCTCATCACATCCTCATGATCCCACGTAACGTCCTTGAAAGTGAAGGATCAAGAATATAAATTTGCATTAGAGAGACACTGTTCCCATCATGAGCATGAGATATATTCAGTGGAAGCACCAATTTATAATATGCCTTCCTAAAATGATCTAGAATTTTGAATGGACCAATATTCGAAGGGATCATCATTCCTTTAATTCCAAATCTCATTTTTACCTTCAATAGAGTTATTCCTCGAATCACCTTCTAACTAACATGAAACTATATTTCTTTTATTTAGTGTTTATTGTGTTATTTATTGTACTTATTGATGTTCTTAATTGTTGTTGAATAGATCAGACCATCTATTCCATTTCATCAACATGTTCAAATCCTAATAGATTTCATTACACCAACATCAAACCCACAATTTGGAGTACTCCACTACATTACATAGAAGGATTTATATGGAACCATCTATATTATGGAGTGAATGTTATTGTTGTATGAAAATTTGAAAAAAGGTAGATTTTGATCCTAACCACCTTTGATGTTTATATAGAAATCACTCAACATGTCTTCAATAGTTTGAATTTTCCTCTCAGACTGACTATCTGTCTGAGGGTGATAAGAAGTTCTAAATTATAACTATGAATACACAGACTACAGAAAACATCACCACAACTTCTAGTTAATCCTAAAATCCTGATCAGAAATAATGGAATGTGGCACTCCATGAAATATTACCAATCCTTTTTCATATATCTTTTCATGATGATAAAGAGAGAAATCCTCACTATTAGAAGTGAAATGTGTTGACCTCATTAGGCTATCATCTATAACCTATATAACATTATAGTATTTATATGATTTTGGAAGAACAAAGAAAACGTACATTATGATATTTTTACCATTTCAATTGGGGTATGGGTAATGGTTATAACATCCCTACAGACATATATATCTCAACCATAAAATGCTGAAAAACTGGGCATCAAGAGACATATTAAAAAACATCTGCTTTCATGCCATCTCATAAGAAATTATTTTTTCATGTACATATTTTTCATTTTAGAATTATGAACTATAATCCTCATCCAATAACTCCTTCTTTAATTATGGAATCGGAGGAATATAAACCCAGTTTTAGAACCTTATTATTCCTTCAAAATCAAGGTTGATTTAAACAAAATTAGTCACATTATTTTGAATCTATATATCTTTCTTATACATCTTAATTTTCACTTGAATATTATGTTGAACATTAATTTTTGAACTAAAATATTTCTATCCTTTGTTTAAAATTTCAAGACCCATCCTTTGTAAATAATTAAATATTGGATACTTTGTGATCCTCAACATGGATAGGCTGGCACTGTCATCTAGACTCAATGCGTATTAAACCATTTTTACTTTCTAAAGGTGGTAATTTATTTATCTTTAATAATATTTAATTAACTTCAACCTTCTTCTTTGTCACATATTTATATAATTTTTTTAAATTAAATTTAAAATTTTATGATCTGTATAAATACCACACCTTTCACCATACAGATATTCCTTTTATTTCTAATGTCAAAATATTGACACATCTAACTCAAAATCATGATATGGGTAATTTTTCTCATGGAATTTAAATTTTTGTGAGGCATAAGATATCACTATATAATTTTTCATGATAACACAACCCATCCTCTCCTTGGATATATCACTATTGAATACAGACCATTCTCCACTACATGATCTGTAACAATATGAGCACAAGATAACATTTTTAAGCTCCTTGAAATTATCTTCAAATTCTTTTATCCACAAAAACATAAAAATTTTATGAGAAGACATAGCTAGTGGATGATATAGTTGTGAACAGTCATTCCAAAATCAACTGTAATATGAAGCCAAATAATGAAAACTTCATTTCTTAGTTTCTATTTTTGGCCATTACCTACAATCAATAACATCTATTTTTTCCCGATCAACATAAATCCCATATCTTTAGAATATTTAAAAAAAACATTATAAAACAAAAAATACAAACTTTGTAATTGATTCATAAAGATTCCCTTTTCTATGTGTTATCGTTGAAATTATTAAGTGATCATCAGGATCTTCCTTTCTATTCGAATAGACAATAATATCATCTGTTAAGACTATACCAAACTAATAAAGTTATTTTATAAAAACTATCTTCATTAGATCCATGATGATAGCATTGGAATTGAATGACCAAAATTCATCACTATAAATTCATTGAATCCTTACCTTTTACAAAATTACAGCATTGAAATATCCTCATTGATAACCATTAGTTGATGATATCAAGAATGAATTCAATAATTTCAAATCCATGATATTGTCTTAGATTCTCAAACAAGTAATCAATTCAGGAAGATAGTATTTTCTCTTCATTGCAATCATGATATGTTATCAATAATCAATGATGAGTCCCATTGATTCATCTTTCTTAATAAAAATAGAATTGGATCTCCCTAAAGTGACACAATAGAGTATATTTATCCCATGTCAATATTCTCTTGTATTTGATTCTTAAATTCCTACAACTAAAATTGTTACAATTAATATGTTTTCTTAGAAATGATAATAGCTCCCAATATGAGTTCTATTGGAAACTCCAATTCAATGTTTGGGGGATGACATGAGAATTATTTTTTAAATAAATATTTAAACTCCTTTATAATCAGTGTATTCTTAATTGTGAGTTTCCGCCAAACCATTTGAGATAGATAAATGTTATTTACTGGAAGAAAGTCCAAAAAATATTGAATAAATTTCTTTTAGAATATAATATTAATCATTTTATCGATAGAAGATAATTGGATGATCCAATATATGAAATTTGACAATCTTTACTTGTAAAATGATATGGTATCCATATAGATAAATCCCATCCGTGCTGAAAATCACATAATATTACACTATATTAATGATCACAATAATTTTATTATTCAATTTCCAATAAACTTCAACCTGAGATAAATTATTGGATTTTGATGCGATTTTTGTTCCATTTAGAGTTGTAATAACTATCATATGATCTAATTATTAAGGTAATACAATAATACAAATAGAAATTTTTTAATAAATATATAAGCGGATGGATCCAAAATCAAATTATCCTGTTGTCACTTTATATTGTTTGGTATGGGTACCTTTCACCACTTCGTTATCCTACTCCACATCATTGATAGTGATTGCATGTGACTTCCCTTTTTAATGTCTCTAATGTGTTTTCTATTATCGATCATCATTAATAACACTTGGATTAGGGCATTTTTTGGCATGATGCCCCATTTCCATTCACATGTAACATTGATGTGCATTATTTCATTTTGGGTAACCTTTTCTCTATTCATATCATAAGAAAAGTTTTTTTTATGAAATCATCATTCAGTATTCCGATGAACATTATTTCATACTAAAATCATTATTTTGTCCCATTCATACATTTTTCACTGTGTTTCATTCCAAACATTGTAAATAAGGGAAAATCCATCTTCTATATAGTACTGTCTTTAGATTCTACATTTAATTTAATTTTTACCTTCTTATCAAACCCATAAGATTGATGGGCAACTCTAATTCCATATCATCATTGAAAGCACATCAAATGACTTCGTCATAGATGTTCAGGTCCCTTGTGGATAATTACATTTGCAGACATTAATTTTTTCCAATAAAGAATTGATCAATTTTTCTCCCGGGTTATATAATAATTCCATAAGCTTAAATTGAATGGATTGAATATTTCACTTCGTAAGTACTAACAAATTCATCATCCTTTTTATTCAGCTCAGGGAACACCATCTAGATTATTTTCTATTGAATTCATGGAGATTATATATTGAAATATATGTTCATTAAATCGTATAATTCCATCAATTCAATTTCATCGATTTTCCTCATATTCTTGGTATGATTTCACTATTCATTATCTTCATAATGAAGGTGATATACTTCCATATTGACATTATCATGTTTTGATGAGTGGAAAACTGAATATATCAATTTAATGGTACTAATCCATTGATCAGCCACTAATGGATCAGAAGACCCGCTAAAGGATTGTGAATTCTGCCTTATTAAAGAATCATCATTATATCGTTACCTCTTATTCTGGTTTGGATGTCCCACATTTTTTATAACATGAAAATATTATGTAAGAATAACAATATTGTTTTATATTTTGTATCCTATAAAATTCATTTACATAGGAAGAAAATCCCTGCATTTCCTATCATATTAAGTATTATAGTGGATCATATGGGTTATATCCATTGTCTAAAACTAAGAATCATTGTATTAGAAACACTGATAATAGTTGGAAAACCATATAATCCAAGAATAAAATTTCAGATTAAGAAATGCAAGGTTTTATCCAGGGTTAATCATATTCATTTATAAAACAATGGGATTGTAACATACATATTGACATATCCTTAGGGTTCTTACTTTGGTTTTCTCATCCTAGTTTCCAAATGTTGACTATCCCCTTCCCATCATACCATCATTAACTAACCATAGTGTATTTACACTGATATTACTTCAAAATTGTATAATATTGATAACAGATTATAACAACGCCACTATATGATCATAAATGTATATTGTCATTAAAAATTAGAATAAAAAACAACGTTTAATAAGACAACTCAATTTTATCTTAATTTTTTTAATAAATAGAACCCCATTGACATATAATATTTAGTATGATTCTTTATAAAATAGGGAAAAGAATGATATGAATGGGTGATCTCAAATGATCAGTAAGGGTTATCAAGGGAGATATCAATCGTACCATAACCATAAGACACAATAACACAACATTTGAAAAACATATCTTACATATGATATATCATGTATTATTCCATGAGATAAATCCTAAAAGTTCATAAAATCAATGAATGTACTGCAAAAAGTCATAACATAAGAAATTAATTTTTTTTAATACACATAATCATATAAAATAATTTCACATTAGTCCTGGAACATTTCCATGACCATCATAAAAGACAATTTCCATAAATGATATAAGTCCACTCCCCGTTCCAATATGGTACGAATCATCTAATATCATTTTCTATAAAATTCATGTATATCTAAGGAGATATAAATTTTTACCTGATGCATTGGATGGAGATATATGCCCCATAAGTCTAACAGTTAAATCATTATTATATGTGTAGTAATAATATAAATAATTCATCATAACTAAAATTAAAAAAATTTCTTATTACAACAAAATAACAAAATATGTGTAAATGAAATGAATTTCATAAATATAATTCAATAATAAAAACAAAACACTCTATGAAAAATAAAAATATTATTCATTAATCATAATCCAACCCATGATTTCCATTTTAGATGGAATATAATTTATAAATAACACTTGAATATAATTCTTGAGTAAAATATATTTTCTTTTTTAAAAAACATTTTATTCTCAAAATCCCACACAATACAAAAAATATATTTCACTTGAAAATAAACATTAAATATTGTAGATTAATATTTCACAAAATATGGAATTACAAAAATGAAAAATCAATTCATGTCATTTAAGTTAAAAAATTATTCTCCTCATACTTTTTCTGAAAATTTCAAAAAGTACTTCAAATCGAAAGAGAGAAAACATTTCTTTCATACTATTTAATAAAATTTCACAAATAGGTAAAATTGACTCCAAAATATTTTAGAATTATATGAAGATTATTTTGGAATATATAATTAAGAAAAAAGGACATGGATGACAAATATTCCTCAATAAATACATATATATAAACAATCTAGAATAATAATGAGAAAGTGAAATTACCCCTTGCCTTAGGTCCAATTTCAATTTTATTTGGTCGATCAAATTGTATAAATATTAAAATGATGGAGTTAACTTATAGACCTCAAAATTCATTTCTTTGAAAACTCTTTGGTTATGTGGGAACTGAACTAGAGAAAAAAACTAAGATAGTGTGTCGAAGGGGATCCACCATGGCAGACACAAGCCAGACCAACCCAAACAAAATCATAGAATACCACATGTCTATGGGAATCCACAATTGTAGACACAAGTAAAACCAACCTAAAGAAACACAGACAACACAAAGCACACAGAAAACTAGAAACAAATCTACATAGGATCCTTAAATGGATGATAATTGATAGAGAGGGCATCATAGACGGAGCTCCACAATGAGGAACCACAAGATTGTCAAGAAGACATGGACAATGAAACCAACAAAAAAACATTTGAATGGTTCTACATTCACCATAGTCACCAACACCATCCAAAACATCATGAAATTTATCAAGCATGACCAAATTGGAGTTTTGCATAGAAGATCAGGAAGAAATAGAATAGGAAACCAATAGAACAAGGAACAATCCTAATGAAGAAACCTCAATAATGGTCATCATCACAAACTGACCTCAGGTCTATCCTCCTTCGGCTGTGTATACGCCTACAAATGTTTTTCACCACGGCTTCCCACGAACCTGTAGGAATATCCTATGAATTAGAGGATACCGACTCGACATCTAAATGAGATGGAAAGAAACAAAAACACAATGAAACTGACGGGATCTGGTGCCAGATGTGGAACAATGAACCAGGAAGGGGAGTCTGTTTGGCCAATTGGTAGCGGAGTCGCTTCCTCAGGGAGAATTTGTACACTATAGACATTGGATCCCGGGGCATAAGGTCGCGTTGGCATCGACCATGCAGTGATGGGATCTATCAGAGGCGTTGTCATCATCATAGACAGCACTTCCAGGGAAGGAGTTTGGAGGTTCAGTAGCGGGATCCCTAAAGTGTCGGATGAGCAGGGTCATCAGTGACAGTGGGATCTAGGGTTCTTATGCGTGCGCGGGGAAGATGGACTCGATCCTAGGAGGGGGAAAGGCGACAGTAGCCGCACTACTAAAAATATAGGCATGGGAAGCACTGCCAATTTATCAGCGCTAAAAAGGCTGATAAAGGGGAGATTTATCATCGCTTTTTCCTACCGATGATAGATTTTTTGTTTAATAAAAATCATGAAAAATTAATTATTGTTATATAAGTATATTTATATTGATATAAAGAAATTATCTATTTTTAAAATATGATTTAGATACGTATAAATAAGTTATTAAATTTAATATATAATAAAATTTAATGAAAAGTGACTTTAAATATTTTAAAAAATATTATTAATTAATAATTTTCATATTATTATTGATTTAAAATCATTTGATAACAATTTTAAGACTCAAAAAATCAGAACAATTAATAAAAGATCTAAAATAAGTCAAAAATGTAACTCAAACTTCAAATGGCTACAAATTTTGATCAGGGTGTCCATTGGAGCTCTACAACATATTGAAATTGAATCCTTCGACGAGCTCTATGCACTGGTGACCCAGGAAAATCCTCTGTCACATTTTTTGAGGCCAAAAAAGGCCCAGAAGGCCTCCAAAACGGAGTTTTTAGTCAGGATACCCCTCTTTGTTAGCATTAAAATAGGTATAACATCTGATCTAGATGTCTGTTAACCCTGTAACACATATCATATCGAAGATTGTTTCATTTTCTTTGATTTTGTGGGTTTTGAGTTAAAGCAGGCTTCTAGATTATAAGTTAACATCATTTTAACATTATATGGATTTTCAAATACACATATATATGTATTTATTCATAAATATAAATGTGTATGTGTGTGTCTGTGTGTGTTGTATATATGTATGAATATATTAATTTATTAAATTATAAACACACATAAAAAACATATGACATAAATGTATTTAAAACTAATATTATAAGTATATATTAATATACAAATAACTATAAGGAGACAAAATTATAACTAAATATATATTAATATATAAATAAATAAATATAAATATATTTAATCTAAGAATGAATATATATATACTAATATATGAATAAATATATTCATAGTAATATTAATCTATATAAATATATGAATTAATATAACTAAATATATATATTTAAATAAATATATCATTAAATAGAAAACAAAATGAAATAGCTTAGTGGTAAAGGTGCAGCCTCGATTGGGGGATGTTTCAGGTTCGAGTTCGGGTGGAAGCGCAATGGGGTGCACGCGTGCGAGGCTGTGTAGGTTGGTCAGTGCACGAGAGACATCCTAGCACTGATAGGGGGGGTCAAAATCTGTTAAAATCTCTCCCCACATTATTTAATTCTTTTTTATTTTCTTTTTTTATTTTTTTTCTTTTCTCAGTGCTTTTTTAGCACTGATTAAAGGGTCCTTTATCAGTTCTTTTTGGAGCGCTGATAAAAGGGACCACCATATATTAGCGCTGAGCTATACAATGCTTTTTTAGCGCTGTTAATGCCTATTTTGGGTGATGATATAGGCCGTTTTTTAATAGTGGCACTGTGATCTAGGGTTGTGGAGTCATGTGAGATTAGGGGTTGTTGCTTTGTGAAGCCGGTAGCAGAGGCGACACAAACCCTTGGACGTGGGAGCGCAGGAGAGGCTACATATTTTTGTTATTTTGTTAATAAAATTTATCATTACTCATTATTCAGTTATTAACTACTTCATTTTCTTATGCACATCTTGCCGAATAAGATCCTATTCATTTTGAATGATCATAATTAAATTATTAAAAAATGGTATTAACATAATATATATCTTATTCGGTTGTTGTATATATTAATATAATGATGTTTTAATTCTAATCATTTAGAATTATTCTCATTACAAAGTGGAGTTGGTAGGTCGTACGTACGAATGAGCGATGTTATAATTATTTTAATTATTAAATTGTTTGGAATTGGATGGAATATAAATTTTCAAATTAAATATAATGTTATAGTAATCCTATATAATTATTACTTCCATCATTATACAAATACATGTATGGTGGTAGTCAAAATCCGATTAAACCATTGTGTGGTGATGGTATGTTGTGCGTACCCACACATAGTGATTTCGTTGTTCATAGGATGGATAGAAGGTGAAATATGGTTATTTCATAATCATAATAGAATATCTGAATATATGTGATACTAGAGTTATTAATTTATAATTAAACAATTTCTGATGATGGTGTAGAAAAATAAAGATGTTTGAATGAATCAGTAGAAAAGATTGCCTCTGCTTCGACATGCTTCCTCTAAATCTCCACTTAATGCACTAGAGTTGGTCATTAAAGAAGACCATAACATATATAATGTAAATAGGGATATTTAGAATGGAAATTTAATGGGGGACACAATCTTTAAAGATAAATCATTTGTGATGAAATGCGGGAGGTAGTTCCCTTTAATAATTATTGTAAGGGGAGCTTTTCAAAAATCCCATAATTATTAATTTATAATAAACTCAACACACATCCAAAAACCTCCAAAATGATCCATTTTTTAAGATGAGATTATATGATTTTTCAATATCATAAGTAAATAAATTTTAGACATTTTTTTCAATCAATTTAAACCTCATAATTTTAATTATCTCTTCGTAAATAACTTTACTTTTTCTCTAGGGTAAGAAATATTTCAATATTAAAAAGGTAAAATCTTTAATTTCATGAAGTAAATTAGACAATAAATAAAACTATCCGATAATTTTGGTCCCTATCATAATTATTCAATATTTTTAATTTGTTTTATTATTTTAAAGTACTTTTAAAATACATTATTTTGATAAATATTAAATAATTTCAATTTTGACATTATTCAATTCATGTATTTTTTAAAATATTAATATTATATTATTACTTATATATAATTAATTTATTATATTTTTAGGAGGACATGGTCTTTAGGAAAATACAATGGAAAAAAATTATCCTAAATTATATTTATTTTAATATTTTTAAAAACATTAATTTGATATGTCCATTAATATAATCACTAATAAAAAAGTTTTCATTAATTATTTAATACACATATTATTGAATAAAAAATATAATTAAAATACAAAAATGAAGACAAATATACTACATTTTTTGTATAATAGATGATTTGTGGTATATCTTATTAAAAATCCATCATAAAAATTTAATACTTATTTAAAAAAATGTTACAAGTTTATCATCACTTTACATAAATTCATATAAGTGTCATAATTTCTTCTATAAGTATCAAAATTGTAAATAACAAAAGTCGTAGATATTTATCATCAATATATACTCAACACCTAATATTTATTTTATGTTTTTTTGGTCTTTAAATTATTATTATCATTTTAATAATTATTGTACTATTGATTTCTCATCAATTTATTTGTTTATTATCATTTGAGTATATGATTATTGGGAAATTTATTATTTTATTAAAATTAAAATTAAAATCCCATGATAATTTAATTATTTGTATATATAAAATAATATTTTAATATAATTTTTCTTCTCTATAATTTTAAATAAAAATGATTTAGTTTTTAAAATATGAGAGGGATATATTTAACCTTTCATATAATATATAAAAATTCATGTCCTAATTTGATCAAAGTGGATTCCAATTGATACCATTTTGACCTAATGATAGTTTCGGTTGAGGAATAGTCATCCAATTATATCAAGTAATGTGTCATTGTATGTTTATAATATTATTTCTAACCTTCATAACTAGATTCACCCTTTAATCGTTTTATCAAAAATTACCAAAGTTATTTTTCATAATACCCATTAATAAAAGAAACCTTTTTACATAATTTGGACATACTAATTCAAAATATAGAATATATTTTTAAAACTTAAATCACAATATTATTAGTAATTAATTTAAATTTATTGTTTTAAAGAAAGATTAATGTGTTTTGAATGTTAAAACATTGCCAAATTTTAAAATGTTTTTACTTCTGAATTCAATTTATAATTACATCCAATGATCTTTATAATATATTATGATAATAATATATTATATTTATACATTAAACCATTGAAAAATAAAATTTTTCTTCATAAATTATGTTGATTAAAAATGTGGGTTTCATTGAAACCTCAGTGAATTATTACTATTCATTAATATATTAATGTTACTAGAAAACAATAACTAATTCATCCAAATTATATTTTTATATTTCCCATTAATTTTTTTTTATGTTTTCATATAAAAATTAATAATGAATAAACATTTTACATTAAAAATTGTTCTGTAATAAATGATGGTAAAATTGCCCATTTGAAAAAATAGAAGTTTTTTAATAAAATAGTGCTTATTCATACCCCATAACAAAAATATATATTAAATGGATATAAAACATATTTAATTAACTATATAACAAATATATTTCATTATTTTCATTTACATCAAGTAATTCACTAAATTTATTAACATAAAAATACCAATATAAAATTGATTTATATTTTGATAAATATTTTGTAGCCAATGAATTAACCAAATATATTCATATGTTAGTTATATTTAATCACACTAATATATCAACGAGGGTAAATATTTGAATTTATTCTATTGTCATGTTATAGTTTTATTAATCTGACAATTTTGTGTAGGGAATTATTTTGAAGAAAAATTCTATAACAAAAATATTTCAAAAAAACATATGGTCGTAACATTATCTTACCTTTTGTTGGATAGACTTGTTTTATAATTGAGTTTTTGATAAATATAATGTTTTCAAAATGAACCCATCTTAAATAAACTTCCTTTACTTATCATGATTGTTTCTTATTCACTCAAGGTTGATGATTCTTATATCAAGTATGTTATTCCCACATTCATATTGTGTCAAAATGTTTATGATGGTTTCCTTATAGAAATTAAACCCATTTCATTACATTTGTTTTTTATTCCCAAAATTGATATATGTTTTATTTGGAAGGAATAACAATGTAAATTTAATGATTTGATAGGAGAACTTGTATTTATATATTTCAATGAAAAATTCAAAATATTACATTTGTGCCTGGAATTTTATTGAACTACAATGAATTGGGTAATGTGATGAATCTATTAATTAAAGGTGATATATGGTTGAACATGATGTTAGGATTGTTCATAACTATATGTGGTAGTTCACTACATAGTCATGATGCTTTATTTTTATGCATTTCTACATCCATCCCTTTATCTAATTCTTCCACTCAGGATTATGACCATATGCCTATGTTCTTATGATAATGATATCTCTCACACATGTCATATTGTTTCTTGCAAATATCTAACTTTTTACATGATTTTTTATCTCACCCCTATCAGTTGTATATCCCCAATTTAATACATGCACTAAGAAGAATTCAATGGATAATAAGTATTTTAATAAAAAGGAATTAAATAATATTTTTTATTTTTTAAATCATATTTATGGTGCTAATTTTCCAATGACATTAATCCATGTGATCATGACTATGAATTTACAATATGTTTTTATCATTAAAATGATGTAATAATAATGTGTGATAAATAAAGGTAAATATTGATATCACATGGGTGTACTTTTTGATTATTTCTTTTGTATATTGGGTTGGGATATTATTCTCAAGGAAATGATATATTTTAGTGCTATATAAACTAGCCGAGAATTTTTTTCAAAGTATACATTTTTTGGTATCTAGATGTCATGAATAATTTTTTGTTTGGCTGGTGGAATAGTATATGGACACACAATAAATTTCTTATCTACGAAAATATCATCTCATGATATGGTATCATTTACTTATAATTAAGTAAGAGGATAAATGTTACATATATTCATTATCACATAGTGTATTCAATTAGTTTTTCAATTATGGAATGAATAATAACATTATGTTGTGATATATAAATATTAATAAAAATATCTATTCTGGAAGTGTGTACTATGCAGTCGCGTAGTAATTTGTTAGATTATGTGGTGACGGGATGTATTGAACCATTATTCCTTTAATAAGATATTATATGTTTACATAACTTGATTCATTATTTCATTGTTCTGGTAATTAATCAATGATGATGTTGGGAAATTGTAATGTCCCGACCCCAGTTACCATGAGTCGGTGTCTTATTACATAACATTGGCATGATATAATGAAATCATGTCCCAAAAAAATATTAGTTTAGTATCCTTTTAAATAATAGATATATTCATAAGTTATACAATACATTATCAAATAAAAAGATACAAACATATTTTTTTCATATACCAAACCCATATCCCCTCAGACTATCCCTGCAGGTCAGTCATACAATACTTCTTCATATCCTAGAAAAATAAAACATAGAAAGGGGTGAGCTCAGATGATCGGTGAAGATAACAAAATAACAGAAATGTTCGTAAACAAACGAAACATTTAAGGAAATGTATAAGACTAAAACATAAGCCTTTTCAACTGGAAAATCAGCATAATATGGAAAAGTTAAAATCATACGATGCCATTTACTTATTCACATTGATATTCTACTAGTCGTATAATCACATGAAATATCAATAGCCACTTTTATAATGATGTAATGCATAATTCTATACATCATAAATACACATTCAAGTCCTTTTTCCAAGACTAAAAATAATATTTTTTCAAGGACTTGTGTCAAGAAACTAGTTTGTCTCATGAGACCTTCCGATACATCTAGGAGCTATTGCAGGCCCCACCCGTAACTTACTAATTCTAAAGAATTCCTCATATGAAATGTTTTAAATATAACATAAACATTCATATTAAAAATAGCATACAGAATGTCAATACATTATCAATAAACCATGAGTAGTGTAAAATTAACACATCCACAGTCAAACATATCAAAAACCCATCAATACAATATGGAAGTTTTGTATCATAAAAAACCAACATCAAATAATATTAAAATCCATCAATGGATATTGACATAGATGAAATCAAAACCGTTATAGTGAAATATAGCATTTAATTTTAAAATCATTTAAATGTCACATAATAATAAAGAAGAAATTTATTTTGAAAATATTTTTTATTCTTGTATGTGAAGAATTGACGATGTTGTAATGGAGGAAAATATTTGCACTCACTGTATAAGTTAAAAAACATTCTTATCTTATTTTTGTCGAAAAGGTCATTAGGTACCTTTTTTGGAAAACGACCAAAATATTTCTTTCAAACCACTTTATTAAAAGTAAAAAAGGTATAAATGACTTTAACCAAATATGAACTAAATTTTAAAAAAAATTTGGAATACATTTTTAATAAACATGGATGTGGATGATAAATAAGTCACAGTAGATACTTATGTAAAAACAACCTCTAATAATAAAGATATTGTGAAATAAACCCATACCTTGTTATTTTCCTTGGTCAAGGGTAGTTTAACCTCCTATATAATGGTGAAATCATTGATATTAAATTATACAAGAACCATATACAATAATATGATATCATATATGATATTATAATATTGATTTATTAATGATATTTTAGTAGTATAATCGTTTCGGGTGTTAACGAATTCATATTCGTTTATTTGATTTGTTACATTACTAGTGTTTATTTTGGATATGATGTATATTATTCAAGTTCATAATGACATTAAGTTTTCCATATAATTTTTAATCCTCAAAAGAAAATTAGTCTTGAATGGATACGATGGGGAATGAATCTCATCGCAGCCATTGAGATAGTAATCCGTACGTACGGACGAGCGACAATATCATTCTTTTGATATTAAAATAATATATAATTGAATGGTATATCATATATACATATCATTATCGAGTTATATTTACTATTTATATCAATTATACATCATTATTATACCCATCTAAAAAATAATGTACTAAATAACAACTAGACCACGACTTGGAGATGGTAAGTCGTACATACACACGTATAGTGACAGATCATTCCAAGGATGTATAGAATATAAATATTCTTGTACCATATTTATAATAACATCATAGTGTATAGATGATATTGGAGTTATGATTTTTTAATGGAAACAACAAAGAAAGAGAAAGTGGATGAAGAAAGGAACTTGAAAGATGTGATGAAATATTTACCTCTTCTTCGGGTTCTGCCTTTTGATTTGATCAAAAGGGCTCAATTGGTTGGCCTTATAACTAAAGGAAGGCCACTTTGATGAAGGGAGGATAGTTGAGAGGATATTTGTTTAGGTTTTGGAAGATCCAAATTTCTTTGAAGGTGTGAATTTGGGAGAAGGGGAAGGGACCTTTTATAAAATAGCTGAGGGGGAACCTCATGAAAAGATTGAAATATTATTTTATAATAACATCATTTTCAGTTTCTAATGGATCCAAAATAATTTATTTAGAGGCTGAGGGGGGTGGCTCGAAATACACTCAACCAATATGTTTTAGACCTGTTTGTATCATTATATTATCCTTATTTTCTAGATTTAACTCTTAGTTGATTAGTTTTACATTTACCATGTCTCTTTGTATTTTTATAGTCTATGAATAATAAATATACTATAAACTTCCAAGAGAACCTCAAGTGGTTAATTAATGAAATATATAATATTATTTAGAAAGTTTTTCTAATCATTATATTTTTAGAAAAATAATATAAATTCCTAATATAATGTTTTAAAAAAAACTCTTTAATGTCAATTTTGAAACTATTTTCTATATTGTTTTTGTTAAATTCTTAAATTTAGTATTATTACGTCAAAAAATGTATTTAATCAATACTAACATGTCATTTAAACCTCTAAAATTCATGTATGGCCTCAAAACATTAAAATTATATTTATTTTAACAAATATAATACCATTTATTTGATTCCTTCATTAATAAAGAAAATATTGCATCATAGTTGTGCTATAAATATATTAAATTATTCAATGACTAAAAATTATAAAGAAAATAAAATTATTTAGGTAATCATTTTAGATTTATAATTAATATTTATAGTTGATGAGATAACATATATAACCCTGTGTAAAAAATGTTTTAGTAAAAGTTATATGGTTTTGTCATTTTTGTATTTACTTTAACATAATTAATATAAAGGGTCATTATCACATACAAGTGGCTCTATGGTGGCCCAAAAATCAACCCAAGATGCCCATGGTCGGACATGTATCTGCCAATAATTTTAGAACACATGTTAAGGTAAAAAAGTTAATATTATTATAATATTTTGTTTTTACTGTTATTTACCGGATTTACCCTTTAACCATGGTAAATAAAATATTTACTGAAGTAATTATTAAAAAAGTCTAATTATAAATGTTAACTATTTACACAATATGGGAATACTGATTATAAATATAGAATCCATTTTTTCTAAATTCAAAACACAGATGTAGCAGATATTAATTTAATATTAATTCCTGTTGTCAAAACAAAAAGCCTGTTTTTTTGAAATAATAACTATCAAAAGATTGACACTTTTTTATGTCCTATTTAAATATAAAATTATTTCCAAAAAACACAATTGGATTAAATGGTATAAAAAATAATCAAATTATTCTTAAAAACCAATCAATATTATAATTTAGAAATATAAAATAATTTTATTAAAAAAGTTATTTTTAATTAAAATTTAGTATTTTTCAGTATTCCTAAAAAACTGAATCTCTTTAGAAAATTACGAAAAATTCGTCCTAAGATAATATTGATATTCCGAACCCGAAAATGAATTCCATTTGGAATGATAAAATTGATAAAATTTCAAAATGTTTGTATTACTATTCATAACAGCTAGTTTGATCGGTCGCGATTTGTTAGAATCTCGAAGTTGCGTACAACAAAAACTATTGCATTATTCAAAGGGAGATATACCATGGAATCTCAGGGTGTTACATTATCCTGTCCTTAAAATAATTACATACTAAAAATTTCTATAATATTACTACATAATATTATCCAGGAGGTTCTTCATCATATGTTCCTCGGGTTCCCACGTTGCCTCCTCCATCTTATGGTTTCTCTATAGAACTTTTACCATAAGAGTCGTTTGGTTTCTCAACACTTATTCTCTAGTATCAAGAACCCTGACAGAATCTTCACAATAAGACATATCATGTTCAATTTCTAATTCCTCATTGGTAAGTACACTCATTGGGTCATGTATGTATTTTCTCAATAGTGATATGTGGAACACATCATGGACATTGGAGAGACTTAGTGGCATTGCCAAATGATAAGAAACTTCCCCAAATCTTTCTATAATTTCGAAAAGTCTGATGTACCTGGGACTCAATTTACCCTTATTTCAGAATTTTATAACACCATTTCGTGGAGATACCTTCATGATAACATGATCTCCAACCTGAAACTCCAAATCCTCCATTCAGTTATCAGCATAGCTCTTCTACCTAAATTGAGCTGCTTTTACATGGTTTTTGAATACCTTCACCTTTTCCATCATTTCATCAAAATATTCTAGGCCTATGATTTTTCATTCAACAAGATCATCCCAACATGTTGTTGTATGAAATCTATTTCTATATAACACTCCAGTTGTTGTCATCTGAATACTTGAATGGAAGATGTTGTCATAAGAAAATTCTACCAACGGTAAATATTGATTCCACATACCTAGAAAGTCAAGTGAGAAAGATCTAAACATTTATTCTATGGTTTGAATATTCCGTTATGATTGTACTTCAGTTTGTGGGTGTTAGGAGGTGCTCAAATGAAGTTCAGTAACCAGGGATTTTTGAAGACTTTTCCAGAATCATGATGTAAAATGCGGATCACAATAAGAAACAATCGATATGGGTACTCAACAGAGACTTACAACAATATTAATATACCGTTTTTATAAAAATTCTAGGGGTAAATCTTCTCTTATGGATTGAAAATGTGGGGAATTGGTAAGATGATAATCAATGACCCATATTGCATTGTTATTTCTAGGATTATTTGGTAGTCCCACGACACAGTCCATCGTAATATTATCCCACTTCTACTCAGGTATGGGAAGAGGTTGCATGACTCCTCCATGGTGTTTCCTTCCAGCTTTCATTTGTTGACAAACCATACATCATAACACAAAATCAGCAATCTCACTCTTAATGTTGTCCCACCAAAAATGTTCCTTCAAATCTCTATACATTTTGGTGCTCCACGGTGAATTGAAAAATTGAAGATATGACCGTCATCCAATAATTCCTTATCTAGATCAGGTATATCAGGAACACAAAGTCTCTACCAAATTTTCCAACTTCCATAATCATATATGAAGTCACTCAATCTCTTGTTATTCATAGCACTAATCTTCTTTTTAAAATCCTCATCATCATCCTGAGAAGTTTTTATACGTTTTAGTAAAGATAGTTTGGTAGATATTTGAAAAAGCATTGATGATTCACCTTCAATTGTTATTCCCTTATACATATTTACTAGATCCATGTATATAGGATCCTTTTCAACTATCATCTTGTTAAAAATCCCATGATACTTTCTACTCAAAGCATCTTCCCCAATATTTTCCTTCCCTGGGTGGTAGTGTATAGTGCAATCATAATCCTTGAGTAGTTCAAGCCATCGCCTCTGCCTCATGTTGATTTTTTTGTGTTAAAATATACTTCATTATCTTTTAAACATTATTAATATCACATTTTTTCACCATATAGATATTGTCTCCATATATTCAAAGAAAATATTACTACTAATGTCAAAAGATAATGGGTAGGATAGTATTGCTCAGTAATTTTTAGCTGTCGTGATGCGTAGGCAATAACCCTATAATTCTGCATAAGGACACAACCAATTCCTTTCTTTGAAGCATCACTATAAATAATAACCCCCTCATTCCCTGATTATAGAGTCAATATAGTATCATTGACTTATATCCTCTTAAAATATTCAAAACATTCTTCACACTCTTTTGTATAAATAAATTTAAACCCTTTACGTGTGAGCATGGTTAATGGGTTAGCCAATAGAGAAATATTCTCGATGAAATGCCGATAATAATCTGCTAAACTAATAAAACTGCATACCTCAATTAAACTCATTGGGGCTGGACATTTTTGGATTGGCTTGGTCTTTGAAGGATCGATAGATATTCCATCGTTATAGAAATATGGAAAATAAAAGAAATATCTATATGCCATAATAAACACTTGCTAAACTTCCAATATAATTCATTTCATCAAAGAGTCTTCAAGATAATACGGAAGTTATTTTCATGATTTTTGTATATTTTGGAGTATATCACGATATCATCAATAAATACCACTAAAATACTTTTAGATAATCCTTTAAAACCATATTAATTAGATCCATGAAGACATAGGTTGCATTACACAATCTATAAGGCATTATTGTAAACTCATAATGCTCGTACCCGGTCCAAAATGTTTTTTTTAGAATTTCCTCATTATTCACACACAAATGATTGTATTCAGATCGAAGGTCAATCATTGAAAAATATTGATCCCCATTATTTTGGTCAAATAATTCATGAATGCGAGGTAGGGCATACATGTTCTTTATTATTATCACATTGATCTTCCAATAGTCAATGAAAACCCTCATAGATCCATGTTTCTTTTTAACAAAAAGGACAGAGGCTCCCCATGGTGAAATACTAGGGAACACAAATCCATTGTTACTCAATTCTTCTAGTTGTTTCATTAGTTTCACTAATTCCATAGTGTCGATTATATAAGGGGTCATCAATAGGGGCCTTGAACCAGGAATTAAATAAATGGAAAACTCAATTTGTCATTTTAGAGGACGTCTAGGAAAATCTTTTGGAAACACATCAACATATTCTTGCACAATTGGTACACTTTCTATTTGAACATTCTCTTCCTCACTCACAGATATTTCATAATCTTCCTCCCTAATAATTGAATTTAGCAGAACTATTGGGGGTGGATCTAGATTATAATTATGTGGTGATGCTTCTTCTGTAAAGATAAGGTGTTCCTTATCCTCATCATCAAAACAAGTAACCACATTCTTCTTATAATAAATTTTTGCATCATGTTCTCTATGCTAATCCATACCGAGGATTATGTCATATTCATTCATGGGTATGACAATGAGATCTGCAGATAAATAAAAATTATATGCCCTAATGGGGACAGATTCACAAATTTTTTTTACAATGATACTACCCTTAAGAGGTTTTACTTACAACTCCTTTATTAAATCAAATTACAATTATCTTAGTTTCCTAAAAAACAAGGAAGATATGAAACAATGTGATGATCCATAATCAAATAATTCCTTTTCTAAACTTGAGGGAAACAATATATTACTAGACACCACGTCTTTCAGAGCTTCATCATCATCGGTTATGATAGCATAAACAAGACTTTGATCCCTTGGAATTTTCTAAGGTAAGATTTATTGGTGATTAGGAAATTAATTTGCGTAAATTTCCTTTTATCTACAATTGTAGCAATATACATTGGCATCATCGTTCATTCCATTGCAATCACAAGTATGGTGGCCTTTTTAACCACACTTGTAACAGACTCCCATTCCCTTCATGAAAATATCTGGGTGTTTCTTCCCACATTGAATACAATATGGATATTAAAATTTATCGTTATTCTAATTATTTTTATTTCCACAGTGTTCAGAAGATCTCTTTTTCTCTTGCTTTGATTTAATGATGTAAGACATAGAGAATAGTTTTTTCTGTCTTGATAGCACATGAGATAATATAATCATATGATGAGAAGGATTGTGAGGCGAATGTTCGATGGAGAAATTGTTTTAACCTATAAATGAAACAAAGAATCTCACTTCTTGTGTTACTTATATAATCTGATGCATGCCTCTCTATCCCTGTAATGGTAGCTTCAAACTTTGCGACATTCTCATCATCCCTTTTCCTCAGACAATGAAATTGCTTTTCCATATCTGATTGATGGTCCCGAGGAAAGTGTTTTTCTAATAAAAGCTATTTAAACTCCCTCCATTCCATATCTGATACTTTATCATCATCCGTTGTGTTTCGAATCAATTAACACCATTGATCATCATCACCAGTGAGGCGGTAAACTGCCATGTCAATGTTTTCCCTAACACTACACCCCAAGGCATGGAATATTTTTTCTAAAAAATGTATCCATTTTACAGCTACTAATCGATCTGTACTCCTATTAAATATTAGTGTATGTTGACTCATGAAGTGATCTAACATTGCTCATCTACGATGTGGATCAAGGTGCTCCATACGGGTAAGGTTATTATTCATAACCTGAGTGAGTTGTCCTAGTATGGTGATAAGGTAATCAGAACTAGTTGCTTCACCAGCACCACTATAATTATCTAGAGTGGGAAGGAAATCCCTATAGGGATTACGTGCATTGATACAGCTTCCATTCCTTCCACTTGGCACCATTTCTAAACAATGGAATACAGTAGATTAGTTTGTGATTCGAAATACATTATTCCAAACTTTTAAAACACTTAACATAAATTAAACAGTTTATGGATATAATCCATAATCATTAATAAAATTTCTTTAAGGATGTATATACTAATAAACCCTTCATAATGTTTTGTACTGAAAATGAGAAATATCCTAATAATATCCCCTTGAATTGTCGTAAACAAGAGTGCAACAAAGAACGTTTTCGTGCACCAGTTCCCCTTCGAGTCTAGCTCAAAGAGATTTTTTGAGTTTTACTATTAGGTACATCTGTGCCAGAGCCGCCTCTACCTGATCATATCTAGACAAGGATGTATTGCTTTGAAAACTCAGAAAATCATTAAAACACAAAAATTTTATGAAGTTATTCTATATTAATCCTCCAAGTTTATCTTAGGGTAATTTGATCTAATCAGAGTTTATCTAAATATAGATTCTATGGTTTGTACTAGACTTTCTCTAACACCAACTATAACACCCTGACACTTGTTACCCAGAGTTGGTGAATTTTTACCTAACATTGGCTTGACACAAGGAAATCACGTCTCAAATGACTAATGAGTTTAGTATCCAGGGAAATACTAGATAAATTCATATGTTTAACATTACATTATAAAATGAAAAGCTAAAACAAAATTGTTTCCATAGATGACACTCATATCCCCTCAGACTATCACCGTAGGTTAGTCATAAAATAGTTGTTTGCATCATTGGAAAAATAAAACATAGAAAGGGGTTAGCTCAAATGCTCCTTAAGGATCAAAATATAGTGGAAACTTTCATAAATAGGCATAAATATTTTAGGAAATATATAAGACTATTACAGAAGCCTTCTAAATTTGATCTTCAGCATAATATGGCAATGATAAAATCAAATAATTCAATTTATTGATTCACATGGATATTCAACTAGTTGAATAATCACATGCAATATCAATATCCACTTTTATAATGATGGAATTCATAATGCCAGACTTCATAAACACATAGTCAAGGCCATGTTCCAAAAATATCAATAAGAATTTGTCAAGGCCTTATCCCAAGACTCTAGTTTTTCTAATGACACCTATAGATACATTGAGGAGCTATAACATGCTCTACCTGTCACTTACTAATTCCATTGCATTGATCATATGAAAAGGTTTAAACATAACATAAACATTTGTATTAAAACTAGCATATAAAAAGTCAATACATTATCCATAAAATATGATTGGTGTAAAAATAACACATCCACATTCAAACATATCAAAAAACATTCAATAAAATATGGATGTTTTGAATCATAAAAAATGAACATCAAATAAGCACAAAATCCATCATAGAATGTTGACATAGATGAAATCAAAACCTTTTTAAAGAAATATAACATTCTATATAGATATCATTTAATAGTACCACAATTAAAAAGAAAATATTTATTTTGAAAATATTGTTATAATCTTGTAAGGGAAGCTTCTATGATGTTATAAAGGTAGAAAATATCTACACCTGGTGGATATGTTAAAAATACTTTATTAACATAATTATGTCAAAAAGGTCATAAGCTACATTATTTGGAAAATGACGAAAAAATTCCCTTAAATCCATTTATAAAAAGTCAAAAAAGGGTATCAATGACTTTAACCCATAGTATAGTAAATAATAAAAATGTTTTGTAATATATTTTTAAGAAACATGGATGTGGATGATAAATATGTCACAGTAGATACTTACATAGAAGCACTCTCCGATAATAAAGAGATTGTGAAATTACATCCTACCTTGTTCTTTTCCGTGGTCTAGGGTAGGTTAATCTTCTTGTATAATGGTTAAATTGTTGTTATTAAATTATAAAAGAAAAATATACATTAATATGATATCATATATGATCTTCTAATATTTCTTTGTTAATGATATTTTAGTTGGATCATCGTTTCAGGTGTTAACTGATTCATTTTCCTTTATATGCTTTGTTATGTAAGTAATGTTTTCGGTGGATATGATGTATCTTATTCATATTAAGAATTATATTAATTCATTAAAAATTATTTTTAACCATCTAATGAAAATTTTTATTGAATGCATACGATTGGGAAAGAATCTCATCGCATTCGTGGATACGGTAATCCGTAAGTATGCATGAGCGACAATATCAATATTTTGATATTAAAATAATATATAATTGGATTGTATATCATATATACAGAATCATTATCATGTTATATTTATTTTTGGCATCAATTATATATCATTAGTATACCCACTCAAATAATAATATATTGAAAAACACCTACACCACGACTTTGAGACGGTAAGCCGTACGTACGCATGTATGGTGACATTTTATTCAAAGGATCGATAGATTAATGAATATGGTTTTACTGTATTTATAATAACATCATAATATATAGAATATAATTGATTTATTATTTTGTAATGGAAGTAAAAAATAAAGAATAAGTGTATGTAGAACGACACGTGAAAGACGTGATGAAATATTTGCCTCTTCTTTAGGTACATCCTTTTGAATTGAAGAAAATGGCACCATAGGTTGGATTTCAGAATAAAGGAAGGCCTTTAGGATTAAGGGAGGATAGTTGAGAGGATATTTTATTAGGGGTTGGCTGAGTCAAATGGATTTGATGGTGTGAATCTGAGAGAAGGGGAAGTTCCATTTTATATGAATGGTGATGGGCACCTTAGAAAATGTTTGAAATATTATTTTATAATAAATCATATTTGGTTTCTAATGGCACGAAAAATATTTCTTTCAAGGATAAGGGTGGATGGGTCGAAAACCACTCGACCAATTGGTTTTAGATAGTTTGGGGTCACTATATTAACCTTATCTTTTAGATTTACCTCTTAGTTAACTATTTTATCATTTTCCATGTCTCTTTGTATTTTCATATTATATGCTTAATAATCATTCTAAAATCATCCAATAGATCCTTAAGTGGTTCCATAATGACATATATAATATTAATTAATACCTTTGGAAGAACCATATATTTTTAGGAATAGAATATCAATTAAAATTGTTTTATTTTCTATTTGTTTTTTGTTAAATTCCTAAGATCATTATTACTTCATAAAATTTCATTTTATCAATCCTATCATGTCATATTAACTTAGGAAATTATTTTATTGCATAAATACATTAAAATTGAATTTATTTTAATATTTATAATACCATTTAATTGATTCTTTCAGTAATAAGGAAAATACTGCATCATAATTGTGTCATAAATAATTTTAATTATTCAATGTATAAATATTATAAATAAAATACTGTTATGTAGTGAATAGTTTTATCTTTCTAATGAATATTTATAGTCAAGGAGGTATGATATATATAACCCAATGTAAAAATTGTTTTACTAAAACATTTATTCTTATGTCATTTTTTTATTTACTTTTACATAATTAATATAAAGTGTCCTTATCACTGACAAGTTGCTCTATGCGGTCCCTAAATCGACTCAAGGATGCCCATGGGGGGATGTGTATCAGTCAATAGGGTTAGAACATGTGTTAGGGTAATTTAATATTATTATAATATTATGTTTTACCCTTATTTACATGATTTACCTTTTAAACATCATAAATAAAATATTTTCTGAAGTAATTATTAAAAATGTCTAAAAAAAGTTACATATTTACAAAATTTGAACCTCTTGATTCTAAATGTGGAATCCATTTTTAAAAATTAAAAACACTGAAGTGGCAGAAATTAATTTAAAATTAATTATCATTTTCAAAACAAAAATATTGTTTTTAGGAAATAATAACTATCAAAAGATTGACACTTGATTATGTCCAGTTTAAATTTGAAATTACATCAAATGAAACACATTTTATTAAATAGTAAAAATATAATATAATTATACTTTAAAACCAATCAATATTTAAATTTAGCATTGTAAGTTATTTTAATTTAAAATTATGTTTTTAAATACAATTTCTTATTTTTCAGTATTCATCAAAAACTGATTGTTTTCATAAAAATAAAAACAATTTACCATAAGCTAATTTCGAGACTCCGAACCCAGAAATGAAGTCCATTTTGAAAGATAACATTTATAAAATTTCAATAAGTGAGTATACCTATTCATAACGGTGAGTTTGATTGGTCGCGATGTGTTAGAATCTCGAAGTTGCATACAACACAAGCTATTGCATTATTCAAAGGGAAACGTACCGTTGAAGCTGGGGGTGTTACATAAATTTTCTTTTTTGTTGAAGTGATAGAATAGTTAAACCAGTAAGGATAAATATTTAATGATGATGTTTATAAGGATAGACATTTTTCTGTGGAAAATAAATTTAAATTGTGAATATACATACTTTTAACAATTTCAAATTACAAGAAACTATAAATTATTAGTTATTATGTGAGACAGTTTTTTCACTATTTTTAGTGATATATTTTAATGATATCTTGGTATTGTGATTTTAAAAATCATACTATGATTCTCTCTAGAATAATGTTTATATTTACTTTATATTGGACCTCTAACGCGATATGTTTCTATTTTAATCAATAAAACCCAATAATCATTGTGGATTTTATTTGAAAGCCCATTTTCAATCATGGTGAATCTTATTACTCCATGATTAAAGAACAATTTCAAGTGATACATTGGGTAATTTTTAGCTTCCTTCTCAATTAATATATTATTGTATTCTTTGAACTTAAAATATTTTTTCATACTATTATATTAGTATTTGCTCTGAGGATCAATGATCGAGGTACATGTAATAGGCCAAATAATATTTTTCATATAACAATAGAGATATAATCACAAGATTCTTATTTAATCTTCATGTATGGTTTTTTCATTAGACTATTTAATATAGTGTATTTCAAATTGCGTTATATAATTTATGTTCCTTGGATGATTAAAATTATAATTTTTAGTTTATTTAATTTTTTTAAAATTTTCAAATAAATATTTCAGACATGCATAAAAAAACGAAAAGGAAAAAGTGAATCTGATGTTTTTAAATGATTTCCGCGATATTTATTATGAGATGATTATTTTTTTACATGTGTATAATAATGTAATTTTTTCAATTTTAGTGTCAAAACATGTATTTAAATATATAGATAGAAGTTCTAAATTCATAATGAAATTAGAAATGTAATGTTTTTAGGATATATTTTTTGAGAACGAAATGTTAATTATGATTAAATGTTCTTTCATATAATGAAATATTGTTTTAATAAATCGTATGAGGCTCATTGGATGAATTAGTACCTAAAAATAATTTAATATTTTGGTTTGAGAGGTCATGATTCTGAATGTTAAATTAGAATGTCATTGATGGTGTGATGGTTACCATTAATTTCACGAATAACATTTTCTTCCTGGTTTTGGGTTCAGTATGGCCATAACATTGACATTCACATCATGGCGGTATCTCTTTTGTCGGTGAGTGAGGAATCAAACATTTTTATTGTTTCATGGTTTCATGATTTACTCTATCAAATTATTATTGTAGAGGTATTTCCTAATTTCCATAGGAAGAGTAATGGGATGAAAACCCTAGTCAAATCATGATACTATTTTGAAAGTACTCATTTGAGGGACATTGATTAATTTTCTTATGGACTATTATTTGTAAATCACTCAAGATCCTTTGATCATCATCATGAAAATTATGTTTGAGATCTCTATTTGGATATCTTATTAAAATCTATTAGGGTGAAATTGATTTCTGTGACTTCAAGTTGTTTCACCACATATTATTGAGTAATGAATCCTCCTTATCATACTCTATTCCTTCTTATTCAAAAATTTTGTAATATATTTTAGCATTTTATGAGGGATTAGTTTTATATAACAAAGAAAAATCATCATGTCTAAGGGGTTATTCATGTTCATATCTTAGAATATATTGTTAGATAAGGATATCAATTGGAAGGAAGGAATTAACCAAATGTGTTCTTCCCTATGATTAACTCTATGTCTATAGAAGTATTTAAATTTAATAGGACGTAAAATAAGTGATGTAATAATAATATTTTAGTTTCATTAGTATTAGTTTAATATTATGAGTGGATCAAACCCCTTTTCTCTTTTTGACATCATGAGTGTCACCAGGTGAATCTGGAATCAATTATTCACATATGAGATTTTGGAATAAGTATAATCCATTATTGTTTATTAGATGAAATTGGTTTTAGTGGAATCATAAGATGTCTTTATGTGATTGAAATATCTTAATGATTAATTATTTTTGTAGGAATACATTTATATATTTTCTCGCCTTTAAATTTTGTGATTTTAGGTTTGTGTGATATCATTATTATTTATTTCATATTTCACCATTGTTAGATCATTTCCTAAAAAGCATGAAATACCCTATTTTCTATATTATTAACATGGAACGGATTGTTTTATAAAAATTTTTATGGTGGTACACAATCAATAGAGTACCATTATGAATGATTTATGGATCTACATTGCGTCAAGAATATATATTATACTTTAAAATACTTCCTTTTTAAACACTTGTTGTAAAATTTATGATTTTATTTAAATTGTATTTGATGAAAAATACCTATTTGTTAAATGAGTTTTAAAATTTGATTTAATAAAGGAAAATTTATCTTATATTGATTTTATTAATTGTTTTTTATACAAGTTCATATATATATTATGATAGAACATTTTACCCTTTTGAAATTATTGTAAAAATAGAGTTAGGATTTTTGTAGTGGGATTATAAAAAGAAATTTTTTGAATGTGAACTAGTTTTTTTATATCATGTGGGTGATTCCATATTTTCCAAATAAGGACATATTTTGATTATTTTTATATATTTTTTCTAGTGTGAATATTGATGTGTGATGATGCGTGTTTTTTATCAATCACCATGAAAAAAAAATTCAAGATGATACACGTATTTCATGTTAAATAAATTGAGATTAAAATATTTATATCAATGTGATGGGTTGATCTATGTATTGTTGAAAAGCCCAATAGAGTTTCAGGGTGAGTATTGAATATTATTTTGATAGAGGAATATGTCCTAAGGAGCTATTTCTCTAGTGATGAGAGGTTCAGTTGTGTGACAGGTTGTGGGATATGAGTGAATGTCACATGTTATTCTATGATACATACATAAAGGGGGAGATGATATATAGTCCTAGGCTATTAAAATTGTATATTATATCTATTTTCATCGTTATTCGTTACATTATGATAACACATTCTAAATGATCATAATATTTTATTATCATTGGATACAAGGTACACAATCATTTAATTTGAAAAAAGATATTATTATATACCATAAATATCATCCCTTTTAGTACTCTTCAAAATAATACCCTACACAAAGATTTTCATAATAACATGGGGATAGTAAAAAATAATATGGGGTGATATTAGATGCTTATTGAACATAATAAAGGGAGATAATTAAGTATTAATTAAATATAAGGGTATTAGTACATGATAATTACATGTAAAAACCAGACCCTGAATATTAAGGATCATATCATTGAGATAAGAAATAATGATTGATAGTTAAAAATCGAAGATTCATTAGGGGATCAAAAAACATGAGCCATGATAGAATATAATTATCATGAGACTAATAATAGTGCAATATAGACCAGATTATATCATTGTGAACATTTATAAATAGAAAAAGGTTATCTCATTATGTTAATAACATAAAATTGGTTCCTGGAATGAACTTATAGTCATATATCCAATTCCACACATAAAATTGTGGAAATGAATGAAATTTCTATGTATAACAATATGAACTTGTTTCCTAGTTCATATATAATTTTATTAACAAGTAATCATGTTATTTGTATTAAATTTTCATATAATTATAGTTATTCATAACGTATTTACTCATGCGTGATGAATCATTACCCAATTTAGTAATGAAAATATATGTCCCCACCATTTCGTAATAAAAATCGTACATATATATCTGATATTAATATTCAAAATTCAACATATCATTACCCATAAAATGAAATGAGTTTCAAATAAATATCATCATATCATTACATGTGGAAAATAGTGATATTTCAAAATCATTTAATCATTTCTTCATAGAATATATAGTGGAAAAAAAGTGTGATTCAAAGTTATTTTATAATGATATAACCCTTGGAAGAGAAAGGTATTTCAAGAAAATTATTTAATGATTATCATAATCAAATTAGATAAATAATAATAAATTTATCAAGAGATATTATCTCTATCAAATAAATAGTAACATAAAAGGAGTTCATCTTAGATGAAATTTTATTTTTAAATGAGACAAGAAATATATCTTATGGAATATAAATTTTGTTACAAAATAAAATTTTAATAAAAATAACTCATAAAAAATTATGGAAATAAATTTCATTGAATAAAATATATGGGAATTATAAAGTAATATTAAAATATAATAACATTCATGATTTTATAAAATCCATTTAATTTGGTATTATTTTGAACAAATTTTCCTTTCATATATTCCGTCAAATCGAACAAAAATTTATTTTAAAAAAGGCATGAAGATAACCTTTGAAAAAATTAAAATTATTGGAATATGATTAAATATTAATTTAAGAATTCGTTATAATAATGTTAATAATATCTTTGGATATCAGGCTGTTGAATTAAAAATTGTTTTCTACCAAAGGGATAGATAACTATGATTTTTTCATTAAACAATTACAATGTGATCTTGAGTAAATCAGAAGAAGAAAATGTTTAAAAACATTTAATATATATAAATTACTAGATTAATGACAATACAACATTATCATTAGAGATAAATAATAACATTTTATCATTTTAGTAATAATCAAGAGAAATGATGGACAACAATGACATTGAAATATAAATACCTTGCCATATTGGTAACATTGATTTATATACACCATAAAAGAACAATGATTTATGAAATTTATTATATTGTTTGAATTTATAAATTAAAGAAACTAAATATAAAAATGGAATTTTTTATAAACCTTATATAACATGGTAGGATCATAACATAACATATTTCATATGGAAGGAAAATTTAGACAATGTTCACCTTCCGATTTGTTGACATTTGAACCGTAAAATATATGAAAGAGGGATCCTAAAAATGGATTTGGAATCCCAAATTATTTATTAAATATTATTCATAAAATACAATCATGGTTATTATATACACCATATTATAGTAATTGGTAGTGAATTTGGGATTTGTGTCAAACAAATTAATGGGATACTCAGATTCTCAAACTGTAAGTCATGACTTCCTTTGTACACATTCAGTCCTCCTCTTTAATTAGGTTAATTTTTTTATTAATTAATTACAGAAACATAATTTTTTTTATCATACCATATATGAGAAAATTATATTCCTTTATTAAAATTTTATTTACATTTTCATGTTAAAGTTCTGTTGTAGTTAACAACCGCTATATTTTCCATGTATTTATTAATTTTATATTTTCTGTACTCTAATTGATCATTGTTATATTATATCAATAGTTTTTAATACTATATAAATATCATATATTTATTATATATTTATTTATTGTCATCTATAAATTTTATTTAAAGAATATAAAATATATTGTTCATATAGATGGTATGTAGTATGTATACTTGAACAATATTAACATTTTCTTGATAGATTGAAAGATTTAGAAAATTATAATATATTAAAATTAAATAATAATTTTTAGTTTGTTTATATGTATATCATATATTTTAATTTAATCATATCTTAATTACTATCTATGAAATATGTATCTCAATATTTAGTTGGATCGCTTCATGGGGTGACATTCCACTGTACAATTGAATGACATTATCATATTCCCATTTAATGGAATATAAAAATGGAAAATGTGATTTAATTATGATAGATGAATAAAATTATCACTAATATAATATTTAAATATTTTATCCATTATAATTCCTTGTCATGATAGGGGTAATGGAAAACTAAATGACATCTTTTTGTGACGATGAAGTCTTCTATTTACAAAAATATTGTTTTTGTATCCCATTTGATAAATGTGAAGATATATTTCAGTTATTAAATTAAAATATAAATACCATAAAATCTAATATTATGATGATATTTTATCATGATGAATTATTATAAATTTATTGAGGCTTAGTATGAAATAAAAAATGCTTGTTGAAGAACATTACCTATTCTTCAGTACAACTTCCACTGGATCGCACATAATGACTTACTAGGAAGATTATGTGTACAAAATATTGATATTTGGATTATGTTATTTTTTTTAAGATTTTATTTTCAAAAATAATGATTTTAGGGTGTTATTAAGGGATAAGAGGGGTTGGGTTTGTATATGTTAGTTGACTGGCACAATTGCAATGTTTTAAAAGAAAAAGATATACCCATAATATTATCGTGAAAAAAGCCTCCAAAATGGAGTATCATCAATAAAAATTCATGAAAGTATTTAAATAAGTATATTTAATATATTATTTAAATGTTTTTAGTTCATTTTAACCCATACCCTTTTAGTTATACCCCTAATAAAGCCATCATCACATAACCGATGTAATTAGTTATTATTGTTTTCACTATTAATTATTATAAAAAATAATTTTTAACTAATAATATAATTTCAATTATTATGATTAAAAATATTTAATTATTTCTTCAAAATAAAATTCTTATAATAATAATAGCATAACCCAAAATGTATCATATAATAGATATGTGAAAGTGGGTTTTCAAAAAGAAAATGAACGAACGATTACAAAGTATTTTATATAAAAAATACATAATAAAATGATTACAATGTTACAAATTGTATTAATATATATATATATATATATATATATATATATTAGGGAAAATTATTTACTTTAAAACTAAATTTAAATAAAATTTATCTTTATAAATGATTTAATAGAAAAATCATTTTCCATTTTAAATTTTAATTTCATCCCCTATTCGTAAAAAAATAATTCTTTGAATAAATTAACAATAATTTACCGTATGAAAATATATATGTTATTGTTGAAAAATTAATTTTAATTCTCTAATGAAATATCTAAATTTTTTAATAATAATAATAATTTGTTCACAAAAAAGATAAAATATTACTTCTTTGAATAATATTGTTTTAAGCCATAAAAATGGATTTATTATTAAAAAATTATAATAATTGATATATTTCAAATAGTATATTATATATATATACTATATATATATCACCAAAATATTTCACTATATATATTTTTTTATTATTTTGAGGTAAAGCGTGTTTATTTAAAAATAAATTGTTTTGTAGATAATTATTTCACTAAATTTCAATTTTTTGTTTCTATAAAAAAATTTAATTGATAATCAATTATATAAACTTTTAAATACATATATTTTAAAAGATTATTTAATCCTATTAAAAACCACTATTCCAATGGTAATTTGATAACTATAATTTTAAAATATAATAACATAATACCTTGTCACATTTTATTTAATCTTGTTGTTGTGTGTCTCCCATGATACACTGAGTGTTGCATGTAATACAAGATAAACATAGTTTCTTTTGAAATGAATAATATAAAATAGGATTAAATGTTTTTAAAAAAATATGTCACAAAATTTTATGATGTTACATAGGGATCTAGTGGAATGACCTTTCATTGAATGATAGGTAATTAGTAATCGTATTAGGACATCTCAATGATGTTGATTTGCCTAAAAAATTTATTTGATGATGGTGGCTAGGATCATGTTTCTAGATTCCCTATTCGGTCTCATTTTCATGTAATGTGAATAATGATGATAGTCCCTGATCAAGAGAGAATATATGTGTGGAGGCTTTGGGGTTTATGACCGTGACATGTTGTGTCCAGTAGTGGGTTGGGATTTGGATTATTCATATCCAAGACTCTTCGGGATTGGGATGGGATATGTTAGATGATTGATGTGTTACATACATATTATTAATGGTATGGTTGAAGGTTTGAATATGTTACCCAACCATAAATCAATGAGTATATTTTTTTGTGTTCGTTAGGCACCCTATACTACATCTTTATTTTTGGAATGGATTATGAAATATGGTGATTGTCTTCCGTATAACATAGTTAAAAATTATGTATATTTAGTTTTTGTTGTTGTCTAGTTAGAACCTAACATCCTAACATGAATGGGTAAATGTGGATTATGTGATCTATTTCTATGTGTGTTTGTTTCAGGGACATGGAATAACTTATATTTGTTTCCCCATAAGTACAACATTCCTACTGAGTTATAGGAATCACTCATACCAATTTATTTGGAATATGATTCTATTTACATTGTTTGATACTCCTGTATTATTTTATAATATTTTTAACAATGGTAGCTAAAAAATGATATCAGTTTAATTAGATGTTGAAACCAATGATGTTCTTTATTGGAAATGGAGTGTGTTTTTTGTTTACTACCAATCCTCATGTGGATGATTAGGGATCTTGCAAATAAAGTGATTTTACATAAGGTGATCTCCACAATTACCACGAGAATCCTGAATAACAGAGAACTGGATATTCATGATCAGTTTTTTTATCTCTACGATGTTGATAATTATAACATTGTGGATCCATGAAGGGTTTTATAGAACACTTCGTGAAGACGTTAGATTTCTCTATTGCATCGAGAAGGGAGGAAAACCATGAAGTATTTTTTAAATGATCCAGAAATCCGAAAATAGGTAATGGATCTATAGAATTATCCAAGTGTATAAATATAAGGAAACCCCCTTCACTATAAAAAAAATTTTCTTATAGAAATATGAAATAGTCCTCCTTTCACAAAAATAGGGACCTCTTTGAAATATACATTCTTAGAAATCATCAACATCGTGAAAAGAATTTCTGTGTCCTGAATGATTCTACTGATTTTAATGAAATGGGGCATCATGATGATGGATAATTACAAAATGAATTTTTGATCTTCTCGAAGAAGTTCGTTCCTTGAAGGAAAGGGTGCATTAATAAGGTAGTGATGTCCACAATGGTTTATCACGAAAGGAAGCATCAATCATCGGGATTAGTCTATTCCAAAAAGGTACGGTGCTTCACGGTGGTGTGAGAATTTTGAAATGATGTATTGAACATCATGTTTAGGATGATAGAGTTTTAAAATTAAAAAAACAAAAATATTCACTACAAGTTGAGTCTCAATCTTTGACAGGGACAAGGTATTTAATGAAAATTTATTAAGATGATCAGAATTTCAGTAACCAATGTTATACTTCTCCAATTGCAATATCATGTTGGATTTAATAGAAGTGATCTAAGGGATGTAGTTTGATATCACTAAAAAATGTAAAGGTATTGTGTCTGACATTGAGTGACTGTGCCAAAACATCTATATTCCTTATCTAGTGAAGATTGGTTTATTTAGGTATGACCTACAAGATATCAATTTATGCGCCTTGGACTATCCCATAGTGACAGACCATTTAATATAATTTTTTCACACATTTCTTGTGAATTATTTTTTATTACACTACTCTAACAGGTAGGATTAAGACGTCCATACTAATATGGGAACAATATATGTCACATTAAAAGAAAACATTGACACCCCGATTAACCTCTCCCCGCATAGGGTGCTCTAGTTTGTAAAATGTGGTATCATTGGGAATGTTTGCCTATTTTTGATTCTCTATAGTAAAATTTCTCTCATTTGAAGATTTTATTTTCATTCATTGTTCTACAATGAACTCATGTTTTGATGAATATCCAGTTATCTCCAAGAATAAGTCTATATCTACTAAGTTTGTGATAATTAGGAAAATGAACTAGAAGGGATATTTTAGAATTCATTCATGTATAAAAAATATTAGGTATCTTGTTCGCCATACTATTATGATAATAAAGATATTTTAGGCTTGGAAAGTAAAGAGAACGTGGCTAAGGAATCTACCACAGAAAAGTATGAAACTTCTAACTCATGTAAATCAAAATTTTCCAGTGACAATGAGGTATATGTAAGCACAATTAGATGCTACCCTAAAAATAATATTTCCAGTAGAACTACCAATATTGATTAATCTCTAACTTAAATGAAATTAAACTACTAAAAAAATAGCATCATGATATTCTAGAAAAAGGTTTCTTCATTTTTTGTAGAAAATTTGAATTTATTCTTATGGAGATCTCCCAGTTGGATAACGGAGCTAATAATATAGATAATTGAATATCAGGATAGTTATTGAATGTTAAAAGAGAATCAGATTGGTTAGAGACTTTGACGAAACAAATGGGGAATGTGAAATAAGTTTCATCAAATACATAAATGAAGTTGAAGAAAAAAACATAGAAAAATTGATCATTTAGAAAATATCCACATGCAATAAATGAATTTGAAAAATAGAACGGATATCAAGAGTGTCAATTTAGAAATAATATATAAGAAGGTCATTGAAAATGGATCATTGTTCTAGAATCAAGTGAAGCTGCATATAGAAGAAGTTGTTATAACGAATAAGGATTCTGAAGAAATGATGAATATGATTAAAGATCAAAAAATCATCCTCAATATTAAATTCCTATATTTGGAAAACCAATTCTTCAATATTTTGATGAACCATATTGATACATCACAAAAGAAGGAATTTTTTTTCAATTACATAATACTCACTAGATGATTTAATAATTCATGGAATTCCAACATGTGATATAATGATCAAGAAGTCTTGTGATGATCTATCTCATGCAACTGAGAAAAAATTTGTACCATCCAAAATAACTTGTGTTAGTTCCTCTAAACAAAATGTAAAAAAGTGTATAGGATGGAATACAAATACTGGACTTTTATGCAAGAATAATGGAGAGAGGAAGCCTACCACCATGTCTATGGTAGATAGGAAAAATATTGTTGAATCTAATTGTCCACATAGAGATCAGCCACTCATGATGATGTCCCGAAACCCTTATACAAGAGATATAAATAAATCACTATTTTTGGATCAATGTTGAATTCACCACATTTTTTGGGATTAAACATTAATTTTTTTGGGACAACACAAAAAAGGTAACAGAAAAACGGAGCCTATTTCAAGTGTGAGAAAACTGGAAATGAAAATTAAGTACCTATAGGTACATATGCATCTATTTACTACAAATAGTTTTTTAATTCTTGATAAAATATGTGATTTAGAAAATGGAAGTGGTCACAAGGTTGGTACATGATTATCTCAACATGAACTCATTAATGATGTGAAAAAAAACACAAATTATGGTTATGTATAAAGAATCAACATTGGGGAAAAATCAGAAGAATGGTTTTAAAAACAATCCCCCCTAAAATGTATCAATGAAGTAATTTGAGAAGTCCTTAAACTCTGAATCCAAGAAGATGAAGGATAGTGCATCCAATAAACCTAATAAAATGGATGACATTGAGACGAACCCATGTGGAAGATCCAATCATTCCATAATAGTTCAAAGTAACATGTTAGATATATATCAGGAATATTAGGAAATTATGATAAATTTACATGATGCACAAGGTGAGGCTGGTGAAAAATGAAAAGAAATTATCCCATGTATAAAAGACAACATGTTGAAGAATCTGAAAAAAGGAAATTCTAGTTGTAAAGATGTTATGTGTTAGAGATGCATGAAAACTAATAACATTGGAAAAGGATGTTTATCCTCAATACCATATGAAGATGAATTCTTAAATAGGAGTAATAATGATTCATCCATAAAGGTTATATACAGAAAAAATTCTCCACAAAATTCATAAAAAAATGTTATGAGATCCATGCTACCACAGAAAAAATCAGAACATATATTCACTTGTGGAAGAATAAATAATAGAGTAAATATAGAAATGTGGTTGAGAAAATCATATCAACCTTGTTGTCCACATTGATGAAGCGAGTATGGTCCACCATATTCCCATAATATTCTGTGTATTGTTAGTATTATTTTATATAAGGGAATTGTAGTGAATCATGTTCTCATGGAGAGAACGTGAGAACAATAGTGGGCTATCAGTTCTCTATAGCCAAGATAAATAATTCACCATCATTAAATGATTTCTTAATTCGATATTTAAATACAGATATGATGGAAGATCATTTATGATGATGATAAATTTGATCTATTCTAGACAATTAGGATAACTAATGTATCTCCATGTCTTGATCTTTTCAATGGTGACCTTAAGAACAAGTTTTCAAGAAGATCATCTTTTGGGGTTTTTTTGAATGTTTTCAAATGTTGACATTCACAAGATAAATATCCATTACAAATGATGAAAAATATTCTAGAGTTATTATTTAAATTTTTTTATAAAGGTATTTTTCAAAAAAATTCATGAATATCTTGTTATTTGAAAAATTAGTTTCAGGAATCATGATCTATGGTCGTTGGACATATTTAGATGCTAAAATAGTGGAAGGTTGGTAAAATTTTATAGGTTGGCCAAAAAAATTGATCCTAAAGAAGAGTAGGATGAAGTAATAATGGTGGAAAGAACCTCATATGAACCTCAAAGAGGAAATAAATGATATTTAATTGATCATTCCAACATCATTCGTGATTATAACACATCAAAACCTTCAAGTAGAATGAGGAATGATGCACAATCTTCCTTTCTATCAATTATTTTGTCAACTAAATTTTATGAAGCTCAAGAAGATGAATCATGGGATAAATCCAATAATGGATGACATGACCAGTTAGAAAAATCAACATACATGGGAACTTCATACATGAACTGAATATGACAATGTGGTTGGAAAAAAATGGATATTCCAAGAAACAAATTTTATAATCATGTATATGTGATCATGAATAAGGAATAACTAGTGTGTAAAGGTTATTCCAAGGTTCATGGAATTGATGTCGATTATATATTGTTGTGAAGACTATATTCGATCTCTTTTTTACATTATATGGAAATTCAAGGAGGATAAAATGTTTATCGGATGGATTAGTAGTTTTTATTACTGAAAATCATTATATGAAAACATGTCTACTTGGAATAACATTAACCAAGAGCATTTTATTCTCATCTAGATTCTTATCTTATGAAGCTCAAATTCAAAAAATGGGGTTTTGATGATAATATAGATGTGAATAATTCAAAAGATAATCAATTTATTGTTGTTGTGTACAGTAATGATATTATACATGGAATCAAAAGTAAAGTAATACAATAGAATAAAGTATGGCATCATTTGAGAATGAAATGAAAAATTCAACAAGTGGATGAATCAATAAATTTATAATATTGGTGATGATATATCACTATGTCTAGGAAAAGGATGAACAAGGTATGATAAAAATGAATCATATTGGAACTGATGGTCATGTGGATAGCATGTTGGCCATGCCATTGTCAATACATGTGTATGAGGATAATCAGTTGAACATCTATGTTTTGAAACTCCTCAGTGTAGGAGAAGGCCATGAAAATTAACCACTCTCCAATTGTATTAACTGTAGTAAACTATTTGTGGATGTGATGTAGGATTAGGGGGAGGTACGATCCAGATGGATTACGTTTTGATCTCTATAAGATATAATTACTGATCTCTGGGTTTATTTATAATGGGGTATAACAGATAAATTAAATGGATAAAAGGTAGAGAATGAAATTCTTCTCTGGTTATAATAAAGATGAATAATAGGGAGACTAAAACAATTCTACAATTGGGGTGAGTTAGTGAATAGACAAAACAATCTATTATTGTGAGGAAACAGTCAGAGTATGCATTCCAAAACATGAGAACCCATTACATACAAACCCTCTTGCTTTCAACATTGAACAATTCTTATATAGACATAGAGTGTTGTCTTATTTGATTCTTGTGTATAGGTACATGATAGTGGGTGGTGGTTAATTGAATTCATCTATCTATATCCAACAAACCCAAAATTGGAGATAATTGTAACTAGGGATATTCTTTTCTAGATAAGGGGTTTTTTTGTATTTTTTTGAAAATTCTAAAATTTAAGGCATGGATCATTCAATGAAATTGATATTAGCGATGAAGATCTCTATAATTACAACATGCATCACTAACTATAGATAATTAGTGCATCGAATTGTTGGATGGTGATCTCCACAATTTTGAGAATTGGATCATCATGGTAGAGTGAATTGTTTTATATGAAGTGTCATGACAACATAAAATTTATTAGGTGCATCGTAGAGATAGGAGCATCAGAATGTTGTTTTTGGAGTATCTATAAAATACATTTAGTGGAAGTGGAGATTCATGAATGGCTTAGCATATAAATATGAGGTTACCACCATCTCTATACACAAATTTTTCCATGAATAATCTGTAATCACTCACATTTATTGAATTCATGGATGTTCTGTGAAAACAGACATTCAATTCTTGCTTGATCATCACAAAAAGACTTTCAATGTCATTACTGATAACAATGATTTTAATTAATGGATGATTTGTGATGATGGGGAATTCCATACTGACTTTGAGAACCTCGTGGAGGAGTTGTTTCCACAATGAAATGTGTGATTCACAATGGATGTAAGCATCACAATGGTGCATCGTGAAAGGAAACATTGAACACCTAGGTTAGTTTGTTCCTTAAAAGGAGGGTTCTTCACAAATTAGCTTCCTAAACGGAGATATTGATCATTAGGTTTATGTGGTCTGGGATTCAAAATTCCATCAACTAGTGTATTCAATGTAAGAAGTGTCTCGTGGAAATACATGGAAAATGACAATAATTCCATCCCATTGTGGTGACCATTAGGTAGATAATATAAGTCAGAATTATTCCTAAGTAGTGATCTAGGTAGGGTTAATAGAATTGATCTATGGGATATAGAGTGTTATCCCTAAAACATTAAAATTAATGTGTTCCTGATAATGAGTGACTATAAAGGAACTTTTTTATTCCATATCAAGTGAATATTAGTTGATTTATGTAAGACTGAAACACTATTAACATAAGATCCAAATACTAGCCCTTAGTTGAGATCTTTATAAAATCATTGTGTTGTATCTCGTTGCATGTGAATGTTATATTACTATACTACTCCAACAGATTGGTTTAAAAATTTCCAACCAATATGTTAACAAGAACTATCAATTTATAATTAAACATTTGACACCTAGCTTCACCCCCTCAATCAGGGTGCTCCTAGGACCTATATTAGCCATTAAGGTCATGGATATATTAGAAAAATTATTTTCTTTATACTAGATAGAAGTTATTTTATTTTCAATATATTTTAACAGTATACTATCCATTGTATTATTGATATATCTAACTCATATGATTTTATTATAATTTTATTGTATAATTTTTAGTAATGAATAACAAAATAAATTGTAAACTAAATAAGTTTATGATTTTTTTGGGCTTGTGCAACTACCTATTTTATAAGAACATGTAGTTATGGGATATTTGATATCCAAAAGTAATATTATGAATTTTCAGAAATTTTTTTCCTTAACACATGTGTTGTATTAGATACATTGATTACCCAAGAAAATGATAGGACCACACAGCTAGTTTGTTTAATCGAGAAAATGCGGTGCTCATCCGGAGGCCGTGTTGATTCATCACCCAATATTCATATGTTTCTTCTATGTTATGGAATTAAAATGTTATATCAAATAATGATATAGGTTTTTATTTTTTGTATAGTGCTGGATATAATTTTTAGTGAATTGTGATTTTGATTGAGGGAATTCTGAAAACATGACATAGGATGAGACCCATGTATCTTGGAGATTTTCATTTTCAATCTTATGAATAATATGATGAATAAGGAGTCAAGTCTGACTAATATTCCCTATGTGTGATGGGTGAAACTAATATTGAGTTATATTGATTAGTTGGGGGCCACTATATTGTACATGATTCCAGAATGTCTCATGATTAAGGAATGATACCAAAACATATGGGTAGTGTTGTTTCAAATGATATCTCACTAAAATCCACGATTAATTAATGTATCGTATAATATGAACTATTTTTTGATATATATTTTATATTGGATGTGAATGATAATGTGGATATGTGAGGATTATATTTTAGATTGATCAATATTTTTTAGCCACTAATGGTTAGTAATTTTTTGGGAATGATTGTTTTTTATAAAAACATATTTGAAAAAGAAAAACTAATTTTTAATGGAAACTCACGTAGTTGAGTTATGTGGGTTCTTAATCCTTTTTATTTGGTATTATATGAACGTTATCAATGATATAGTGATATTAAAATTGTGTTGGATATAGTTATTACAGACAAATATGGGGAAAATGGTTTTCAAATTTGATACCAAAATGATTTGTGAAATAAGATTCATTTTTAGAAAAGAGATCGAATAATCAAGGGATATTTGGGGATTTGGTATCAAGTTGAACATCATGGGTTCAAATTTAAATTTTGAATAATCAAGTTTATATTTATGTGTGTAAGCTAATTTGGAAAACTATTTGGGTTTTAAATAATTCAATGAGACCTATTTTATCCCTATTTGATTCTGATACATTTGGTTTTTATGTTTACCTAAAATGATTTCATTTCATCTATATAGTATATAAGTTATTTTTATATAACCTCTATGATTTATTGGATGGTGTGGGACTATTTTAGAAATATGGTATGGAAAGTAATTAAATCCTGTATAGATCTGTTTCACAAGTGTTTTAGTGGTTTTTTGAGGTAACATGGGTTCTAGTTCATGTCTTCTAAAAACTAATCATTGATTATTAATATGATCAAAATTTTAGTGTTATCATAAGATGGATGTTAATGGAATATGGATTCAGTAACCAAATATTATTTTTTGATTCCATGAATTTTACAATTGATTGGTTTTTATAACATCCTGGGTTGGACTACTTGAGGTATGTGTTGGTGCTTCATTTTTTACGGTAATATGAATAGAGTTTTTTGGGATTTTATTTATTATTGGTAGCACCATAATATATAATTTTCTGTTGATAACAAGTTATTTAGATAGGGATCAACATGATACTGAGGTTAAATTGGTAGTTGTTTTCATAATAGTTTGTGAATGAAATGTAAAATAGAGAACATACTTTGTTCTTGTATATCCATATCCCTTATTTGGGACTCATGTGTGAAAAATTATTAATATGAAATAATTAACCATTGTAACATATGAGACATGGATTATGGTGACATAAACCATCCTAATGTGGCCGTGTCATGACTCCCCTATCATTCCTACAATAGGTTGGTGGTTGGAGACTAGAAAAGAGAAGGTATATAACTAACCTGACCTTCCTTGTATTATGTACATGTAAACACGAAATAATTACCATTTCTATAAAATTATAAAATGTAAATTTATGTGAAGAACTATGTATATAAACATATCAATCACACCACTAGAGTATGATAGTATGTAATGGAAAGAAACTAGGGGAAAATAAAAAACCACCATAAAGAGTTTGAAACACAAGACCAACCTGAAAGTTAAGGGACTATTGGATGAAGTTGTATGAACAAACCATGGTATTATTAGTCTCACTGAGTATAATTTTGTCCTGGTCATTATAGGAATGTATCAAAATATTGATAATTTTCACAAGAAATGACACATGATGGGAGAGCCCACGTTGGGGTGAGTATAAAAATACTCAGTAGGGCACCCTCATTAACCACAAAGCTTACAGAAAAGAATTTTAAAGTCATATATACATAGAAATATGGATACAATACATATAACATTAATATCCATATATACTCAATAAACACACATACTCTAATGGTAGGTCACAAATATTGTACACCGACCCTAGGATTCTAGCAAAAACAGTCAATGATGAATTCATCCAGGAGAACACAATCATGAGATTAAAAGCATCGATGATGTCCATTTATGAGGGTTTTCTTATTGGGTATCAACATTATAAGTCCATAATGATAGTCTAAAAGGAATATTATAAAAAATGAAGATCTCATTTATGTCCATGGGGTGATACCAGAGAATCCAATCTCAAAAAACCCATTATCTAGTGGATCGAAGCCCAAGTACTGTTGTTCACGAATTTACCACAAACTCCACCTAAGGAATGAATATGAATAGAAGATCATAGTATTTTTCTTTTATAGTGATTCGAATTAATCTATTCATGTTGTATTGATGAAGGTATATTAGTCCTAGAAGTATCAAACAATTACTTACCATCCATTCAAAAAAAGTATAATGGGAAAACTCCAAAATGATACTAGACCAATACATAATGGAAAAGCACTATAAGAAATGATTAATGAAGTACACTAAATGTATTATGGGTCACATGATGTTTCCTTTGACCCTAGGCCCTTACCGTTGAAGTCGTATGTGTCTAAAGTTGTATTTGTCTACTAAAGCACACACCATATTGGTAACAAATGAACTACATCCTGTGTCTATGTACATTACAATGTACGTGTAGATTTTACGATAGAGGGACCAAAAAATGTGTGAAATGGGTCACACACCGTGTAATGTCTAACAGTTTCCTGAAATCCTAGATGTGACATAGGTGGGTCATACATTATGTAATCTCGGATTACTCATAGTGTTGATATGGTTTGTCCGAAGACCCTTATTTTCACATCTGCACATGCCAATGATAATTCTACTATGGAATACAGATCCTATTTTAGTTATAATAGTGGAATTATCTTGGATAAACCCTCCCATCATCAAACTATGCATTCCACCCCTCAAATATTCTTCAAAAATAAATTGAATCGACATTGTTCTCTATGTATCGATGAATGAAAAATAAGGAATTCACTATCGTCATAATCACTTTGCCTATGAAATCACCCCTTTGTCATATCTTGATGATCATAGATATATGGGTAAAAATTTTTGTTCCGAGGAAAATGTGGGGAATTTTCAATTCATCTGGATTTGTCTATTGTGGTCCAAATGATGAATGCCTATGATAAACGATGGATGGGTGAAGAAATGAAGAAGAAAAAAAATACCAAAACAAACCACAATATGTTTTTTGGGTCAATGTTGATCCATTTTCATTTGAAATACAATCAGAATATTAAAATCAAAAATAAAATCTCACATCAAAACATGAAAACTAGCTCATCGTAAAATTTTATCGAAGTGTGAATGAATCTACTCATTTATTGGTCCTTATTAAATGTCATAAAATAATATTTATTCAATTAGTTTATAATTTTTTTTCACATGACGACTTTTCACAAACTACCCATGCTGAATAATGTAATGACACTCATAGGGTAAAATACACATTTTATAATCAATGATACACTCATATTTCAGATCTAGGAACCCATTTTGATTTTATTCATGTTTTTCTAGAAAACAACATGCACTTGATGTTTAATATATTTAATATATTTTTAAAATTTCTTCCAGGAACCCAGATCCATAGAATCCCCATTCATATCTACTTCTTATAATGAAAAAATTTCATATAAAAACAAAAAATAGTAGATGAAAAATCTACAACATTACACTCTTCCGGCAATGGGGATTTACATCCATGAAACACTAAATTTTTTGATACTCAAATTGAAGTGGGTGCTGAGAAAGAATATGATCATATCACTCTCATGTACTATCCTGAATATTTTGATGCTACCACAAAACACACACTAATGGAATGAATCACCAATGAATGATCCTCTCTTGTCGATCCTCAATATCAAATGGGTACTAGGAAAAGGTATCTACATCATCCATGTCTCTATCACCCCAGTTCATAACATGATATGGTTCATGCACATACCTCTACAACTATGACACATGGAAGACATGATATACCCAATATAACTACAGAGGAATATATATGAATTATACCACCTCTTTAGCCCAACACAATATAAGAAAAGGGCCAATAAATATTTGTAATATATTTTAGCCTCATCCAAATATCTATAATCAATGTTGAGATGAAAACCAAAGAACCCATGGTCTCAATTATCTAACTCCAAATGCCTCTATCACATATAATATCAAGACTAATGATATATCTGTATACTATATATCATTTCATGTATTTTTTTCAACTTCACAGTAGTTATTTGCGCCATCTCAAGGCCTATGAGTGAAAAATCTCTTGGGCCAGTCTAGAAAAGGGGTATCTTATACAGTTTCCCAAAGAAATACTACAATGGTTCCTTACCGATGGTAGAATGGTAGTTTTAGTTTTATGAAAACCCCATGACTGGTTTTTTATCCTACCAACTATGACCAAAGTCCATAATTCAATCCCACGACATGTCTCCCAAAACCTGAATGGTCTACAATTTCTTACTATCAGTTTTTTGGTGAAATGTTGTCCTCAAGCATAACTAGGTCCCAAATTCCCACTTTAATGCCTTTAATGAATTGGATTTGAATCACTCATCACATCCAAAAAACTATTTATGACGGAACACCATGGATTAGTACTATCTCTTGGAAATATATAATTCACATGATCTCTAATGAACATGGATACTGAATTTCTAAGAAGTTGGTTGAATTGGTGATTTAGTAAATGATCCCCGTAATGATATTGGGTCTCCTGGACATATTTGGTATGACTATAATGAAGTACCTGGATAATGTATCCCACATAAACTCTCGCACCTTATGGGATTGATCTAATCCCATTGGAAATTTCTTTTCATCCTTCACCTATTGATTCGAAAGGCATCAGTGGAAAAAGTATAAATACCAATCTGCATCCCTGGACACAAAAAATAATGTTGGAGGACCAATTATTTCATTTACACACCTATATGCTTCCAAAATCTCTTTATTAAATAATTTTTAACATATTATAAGTCATAATAAGTAGAGTTACAGTGTATTTGGGAAATTATAAACATTACATAATATTGTAAAACATGAAATGAAACATCTATATTGAAATCATCATTTACATGACCATAACATTCTTTCGCACAAAACATTTCATGGGATAACCGGAAGACATACATATGAAAAGGGTGATATTTAAAGACCAATAAGGGAATAAACATGAAATAACATGAATAAGAAAATACATGTTAACTAATAGGTATATCAATGAATCATCAATGTAACAAGAACATAAATTCATGAAAATTGTGATAATCAAAACATGGAAATGTTGCAACAACATACAACATGACATTAGCATGAGTCAAGGATCATTACACATAGATTATAATGAGTAAAGAACATGAATTAGAATTTCTAAATCCTCATTTTACCTCATTTAACATGATAAAACCCTCATTTCACATGACATATCATGAAACTATGCAATACCCAATTCATTGTAGCGTTATGAGGGCATACCCTTCTTAATAATTTCTTTCATGCATAAGTGTGCCACATAGATCATATAACATTGAATTATTAAATATCATAATTTAATCCATTTTCATGGAATATGGAATACATACAAGTATGTCCCCAATAAATATGTATATGAAGATATAGGTTAATACCCATTGTAGAGAAATGGATTTGGTATTCACTACTAGATGAAAAAAGGTAGTTCAGTTTCTATAGTTTAATAACATCAAATAGAAATTACATAAATGGTATGATGAGAGAAAATGGGGTATCTCATAAATTATAAATGAAATGGATTGTAAGGGGATCATGTAACATTATACCCCATCACATGAAATGGAATTTATGATTCATAAGAAAAAACAAGTTCTTGAATTGGAATGAGGAGACAAAAATCCCATACAAAAGTTTGACAAGGTAACATGTGTATATAAAGGATCTGGGAAGGCTTATTGAGAGTAGAAAGAAGCTCTTATTATTTACATAAATAATAGAAATTAATGTATTTATGTACTAACATATCTTGGAATATTAAAAATTAAATTAAAAGGAATATTACAAAAGGATTGCAGGATATAGGTAGAGAGTAGAAGATCCCTTAATTGGATATGTGACTCCAATGGCTTTGGAATGGATTATTAAGAGATTTTGGGTGCCTTGGGAGGACTCTAGGATCACGGGGAAGAGTATGGTATATCAACAATGTGTTTGAGTGATGATAAATGGTGGATTGGGTGGTTTATAAAATAATATAAGGTAATTTATTTACTATTATCGTTTTGGGAACTACCTAATAAAATATTCAATACCACAAATCATTCCTTGGTTTTCTCAAAATTATTATGAAAAATGGGATTGGTATAAATTATTTTATAAGGAAAAGGGACTATGGTATTAAAATATTTTCCTTTCTATTGTGATTTCCCAAACCCAAACGGTCCATCCCGTTTCCAAAATCTGGATCCTTGGGTGGCATCTCGGTGGTAGGATGCTCTATCGACGTGCGACCGATTGGTGTGGGACCGATCGGTGTGGGACCAATCAGTGTGCGACCGATCGGTGTGCGACTGATCGGTGTGCGACCGATCAGCATGTGACTGATCGGCGGGTGACAGATCGGCATTCGACCGATCAGTGTGTGGCACGATCGGTGCGACCAATCAGTGTGTTGCACGATCGCTGTGACCATTCGGTGAGTGGTGCGATCGGTGCCACCCAGCCTTTTTGGTTTTTTTCTTCTACAGTTTCTCCTGTAACACCACTTTTAGACCTTTTTACCATTTGAAGTGGTTCAAGGGAATGTTATTTTAGCCCACAGACAATGATTCAAATTCCTAAGAGTGGGGCGCCCTCAACGGACCCATCTGGTGTCCGCATAATGTTCCACTTTGTTTATATAAAATCCATAAAGTCACATATGTTACCACCTTTTCAAATGGGAATCATTAAATAAAAATTAATTCAATCGTGTGTAACCACCCAACCATGTGGTGAAACCATGATCCGAAAATAATTCCATTAAAATCCACATTTCCCGTAACAATGGGATCTTATCTATATATAGCACGAGAATTTATTCTTATTCTTCTTCTTTTTGGATGGCCTCCTTTTTCTTTCTAGTGCATTTGGGTCTTCCTTCTCGATACGAGGTGCACCATTTCCTGAAACCTTCTTACACAGCCGTGGAGTCCGTGACGTTCTTGGCGTGTGTAAAACTTTGATTGTTGATCATCTAGGAAAGGTTTTTCCTCCGTCTCTCCTTACTGTGACTCATGTAGGGTGGGTATTATTTTTTTCTGTGGGGATTGATGAAACAAAACTTAATGAATATAATGAATGGACCTTTAAATAATGAAGGGGATGTGATCGATTTTCTGATGTACTCTTTTATGTTGATATGTGTTATGAACTATATGGGCTTGTGCTCACTGAAAATCATGGTTGTTGGTGGTCTTTCCTTGCGTCCTAACGAACTGTTGTCTTTTGTGATGAATAAATAATAGTAACATGGAAATTGATTTTTTTCACCAAAAATCAGTTGGTTTAAATGGGTGTTCAGTAAAACAAGAATTCTTGTGTGACCACCCCGGTTAACAAACAGAGAGAAGAACCTAATGAATGTTTTTCTTGAACCTGATGTTTCCCACTCTGCTTTGGTAATAAGAGTGTTGTTATGCATGGTTCTTATGGGAATATGTGAATGAGGATGGGATCCTCTGTTGTGGAATGATATTTTGTTGTGAATTTGAAGCTACGTGTGATGTATCTCGAGGCTTGCTTTTGTTCCAGTACTTTGAGGGATCACACTGATCCCTTTGTTGTTGTAACATTATAAGAGAACTGGGTGTGAATGCTTAAATTGATGTTTGGCCGTTTCTCTTTCCTTGAATTGTGTTTATTCCTGTTAATTTCCCAGTAGTGTAGAATTCACCCAAATGGGATCACTTGAACATGAACCAAGAATGGTTTAAATGGGGAGTTGATTTTGGGGATGAGTTGTGACTTGTCCGTGAGTGATGTGATTTTCTTTTATGAATGAATAGTAATGAGGGTGTTTTGCTTAGGATTTGGAGCCCCTAGGTATGGATGAGTGTCTGTTAACTATACATATATTTTATTTCTTATATTTATTATTCGCGCCCCACCCAAGTTGAGTACATGGTGCCGAAAACCCCATTTCATGGGGAGGGTGTTTTTTCCAACACTCCTATGAGTGGTTGTTTATTAGCTCCTTTTCTGCTCCCTTTCCCGAATATCCCAAGACCCTTCGGGCAGGCTGTGATGGCCTGAGGTCCACTATAGCCCATGATTATTTGGGCAGGTTAGTTGTGGTAGTTGGCCCAGGTGTGTTAGGGCAGGTTGTTTCCCAAGAATCATTGGGATGAGACACAGGTGTCTTCGGGTGTGGTAGCAGTTGTTCTGGCCCAGGTGTCTACAGGCATGGTGGTTGTGGCCCAGGGGTTTGCGGGCGTGATGGTGGTTGTGGACCATGTGTTTGCGGGCGGGATGTGTTGTTGTCACCCAGGTGTTTGCGGGCGGGGTGTGGCAGTGGGACTGCGTTGAGAATGGCGGGATTGGTATGATGTGTAAGATGTCTTTAATAACCAGTGGGAAACAGACGTGGGGTACCCAAATATCGATATGGTATTTCTATACATTATTTGGATTTTGTTATTTGGGGAGTGTGCCTTCGCGAGGCTTGGGTGGATAGTTTTCCTTGTTAGGTGCTTTGGTTATCTCCTTTTTCAAGGGGCAGTAGTATGGCTTTCCACTTGTGCACGAGAGTCTTTGTTTTTCCCTGGTGAGTATACTTATATTCTCACCCTACATATATAAACGGCTTTTAGTTTTCCAGGAGGACTTCAGGGATCATGTGAGACTATACTAGCTTGGACCTTGGGGTAGTGGCTGTTGTCGTTTTCCTTTTTCTTGGAACATTACCTTTGGAGTTCATGTGTCTTGTATCACTTACTTTTTAACATTTTAATGGTAATGGTTTAATTTCAGCATTACCTTTACTTTCATCTTTGGTGTTGTTGGGGTTGTTATCTTATCTCCCGATCCTATAAAAATTTAAAGGGTAATGTCTTCCCTCTTGTATGTGATTCAATAACCTTGGTGCTGGTCACAACCCTGGGACCTATCGAAGGCAGTTATCGTGGGTCATTATCTCTCCTTCAACTTAAAGAAGGAAGGGTCTAGCAAATCTGATGTCCCTTCCCTCCTTTTGGTGAAGGCGGGTCATGACAGAATGGTATTAGAAGAGTGAGGTTGAGAGATAGGATGGAGTCTGTGATTAGGCACACTGAGGATTTCATGGGATGGTAGGGAAACAGTGTTGGGTGATCTTGGTGCGTGAAATAGTCTAGGGAAGACCGGCTAGGACATGGGATTTTAGGGCCCCCCATTATTTGATGCAAGGACTCTGGACCTACCGAATGATCAAGTGAGGCTATACTAGATTCGGGGTAGAGACCATAGGAAAGGTACATGAATCATAACGGCTTGTGTTATAATGTTTTATGGGTGTTTTGGGGATTTAAACTGAATAAGAATTCTATGGAAATTTAAGAACAATATTCTACTCTACTTGGGCTAAGGCATTGTTTGTTTACCTTGCAGCTATGGAACCTGGGAGACGAAAATGAGTAGTTTGGGCGATTGAGGATGAGGAGGTTGACTTGGGTGATCGACAGAGGGGTCACCAAGAGGAGGATGATGATTAGTGGCAGAGGACACTTCGTGCCATTCAGCGGCAGACCCACGAGATGTATGAGGGCAGTATCTCTTATGTAGAGACATAGAGCTGGATAGAGGAGTTGGTGATAGCCTTTAGCTTGATTCAGGCTCCGAGTTAGTACTATGTTCCTCTGGATATAAGTCATATTTTTGGTGCAACGTTTCAGTGGTGGACGCTTTACATTTGGGAGAAGAAGGAGGATGAGGTGACGTGGACTGATTTCGAGAAGAAGTTCCGGGTATAATTCATCACTTTCAAGATGATAGTAGAGAATAGGAAGGAGCTAGTCTCCCTCTAGCAGGGGAGGATGTCAGTAACAGAGTTGGGGATCATGTTCAATGATCTCCTCCACATTGCTCTGGACCTCTTTCTGGATTAGGTGTCATGGGGAGACGTTTGGAGGAGGCCCATCGACCATCTCTTCAGTATACTGTTACTCCCTTAAACTTACTGACCTAATTAGAGGTCCATAAGAAAGATGATGTGGTGAAAAGGATGCACACACTGGGAGGTGTATCACGAGAGGAAATCCAGTTGGGCTAATCGAAGGGGAAGGTCGTCAGCAGCAGGCCTCCAGCATTAGGACCCTCTAGGTTTTGACCAGCAGGAAGCATGCCTCAACTATTCCAGTTCTGATCCCCTGGACCTCACCCTTTTCCTTAGGGCCTAGGAATTAGGTGCTTCGTCTATGGGATCCATGTAAACCTTCATAATCAGTTCTTAGACGGAGTATAGTACAGATGGGGTGGAATGGTTTAGCACCCACCTCAGCCGCAACAGTTTCTAGCTAGGCCCCTTCAGCTGCTGCAACAGGGACAAAAGGCTCCCTCCCCTCCGAGACCTGTCGTGGCAGGAGGAGGCTGGACTCTGGGCGCCCCTCAGGGACCTCGACCAGGGCTTGGTCGGGGAGGTGTCCGATAGCCGAGAGGCGGTGGAGCTGGGCATGGACAGTTGCACACTGCAAAGGCAGTGGTTCCAGCATGGCCAGAAGCCGTTCTAGGTATGATCAGCAAGTTTAGTACTCTTTCCTATGCCTTGTTAGATACAGGAGCTTCTAACTACTTTGTTGCACCCATTATGGCCCATGTTCTGGGTTTAGATGTTGAGAGAACTCCTGTGACCCTGGTGCTAAGCAGACCGGTCGGAGGTCAGACTGATTTGTCTTATGCTTTTTGAGGGTGTAAACTGATGATAGGGATACATCAGTATATTAGGGATCTTCAACGGTTGTAGATACATCCACATGATGTCATCCTAGGCATTGATTGGCTTTTGTCTGTATAGGATTTCATTAACTGCTTCGGAGGAATGGTTGTGTTTTCAGATTGGGGTGGACGACGTGTAACATTCATCGGTGAACAGGGTTGTCAGAAAATCAGATGATGAGAGGAGCCCCTCCATTCCCTGTTGAATGAAATATCAGTACAGTCGGTGGATGTAGAGATGGTGGAAGTCCCATGGATCATCATTGAGTTCATGGACGTCTTCCTTGAAGAGGTGGTGACTCAACCCCCTTGATGTGATGTTGAGTTCCGGATAGACTTGCAACATGGGTCCCATCCAATTTTGATGGCCCCCTACAAGATATATCCTTATGAGTTACGGGAGTAGCAGATTCAGATTGACGGTCTAATAAAGAAGGGTTTTTTTCGAACAAGTGAATCGCCATGGGGTGCTCCATTCTTGTTCGCAATGAAGGAAGATGGTGGTCTCAGGCTTTGCATAGACTACAGGAGACTGAATCAGGTAACGGTCAAGAATCGCTACCCACTTTCGAGGATAAACGATCTCTTTGACATGTTGAAGGGGCCAAGATGGTTAGCTAAGATAGTCCTATGGTCAGGATATCACCAGCTGAGGGTGAAGGTGGACGACATCTCAAATACTACCTTCAGGTGCCGGTATGGGCGCTTTGAGTTTGTAGTCATGTTGTTTAGCATTTTGAATGATCCAGCTCTGTTCATGGGGCTCATGAACTCCATCTTTCGAGATTATCGGGACTGGTACATAGTCGTGTTTATTGACGACATCATGATCTACTCAAGATCAGAGGAGGATCATGCTGAGCACGTAAGAACGGTTTTAAAAGTCCTCCAGAAGCACCAACTCTATGGTAAGTTGTCCGTGTGCAAGTTATGGACACGAGAAGTACACTACCTTGGAAATGTGGTGTCAAAGCATGGGATTGCGGTGGACCCATTTATGGTCAAGGAAGTTGATTCTTGGGCAGCACCAAAAAGCGTGATATAAGTTCGTTGTTTCCTAGGTCTGGAAGGTTGCTGTCGGAGGTTCGTTCCCAACTTCTCCTGAGTTTCGGCACCTCTCACAAACTTGACAATGAAGGACCAGTCATTCGTGTGTGATGTGCAGTGAGAGGAGGCCTTCACTTATCTAAAGGAGAATTTGGTAAGTGCCGCAGCGCTGAGGTTACCAGAAGAAGGGGCGGCATATGAAGTGTTCTGTGATGCTTCAGGGCAATGCCTCAGATGCGTGTTGATTAAATGACAAGGAGTAATCTACTATGGGTCTAGGAAGTTACGTCCCCATGAGCATAACTATTCCACCCATGACCTGGAGCTTGCGGCGGTCGTGTTCACACTGAAATTGTAGCGGCATTACCTCGTCGTAGAATGCATTGTGGTCTTCACTGATCACAAAATCTTGAAGTATATCTTCTCCCAGTGGGACCTAAACTCGCGAAACTGTATGTGGGTGGAGTTCCATTAGGACTATGTTTTCGAGACTTCCTACACCTCAGGAAAGGGAAATGTGGTGGCCGATGCCTTCATCAGGAAATCGTAGAGGAATGCAGTTCGAGAGTCGGCAGATTCTTGGACGGGGATGGAGAAGATGACTTCCCTACACCTGGAAACAAGGATGGATGGTGGTAGAGGTTACCTGTATCAGATGATAGGGCAGTATTCTCTACTACGGCAAGTGGAGGAGTCCTAGTGGGGAGACTCAGAAAGTGAAGGGATGCATGACTGGGTTAGCAAAGGTGATGATCCGGAAGGGTGTTTTGAGGATGGTTAGTACCAGATGCTTCTCTGAGAAATGTTTTTTGTCCCAAAGGCGATTTGTGGAAGGGTTCTTGGTGAATTACACAAATCTACCCTAGTAGTGCACCCGGGATATTCAATGATGTACCGGGTCTTGAGGGGTCAATTCTGGTGGCCCAGAGTAAAGCGGCCAGTGGAAGAGTTCCTGGCCAGGTTCATAGTGTGTCAGTAGTTGAAGGTGGAACACCATGTTCCATGCAGCTTGTTGCATCCCGTAGATGTCCCTCAATGGAATTGGAAGGACACCTCGATGGATTTAGTCATTGGGCTACCAAGGATTCAAGGAGGCTATGATGCTATCTGGGTAGTGGTGGACCCGTTGATGAAGTCAACTCACTTTCAGGTGATAATAGAATCATGAACAGTGAAAGCCTTAACACAGAGGTATTTGAATGAGGTGGTTCGGTAGCATGGAGTTCTGAGATCCATAGTCTCAGATAGGGATTCATTGTTTACCTCACATGCATGAGGAGTATTCAGCATGCTTTTGACACCCATATATGTCTTAGCATGACTTTCCATCCCCAGATAGAAGGATAGGTAGAGCACACCATCCAGAATATGGAGGATATGTTGTGGGAATATATATAGATTTTGGGGGATCATGGGTGCGACACATGCCTCTGGTATAGTTTTCCTACAATAATAGCCATCACTCTACCATTGGCATGGCTACGTTAAAATCCTTGTACGGAAGGCCATGTGGATCACTCGTGTGCTAGACTGAGGTTGGAGAAACTAGTTTTCTTGACCTAGAGGTGGTGTAGAGCATGACATATAAGATTTAGATCATACAGGAGAGGATGAAAGCTACCCAGGACTGGAAGAAGTCATATGTCGATAATAGGAGGAGGACCTTTCAGTTCGGGGTTGGGGACTAAATGTTCTTGAAGGTCTCTCTTCGGTGTGGACAATAGAGGATTGGTAGGGGAATAAGATTTCCCCCAGATTCATCATACCCTTCTATGTGTTTCAGCGGGTCAGAGTAGTGGCTTATCAGCTAGCGTTACAATCGCTTCTACTATGGATATATGAGGTCTTCCATGTGTCAAAACTCTGACAGTATCTGCACGATGATTCGCACGTCCACAGTTAGGGAAAGCTGGACATCGTGGCTTGCATGACATTTTGGAATGTCTAGTGTGGATCAAGGATCGTGGGGAGAAAGTGCTCCATGGATAGACCATCCCTTTGGTTCATGTGTTGTGGAGGCATGGCGGGCTCGAGGAATGTACCTGGGAATGGGAGATGCAGATGTGTTCCCAGTACCCAGAGTTGTTTTGAGTTTTGTTCCATTTTTTTGTACTTGTTTGTGATTGAACACTTTACATTGTTATCTATGGAACATATGGTTTTCCTTATTATCTAGATTCATGTGAAAAGTCCTGACTGTGAGGAGGGGAGGACCAGATCCCTAATTAAGATTCATTATGGTTGATGCGATTAAACCCATGCGGGAGAGTCAATGCCAACCAAAGAGGATAGTAACTTGACATGGAGTAAGAAAATCCCTAACCCATATGACTAGACTGGTTGACCCTTTAATGTTGCGTGGTTTCTTGGGGGGAGAGGTGTTTCTAGATGTCGTAGTGGTTCACTCTTGAGAGGTATCTTTCGAGGTGGTTGTTTAGACCCTCTCTTTTCTTCTGGCTTGGATTTAATTCTTGAAGGCGAGAATAGTTTGAGAGGTGTCTGATGTGATGGCACAGACCCTCATAGTCCATCCCTTTTCCAAAATCCAGATCCTGGGGTGGCGTCTCATTTGTAGGACTCTCTATCAGCGTGCGACCGATCGGCGTGCGACCGATTGGCATCCGACCGATCGGCGTGAAACCGATCGGCGTGCTACTGATCGGCGTGAGACCGATCGGTAGGTGACTGATCGGCGTGTGACCGATCAGTGCCTCACCAATCGGTCAAATCAAATTTTTCGTCACTGATCGGTGTGACCATTCGGTGCCAATCCTATCGGTTCCTCACCCATCGGTGCAACCGATCTATGACTCACCCATCGTTTAAACCGATCGGTGCCTCAGTGATCGGTGTGACCAATCGGTGTGTGGCGACATTGGTGACACCCAGCCTTGTCAGGGTTTTCTTCTACGGTTTCTCCTATAACACCACTTTTATCTCTTTTTACCTTTAGAAGGTGTTCAAGGGCGTTTTATTTGCACATAGTCAGTGATTCATATTCCTAAGAGTGGTGAGACCCTCATTGGACCCAGCTGGTGTCCGCGTAACATGCCCCTCTATTTATATAAAATCCTTAATGTCACAGCTGTTGCCACCTTTTTCGATGGGAATCATTAAATAACAATTAATTCAATCATGTGTAACCACCCAACTGCATGGTGAAACCACGATCTAACCTTAAATCCATCCAAATCCCAATATCACGTAACAACGGGATCTTATCTATATATCAGACGATTATTTCATCTTCTTCTTAATCTTTTTGGCCGGCCTCCTTTTTCATTCCAGTTCATTTGGGTCATCCTTCCCGAGATGAGGTGCACCAGTTCCCAAAACCTTTCTATGCACACATGGAGTCCCCTATGTTCTTGGTGCATGAAAAACATCGATCGTTGATTATCCAGGTAGGGTTTTTCAATCGTCTCTCATTATTGTGTATCATGCGGGGTGGGTATGATTTTGTTTCTGCAGGGAATACTGAAACCAAAATTAATGAAGATAATGAACATACCATTAAAAAATGAAGGGGGTGTGATCGATGTTCTGTTGTACTCTATTATGTTGATATGTGTTGTGAACTATATGGGATTGTGCTCAATGAAAATCATGGTCGTTGGTGGTCATTCCTTGCATCCTAATAAACCCTAGTATTTTGTGATGACTAAATAACAGTAACATGAAAATTGATTTTTTAACCTAAACACAGTTAGTATAAATGGATGTTTAGTAAAACAATAATTCTTGTGTGATTACCCTGGTTAACGAATAGAGAGATGAACCTAATGAATGATGTTCTCAAACATGGATGTTTCCCACTCTTCTTTGATAGTAGTTGTGTTATTGTGATTAGTGATTATAGGAATATTTGAATGGGTATGGGATCATCTGTTGTGGCATAATTTTTGGTTTTGAATTTGAAGCTGTGTGGGCTGTATCTCGTGGCTTTCTTTGGTTCATGTACATTGATGGATCTCACTGATCCCTTTGTTATTGTGATGTTACAAGAGAACCGGGTGGGAATGCTTAAATTTTTGTTTGGCTATTTCACTTTCCATGACTTGTGGTTATTCTTGTTAGTTTCCCGGTAGTGTAGAATTCACCCAAATGGGATCACTTTAACTTGAAACATTAATGGTTTAAATGGGGAATTTGTTTTAGGGATGAGTTGTGACTTGGTCGTGAGTGTTGTGCTTCTCTTTTATGAATGAATAGTTACGAGGGTGTCTATGCTTAGGTTTTGGAGCACCTAGGTTGGGATGAGTGTCTATTACCTATATAAATTGTATTTTTTATGTTTCTTATTCACGCCCCATCCAAGTTGAGAACTTAGTTATGAACACCCCATTTCATGGGGAGGGTGTTTTTCCCAACACTCCTATGAGTGGATGGTTATCAGATCCTTTTATGATCCTCTTGTTGAATAACCCAAGACTCTTCGGGCAGGTTGTGATGGAGTGAGGTCCCTTATAGCCCAAGATTCTTTGGGAAGAGTAGTTGTGGTAGTTGTCCCAGGTGTGTGAGGGCAGTTTGTTTCATAATAATCATCGGGATGAGGCCCAGGTGTCTTTGGGCATGGTAGAGATTTTTCTGGCCCAGGTGTCTACGGGCGAGGTTACACGTGGTGGTTGTGGCCCATGTTTTTGCCGGTTGGATGGTGGTTTTGGACCATGCGTTTGTGGGTAGTATGTGTGGTTGTGGCCCAGGTGTGTGCGGGCACGATGTGGCAGTGGGACTGCGGTGAGAATGGCGGGATTGGTACGATGTGTATGATCTCTTCAATAACCAGTGGGAAAGTGGCATGGGGTACCCAAATATTGATGTGATATTACTATACATTATTTTTCTTATGTTATTTGGGGAGTGTTCCTTGGTTAGGATTGGGTGGATAGTTTTCCTTGTTAGGTGTCTTGGTAATCTCCTTTTTCACGGGGCATTAGAATGCCTCCCCACTTGTGCACGAGAGTCTTTGGTTTTCCCAGTTGTGTATACTTGTATGATCACCCTATATATATATAACTACTTTCAGGTTTCCAGGTGGACTTCAGGGATCGTGCGGGACCATACTAGCTTGGACCATGGGGCAGTTTATGTTGACGTTTTCATTTTCTTTGGTACATTACCTTTGGAGTTATTGTGCCTTGTATCTTTTACTTTTGAACATCCAATGGGAATGTTTTACCTTCAGATTTACCTTTACATTCAGCTTTGGTGTTGTTGGGGTTGATATCTTTTCACCTGATCCTATAAAAACAAAAAGGGTAATGCCTTCCATCTTGTGTGTGATTATATACCCCTGGGCTCGTCTCCACCCCAGGACCTATCGAAGGCAGGTCTCAAGGGTCATTATCTATACTTCAACTTAAATAAGTAAGGGTCTGGCAATCTGTTTTCCCTTCCATCCTTTTGGTGAAGGTGGGTAGTGACATCTATTGTAGAGGTGATTCCTACATTCAAGGAATTGATTTTAAATATTTGAAAAATAATATTTGATTTGGGGGATTCACTCTGGATTTAATAAATGATTCCACTAATCTCAAAAATAAATTATTATAAAGTGAAAACTAATATTGGGGAAAATATACATTTTAAATAATTTATTTCTTCATTATTAAGCTATTATTATTTAATAAAATGACCATATATTTATACGATATTTAATTTTAACACAAAATTTTGACAGTCTCATAAAATTATGAAACATTCACCATTGGATAATTTCAATGGCCTAATTCCATAATTTTTTTTAAATCTAAATATTTTTCTAAACATTTGAATATTCACTTTTAAAATAAAAAATGACATTTATTGAAAAATCATTGGTTTGAACATAAACAACTTTTAAACCATAATAGAAATTACTTTTAGAATCATATAAATATCATGATCATTTATAGTTAATACATTAAATTTTGTAATAATATTTTATTTTAAAATAATTTATTTCAAAAATACATTAATTCATTTAAAATGGATCTCTAAATTATATTTGAATACTAACCAAAAAAATACTATTTGGGGTTTAATATCCTTTAGAAAGAGACAATTATAGAATGAAAGTATATTCCATATTCTATTGAAATACAATGTACATAATCATAATTATATGGTCTCATCATAGATAGCTTTATTACAATAGTATACACCTTAAGACTAAGGTGTACGATGATAGGGGGATCATGGGGTTGTTCGATGAACATCGTTTTTGTCGTGATCTCGATGAACTTTAACTTCCCCCATAAACAGTTTCACTCATGCTTAAGATGTTGGATCTCATATTGGTCTTGGTATAGGAATAAAAAATAGAAATTATTCCTCCCTTATAGGATCTGATAAATGGGTTGCAAAGGGAAAGATCCTTCTAGTTGAGGACATCTGTTCATTTCACTATCTCGAATGAAATTGATAAAACCCTATACTTATAATAGTCATGTGATCACTATTAAATGGCTATATTACCAATGGTAATGATACATAATTGTTAATTAAATTTAATTTGATAAAATGGAGTCCATGTGTTTTCTATATCCACAATACATTAAATTATGTCCAAAGAAAAGTTTTTTTATTCATAAATAATTGGTTCATTTCAACATTCAACACTTAATAATTTTCTCCCTCAAATTATCATTTTACCACTGTAACTATGATGAGGTTAACTCTGCTTCATCTCATCCTCTAGTTCCCACATTTAATCTTCAACCCTATGGTTATGCCAAAACACTTTGACATGGGGTTTTGTATTTTATCATAAAATTTTTTATTTATGATCTAAGATCATCACCAGGAATTCCGGTTAAGAAAAGTAATTATACAATAGTACACCCTTAAGATTGAGTACATGTGAAGGGTTTGGGATGTACATCCTTATGAAGTATATGTATACTACATCATGCACTCGCGATAGGTTTGGTGGGAGTTCATGTTTATAGTCCACTACTTTGATGTGATCAATGATCTCAAAAGGGCTGATGAACCTTGGAATAAGAGTTACATTCTTCCCAAATCTCAATACGCACTTCCATTATAACGACCCATACTTTACATAAATTGTTATTACATCAAAATTGAATCACAATTATTACAAAATATAACAAAATCATGAATGGACCATATAGGTAGAGTGTCTTTAGAAAATGGGAATCATAAACAACTGTTTCATAAACCATCTACATTACCTCCCATTTATTTCATCATATCTAGAGTCCCTTTTGGAATATCTTACTTAATATCCTTCTTCCTGACCTCTGGAAAAGAAAACATACAAAAGGGTGAGCTCAAATGAATAGTAAAGGTAATCAATGGAAATATCAATCACATCATATTCATAAGAACATATCATTTTGGAAATCTTAACCTGAAAAAGAGATCATAATTTCATAACATGGGATAAATCATAGTAGTGAAATGTAATCCCAATAATCAAAAAGTCAAACATGAAACATTGTGGAATACACACATAATCATAGAGAATCATTTCATAGTAGTCAGGAATCATTTCCAAGACAATCTTAGCAGAAAAATTCCATTTCTGAACAGAGTTCACTCCCCGTTTCAGTCCTATTTCACTGAACCAGATTAACCTGTCGTTCCAGACATGTCTATCTCATGAGATATAAATCATTACCTAATAAATTAGAGGGAGATATTGGTCCCACCCATCTCATAATTATGCCACTCTTATGTGTTCCAAAAAATCATAAATCATACATCATAACTTAACCCATTTAATAAAAATGGGATCCTTAAACATCGTGACATCATAAAATAATTCATATACGATAAACGAATTCATAAAAATAATTCCATCACAACATAATCAAATCAATGTATAATAAGGATAGAAACAGAACCCTATATTATCTTAGATGGAAAATAATTTTTATAAAACACTTGAACTCCATTCTTGAGGAAAATAACCTTTCTACTTCAAAATTTTTTTCCCTTTCTTAACATGTCATAAAATTGTAAACTAAAAGAAGTTGATTAAAAATAATATTGAAAAATTTTAAAGGAAGATTCATGGAAATAAAGTTCTAAAAATCATATAAGACCCGGCCTTAAACCTTAATTAATATTTAATTAAATGAATAATTCACATTGAGGATCTTTTCAAGTTTAGAGTTTTAGAGAATTAAATCATAAATCATGAATTTAATTCCACATTTAAAAAAAGTGGTTACATAAAAGATAGTATTAATTTTTTCCCATCAACGGAAACATATTTAAAATAAAACATGGATTATTTCTTGAAACTTCCTTGACACTATAATTATATCATGAAACATTCCCTTGACCTGTGAAAAACATTTCAAAAACTTGGGATGAGTATAAAAATCTCAGTAAGGGATATAAAAGTATGAAAAGAAAACATTAGTCCATGTATGGAAACAAACTTTACTCATAAAACATAATAATTTTAACATACCTCATCAAATCATGAATAAATCATAGAAATATTAAGACATAAAGGCAACTTTATGCATTCATAACATTCTTAAGTAGGGAGTAACCCTCTTGGTTACGTTTGGAATACCCATCACAGTATATTTCCTAAATCTCTTCGGAGAAACCTCAACGTTTAACCCCTTCACGTTACCCAATGAATTGGAGAGCTATATCGAGCCTACCCGCCCTTAATTTATCACAGAACCACCCATCTTCATAATAATTCCCACGAACCATAACATAATCTTATCACATAAAACATGCATAAATGAAACATAACAATTCCACTTTTCAATCACAAGATATCTATATGACACATTGATATAAAAACATTATGAATACCATTTTCAATACCAAAATAAAATAAAATTAAAACATGGTATTTATTTTTCATTTAAAAAAGGTATGTCTTGTAGAGGAATCCGAAACTCAAATAATGGTCACGGCAGCAGAGAAGTCGTTGTCGCCGCATACGTATGACAAAAACACTCCCTTTTGTCATTTAGTAATTATTTTCGTATAAAAAGATTCCTTTTGGATAAACCTAAAATTCAAAGGGTTTTATACAACGTATAAAAGTAGGTTGTGTATAAAACACAATATGCCTCAATGAAAGGAGATTGAGATGAAGTCCCATACAAAGACGATATCCTTGGATTAAGGATAAATCAACTACATAATTATGTGTGACAAACAAATACACCAAATATAAGGGGATATTAAGTGTAAAACAATCATAGCACATTCACACATATTCATAGAACAACATATTCAATGAGTACAAGGATATCCCAAAGAATCGAAATTGGGTTAAGAAGTTCCCTTGAAACAATTCGACAGCCCAACGGTGTCACATCAAAATTCAGAAAAAGAGTTGATGACAGATAAAAAGGGAATCTAATCACTTGGAAATAAAATTTACATCAATAAGGATATATAAGAACATATCACAACATAATAGTTTGTGAATTAAAAGACATAACAAAAGAAGTCTTTTAAAAAGAGGAGGGTGAAAGGTTCCCTTACCGACTTGGGTAACTTTCGAAACGTACACCCCACTGAAGAAGGGTCATACAATGAATATGTAAATACCCATAAATGAAATTATATTACACAAATAGTATAATAATGAGATGTAAATACACCACTCAAAGAAAATGTTGGAAAATGAAGCATAAATATCACGGGACAAAAAGTGAGATGAAAAATCCCTTATGAACACTCGACAGCCTAACAGCGCCACTTAAAACATCCAAAAATTGATTGATGAGATCAAATAGGATCTATCATCATATTAAAATAAAATGTAAATCAAGTGAAATATAAAATAAAATCCCCCATCATAACAAATAGGATCTTAAAAGAAGTGACATAAAGGATAGTACTTAAAAAGGACGAGAGAGGTTAGATCTCTTACGAAAATTCGGCAGCATTATGGTGCCACTCAAAACAACCATAATGGATTGATGAGAGAAAATTGGGTCTCTCATCATATGAACATAACAAGTACAGTAGGAGTAATATAAAATAACATCCCAATCATAAGAAAGATGAGCTTAAATGGAATGACATAAAAGAGTGTACTTAAAAAGAAAGAGAGGGGTTGGATCCCTTACCTCTTGTCCGACATGACTCGATCATTCTTTAATCTCCGAAAAAATAAAATTTGGTCAATTTATAATTTCATAAGGAACTAATTTAAATATTATTATTAAGTTAATATCACATATTATAATGTTATAATAATTGGTTAATAAAGTGAGTTCATATCAGACGTTTTTGTCGATGTTCGGTACATGAGTAAAAATCGAACTTGTTGGAAAGGAATTTTCCATGTAGTTATAGTTCCATAATACCCAAAATAGTATTTATGTTTTAAATATCATATATATCCATTATATATTCATTTTATACTATTCCATAGCATTTGGAGATAAAAAATTAAAATCACCGTTCATTGAGACGGTAGGCCGTATGTACGCATGAACGCTACTTTCATTTTTTGTCATATTAATGGAATTAAAATAAAATGATATATATATATTATAATTACAGAATGATATCCATAAATTATATTTAACATATTACATATATATCCATTATATATATGTACTTATAATAGTACATAACATTTGGAGATAAGAAATGAAATGCACTTTTCATGGAGACGGTAAACCGTACGTACGCATTAACGCTACTTTCATTTATTTTTTTTTTGTATTCAATGGAATTAAATAATAATGATATAACGGTATATTATAATTCCAGTAGGATTTCATATGTAATACCATTAATTCCATCCTCTATACGTCCCACATATGGCATTAACGAATCAAATCACTTTGAGGGGGCGGTAGTCCGCACTTCCTAAAATGAAGATATTGCGTTTACCCATAATGGAAACCATAAAGATATGACATAAATAAAAAATACAGTATCTTAAGGAAAACATAAACATATTATATATCATATATAAATATAGTGACATCTTAATGGCCACCTTTTATGGTGTTAAAATAATATTGAACAATCATCGTTTCGTGAGGTAGTAATTTACTATCCACAGAAACAATATGTTGTTTAACCAATAGATGGTGGTGTGTGAAATTGTAGCTCAAATACTTCTTATAAAAACATCCTAGTATATTTAAGATACTGTTTTTGTTACAAAAAAAGTAATAAAAAGAGTTTAGGGGTTTGGAGAAGAAAAATAAAACAAAAGAACACAAGGGAAGACATTTACTTTAAATCGGGTAACTCTCATTGATTTGAGCTCAAAGGAATCCTTGGAAAGGATTATGCCCTAAGTGAGGATTCAATGATGAAGAGAGGTATGTTTATAAATTAAATGGTCAGTGGTTGGCCGAGCCAAAATCTTGAGAGGTGTGTGTATGGTGGTAGAGGTGGGGGCATTTTATAAGAGGAGAGGAGGGTCACCCTTGGAAAGTTATAAAATATTACTTTATTATAAACTAATTTCGGATTTAAATGGTCCAAAAAGGATATATTTCGATGATAAGGTGATATGGTTTCGAACTCCACCCATACAATAGGTTTGTGACAATTGTAAGACTTATATTTCAACCTATCTTTTCATTTTATTTAAAACATTCATTTATGAGGTAATCACTGCTTCATCACGGTGTCATAAATAAATAAATTTATTTAATATATAAAAATTATAAAAAAATATCATGATTTAGGAAATCTCTTTAGACTTCTTATGAATATTTATAGTCAAAAATATGACTTTTATATCCCCATCTAAAAATTGTTTTAGTAAAACTACACATGTTTGTGACATTTAAATTTTAACTTTAAATAAAAAGGTATTAATGTCATTTTCCAAGATAAGTGGCTCCATGGGGTACCCAGGTTGACCCGTGGATTTTCTTGGTTGGCCATGACTCATCCAATGAGGGTAGGACATGTTTCTAGGTCATTTCATATTATTAAAACATTATTTTTACCTTAAACTACACTAATTAACTCTAATTGCGATTAAAACTTAAAAGTTACTATTCACCAAAAAAATTATTTTAATCCCATTGAACCAAATTTTACTTCTTAATGAGAACCATGTATGTCTGATTTTTTAAATTCAAAACACATAGGTGTTAAATTTTCATTTAAACGAAAAATCAGTTTTTTAATTACCACTTAGTGGTTTCACTATTTATAAAAAATTTAAGTTTTCCAGAAAAATACCAAAAATTCACCCTAAGCTATATTTGATATTCCGAATTAAAAAATGATTTCTATTTTACAAAATTAAAAACATATAGTTTACATTAATTAATTTAATAATTAATTCATACTGTCATAGAAAATAGAGTGTTTTTATGAAACAATAAGTATCAAAAGATTGACACTAGGATAAGTCTAATTTCAAGATGAAATTAATTCCAACGACCACTATTGGATTAAATGGTAAAAATATATTCTAATTTCAGTTTAAAACCAATTCAAAAGATAATTTAATCATATAAATAAATTAGATTAAAAAGTGGTTTTTAATTAAAATACAACATTTTTCACTATTCATTAAAAAAATGAACATTATCGGAAAAATACCAAAAATTTACACAAAGTAAATTTTGATTTCCATACTCTAAAAATGAATTTTATTTTGTCAAATATAACACATAAAATTTTCAATAAGTGTATTTAAAAGAGGTTTGTCATCAAAAGGTGGTTAATCGTCTTTTTAAAAAATATTAGAATGTTTACGCTTAAAATTTGATTCATTCGAATTTTTAATCCTCTAACATTTATTGTAAAAATTAAAAATATTTGACAATCATATATAATCATTTTTTAGTTAGTTCTGTTCATTCCCTCCATTACAACGACTAAGCATTAACTACAATTTAAAATAATATTATTTTTTTATTAGAGTGCATCGTAAGATTCCCAAGAAACTCGTTGTTGCGTATTGGGTACGCCATCGAGCATAGCGTCCTCATTAAAGTTATATTAATATTTTATTCACAAATATGGATAAATGTGAAAATGTCATATTCTTTATTTACCCGGGCTGTTATAGCCTTCCCCCCTTTGCGGAATTGCATCCTCACAATTTTAAAATTGGGCTTGGAAACATCATTGAAAATCCCACATCGGAACAAGAGTCAGTAAAACAATAACTTTAAAATAAGGAAAGATAATTACAAAGGTAACCCGAGTTAACCCATACTATGATTCCATGTAGGAAAAATGGACATTGAAGAAAAAACAATGGGTCATGTTCTGAGGGAGACTGATAGTAAACATGTCTAGGAAAAAGTGAACAACAAGAATATCACAAACATGTGATGGGTTAAACGGTATTTGATTCCCTAGTAGGAAAAATTATAAGAAAACATTTTTTAAGTTACTTTTAATTGAGGAATTTATTTATGAGCTCAACTAAAACATAATGAAGCATACTTAATTGTCATGTTGACTTTCAACTTTTACTAGATTTCTTACACGAACTCATATTTTCTCCGAAAGATGAGTATTTAGGACGACTTGTTCACATTAAGAGAGCTATTATAAACTCCTAGAGAATCACCTAATCCACAAAAGAGACCTATATATTTCCCATGTATTTAGACATTAACCAAAACCAATACCAAAAAGGTTCATACAAGATCAGATAATCCAGAAAAGGATATACCTTTATAAAAATAAAATCTACTCATAATCTCCAAAATTTGTCCAACAAAACCCAAAGATCAACGAAGACCATTCGATAAACAATTTGTCCATAAAATTCTTCAAATTAAACCACACTAAGATTGAAACCCAAATATTTGAAGGATTTAATCACATAGTCTTCCAAGGTAACATTTATCTCCAAATATCACTAGTTTCGCTGAAAGTCTCATATTGAAAAGTAATTATCCTAATCACATATCCTCCATGATAGGTTAATAATTTCCATAGATAACAAAAAATCAACATACTATTAATTCATAATATCATATAACAAAAAATAATAATTCATACTAACCAGGGACTTCATGTAGTCCAGTGGTAGGCGATAAATACCAGTCGCACTTTGGTTGTGGGTTTGATTCCTGAAGCTTTGTCCGACGCGAAGGGTTGTCACACGGTCTGCGTGTTGTCCATTTTCAAAAACTATATAATTCATAAAACATTCCCAAAAACGATAAAAAATCTTCAAAAATAATCATAACATATTTTTACCTCAATTTTATCTCATGCATTTTATATTCCATCATAATATATAATAACCTCTAATTACCTCAAAAGTAAGGATTATATAAACACTAATGGTTACCTTTATAATTATTACCTGAACTTCCACATCGATTGGACATCTCGTACATGATGCATTACAGAACATACCAAGGTACTAGTGGTTGATCATGACTCCTTGATAGTTGGTTTAGAACAACCACGAGTTTCCTCATTGAATCCCCCATTTCAACCATTCTCTTAATCAGAGAACCACCACAGTTTCCTTCAAACCTATAGTCAATTTGGTGCATGATAGATCCATATATTCACTAAATATAGAAATGTCAGTGTGAGTATATCAACAAAACCATCATGTACTAATGAGGAAGATAAACACTAAGATATACTTACTCATTAACTTTATCTAAAACTAGTACTCTTTCTGAAATCCTAACCTTTATGGTAATGTCACTAATGCCTAGAGAATAACCTAACCTCTAAAGTTATCTAAACCTACCTTTGATACAAACTATAAGGCCCCATCCTTAAACATTACTTAATATTGAATTAAATGAATAATTCACATTTAGGATATTTTCAGGTTTAGAGTTTTATAGAATTAGTTCATAAATCATGAATTACATTCCACATTTAAACAAAGTGGTCACATAAAAGATAGTATTCGTTTTATCCCATCAACGGAAACATATTTAAAATAAAACATGGATTCTTTCTTGAAACTTCCTTGACACTATCATCATATCATGAAACATTCCCTTTCCCTGTGAAACACATTTCAAAAACATGTGATGAGAATAAAAATCTCAATAAGGGATATAAAAGTATGAAAAGAAAACATTAGTCCATGTATGAAAACATACTTTACTCATAAAACATAATAATTTTAACATACTTCATCAAATCATGAATAAATCATATAAATCATAAGACATAAAGGTAACTTGAGTCATTCATAACATTCTTACATAGGGAGCAACCCTCATGGTTACGTTTGGAATACCCATCATAGTATATTCCCTAAATCTCTTCGGTGAAACCTCAACGTTTAACCCCTTCGCGTTACCCAATGCAGTGGAGAGCTATATCGGGCTCACCCGCCATTAGTTTATCACGGAACCATCCGTCTTCGTAATAATTCCAAAGAACCATAACATAATCGTATCACATAAAACATGCATAAAGGAAACATAACATTTCCACTTTTCAATCACAAGATATCAATACAACACATTTTTATAAAAACATTATGAAAACCATTTTCAATACTAAAATAAAATAAAATTAAAACATGGTATTTATTTTTCATTTAAAAAAAAGGTATGGCTTGTATGGGATGTTGAAACACAAATAATGGTCACGGCGGTAGAGAAGTCGTTGTCGCCGCGTAGGTACGAAAAAAACATTCCCTTTTGTCATTTAGTAAAACTCTTCTTATAAAAATATTCCTTTTGGATAAACATAAAAGTCATAGTGTTTTATACACCGTATAAAATTAGGTTGTGTATAAAACAAAATATGCCTCAATGAAAGGAGATTGAGACGAAGCCCCATACAAAGACGGTATACTTGGATTAAGGATAAAACAACTATATAATTATGTGTAACAAACGAATAAACCAAATGTAAGTGGATATTAAGTGTAAACCAATCATAGTAAATTTGAACATATTCATATAACTACATATTCATGGAGTACAAGTTTATCCCAAAGAATCAAAATTGGGTTAAGAAGTTCCCTTGAAAAAATTCGACATCCTAACGACGTCACTTCAAAATTCAGAAAAACATTGATGAGAGATAAAAAGGGTATCTCATCACTTGGACATAAAATTTAAATCAATAAGGATATATAAGAACATATCACAAGATAATATTATGTTAATTAAAATACATAACAAAAAAGTCTTTTTAAAAAAGGAGGGTGAATGTTTCCCTTACTGACTTGGGTAACTTTCGAAACGTACACCCCATTGAAGAAGGGTCATACAATGAATATGTAAATACCCATAAATGAAATTATATTACACAAAGAGTAGAATAATGGGAATTACATTCACCAATGAAAGGAAATGGTGGAAAATGTAGCATAAATATCACGGGAATAAATGTGAGATGAAAAATCCCTTATGAATACTCAGCAGCCTAACGACGCCACTTAAAAAATCCAAAAATGGATTGATGATATAAAATAGGGACTCTAATCATATTAAAATAAAATTTACAGCAAGGGGAATATAAAATAACACACCCCATCATAATAAAGAGGAGCTTAAAATAAGTGACATAAAGAAGAGTACATAAAAAGAAAGAGAGAGGTTAGATCTCATACAAAAATTCCACAGCCTAACGGCGCCACTCAAAACATCCAAAATGTATTGATGAGAGAAAATAGGGTCTATCATCATATGAACATAAGAAGTACAGTAGGATTAATATAAAATAACATCCCAATAATATGAAATATGAGCATAAAAGGAATGAAATAAAAAAATGTACTTAAAATGAAAGAGAGGGGTAGGATCCCTTACCTCGTTTCCGACATGAGTCAATCGTTCATTAATATCTTGAATAATAAAATTTGGTCAATTTATAATTTCATAAGGAAATAATTTAAATATTATTATTCAGTTAATATCAGAAATTATAATGTTATAATAATTGGTTAATAAAGTGAGTTCATATCAGACGTTTTTGTCGATGTTCGGTACATGAGTAAAAATCAAACTTCTTGGAAAAGAATCTTCCATGTAGTTATAGGTACATCATATCCAGAATATTATTGATGTTTTAAATATCATATATATCCATTATATATTAATTTTATACTATTACATAGCATTTTGAGATTAAAAATAAAAAGCACCGTTCATAGAGACGGTAGGCCGTACATACGCATGAACGCTACTTTCATTTTTTGTCATATTAATGAAATTAAAAAAAATGAGATATATATATATTATAATTACAGAATTATATACATAATTTAGATGTAATATATTACATATACATACATTATATATATGTACTTATAATAGTACATAACATTTGGAGATAAGAAATGAAATGTACCGTTCATGGAGACGGTAAGCCGTACGTACGCATGAACATTACTTTCATTTCTTTTTTTTCTGTATTCAATGGAATTAAATAATAATTATATAAAGTTATATTATAATTAAATTAGGATATCTTATTTAATACTATTAATTCCACCCTTTATACGACCCACATATGGCATTAACAAATCAAATCACTTTGAGGGGGCGGTAGTCCGCACATTCTAAAATGAAGATATCGAGTTTACTGATAATGGAATCCATAAAGGTATTCCATAAATGAAAAATAAGGAATCCTATTGAAAAAAATAAACATATTATATATCATATATAAATATAGTGACATCTTAATTTCCACCGTTGAAGGTGTTAAAATAATATTGAACAATCATCGTTTTGTGTGGCAGTAATTCGCCAGCCACAGAAACAGTATGTTCTTTAACCATTAGACGTAGGTGTGTGAAAGTGTAGCTATAATACTTCTTATAGAAACATCCTAGTATATTTAATAAACTGTTTTTGTTACAAAAAAAAGTAATAAAACGAGTTTAGGGGTTTGGAGAAGAAAAATAAATCAAAAGAACAGAAGGGAAGACATTACCTCTAAATCGGGTAACTCTCTTTGATTTGAGCTCAAAGGCTTACTTGGAAAGGCTTCTGCCCAAATTGAGGATTCAATGATGAAGAGAGGGATGTGGAGAGATGAAATGGGAAGGGGTTGGACGAGCCAAAGGCTTGAGAGGTGTGTGTAAGGTGGTAGAGGTGGGGGTCTTTTTTAAGAGGAGAGGAGGGGCACTCTTGGAATGTTATAAAATATAACTTTATTATAAAATTATTTTAGGATTTAAAAGGTCCCAAAAGAATTTATATAGAGGATAAGGTGATAAGGTTTCTAAATACATACATACAATAGGTGTTTGACAATTGTAAGACTTATACTTCACCCTATCTTATCATTTTATTTAAATCGTTCATTTATGAGGTAATCACTACATCATCACGTTGTCATAAATAAATTAATTTATTTAATATATAAAAATTATAAAAAAATTATCATGATGTAGGAATGCTTTTTATCTTTCTAATTAATATTTATAGTCAAAAATATGAATTGTATAACCCCATATAAAAATTGTTTTAGTGAAACAACACATGTTTGTGACATTTTAATTTTAACTTTAAATAAAAAGGTCTTAAGGTCATTTTCCAAGAAAAGTGGCTCCATTGGGACCCCAAGTTGACCCACGGATTTTCTTGGTCGTCCATGACTCATAAAATGAGGGTAGGACATGTATCTAGGTCATTTCATATTATTAAAACATTGTTTTTACCTTAAACTACTCTAATTACCTCTAACCGCAATTAAAACTTAAAAGTTACTATTCACCAAAAAAAATTACATTAATCCCATTGAACCACATTTATTTCGTAATGACAACCATGTATTTCAGATTTTTGAAATTCAAAACACAGAGGTGGTAAAATTTCATTTAAACGAAAATTCAGTTTTTTAAGTACCACTTAGTGGTTTCACTATTCATCAAAAATTGATGTTTTCCAGAAAAATAACAAAAAAATCACCCTAAGCTATATTTGATATTCTGAATTCAAACATGATGTCTATTTAACAAAATTCAAAACATATAAGTTACATTAATTAATTTAATAATTAATTACTGCTGTCAGAGCAAATAGCGTGTTTTTATGAAACAATAAGTATCAAAAGATTGACACTATTTTAAGTCCAATATCAAGATGAAATTAATTCCAACGACCACTATTGGATTAAATGGAAAAAATATATTCTAATTTCACTTTAAACCCATTTCAAAAGATAATATAATCATATAAATAAATTAGATTAAAAAGAGGTTTTGAATTAAAATACAACATTTATCACTATTCTTGACAAAAATGAACTTTATCGGAAAATTACCGAAAATTTACACAAAGAAATTTTTGATGTCCCGATTCTAAAGAAGAATTTTATTATGTCAAATATAACAAATAAAGTTGTCAAAAAGGGGATTTAAAATAGGTTCGTCATCAAATGGTGGTTAATCGATCTTTTAAAAAATATTAAAATTTTTACGCATAAAATTGGATTCATTCGCATTTTTAATCCTATAACATTTATTGTAAAAATTAAAAATATTTGAAAAAAATATATAATAATGTTGTAGTTATTTCTGTTCATTCCCTCTATTACAATGTCTATGAGTTATCTACAATTTAAATAATATTATTTTATTATTAGAGTGCAACGTAGGATACCCAAGAAACTCATTGTTGTGTATTGGGTATGCCATCGAGCATAGCATCCCCTTTAAAGTTATATTAATATTTTATACAAAAATATGGATAAATATGAAAATTTCATATTCTTTATTTACCTGGGGTGTTACAAATCCATTCATGTCGTGTAAGCTAAAAAAACATTCTTCTCGTACTTTGCCCGGAAAAGTCAAAAAGCACCTCCTACGAAAAACGATAAAAGATTCATTTCCTATCATTCAATAAAAACTCACCGAAGGGTAAAATTGGATTTATAAAATTTTAGGTGGATATATGTAATATTACATATTGAGGAAACATGGATGTGGATGATAATTATTCCCTAGTAAATTCTGAAGTATAAACAATCTCGGATAAAAATTGAGATTGTGAGATTTTCCCTTTCCTTAGGTCCGATTTGCTTCCTATGTGTCCAAACCTACAGTATAATGATATAAATAATTTCATATACTTATTCCAAAATCATACAGATTTTTATGATATCTTATTTGGTCATATTCTTAGCTTCTTATTAGTAATATTTCATTGCTACTTGTTATTCAGGTGTTTATTACCTTTTGTTCTTGTGCATGTTTTGTCGAATAAATTCTTATTATTCTTTTGAGGATATAGATACCTCATTTCCATAATGGTATTAGTGTAATATATATCATATTTATTCATTCAATAAATTTATATAATAATTATGCAATGAAGATCATGTAGAACGAGTCGCATCACATCGTGGAGACGGTAGGCCGCACATACGCACGAGTGATGATATCGTTCCCATGATCGTGGAATTTTATTGAAGTGTATGTATACTATTTTAGAATAAATATCACATTACAATAATAAATATATATTTATTCTCTAAACCATTATACCAATCCATGTATGGTTGTGGTGTAAAATAGAATACACCATGGCGTGGAGACAGTATTCCATATGTATGCACGCGCGGTGATTTCATTTTCCGTAGGATGGATATATGGTGAAATAGGTTTGTTTCATACTTAAAATAACATATCATTATATTAGTGATACTTATGTTATTAAATCATAATGAAACTAATAAATAATAAGATTTATAAGAATAAATAAAGTTGAAAGAATCGGTAACGGACATTAGCTCTTCTTTGAAGCGCCTCCACTTACCCACGTCTTAGGGAAATAAAGATGGTCTTTGAAGAATACCAGGACCTCTAGAATGTTTCTAGGGAAGTGTAGATGACAAATTTGCAGGGTTTTTCCGATCTTGAAGTCTCAAAGTGGTGTGATGAAGATTTGGAGGAGGTGCTCTTTTATAAGGGAGGAGAGGGGAACCTTTTGAGAAACTAATAATATTATTTTATTAGAAAGTCATATTCAGTTTTTAATAGCTCCAAATTGATTTATTTTGAAGCTAAGGTTGGGATGGGTATAAAACCTCTCATCCAATAAAATTTAGACAAGTTTAGGATACTATTATATCCTTATCATTTAGTTTTAACTATAAGTTAAATAATTTATCGTTTACCGTGTCTTTTTGTTTTCTTACACTATATGGTTAATAAACTTACTATAACAATCCAAACGAACCCCAAGATGTATATTAGTGATATATATAACCTTATATATGTTTTTGGCCAAACAATAGATTTTGAGGAATAAAATAACAATTAATAATATAATATTTGTTTTAAAAACTATTTTATGTCAATTTTTTACACTATTTGGTAATTGATTTTTGTGAAACTCATAACAACATTTTTAGTTCGAAAACAGTTAATTAAATAAATACTACAATTTCATATTAACCTAGAAAATTAGTTTAATTCATTAAAAGTCTCAAATTACATTTATTTTGTTACTTATAACATCAATTATGTTAATATTTCATTAATAATATAATTACTGCATCATCATTGTGTCATAAATAAACTTATTTATTTAATGTTTAAAAATTATAAATAAAATACTATTATATAGGAAATCTTTTTATATTTCTAAATAATATTTATAGTCTAATTTATCTTATGTAAAACCCTATATTAAAAATATTTTAGTTATTAAACATTGATTTTTTTTATATTTTAACTATTCTTTAAATAAAATAATATTAAATGTCCAAATAAAATCCAAGTGGGCCTAAATGGTCATATTTTATTCCTAATGTTGTTTTGGGTCGAATTAAACTTATCCAATAGAATTAGTACATGTGTTAGGGTAATCATAATATCATTTTTACCCTTAATTACCCTATTTACTTTTAATCGTGGTAAAAAAAGTAAAAAGTTACTATTCACCAAAAATTATTTTCATCTCATTGAACCACATTTTATTCCATGATATTAACCGTGTCTCTTGGATTTTCAAAATTCTACTCACAAAAGCGGTAAAATTATGTTTTATGTAAATTTGCAAATTCTCCTAGGAGGTGGGTAAAAGGCGGTGAAAAGTTAAATAAAATGTTTATATATAAAAAATTATTATAAAATGACTCCAATGAGCTTCATTGAAATTATATAGGTATTATATATCAGTTTTGACCTAAAATAATTTTATATAAAATAAATAATTATTTAAATAGAAAGTCGTTTTTTAAATAGTAACCTATTGTTTTCACTATTCATAAAAAATTGAATGTTTTCAGAAAAATACCAAAATTTCCCCGTAGGATAATTTCAATATTAAAAATCCAAAAATGATGTCCATTTTGAAAAATAAAATTTACAAAATTTCAAAAAGTGGGTATTACAATTCATAACGTCTAGTTTTAATATTATTTTAATAGCATATCGTTGTTTAGTGAAACTCGATATTGTGTACAACACAAGCTATCGAGGAAGGTTGGGATTGTGTGTAATGCAAGACAATCAAGTGCTGTGTGATGTGAAATATTCCTTTGATGATGTATATAACATAAAAACAACATATTTGTCATAAAAGTCTCGTGTGTTACATTGTACCCCCCTTAAAATGAATTTCGCCCTCGAAATTCGTCACTTTATAACAAACAGATGAGGATACCTCTCCCTCATCATATCCTAAAGCTCCCATGTAGCTTCTTCAAATTGTTGGTTCCTCCATGAAACTCTCACCAAGCATATGGTCTTGTTCCGTAAGACTTTTTCGTTACAATCTAGATGTTTTATCGGCTTTTCTTCATAAGAAAGATCTTTCTCCAGCGGTACAACTTCTGAGCTAAGTACATGTGAAGGATCAGGTTTTTACTTTCTCAGTAGTGATACATGGAACACATCGTGAACTTGGGAGAGATTCGGTTGAAGCGCCTATTGGTAAGCTACCTTCCCAACATGATTTATAATTTCTAAAGGACCGATATACCTAGGGCTCAGCTTTCCCTTCCTTCCAAACATCATTATTCTATTCCAAGGAGATATTCGTAAGAACACTTTATCTCCCACTTAAAACTCTAGGTATTTTCTTCGGTTATTGACATAAACTTTTTGTCTACTCTGATCTACTCTTATGTGTTTTTGAATAGATCATAACTTTTTTGCCATCTCATCAACAAGATCAGGTCCTAATAGATTTCTTTCCCCATCTTCACCCCAGAAATTTGGAGTTCGTCATTTCTTTCCATAGAGAGCTCCATAGGGAGCCATCTGAATACTGGAGTGAAAGATATTATTATAAGAAAATTACACCAATGGTAGGTGTTGATCCCAACCTCCTTTTAAATCCATAGAGAATGATCTCAACATATCTTCTAGAGTTTGAATTGTCCTCTCAGACTGACCATCTGTCTGAGGATGATAAGCAGTACTGAAACTCAACTCTGTATCCAGAGTATGCTGAAGACTTCGCCAGAACATTGAGGTAAACCTCGGATCCCGATCAGATATAATAGAAAGTGGTACTCCATGGAATATTACCACTTCCTTTATATATATCCTGGAAAGATGATCCAGAGAGAAATATTCTCTAATAAGAATGAAGTGTTCAAAATTTGTAAGAAGATCAACTATGATCCAGATAGCATTATTGCCTTTGATGTTTTAGGAAGTATAGTGACAAAGTCTATAGTGATGTTTTCCATTTCCATTCAGGTATGGGTAATGGTTGTAACATCCCCTTCGACTTCCGTCTCTCAACTTTAACTTGCTGACAAACCAAGCATCGAGCAACATATTCAACAACATATCTTTTCATGCCATCCCACCAGAAGTACTATTTCAGGTCCCTATACATCTTCATGCTTCCAAGATGAATAGAGAATGATGAACTATGAACCTCATCCAGTAGGTCCTTCTTTAATTCTGGGAATGGGAGGAACACAAAACAGATTCCTGAACCTTATTATCCCATCACAAACAAGATTGAATTTAGGAACATTTCTCACCTGCTTTTGTAACTCTACATCTTCTTTTTGTGCCTCTTTAATCTTCATATGTATTGATGGTTGAACATTAATTTGAGAAAGATATGATTTTCCTTTTTCCATTATATTTCCAAGATCCATCCTTTTTATATCCATATATATTGGATCTTTTGCGATCCTCATCAAGGATAAGCTAGTATGGTCTTATCGACTTAATGCATCTTCCACCTTGTTTGCTTTCCCAGGGTGGTAATGAATTGATCAGTCATAATCCTTAATCAGCTCCAACCATCTTCTTTGATGCATATTCTGCTCCTTATTTGTTAAAATACACTTTAAAATTTTATGATCAGTATAAATATCACACCTTTCTCCATAAAGATAATGCCTCCAAATCATTAATGCAATGATTACCGCAGCTAACTCCAAATCATGATTTGGGTAATTTGGATCATGGATTTTCAAGTGTGGTGAGGCATAAGATATCTCCATATCGTTTTGCATGAGAAAAAAACCCATCCCTTCTTGGATTCATCACTGTAGATCACAAACCTTTCTCCACTACATGGCAGTGTGAGCACAGGTTCACTGGATAACCTTCTTTTTAAATCATTTAAATTCTCTTCACATTCCTCTGTCCAAACAAGCTTAACTCCTTTCCAAGTCAATTTGGTGAGTGTGTTAGATAATCGGGAAAAATCTTTCACAAAACATCGATAATATCCAGCCAATCCAAGAATAATATGGTTCTCAGTTACTATTGTTGGTCTCGACCATCTTTCAATAACCTCTGTTTTTTCTGGATCCACAGATATCCCCTCTTTTGAGATTATGTGACCCAAAAATGCAACTTTTTGAATCCAAAAATTCTACCATGGTAAATTTGTCATAAAGCTTATAATTTCTCAGGGTATTTAATAGAATTCTCATGTAATCATCATGTTATTCCATTCTCTTTGAATAGACAAGAATATCACCTATAAGAATACCACAAACTGCTCACGATACTCTCTAAAAACTCTATTCATCAGATCCATGAAGATAGCATGGGCATTAGTAAGACCGAATGGCATCACAATAAATTCATAGTGTCCATAAATTTTACGGAACGTTGTCTCTGGTATATCCTCCCTTTTGACCCTTAATTGATGATACCCTGAATGAAGATCGATCTTAGAAAAGTATTGAGTTCCGCGTAGTTGGTCAAATACGTCATGAATGCGTGGGAGATGATATTTTGTCATAATAGTGATCTTGTTAAGTTCTCTATAATCAATTTAGAGTCTCATTGATCAATCGTTCTTCCTAACAAATAGAACAGGTGCTACCCAAGGTGACGCACTAGGGCATATGAATCCCTTATCAATATTCTCTTGGATTTGCTTATTCAGTTCCTTCAACTCAATTGGGGCCATCCTATAAGGTTTCATTGAAATAGGTAAAGCACCCGATACGAGTTCGATTGAAAACTCAACATCACTATTTGGTGGAAGACCAGGAAATTCCTCTCGAAACACATCATCAAATTCTCATTCAATGGGTTTATTCTTAATCGTGAGTTTCTCAACAACCATTTGAGATAAATAACCATCATTTTGTGGAATCAAGACCCATAAGATGGAATAAATTTCCCCTGGAAGGATATGTTCATACATGCATCGATAGACAATCATATATTGATCTCGAATATGAAATGTGACTTCCGTTCTTTGGAAATTGATATAATATCCATATAAAGAAATCCAATCCATGCCAAGAATAAAATCAAATTCCACTATAGGAAGGATTACAAGATTTGCAGGAAGCGCTTTTCCACAAAATTCAATCGGAGATGAATTGTAAACTTTTGATGTGACTATTTTGCTATTAGGGGTTTCCCCAGCTAACTCAACATCTAATGGTTGAGGTAATATAGCGATAAACTCAGAAAATTATTCAGAAATAAAAGAGTGGGTGGATCCAGAATCAAATAAAACATTTTCTACTTTTTAGTGGATGGTAAGTGTACCTTTCACCACTTCGTTATCGCACTCCACATCGCTGATAGAAATTGCATGTGACTTTCCTTTGTCTTTAGCCTTATGAGTTTGTTGACGTCGATCAGCATCAACAACCCTTGGATTAGGGAATTGATTAGCATAATTCCCCATTTCCTTTCACTTGTAACATTGAAGTGTAGGAGGTGCACTCTCTGTGGGCTTTTCTTTGTTATCATCACTAGATATCTTCTTTCCATCATTGCGGCATTCAAATGCCTGATGATCTTGCTTTAAACATTTGAAACATTTACATGTCCCTTTAAGACAAATCCCTCCATGTTTCTTTCCACACTTTGTGTATAAGGAATAACTCATCTTCTTTTCAGTGTCCTCTTTAGATATCCCTTTGAATTCCATTTTCCTCTTATTAATAAACCCATATGACTGATGGGTTACTCCAATCTACATCTCAACCTTGAGAGCACATCGAACGATTTCCTCGTAGCTATTGAAGTCCCTTATGGCTAACTCCCTTTTAATACTTGGTTTTAAGCTACTAAAGAATCGATCAATCTTTATCTGAGGTTGGATAATAATTCTTGAATCGTACCATGCAAGTTTTTTAAAATGTTCTTTGTAGGTACCAACAGATTCATCATCCTTTTTCATTAGTTCAAGAAACACTTTCTTTATCTTTTTTTGAAGAATACTAGGGATGTACTTATTGAAAAATGAGTTCTTGAACTCTTCCTATTCCATGGACTAAATTTCATCTCTTTTCCTCATATTCTTGATAATATTACACCATTGATCAACATCACCTTCCAAACGATACACTGCTAAGATGACTTTATCATGTTCAGAACATTGAAGAACTTAAAATATCTTTTCAGTAGTACTTATCCATTTTTCAGCAACTAATAGATTAGTAGTCCCGTTGAATGAAGGTGGACACTGCATCATGAAGGATTCAACAGAATGTTTCACCTTCTTTTGCTCATTTCGAAGTCCTACATGATTCATAGCTTGAGAAAGTTCTGTGATCATGGATACATGATTTTTCATTCCATCTCCCATAACGTTTGGTTGCTCTGGGGGACAATCATTGCACTTCCCGTCACATTCCGCATTAACACAGTTCCACCGGGTTCTAGAAAATGACTCAAACCAGGAAGAATAGTATGAGAAACAATAATTATAATAGGAAAACCACATAATAAAGAATAAAATTTCGCACTTAAGGTCTTATCATAGGTTGTTCATTTACATTTCTAAAACACTATGATTTTGTTCTATGCTTAGACTAATCCTTAGTGTTCTTACTAAGGATTTCACATCCTAGTTTCCAAAGGTTGACTAAACCTTTCCTCTGATACCAACTATTATGACCCATAATTTACATACATTGTTATTACATCAAAATTGAAGAACACTTATTAAAAAATATAACAAAACCATGAAAGGACCGTATAGGTATAGTGTCTTTAGAAAATGGGAAACATAAACAACTGGTTCATAAAGCGTCTACATTTCCTCCCATTTATTTCAGCTTATCTATAGTCCCTTTTGGAATATATTAATTAATATACTTCATCCTATCATGGCGAAAAGAAAACATACAAAAGGGTAATATCAAATGCTCAGTAAGGGTAAACAAAGGAAATATCAATCATGTCATATTCATAAGAACATATCATTTTTGAATTCTTAACCTGCAAAAGAGATCATAATTTCATAACTTGGGATAAATCAAAATAGTGAAATGTAATCCTAATAATCATAAAATAAAACATGAAACGTTGTGGCATACACACATAATCATAGAGAATGATTTCTTATTAGTCAAGACTCATTTCCAAGACTATCTTAGCATACAAAGACCATTTCTAAAACGAGTTCACTCCTCGTTTCAGTCCTGTTTGACTGAACCGGATTAACCTGCCATTCCAGCCAAGTCTATCTCATGAGATATAAATCTTTACCCAATGCATTGGAGGGAGATATAGATTCCAACCATCTCATAATGATACAATTCTTATATGTTCCACAAAATCGTAAATCATACATCATAGCTTAACCCATGTAATACAAATAGGATTCTTAAACAACATGACATCTTAAAACAATTAATATAAGATAAAGGAATTTATAAAAATAATTCCATCCCAACATAATAAAATAAATGTAATAATATGTATAGAAATAGAACCCTATATTATATTAGATGGAAAATAATTTTGATAAAACACTTGAACTCCATTCATGATGAAAATTTCCAATCTACTTCAAAAAAAATTTTCCTTTCTAAACATGTCATACAATATTAAACTAAAATAAGTTTATGAAAAATATACTTGAAAACTTGTAAAGGAATGTTCTTGAAAATAATGTTCTAAAAATCTATTAATGACGTATAATTTAAAAAAACAATCTTCTCATACTTTGGCCAGAAAAGTCAAAAACTACCTTGTACGAAAAACGACAAAAGAATCCTTTCATATCTTTTACTAAAAACTCACTGAATGGTAAAATTGGATTAAAACAATTGTAGGAGGATATAAGTAATATTTCATATTGAGGAATCATGGATGTGGATGACAATTATTCCCCAGTAAATTATGATGTATAATCAATCTCGGATAAAAATTGAGATTGCGAGATTTTCCCTTACATTAGGTCTAATTTGCTTCGTAAGTGTCCGAACATCCGGTATAATGATTTAAATAATTTCATTGACTTATTACAGAATCATACTAATTTTTATGATATCATATATGGTCATATTTGTAGCTTCTTATTAGTAATATTTCAGGGCTACTTCTTATTCGGTTATTTATTAATTTTTGTTCATATGCGTGTTTTGTCGAATAAATTCTTATTCTTCTTTTTAGGATATATATAACTTATTCACAGAATGGTATTAGTGTAATATATATCATATTTATTCATTCAATTCATTTATATAATAATTATGTAATGAAGATCTTGTAGAACGAGTCACATCACATCGTGGAGACGGTAGGCCATACGTACGCACGACTGATGATATCATTCCCATTATCGTGAAATTGTATTGAAGGGTATGTATACTATTTCAGAATCAATATCACTTTACAATAATCATATATAGTTATTATCTACACCACTATAACCATCCAAGTAAGGTGGTGGTGGAAAATAGATTACACGATGGCGAGAAGAGGGTATTCCGTATGTACGCACGCGCAATGATTTCATTTTCCGTAGGATGGATAGATGGAAATAGGGTTGTTTCATACTTATAATAACATATCAGTATATTAGTGATACTTATTTCATTAATTCATAATGAAACAACTAAAGATGAAGAAGTAGAAGAAGAAATAAAGTTGAAAGAATCGGTAATGAATATTAACTCTTCTTTGAAGCGCCTCTTCTTAACCTCCTCTTAGGGAACTAAAGATGGCCATTGAAAAAGACCAGGACCTCTAGGATGTTTCTAGGGAAGTGGAGAAGTGATATTTTCAGGGTTTGGCTGTGCATGAAGACTCAATGTGGTGTGAGGAAGAGAGGGAGGAGGTGCCCTTTTATAATGGTGGAGAGGGGAACCTTTGGAAAAACTAAAAATATTATTTTATTTTAAAGTCATATTCGGTGTTTAATTGCTCCAAATTGACTTATTTCTAAGCTAAGGTGGGGAGGGGTCTCAATAATCTCATCCAATAGAATTTAGACATGTTTAGGTTACTATTGTATCCTTATAATTTATATTTAACTCTAAGATAAATAATTTATCTTTTAAAATGTCCATTTGTTTTCTTTCACTATATGGTTAATAAACATACAATAACAATCCAAACGAACCCCAAGTTGTCTATTATTAATATATATAACCATATAAAAGTAATTTTTCCAAACCTTATATTTTTAGGAATAAAATAACAATTAATAATATAATACCTTTTTAAAAAACTATTTAATGTCAATTTTGACACTATTTGGTAATTGATTTTTGTGAAAATCATAACAGAATGATTAGTTCGAAAAAGGAAATTAAATCAATACTAACCTGTCATATTAACCTATAAAATTAGTGGAATTCATAAAAAGTCTCAAATTATATTTATTTGGGTACTTATAACATCAATTATGTTAATATTTCATGAATCATATGATTACTGTATCATCATTGTGTCATAAATAAATTAAATTATTTAATGTCTAAAAATTATAAATAAAATTCTATTATGTAGGAAATCCTTTGATATTTCTAATGAATATTTATAGTCTAATTTATCTTATGTAAAACCCTATATTAAAAATGTTTTAGTTATTAAACATTGATTTAATCAATTTTAACTATTCTTTAAATAAAATAATATTAAATGTCCTAATCTAATCCAAGTGGGCCTAAATGGTCATATTTTATTCCTAAGTTTGTTTTCAATCAAATTAAACTTATCCAAAAGAATTATTACATGTTTTAGGGTAATAATAATATCATTTTTACCCTTAATTACACTGTTTATTTTTAACCGTGGTAAAAAAAGTAAAAAGTTACTATTCCCCAATAAAAAATTTCATCTCATTATACCACATTTTAGTCCTTCATATTAACCGTGACTCTCGTATTTTCAAAATTCCACTCACAGAAGCGGTAAAATTATGTTTTATGTAAATTATCAAATTCTCCTAGGAGGTGGGTAAAAGACGGTGAAAAGTTCAATAAAATTTTTATATATCTAGAATTATTATTAAATGAATCCAAAGAATTGCATTGAACTTATATAGGTATTATGTATCAATGTTTACCTAAAATAAATTTAAATAAAATAAATAATTATTTAAATAAAAAGTGAGTATTTAAATAGTAACCTAGTGTTTTCACTATTCATCAAAAATTGAATGCTTTCAGAAAAATACCAAAATTTCACCCTAGGCTAATTTCGATATTCCAAATCCAAAAATGAAGTCCATTATGAAAAATAAAATTCACAGAATTTCGAAAAGTGTGTATTACTATTCATAACGGTTAGTTTTAATATTTTTTTAATATCATATCATTGTTTAGTGAAACTCGATATTGTGTACAATGCAAGCTATCGAAGAAGGTTGTGATTGAGTGTAAAGCAATCAAAGATAGTGTTGTGTGTAGTGAAATATTCCTTTGATGATGTATATAACATAAAAACAAAAAAATTCTCATAAAAGTCTCAGGTGTTCATCCATGGATATATCCGGAGGAATATCGTATCTCCAAAATTGAATTATAGGTCATGTGGAATATTGTCAGCGTTGCTCTTTTTTTAATCAAAGATGATTTGATGTGATATTGTCTTTTCTTTACCTCCTCCACCATTTGGTTGAACATTTTAAATCCTAGAAATTTTTGGTCCCTGATATCATCCAAACATAGTGTTATTCTGCAACTCTTCCCATTAATGGGTTCGAAGAGATCCATTTTGTTCCTCAAAAGTAAACAATGGATGAATGGGAACACTTTCAAAGAAATATGTTAGTCCCATCATCTGTTGAAGTCCATTGGGAGTGATTTCAACATATTCTCTAGTGTTTGAATAGTCTACTCATATGGGACATTAGTTTGAGGGTGATATGTATCACTAATGTATTTTGTAGTGTGTAGATCATGCATGAGAATCTTTGACATTTTTTAGAGACAATAGAAATAAGTACTCCATGAAGCCTTACAACTTCTCTACTATATATCTACATGAGTTGATTATGTAATAAATCATCTCTAAATACAATGTAGTCTCTAATATTAATAAGATATTCCACAACAACCCTGATAGAATTTTTTTTCATTTCATGTCTTCATTAGTCTAGTGACAGAGCCCATGGTGATGTCTTACCATTTCCATGTTTGTGTGGGTAATGGTTGCATCATCCCCATATAATTATACCTCTCATACTAAATGTTCTTACCTACCATACAAATTGATGTATATTCAATTATATCCTTCTTTATGTTATCCCACCAATAGTGATCCCATATATCTTGATACATCATTATGCTTCTTAGTTAATTGGAGAAATTAGAACTATGTGCATCATCCAAAAATTCTTTTTTATCTCATGATATTATGGAACTCATAGTATAAACCTAAATCTCAAAAATATTTCTTCAACAACACTATACTCAGAAGAATTTCATATTCTGATAATTTACACATTCATCTGAATTCCCGAATTATCTTTTTGAGAATCCTTTAACCATTCAAAAAGAGATTGTTGAGAAATCATTTGTGAATGGATTTATGATATTACTTTGTTATGATTCCCATGACCATCATTATCAAATCTATGAAGATTGTATCCTTCACAATTATCATTAATCATATAATGTCTATGTCCTTTCTACTTAGGGTATCCCCTACCCTTTTCACTTTCCTAGGATGGTAGTGGAGTGAGATGTCGTAATCCATGATGTGGTCTATCCATTTTCTGTTGAGTCAATAAGGTTTTCCTTATGATTTTTCCATTCCTCCTTGTTTTGAAAATCACAAACACCTTATCTTTAAGGAAAATTTCATTTATAAGGAAAATTGATTTTATAAGAAAAATTACTTTTATAAGGACAATTGCTTTTATAAGGAAAATCACTTTTATAAGGAAATTCGCTTTTGTAAGAAAAATTATCCTTATCATATTTTCATTCATATTTTTCCTAAGTATAAGATTCGGATTCATTTCTATATTCTCGGAAATTTTTGAAACCTTGATATGAAGTATTCTGTTTTAGGATCTGAATTCTGGATAAGAACTGTGATAAAGTTTCACTTCAAAATCCAGATGAGAACTGTGATAAAGTTTCATTCCGAACTCCGGATACGAACTCTGATTAAGTTATACTCCAGATTCAGGATACAAATCCTTATGAAGTTCGACAACGAATTCTCATTACAAATTCTGATGAGGAATTCTCATTAGGAATCCTAATGATGAATTCTCATTACGAATTCTGATGACGAATTCTCATTCCGAATTCTCATTCCGAATTCACCTATTAAACAGAATCTGATCATCATTGTTTTATACACTCCGTATTTTCTTAGACTCTGAAAAATTATTTTTGTTTACACTCCGAACATTCATTCCGAACTTTTGAGTTAGATTTTAAACGGTGTCGTACATTTTGTTACACTTGTTTTATTATAAAACGATGTCTTTTTTTCTTTTATAAACATAACTTTTTCTAAATGACACGTGTACAAGTCACTCCGATTTTTAAAGAAAATATGACCATTGGGAAGGAGGCCGACCTTACCTATAAATAGGATCTCATTTGAAAGAGCTCGATATGAAAAAGAAGGAAGTTGATCAATCTAGAGACCACATGATGCTAAGGTGATTTCTAGAGAGAGAAATCTTTTCATGCCTTGTGCGTACTGAACCTCTTGTTCAGTTTTTGCTTCGTGCGACTCTGAATATTGGTGATTACAATCGAGGACTTACGGGGATAGGAAGACATAGGTTCCGACTACCTTGAAGTTCGAGGGCTTCCTTGCTGAGGAAGAAAGAGGTGACCAGCTACCTTGAGGTTGAGGGCTTGCGGGGATAGCAAGACAGAGACTCCGATCTTCGTATCGAGGGCTTCCCCTAGTGTGGGAAAGACAGACTTGCTTGAAAGTATAAATCAAGGGACCTTTATCCAAGGTTGTTGGATACCCTTCTCTTTGGGTTAAAAGTCTTATATCTTGTTACTTGTAGTTTTACTACTTGTTTATTTCTACTGCATTTTCTATTATAAGGAAAGTATAACTTTCTTATACTTCCTTACTTGTACTCTGTTTCTTTTAGATTCTATATGCTTTATGGTAGTATCAAATATTGTAATCTTTTGATATGTTTCAATTTCCGGAACCATATTTCCGGAACCTACTTTCAGAATCTTTTTCCAAGTTTTCATTTGGTATTAGAGGTGTTGTGAATTTGATTAAGTTTAACTTTGTTAAACTTAGCCCTTTCCTTTGCATAAGGAAACCATAGTTATTCATAACTAACTTTAATGGTTCCAAAGGAATTTTTAAAGTATACAATTCACCCCCCCCCCCTCATGTATTTTGAGCATCTACATCGTTATTTCGATCCTACATTTTCATTTGCACATATGTGTATATTTATGTGCGATGATATATTTGAGACATTTATAATTCATATATGTTTCAAAATACTCCCCAAATAGGTAATATTTCTGGACTTTCAACCCAAAGACCACTACTTCCAACTCCTGATCATCCTTCGGATTTTTTTACTCATGAATTTTCTACTACCATGAGGCATAGGAAAGGATGTTTTCATTTTGTATCAACACACATCCAAATAGATTCATTGATAAATCATAGATGATTATGTAAACCTCCCCACTTGTGTGTAGTGTGAGAACATGTTCTTTAATAAGATACTTTTTAACTCCATAAAGTTTTATTCTCATACATCATTCCAAGAAAACATAACTCCCTTACGAGTTATCTTTGTAAGAGGGTTTGAGATTCATTGGAAATTTCACACAAATTAGATACTATATCCAGATAACCCTTGTATGCTAAAGATAGCAATCACATATGTTTGCCTCGGACATCCCTAAATTATTTGTATCCTTGAACAATCCAAATATATCCCAATGCTTGTGATGATATTCCACATGAATGATACATATTTCATCTAGAACTCCCAGTTTGTTGTACATTTCAAATAGTTTCTTTGATTTTATTATCATTAGAATAGTGCACATATGCTCCTCACGATCCTCCTTGGATTTATATTATATTAGAATATCATATATAGAGACTACAATAAATTTGTTGTGGTAATATATAAAGACTATATAATCAATTAAATGATTATTTATAGATCATTAGTCTATCCAAATGGTATCAATATGAACTCATAATGCCCATACCTTCTATAAAAACCAATCTTCGGGATATCCTCTTTCATCACTATTAATTGGTAATTTCTGGACCTCAAATCCTCTTGGGGAAGTATTGTGCTCCATGTAGCTAATCGAACAAGTCATAAATTCTGGTAAGATGACACTATTTCAATATGATGATATGTTTGAACTTGTGGTAATAAATAAAAAGGCACATTGACCCATCCTTCTTCATGAAAAAGAGGAATGGTCCATCCCATGATGAAGCACTTTGGCATAAAACCATTTTTTCATATTCTCATATAGTTTAATATTAAATTTTTTATGTTTTGCAACATATATACTATAACGAGTCTTGGATATTTACAACACCCTATGTATATGATCAATTTATAATTCAACATTTCAGCAAGGAGGGATACTACGAAATTCCTTTGGAAATACATTAGAGAATTCCCTCATTATTGGAAACTTTTCTGAGATGGTTCCTTTCTTATACTCAATCATTTATGAATGATACACGTTCTCATATGGAAATAATATCCTTTCTTGGGTTGATTATGATGGAAAAAATTCACCCTCCTCTTTTAACATGAATAGAATCGGGGGTCTATTCACGATAAAGAGAGTTATTTCCCTCTCATTGTAATTTATGTATACTGTATATAGGGAAAGACAATCCAAGCCTAGAATTTCATTAAATTACACCAAGGGATGTATGACTATGTTATATAGGTAGTACAATAAAAAAATTGTGTTAGATGAAGAATTATATTCATGAGACACAATAATTTTTCCATTTTTCATTTTCACTAACATATTTACTCCCATTATTTGTGGTATCGTTTAGTTTGATCTGAAAAAACATTTGAGATACAATAAAATGTATATAAAAATAGATGATAACCCTAGCATTATCTTTTTGATTATGATTCTAAATTTTCCAATATAGACTTTTGGATGTGTATCATATATAGTTAAAAACATAAAGGGGAATCAAATTACATCAATTGGATAACTTGTAAATTAAATTTATCTTCTTATCTTATGAGTTTCTAGGATTCAGTCTATGTTTTCAAAGATCTACTTCCACACATATATTCTTAATGTTTTTTATTCCATTAATAATGTATTATAATGTTATTATGAATTTACTAAAGCTTATCACTTAGAAGTGCCAAGAAAAAAGTGAAATAAGGCCCATTTTAATGTCGCTATTCACATTTGAGTCTATACGAATGTGGTGTTTTTGAGGATTGTCTCAAGATAAATTCTTTCATGAGCCACATCATCTTGTTTTTATCTAGACAACGTTGTATTTTCATGATAAACCCCTTAATATATATACAACAAAATATAGGGATATTTATCTTATTCATGGTCTTATCAATATGGGTTTTTACTAGGGTTATCTAATCCAAATCCCAAAGATATCTAAACCTATCCTCTGATAACAACTATAAAACCTCTGCTCTTTATTTCATATTTAAATACTATTTATTTCATAAAATATAACATAATAATACTCAAATGATTGATTGGTACAGTGTCATGGGAAACAAGGAACATTACAGAGTAATATGAAACATTAAATTAAACATCTTTAGTGAAAACATTTTTTAAATGACCATAACATTATTCCATACATAACACTACATAAGATAACCTAGGTACATACATATGAAATGGGATATATATAATTCCTAATAAGGGAGTAAACATCGAATAAAATGATGTATAAAATAGATTTTTTACAACACAAAAATCGATGGATCATAAAATGAATATGAACATAAATGAATGATAGGAATGATAATCATAAAATTGATATGCGGCAACAATATACAACACGATATTTTCTTGATTTAGTGCTCATTACACATTGATTAGCATTATTAAACCCAAATTACAGATCAATTAGCATGAATAAACCCTTAGTGCACATTAATTGTCATTATTAAACCCTTATTTTACATTGCGTATCGTGATACTAATCATTACCCAATGCATGGGTGCACTATCCGATCATACCCTTCATAAACAATTCCTTTCATGCATAAGTGTGCCACATCGATGATAAAAAATGGAATAATTCAACATAAAAATTAATTCAATGAGAACGGAATCCAAAATAAACACATTTGAATATCCAATCCAGAGGTATATGAGCATAGAGTTGAATAACCATCATAGATAAATTTTTTTGGTATTCACCACATGATGGAAAAATGTATTGTATTTTTAGCAGCATAAAAACGTCAAAAAGACATTCATAAAATGGGTTGATGAATAAAAATGTGAATCTGATCAATTATTCATGAAATGGATAGTATGAGGACCATAGAAAATTATTTTTTAAAAAAATTAATGGAATTTATGATTAATAATATAAATGAACTCCATGAATGGGAATGAGGATAGAGAAATCTTATACAGAATTTCAGCATGGTAACAGGTGTTTATAAAAGTTAATCGACGAATTAATGGTAGTGGAAGGAATATCTCATTGTTAATTAATTAAATTTATATTAAGGTATGTATATATGAACATTTCCTATCAAATTAAAATTTATATCAGAAGGCATATCACATAATGAGTCCTTTTTAAAATAAGATAATGTAAGATCCCTTACCTATATATGTAAATCCAAAGGATTGGGTGAGGCTTAATAACAGCTTTGGGGAACCTTGGGAGGACTGTAGGGATTATGGGAAAGGGTTTTTGGATCTTCACGGTGTTTCAGTGTAGAGAAATGCGAGCTTCAGTGGGTTTATATAAGTAATGAATGGGATTTCATTATTATATTGGTTTTGGACAATGCATAATAAAACATTCAAAACCACAAACTATAACATGGTTTTTTCATGTATATTATAGAAAAAAAGGGTGTTATAAATTGTTTTCTAATGCTATGCGATTAATATTGAAGAATATTTCTCTTTCCTATGTGGTGGTGAGTCATAGATTCATGGAAATGATTTTAAAATCATAAAATATATTATATATTTTGGGGGATTCACGATGGCTTTATATAATAAATTAAATAAACACAAAATTAAATTATTTTAATGGGGAATATTATATTGGTCTGAGTATAAATTTTATGAAAATTATTAAATAATTATTAGGGTATTATGATCTATTAAAACACATCGTTTAATTATATGATATTTAATTTTTACCTAAAAAACCTATTATCTCAAAAAATTATAAAAAACAAACCATTGGATAATTTCAAAATCCTCATTCCGAAAATCATATTTTATTTATAAAAATAACTTTTTTTATTTTAAATATATTTTTTAAAATAAAAAATTTTTGTATACTAACGGGTTGGGACACAATAAATTTTTAAATTTTATTAAAAAATTATTTTAACTACAAAAAAATTACTTGATAATGTATATTAAATATAAGTAATTTAATAATAATATTTTATTATATTATAATTTATTTCATAAATACATTAATTCATAAAAAAATTATTATTTTAAATTTATTATAAAAAAAAATTCAATTTTTAAATTAAAAATCATTTAAAAATTATCAATAATGGAATGAAATTATTTTAATTAGTATATAAAAACTTATATACCTAAAAATAATACTCAGTTACTGTTACCTATCAATTGTTTACATAATAACACATATTACAAGTATGTTTTGTGATGGTGGGGTTTTAAGGGGACTGTTCAGTGAGACACTGTTGGTGTAGTGATTTGGATGAGCTAGAACATATCTCGTAAAAGGTTTCACAAAATCGTAAGTTATAGGATCTCCGCTTGGGATTTATCTAGAGAAAATCCCTGAAATGAAATCTCCCATGGAATCTTGGATAAATGGGATTCCTATAGAATAATCCAACTAGTTGAGATCATCACTTCATTTGCCTTTTTTTAATTGATTTGTTAAAACACTATATTTATACTAGTCATTTGATTGTTGTTCAATGACTATAATTACAATAGTAATGACATATAGTGGTAATTTAAATTTTATTGGATAAAAAGGAGTGAATGTGTTTTTTAGGTCCAGAATACATTTAATTAAATTAGTAGAACATGTATTTTATTCATATATGATCATGTGGTGATAAGGATCATGTCCATTGAATATCCAAGAACATGGGTTCTCATAGTTGGAATCCACACTAAATTCCTCCTAGAAACATTCAAAAATATGATGGTTAATAACCATCAACCCGAGGTATGCTACTCCATCCCCATCCATGAAGGAAATCTACAATAATGATAACTCTTCTAATGCCTCATTCTACAATAGTGACCAATATTTCTTACTAAGATAATTTTTTACCACATTTCCTTTCCAATAAGAATAAGTGATATCAATGTCATAATAATTGATAAACACTAGATATGACATATTTTTAAAGTTTATATCATTTTAATACGAGATATATTTGAGACTCTTCAGATAGTAATAGATGATATACCACTCACCCATCGGGTAGTGTCTCCACATATTCAAAGCGAAGACTATAACATCTAACTCAGGATCTCAGGTTGTGTAGTTCTTCTCCTGTGTTGTATAACAGAATGAACATTATGAAATAACCAATATTATCTACATAAAAAACCATGTTTGTTGATTGATGCATATTATAAATCTATGTACTCAACACCCACCTTTAGAATTATCAATATTGGAGAAATCATTAATCTTTACCTCAAATGTTGGATATCTGGCTGGCCCTTCTATATCAACCTGATTGTCCCCCACTTTTGAGTTTAAAATAGCTTGGATGTAGATATCCAAGAGAAGTATAATATAATATATAGTAAAATATTTCCAAAAAAAGTAATATTCGACCTCCTTAATTCTCTTGGGTGGCTCCCAGTCATACACTGCCTCAACCTTTGGTGAGTCTACTACCACTCTATCTGATTATATCATGTGGACAAGATTGTGGAACACCAAAATCCAAAACCAAATAATTTAGATAATTACTTAATGATTGTTCTCTCGGACTATTTCTAGAACCTTCCTCAAGTGTATCATGTGCTCCTCCTCAGATTTCGAGTACACATGTCCTCCAACTACACCATCTTCTTGCTATACTCCGTGGGAGTCATCTATTATGACGGTGTTGATATCCACTTCATCCGTAGCTGTAGATCAATGTATAATACTATCCATATGTACAATTGAAATCCTAGAACTTACTTAAATGATACATCCTTGTACTCTACCTTATCTATATGAAATTGGAAACTCGTATCATCAACTACGCCAAGGGTAAGGCTAGACAAATGATGAAAAATCAGATGCACCATCTTTTGCATGGGTCCCTACTATACTATCTCTATTTTGTTTTCACTGCTAAAGAGAAACTGATTCGGTTGTTTTAGAAACAATAAATCAATCACATGAAATAGTTAATCTAATTGTGAACGTTTGATAACCAGCCTATACCGTGAATAGTGTCATAAGGCCATGATGTTCAAATGAAGATATACGAGTAGAAACTCCATCCACCAAGAGTCATGAAACATTGTCTACCAAAGTGTGTGATCAAAAAATTATTTATAGTATTAGTATCCAAGTGACATGTTCATGCAAGGGCCTAAATCGAATATCTAAGAAAAGAACAAGATACAAGGATACAATGTAATGACTAGAAGCTATGTCTATCAGTAAAGTTTATATTTTTGAAAAGACCCATATTTCAGAATGAATTATTCCCTGATCCTCAAGGTCGTATTCTTCAATTACCTTCAGCAATACATTCCCTTTCCCTCTAGATTCATGATGCTTTCATAGACAAATTGTGGGTGGTGGTGGTAACATTTCCAATAATCAACCACCGGCTATTGTTCTCCATGAATTTATTGCACATATGTCTCCATATGGACGTAAATTCATTTATCACTTCCTCATCATTAGAGGCCAATACTTGATTTTTTTTCAGCTATATGGTGGGTCAAAAAAATTGAGAATGATATTTCCTTCTATAACATGATTAGAACGTCCTCTATTTGGGTTTACTAGACCCACCCTATGATCCCTAAAGTACATATCCTCCATTATGTGACCACCTAGTGAAATTTGTTCCGTGTATAGGTCCTCGAGACAAACTGAATCTCCAAACTACTGAGGTCTCTTCTCCTACATTCCCACATATAACAACTTTTGGGAGTCAATGATCAAATAAGAAACATTCTACCACCAAATTTTACTCTATCAAATTAGAATTTTTATTTATTTATATAGATATTTTGTAAGATAAGATGTATCTATAAATACAACACTCAAGGTTCTAAGACATGAAAAATTTATCTCGAACCATATCCATCATATTTCTGGAGAGGATGTTGAAACTTCATTACTAATAACATACTATATTGCAGTCCCACTGGAGCTAAAAAATAAAATATATACATATATCCCTTAGTGTAGCTAGAGATAACTCATCTACAAAAATATCCTAAATATCATTCCAGGATTTATTTTTCTCGTAAAAAGATTGGATAACTAAACCCCACCATCGCACTATTGAATCGTTAAGAAGGCACACTACCAGGATCACCCTCTGATCAACTAGTGTCCTACCTAGTTGGAAAAATATTGTCAACACATCAATCATTTCCTCAGTTTTATGTGGGTCAGGCATGCTTCAGAACCATAGATGACTCTATCTTCGAAACCATTGTAGTGCGCTCATCCTACACACTTCACCTTCTAGTATTGTGGGTACCACTATCTACTCAAAAAGACTTATTGATATTGAACCAAATGGATAAAAAATAACATGAACTAGTTGTTGTATAGATGCCACATCACTGAGTGGTCTTCCCCATGATCTTCATGTTGAATCCAAGCTAGTATACATCAAAGATGAATCCAAAAATTTAACATAATGCACAATAGTCATTTAGTATATCTTGAGATCATGAACAAAAAAGGACATGGAAAACACATCCCATTATTACATGATAAATGCACCATTGATTCCCTTGTAAATAATGTTTTCATTTACTGAGTCTGAATATAGGTGATATGAGTCCTAGTGTATGGATATGTCGGACACAATACCAATACTAGAGTCCTTGTCCTAAAATATTATATTAAAATACATAACATTGATTCCCCAAAAAAATATCATAGATTATATGTCCTACATTAAAATTGACCACTCTAACACCACACTTTCATGACAAATCCCTGTGGGGAACATTCTGTTACTCCCGAAGACTACCTCTAATAGGCCAAGGGTTTGCTACTAGCATAGAGAAGGAATATCAGTGACATGGGAGGACATTTCCTAATTACATATAAACACACTCATATCCAATACAATAAAAATTTTAAATTAATAAAAGATACTAAATAAATATTCATGAATACATCTAAACCCACCACTAGAGTAAAAACGATGTAATGGAATGTAAATAGGTCCAAATACAATCCCAAATCATTATTTCTAAAACACATTTACATATAATAAGTATACAGATTTCTATCTGAAGTCGTAGGAACATACCTCATCCTGTCAGGTCTCACTATGAACCATCTAGACCTTGTGATTTTAAAACTATGTCAAAAAATGGATCATATTCACAAGACACAACATGTGAGGGTAGATCCCATAGGGGGTTTACTATTAAAATAATGAGAAAGGAACCCTAAAACCCACAAATAATACAACAAATGAAAGTATATTCAGCTCTAAAAATTATATAGGTATCCAACATAAATAAAAAAATATCTAGATATACTAAACAAAGACAAAATGTTTGATGGTAATTCAAAACCATAGTATACCATCTCTTAAATTCCATCTCATTGGATCCATGAAGCATTCAACTAGGAGAATTCAATAATGATTATGATAGTACTAATGAAATTAGACCAAGAGGTTCTTCTCATAGGTTATCATCATGTGAATTCCATGCTGATTTTTCGAGGAGAATACAAAACATACATGATGATCACTCCCAAGGATATGGGGAGATAACAAAAAAACTCAATATGGATTATCCTTCTATGTAGAGGATCAACACCCGCATAATATTGGTCATGATGATACCCAGAACAACACATTGGACAAGAATATGTATAAACGATCTCACATTGGGATATTCAGAGGGATTCCAAGGATTGTATCCATGAAATCTCACTAATGTGATCACAGTCTTAGAGGTGGGAAAAGATTCCTTACAAAATATTAGGAAAATGATATGGTGATGAATCCCTTAGGAAACATGTCCAATTCAAAGAGTAAAAGGTATTTCATCCATGTATAGATTACATGACATTTATTTAATGTCGCATACAGTGTCCACTTACCCCAGGACATGTCCTACTAAATAGCTTATCTCCCAATTCATGTTTTTTGTAGTGGAGCACATGTTAGGTTGGAAACTCGTGTACTCCATCCCATGTCCATTTACATTCCAATTTACACACCGATTTAACATGGGAGGTACCACATGTTTTTGATAGTGGTCACATTTAATTTTATGTTTACTATCTACCAAAACCTTAGATGGTGAAAATGGTGGCCTACTATCCATGTAATCTAAAATTAAACAGTGTGTTGATCGTGTTCTTTTTTAATACTTTTTATACCATCATGGAATTCATTCACCACCACCATTAGGGAATATGACTCCAATATAACCCAACATCAAGAATCTATCATTGATGAACCTATATAACACCTAAAAATGTGTTCCATCAATCATATTTTCCCCGAAAAATGATCAAAAATTCATTAATCATTTTGTGCTAAAGAACACTGAAGCAAAAGATATATTTAATACACCATTTTTCAAATCACTCTACCTCCATATCCATACCATAATAATTATATGACAATCCTAGATCTACAATATTATATTTTTTCCCCATGATACAAGTGTGTAATAATTGATATATCGGGATTTGTCGAGTCATTGTCTAAACAAGTAATGCTAGAGACAAATAGTGAATTTAAAGAGAAATGTAAAAGAACAGTTTATATTAATGAACCACAATCAATGTTCATTTCTAAATAGATCCATCACCATTCTAAATCAAATATATATAATATAATCACAAATATAATCTCCCATAAAAACCATGAAAATATGCCCACCCAAATGATGACCAATTCGTGGATCAATATGCTCATTGATTGGTCAATGTTCATAATAAAAATCTATAATGGGGAATAAATCAAAATAAAAAATACTCCATAACATTATTTGGATTTATTACTAATAAAAAAAGGTTATGGTGTCATTGTCATTGGAATGATCCATTTAATCTGAGGTGCCTTAATCTTTCATTCATTAGCTGATCTTCATTGTCCGGAGAAGAATCCTCTGATGCTCTCAAATGACACAAGGGTTATGATAATAAGTGTGTGGTTTCACTATAATAATATATTTAATGACATGTAAAACATTTTACTGGGAAAATGACAGGAAATTATTTTTATTCAATTATCTTATTCATTTTACTATCTTGATTACTTTTCATAAGTGAGATGGGTCGAATAATGTTATGTCACATCTTGACTAGAACCCACATTCTGAACTCAATGGTTCCCTTATATTTTAGATCTAGGAATTTTTTATAACATAATTCTCTTTATAATGAAAAGTTCATGATCATGTTATTTAATAAATTTAAAAAAAGTAAAAAAATTATTCCTCGAACATTGAGCTTTGAAATCGCTTACAGTCTCAGAACCTAGTATAAAAATAATACATAAAATACATAATATAATTACAGGGAAAACACAATACATTACATATAGGTTGTGCCACCAAACATTAATTAATGTTTAGTTACGTGAATAATTTGATTTTAGTTGACATTGAGGATCTTTTCATGATTAGAGAATTAGATAAATTGCCCATAACTCATATATACCAACTCAAATATTACCTACTAGACACATCTAAAATAACAACAATTTCTTCTTATATATAAATCATCATCAAAATATTTAACATGATTTATTTTCATTATAAAATTATTATTAGAATATTCCAGTATCTTACTCATACATTTACCCTATGGAAAACATTTACAAAAAATGGGATGAGCATAACAAATGTGGGTAAATAATACAAAATATATAAAAAATTCATTAGTCCAGTAGTATTTTAAACCCATGTAAACATTTTCTAAAAAACATACTTTTCAACCATTAAACATAAAATTTTTAACATACCTCATGAAATCATAGGATTCCAGAAAAACATCTTAGAAATCAAAAATCAAACAGGTTACTTGTGTCATACATATCATACATATATTGTATCAATCATAGCAACATAGGAAGTAACATTAATGTTTACATTCTGAATACCCATCAATGTATATTCCCTAAATTTTCCATTTACATCCATTTCATTACCCAACGAATTTGAGGGATATCATGGGCTCACCCACCCTTGTATTATAATGAACCCACCCATATACAATGATAATTCCCAAGAACTGCAAAATAGTCAAGACGCATAAAACAACCATAACATAGAAATAACATTTCCACATTGCAATCACAAGAGATCATTTCACGATGTTGACATATTCAATCCATTTTCAATACAAATTTCAATACCAAAATACCAAAATGAAAAAGATATTTTTCCCTTTAAAAAAATTACGGCTTATCATGGATTCCAAAGATAAAATAACTGTTAAGATGATGAATAATTCTTTTTCACTACTTACATTAAAAAACTATCCTTTTTTCATTTAGTAAAACTCTTCGTAGAAATCTATTATTTTCAAAAAACATTGAATGGAATTAAAATTCATAGTTATAATGCCCCGACCCCAGTTACCCAGAGTCGGTGCATTACTTCGTAACATTGGCATGATCACAAAAGATCATGTCTCGAAAGAACAATTAGTTTAGTAGCCTTGGAAACACTAGATACATTCATAAATGTTCCATTACATCATAAAGTGGAAAAATAAAACAACAAAGTCTCCATAGTCAACACTCATATCCTCTTCTAACTATCCCTGCAGGTCATTCATAAAATACTTCTTCACATCCTGAAAATATTAAAACATTGAAAGGGGTGAGCTTAGATGCTCAGTAAGTATAACAATATTTCAGATGCTTTCATAAATAAACATTAACATTTAAGGAAATGTATAACTAAAAAAAATCCTTTTTAAACTTGAATTTCATCATGATATGGAAAAAATAAAATTAAATAATTCCATTTACTTACTCACATGGATATTATACTAGTCAAATAATCCCATGAAATATCAATAACCACTTTCATAATGATGGAATGCATAATTACATACTATCATAACCACATAGCCAAGGCCTCATGCCAAGACCACAAATAAGATTTTGTCAAGACCTCGTGCCAAGACACTATTTTGTCTCATGAGACCTACCGATGCATCGAGGAGCTATAGCGGGCTCCACCTGTAACTTATTAAGTCCAATGCAATCCTCATATGAATAGGTTTAAACATATCATAAACCATAACATAATCGTATCACATAAAACATGCATAAAGGCAACATAACATTTCCACATTTCAATCACAAGATATCAATACGACACATTGATATAATAAAAACATTATCAAAACCATTTTCAATACCAAAATAAATGAAAATAAAAACTTGGTATTTATTTTTCATTTAAAGAAAAGTTATGGCTTGTAGAGGAATCCGAAACCCAAATAATGGCCATGGCGGCGGAGAAGTCATTGTCGCCGCATACGTACAACAAGAAAAATATTCCTTTTTGTTGTTTAGTAAAACTCTTCATATAAAAATATTCCTTTTGAGTAAACGTAAAAGTCAAAGGGGTTTATACACTTTTTAAAAGAAATTTGTGTATAAAACAAAATATGCCTTAATAAAAGGAGATTGAGACGAAGTCCCATTGAAAGATCATTTTTTTAAAATAAAATAGATCTATTATGTGAATTCACTATAATTACACATAAAGAATGTACCAATACAAGATAGGTCATAATAATATCATGACATAATTTGAAAGTTGGAGATTAACCCAAAGAATGGAAATTGGGTTAAGAAGTTCCCTTTACCTCGTGTCCGAATTCACTCGACCGTTCTTTGATCTCCTGAATAATAAACTAGAGATAATATATAATTTCTTAAGAACCTTTTTCATGTTTATTTTTCATTTTATATCACTTATTACCATGTTATGAACATTATGTAATTATTTATGTTAACAACGGTCGTTTTGACGATCTTAGGTACTTGAGTAAAAAATAAACTTCTTATAATTACAATTTGTTCATGTGGTAATATATCCATTATATACATAATTATATTCATGATGTATATATCATATACATCATATATATCTTGTATATACATTCATTTATAATATTACATTACTTTTAGAGGTATGAAATGAAATGCACCATTCATGGAGACGGTAAGCCGTACGTACGCATGAACGCTACTTTCATTTCTATTTCATATTTAATGGAATGAAATCATAATGATATAAATTTATAATATAATTCCAGTATAATATATTGTATAATACCATTTACTCTATCCTTTATACATTCCACATATGGTATTAACGATTCAAATCACTTTGAGGGGGCGGTAGTCCGCACTTCCTAAAATGAAAATATCGCGTTTATCCATAATAGAAACCATAAAGGTATGCCATAAATGAAAAATAAAAAATCACAAAGAAAACAAAAACATAATATATATCATATATAAAAATAGTGTCATCATAACATCCACCATTAGAGGTGTTATATGAGTGTTGAACAATCATCATTTCGTGAGGCAAAAATTCACCATCCACAGAAACAGTATGTTCTTTAAACATTAGATGTAGTTGTGTGTAAATTTAGCTCGAATACTTATTATAACAAAATCCTAGTATATTTATGATACTGGTGCTGTTACAATAGAAATGAATAAAAAGTGTTTATGGGGTTGGATAAGAAAAATAAAATAAAAGAACACAAGAGAAGACATTACCTTAAAATCGGGTAACTCTTTTTGATTTGAGCCAAAGGCTTCCTTGGGAAGAATTATTCCCAAAGTGAGGCTTATAAGAGTAAGGGAGGGATGTTGGGAGAGTATTTGGTCAGATTTTTGCGGATCCAAATTGCTTGAAAGTGTGAATAAGGTGGTAGAGGTGGGGGCCTTTTATAAGAGGAGAGGAGGGGCACTCTTGGAGTGATTGAAATGTTACAATATTATGAAATGCTTTTTCAGATTATAAAGGCCCAAAACTTATATATTTCTAGTATAAGGTGATAAGGGTTCGACATATTATCATCCAATAGGCTTTGAACAAGTTTAATTCTTAGATTTTACATTATCTTTCAATTTTATTAAAATCGTTAATTGATGAGGTAATCGTTGCATCATCATGGTGTCATAAATAATTTAATTTATTTAATTTATAAAAATTATAAAAAATTTATCATGATGTAGGAAATCTTTTTATCTTTCTAATGAATATTTATAGTAAAAAATATTACTTGTATAACCCCATTTAAAAATTGTTTTAGTAAAACAACTCTGGTTTGTGACCTTTTTATTTTAACATTAAATAAAAGTTATTTATGTCATTTTCCTACCCAAGTGGCTCCATGGGGTCCCCAAGTTGACCCATGTAGTGTCATGGTCGGCCATGACACATAAAATAGTGGTTGGACAAGTGTAAATGTCATTCCATATTTTTACAATACCATTTTTACCATAAATTTCACTAATTACCTTTAATCACGATTAATTAAACTTAAAAGATATTATTCACCAAAAAATTATTTTAATCCCATTGAACAAAATTTTACTTCCTAATGAAAACCATGTCTGTCGGATTTTTGAAAATCAAATCACAGAAGTGATATTGTTTCATTTAAACGAAAAATAAGTTATTTAACTACCACTTAGTGGTTTCACTATTCATCAAAAATTGAAGTTTATCAGAACAATGCCAAAATTTCACACTAAGCTATAATTGATATTCCGAATTCAAAAAAGATGTCTATTTTAAAAAATTACTAAAATATAAGATTCATTAATTAATTTTATAATTAATTCCCGCTGTCACAACAAATATTGTGTTTTTAAGAAACAATATATATCAAAAGATTGGCAATTGTTTATGTCCAATTTCAGTGTTAAATTTATTCTAATGACCACCATTGGATAAAATAGTAAAAATATATTCTAATTATACTTTAAAACCACTCAATTGTATAAGTTATCAATATAAATTATTTTGATTAAAAAAGTTGTTTTTAAATATTTTTCACTATTCATAAAAAATTGGAAGTTCTCAGAAAAATTCCAAAATTCAACATAGGCTAATTTAGATATTAAGAATCCAAAAATGAAGTCCATTTTGAAATGTAAAATATATATATTTTCAAAAAGTGGATATTACTATTCATAACTGCTACTTTTATTGGTCGTGGTGTGTTAGAACTCGAGTTTGCGTACAACACACGCTGCTCTATTATTCAAAGAGGATCGTACCATGGAAGCTTGGGGTGTTACATTCTCCCCTCCTTCAATAAACTGTGTCCTCGCAATTTGAAATTTTTCTTGGAAAATAACAGGTTGAAAATAGGAAATACCTTTGTGGAAAACTTACATCGAAAATAAGGTTAATAAGAATATAACTTTAAAAGAATGAAAGATAAGAACAAAGGTCACCTGAGATAGTCTATACTAGGATTCTATGAAAATATGGATATAGAAGAAAAACAAACCATCATGGTCTGATGGAGAGTTTTAGAAAACTGGATTAGGAGAATGTTTACCATAATAAAATCACAGACTTGTGATTGGTTAAACGGTCATTGAATCTCTAGTTGGAAAAGTTAACTGGAAACATTTTTTTAAGTTACCTTTTATAATGTTGAGGAATTTATTTAGGATATTTACTAAGAACGTAAGGGAATATACATACTTGTTATGTAGACATTCATTCATTAATAATTTTTTACCACAAACCTATCTTTCACTCTATAACTCAAAAATATTCTATTTATCCTAATTGTATAAGGTTATAAATATTACCACATACCAATTAATTTAGGAAAAATATTTTTTAACAACCAGGGACTTCCTGTAGGCTAGTGGTAGGTAATAAAGGCCTGTCGCACTATGGTTGTGGGTTCGATTCCTGCAGCTTTGTCCGACGTGACGGGTTATCCCCCGACCTGCAGGTTGTCTTTTTCCAATTATAATATTCCAAAAGGAATCTTCATAAATGTTTAACCCTTAAAAAATACTATCCAATGTTCAACTTAATCCATTCCAACCTATATAGTTATCCAAAATACCTCTGTCCAAACTTTCTCTAAAAGGTATCTTAATTCCAAAATCAATTTATCAGATTCCCCAAACAAAGTAAAGTTTCTCTTATTGTTACATACTAAAAATATGATTACCTTCATCATATTAAAACCTTACTGAAACAACATGTACAGCAGTACAATCCTTATATATATATCACATTATTCTAATAACCAGAATATAATCCTTGTTTCTAAAAGCACCAATACATTAATTATTCCACTTCAACTGTAGTAACACCATATGATTGTCCATGATCCCTTGTCTTTTTCTGGGGTAAGTTTACCTAGCGCTTAGTACATTCATTTTCATAATGCCCCATTTCCCTACAATTATAGAATTCCACATTGATAGCCTCTTTCTTTACCTTGAAATCACGTGCCTGGTGACCTTTTTCTCCACATTTGTAACAAACTCCCATTCCTTTCAGGCATGTACGAGGGTGATTCTTCCCACAATTATCGCATAATAGAAAATCCTTCTTTCCGTTTTTCCCTTAATATATTTCTTTTTCCACCATTCTATTCTTCTCTTGCTTTACTTTGTTGTCATATGACTTAGAGAATTCCTTTTCTGTCTTGATTGCACACAAGACAATATCTTCGTATATTGAGAAATATTGTGATACTAAAGCTCGACGGAGAAATGGTTTTACCCCATAAAAGAAACAATCAACTTACTTCTTGGGTTACGTATATAATATGCTGCAAGCCTCGCTAACCTTGTAAAGTTAACCTCATACTTTGCGACACTCTCATCCTCCTTTTGTCTCAGACTCAGAAATTGCCTTTTCATATCTGCTCAATGGTCATGTGGAAAGTATTTTTCTAAGAAAAGATCATTGAACTCTCTCCATTCCACACTTGATAGTTCTTCATTTTCCTTTGTATTTTTAATCAATGACCACCATTGATCGACATCTCCTGTGAGGCGGTAGACTGCCATGACAACCTTCTCCCTTTCGCTACTCCCCAAGGCAAGGAATATTTTCTCTAAGGATTTTATCCATTTCACCAATACTAATGGATTTGTACCCCCATTAAATGTTGGTGGTTGTTTCCTCGTGAAATGGTCTAACATTGACCCTCCACGTTGCGGATCGGGGTGCTCTATATGAGTAAGGTTATTATTCATAACTTGAGTGAGTTGTCCCAGTATAGTAATAAGTTGATCAGCAACAGTCGTATCTCCAGCTCCACAATAATTACCTTGAGCAGGAGGGAAATCCCTACATGGAGTGCGTGCATTGATACGGTTTCCATTCCTTCCACTATGTGCCATTTCTAAACAATGGAATAAAATAGATTAGTTTATGAATCAAAATACATAATTCCATACTTGTAAAACACTTAACACTAATTGAACTATTTATGGATATAATCCATAATCATAAAAAAAATTCATTGAGGAAGTATATACTCATAAACCTTCATAGTGGTTTGTAAATAAAATGAGAATTATCCTAAGCATATCCCCCAGGAGTGTCGTAATGAAAAGTGCAGCAAGGCCCGTTGTCGTGCTCCAGTTCCTGTTCGAGTCTAGCTCAAAGAGGTGTTTTTTGGTTTTTACACCTAGGTACATCTGTGCCAGAGCCACCTCTACCTGCTCCTATCCAGACAGAGATGTATTTCTCAGAAAACTCACAAAATCTCTATAATACCAAAATTCTAGGAGGTTCCTATATACTATTCCTCAAAGTATGTTTTTGGGCTATGTGCTCTAATCAGAGTTTATCTAAATCTATCTTCCAAGGTTAGTACTAAACTGTCTCTCATACCAACTATAACGCCCTGACCCCAGTTACCCAGAGTCGGTGCATTACTTCATAACATTGGCATGATCACAAAAGATCAAGTCTCGAAAGACCGATTAGTTTAGTATCCTTGGAAACACTAGATACATTCATAAATGATACATTACATCATAAAGTAAAAAAAATACAATAACAAAGTCTCCATAGTCAACACAAATATCCTCTTCTAACTATCCCTACAGGTAATTCATAAAATACTTCTTCAAATCCTGAAAAATATTTAAACATTGAAAGGGGTGAGCTCAGATGCTCAGTAAGGATAACAATATTGCAGAAGCTCTCATAAAAAACCATTAACATTTAAGGAATTGTATAACTAAAACAAAAGCCTTTTTAAACTTGAATTTCAGCATGATATGGAAAAAATAAAATTAAATAATGCAATTTACTTACTCACATGGATATTCTACTAGTCGAATAATCCCATTCAATATCAATAACCACTTTCATAATGATGGAATGCATAATGCCAGACTATCATAACCACGTAGCCAAGCCCTCGTGCCAAGACCACAAATAAGATTTTGTCAAGGCCTCGTGCCAAGACACTAGTTTGTCTCATGAGACCTGCTGATGCATCGAGGAGCTATAGCGGGTTCCACCCATCACTTATTAAGTCCAACACATTCCTCATATGAATAGGATTAAACATATCATAAACCATAACATTATCGTATCACATAAAACATGCATAAAAGAAACATAATATTTCCACATTTCAATCACAATATATCAATACGACACACTAATATAATAAAAACATTATCAAAACCATTTTCAATACCAAAATAAAAGAAAATGAAAACTTGGTATTTATTTTTCATTTAAAGAAAAGTTATGGCTTGTAGAGGAAGCCGAAACCCAAATAATGGCCATGGCGATAGAGAAGTCATTATCGCCGCATATGTACGACAAGAAAAACATTCCTTTTTGACGTTTAGTAAAACGCTTCGTATAAAAATATTCCTTTTGAATAAATGTAAAAGTCAAAGGGGTTTATACACTGTATAATAGAAATTTTTGTATAAATCAAAATATGCCTCAATGAAAGGAGATTGATACGAAGTCCCATACAAAGATCATTTTTTTAAAATAAAATAGATCTATTATGTGTATTAACTATAATTACACATAAAGAATGTACCAATACATGATAGGTCATAATAATATCATGACATAATTTGAAAGTAGGAGATTATCCCAAAGAATGGAAATTGGGTTAAGAAGTTCCCTTACCTCGTGTCTGAATTCAGTCGACCGTTCTTTGATCTCCTGAATAATAAACTAGAGTTAATTTATAATTTCTTAAAAACCTTTTTCAAGTTTATTATTCATTTTATAACAATTATTACCATGTTATGAACATTATGTAATTATTTATGTCAATAACAGTCGTTTTGACGATCTTAGGTACTTGAGTCAAAAATAAACTTCTTATAATTACACTTTGTTAATGTGGTCATATATCCATTATATCCATAATTATATTCATGATATATATATCATATACATCATATATATCTAGTATATACATTCATTTATAATATTACGTAACATTTAGAGGTAAGAAATGAAATGCACCATTCATGGAGACGGTAAGCCGTACGTACGCATGAACGCTACTTTCATTTCTATTTCGTATTTAATGGAATGAAATCATAATTATATAAATGTATAATATAATTCCAGTATAATATATAATATAATACCATTTACTCCATCCTTTATACATCCCACATATGGTATTAACGATTCAAATCACTTTGAGGGGGTAGTAGTCCGCACTTCCTAAAATGAAAATATCGCGTTTACCCATAATGGAAACCATAAAGGTATGTCATAAAGGAAAAATAAAAAATCATAAGGAAAACAAAAACATAATATATATCATATATAAAAATAGTGTCATAATAATGACCACCATTAGAGGAGTTATATGAGTGTTGAACAATCATCATTTCATGAGGCAAAAATTCTCCATCCACAGAAACATTATGTTCTTTAACCATTAAATGTAGGTGTGTGTAAGTGTAGCTCGAATCCTTCTTATAACAACATCCAAGTATATTGAGGATACTGGTGTTGTTATAAAAGAAAGGAATAAAAATTTGATTATGGGGTTGGAGAATAAAAATAATATAAAATAACACAAGAAAAGACATTACCTTAAAATCGGGTAACTCTTTTTGATTTGAGCCAAAGGTTTCCTTGGGAAGACTTCTGCCCAATGTGAGGCTTCTAAGAGTATGGGAGGGAAGTTGGGAGAGTATTTGGTTATAGTTTGGCCGAGCCAAATGGCTTGAAATTGTGAATAAGTTGGTAGAGGTGGGGGCCTTTTATAAGAGGAGAGGAGGGGCACTCTGGGAATGATTGAAATGTTACACTACTATGAAATGCTTTTTCGGATTCAAAAGGTCCCAAACTTATGTATTTCGAGGATAAGGTGATAAGGGTTCGAAATATTCTCATCCAATAGGCTTTGGGCAAATGTAATTCTTATATTTTACATTATCCTTCCATTTTATTAAAATTGTTAATTAATGAGGTAATCGCTGCATCATCATGATGTCATAAATAATTTAATTTATTTAATTTCTAAAAATTATAAAAAAATTATCATGATGTAGGAAATATTTTTAGATTTATAATTAATATTTATAGTCAAAAATAGGACTTGTATAACCCCATTTAAAAATTGTTTTAATAAAACAACTCTTGTCAGTGACTTTTTTATTTTAACATTAAATAAAAATTATTTATGTCATTTTCCTACCAATGTGGCTCCATGGGGTAACCAAGTTGACCCATGTATTGTATTGGTCGGTCATGAAACATCAAATAGTATTTTTACATGTGTAAAGGTCATTCCATATTTTTATAATACTATTTTTACCTTAAATTTCACTAATTACCTTTAATCGTGATTAATTAAACTTAAAAGTGACTATTCACCAAAAAATTATTTTAATCCCATTGAACCACATTTTACATACTAATGACAACAATGTATGTCGGATTTTTGAAAATCAAATCCTAGAAGTGGTAATGTTTCATTTAAACGAAAAATCAGTTATTTAACTACCACTTAGTGGTTTCACTATTCATCAAAAATTGAAGTTTTTCATAACAATGCCAAAATTTCACCCTAAGAAATAATTGATATTCCGAATCCAAAAATGATGTCTATTTTAAAAAATTCCAAAAATATAAGTTCCATTAATTAATTTTATAATTAATTCCCGCTGTCACAACAAATAGCGTGTTTTTAAGAAATAATATATATCAAAAGATTGACAATTGTTTATATCCAATTTCAGTGTAAAATTTATTCTAATGACCACTATTGGCTAAAATAGTAAAAATATATTCTAATTATACTTTAAAACCACTCAATAGTAAAAGTTATCACTATAAATTATTTTGATTAAAAAAGTTGTTTTTAAGTATTTTTCACTATTAATAAAAAATTGGAAGTTCTCCGAAAAATACCAAAAATTCAACATAGGCTAATTTCGATATTACGAATCCAAAAATGAAGTCCATTTTGAAATGTAAAATATATATAATTTCAAAAGGTGGTTATTACTATTCATAACTGCTACTTTTATTGGTCGCGGTGTGTTAGAACTCGAGGTTGTGTACAACACACACTGCTCTATTATTCAAAGAGGAGCATACCATGTTAGCATGGGGTGTTACATTCTCCACTCCTTCAATAAATTGCGTCCTCGCAATTTGAAAATTTTCTTTGAGAATAAAAGGTTGAAAATATGAAATACCTTTGTGGAAAACCCACATTGAAAATAAGGTTAATAAAAATATAACTTTAAAAGAAATAATGATAAGTACAAAGGTCACCCGAGATAGTCCATACTAAGATTTTAAGAAAATATGGATATGTAAGAAAAACAAACCATCAAGGTCTGATGGAGAGTTGTAGAAAACTGGATTAAGAAAAAGTTAACCATAAGAAAATCAGAAACTTGTGATTGGTTAAACGGTCATTGAATCCCCAGTTGGAAAAGTTAGCTGGCAATGTTTTTGTTTTAAGTTACCTTTTATAATGTTGAGGAATTTATTTAGGATATTTACTAAGAACGTAAGGGAATATACATACTTGTTATGTAGACTTTCATTATTTAATAAATTTTTACCACAAACCTATCTTTCACTCTAGAACTCAAAAATATTCTATTTATCCTAATTGTATAAGGTTCTAAATATTACCACATACCATTTAAATTAGGAAAAATATTTTTTAATAACCAGGGACTTCCTGTAGGCTAGTGGTAGGTAATAAAGGCATGTCTCACTATGGTTGTGGGTTTGATTCCTGTAGCATTGTCTGACGCGACGGGTTATCCCCCGACCTGCAGGTTGCCCTATTCCTATTATAATATTCCAAAAGTAATCTTCATAAATGTTTTATCCTTAAACAATATTATCCAAGGTTCAAATTAATCCATTTCAACATATATAGTTATCCAAAATACCTCTGTCCAAACTTTCTCTAAAAGGTCTCTTAATTCCAAAATCAATTTATCAGATTCCCCAAACAAAGTAATGTTTATCTTATTGTCACATACTAAAAATATGATTACCTTGATCATATTAAAACCTTACTGAAACTACATGTACTACAGTACAATCCTTATATATGTATATCACATTATTCTAATAACCAGAATATAATCCTTGTATCTAAAAGCACCAATACATTAATTATTACACTTCAACTGTAGTAACAACATAAGAATGTCCTTGATCCCTTGCCTTTTTATGAGGTATGTTTCCCTGACGCATAGGACATTAATTTGCATAATTCCCCATTTCCCTACAATTATAACATTAAACATTGATAGCCTCTTTCTTTCCCTTGAAATCACGTGCCTGGTGACCTTTTTCTCAACATTTGTAACAAACTCCCATTCCTTTCAGGCAAGTACCGGGGTGATTCTTCCCACAATTATCGCATAATGGAAAATCCTTCTTTACCTTTTTCCATTTATACATTTCTTGTTTTACCGTTCTCTTCTTCTCTTGCTTTACTTTGTTGTAATAATACTTAGAGAATACCTTGTCTGTCTTGATAGGACACAAGACAATATCTTCGTATGTTGAGAAAGATTGTGATACTAAAGCTCGACGGAGAAATGGTTTTAACCCATCAAAGAAACGATCAATCTTACTTCTTGGGTTATGTATATAAAATTTTGCATGCCTCTCTAACCTTGTAAAGTTAGCCTCATACTTTGCGAAACACTCATCCTCCTTTTGTCTCAGACTCAGAAATTGCCTTTCCATATCTGCTCGATGGTCATGTGGAAAGTATTTTTCTATGAAAAGATCTTTTAACTCTCTCCATTCCACACTTGATACTTCTTCATCTTCCATTGTATTTTTAATCAATGACCACCATTGATCGGCATCTCCAGTGAGGCGGTAGACTGCCATGACAACCTTCTCCCTTTCGCTACTCCCCAAGGTAAGGAATATTTTCTCTAAGGAGTTTATCCATTGCTCATCTACTAATGGATTTGTACCCCCATTAAATGTTGGTGGTTATTTCCTCATGAAGAGGTCTATCATTGATCCTCGACGTTGCGGATCAGGGTGCTCCATACGAGTAAGGTTATTATTCATAACCTGAGTGAGTTGTCCCAGTATGGTAATAAGTTGATCAGCACCAGTTATATCTCCAGCTCCACAATAATTATCTTGAGCAGGAGGGCAATTCCTACATGTAGTGCATGCATTGATATGGTTTCCATTCCTTCCACTAGGTTCCATTTCTAAACAATGGCATAAACTAGATTAGTTTATGAATCAAAATACATAATTCCATACTTGTAAAACACTTAACACTAATTGAACTATTTATGGATATAATCCATAATCACAAAAAAAGTTTTCTTTGATAAAGTATATACTCATAACCCTTCATAGTGGTTTGTAAAGAAAATTAGAACTATCCCAAGCATATCCCCCAGGAGTGTCGTAACCAAGAGTGCAGCAAGGCCCGTTGTCGTGCACCAGTTCCTGTTCAAGTCTAGCTCAAAGAGGTGTTTTCGAGTTTTACACTTTGGTACATCTGTGCCAGAGCCACCACTACCTGCTCGTATCCAGACAGGGATGTATTTCTCGGAAAACACACAAAATCTCTATAATACCAAAATTCTAGGAATTTCTTATAAACTATTCCTCTAATTATATTTTTGGGCTATGTGCTCTAATCAGAGTTTATCTAAATCTAGCTTCCAAGGTTAGTACTAAACTGCCTCTGATACCAACTGCAACGCCCCGACCACAGTTACCCAGAGTTAGTGCATTACATTGTAACATTGGCATGATCACAAAAGATCAAGTCTCCAAAGATCGATTAGTTTAGTATCCTTGGAAACACTAGATACATTCATAAATGTTACATTACATCATAAAGTGAAAAACTAAAATAACAAAGTCTCCCTAGAAAACACTCATATCCTCTTCTGACTATCCCTGCAGGTCATTCATAAAATAATTCTTCACATACTGGAAAATATTAAAACATTGAAAGGGCTGAGATCAGATGCACAGTAAGGATAACAATATTACAAAAGATTTCATAAATAAACATTAACATTTAAGTCAATGTATAACTAAAACAAAATCCTTTTTAAACTTGAATTTCAGCATGATATGGCAAAAATAAAATTAAATAATTCCATTTACTTACTCACATGGATATTATACTAGTCGAATAATCCCATGCAATATCAGTAACCACTTTCATAATGATGGAATGCATAATGCCAGAATATCATAACCACGTAGCCAAGGCCTCGTGCCAAGACCACAAATAAGATTTTGTCAAGGCCTCATTCCAAGACACTCGTTTGTCTAATGAGACCTGCCGATGCATCGAGGAGCTATAGCGGGCTCCACCCGTCACTTATTAAGTCCAATTAATTCCTCATATGAACAGGTTTAAACATATCATAAACCATAACATAATCGTATCACATAAAACATGCATAAAGGCAACATAACATTTCCACATTTCACTCACAAGATATCAATACGACACATTGATATAATAAAAACATTATCAAAACCATTTTCAATACCAAAATAAATGAAAATCAAAACTTGGTATTTATTTTTCATTTAAAGAAAAGTTATGTCTTGTAGAGGAAGCCAAAACCCAAATAATGGCCATGGCGGTGGAGAAGTCATTGTCGCCGCATATGTACGACAAGAAAAACATTCCTTTTTGACGTTTAGTAAAATTCTTCGTATAAAAATATTCCTTCTGAATAAATGTAATAGTCAAAGGGGTTTATACACTGTATAAAAGAAATTTGTGCATAAAACAAAATATGCCTCAATGAAAGGAGATTGAGACGAAGTCCCATAAAAAGATCATTTTTATTAAAATAAAATAGATCTATTATGTGTATTCACTATAATTACTCATAAATAATGTACCAATACAAGATAGGTCATAATAATATCATGACATAATTTGAAAGTAGGAGATTAACCCAAAGAATGGAAATTGGGTTAAGAAGTTCTCTTACCTCGTGTCCGAATTCACTCGACCATTCTTTGATCTCCTGAATAATAAACTAGAGTTAATTTATAATTTCATAAGAACCTTTTTCAATTTTATTATTCATTTTATATCACTTATTACCATGTTATGAACATTATGTCATTATTTATGTTAATAACAGTCGTTTTGACGATTTTAGGTACTTGAGTCAAAAATGAACTTCTTATAATTACACATTCTTCATGTGGTAATATATCCATAATATCCATAATTATATTCATGATGTATATATCATATACATAATATATATCCAGTATATACATTCATTTATAGTATTACATAACATTTAGAGGTAAGAAATGAAATGCACCGTTCATGGAGACGGTAAGCCGTACGTACGCATGAACGCTACTTTCATTTCTATTTCGTATTTAATGGAATGAAATAATAATGATATAAATGTATAATATAATTCCAGTATAATATATTTTATAATACCATTTACTCCATCCTTTATAAATCCCACATATGGTATTAACGATTCAAATCACTTTGAGGGGGCGGTAGTCTGCACTTCCTAAAATGAAAATATCGCGTTTACCCATAATGGAAACCATAGTGGTATGCCATAAATGAAAAATAAAAAATCATAAGGAAAACCAAAACATAGTATATATCATATATAAAAATAGTTTCATCATAATGGACACTATTAGAGGTGTTATATGAGTGTTGAACAATCATCGTTTCGTGAGGCAAAAATTCTCCATCCACAGAAACAGTATGTTCTTTAACCATTAGATGTAGATGTGTGTAAGTGTAGCTCGAATACATCTTATAACAACATCCTAGTATATTGAGGATACTTGTGTTGTTACAAAATAAATGAATAAAAAGTGTTTAGGGGGTTGGAGAAGAAAAATAAAATAAAAGAACACAAGAGAAGACATTGCCTTAAAATTGGGTAACTCTTTTTCATTTGAGCCAAAGGCTTCCTTGGGAATACTTATACCCAATGTGAGGCCTCTAAGAGTAAGGTAGTTAATTTGGGAGAGTATTTGGGTAGAGTTTGGCCGAGCCAAATGTCTTGAATGTGTGAATAAGGTGGTAGAGGTGGGGGCCTTTTATAAGAGGAGAGGAGGGTCACTCTTGGAATGATTGAAATGTTACATTATAATGAAATGATTTTTTGGATTATAAAGGTCCCACAATTTTATATTTCTAGGATAAGGAGACAAGGGTTCGAAATATTCTTATACAATAGGCTTTGGACAAGTGTAATTCTTAGATTTTACATTATCCTTCCATTTTATTAAAATCGTTAATTAATGAGGTAATCACTGCATCATCATGGTGTCATAAATAATTTAAATTATTTAATTTATAAAAATTATAGAAAAATTATCCTGATGTAGGAAATCCTTTTATATTTCCAATGAATATTTATAGTCAAAAATAGGACTTTTATATCACCATTTACAAATTGTTTTAGTAAAACAACTCTTGTTTGTGACCTTTTTATTTTAACATTAAATAAAAGTTATTTATGTCATTTTCCTACCAAAGTGTCTCCATGGGGTCCGAAAGTTGACCCATGTATTTTCTTGGTCTGAAATGACACAACCAATAGTGGTTGGACAAGTGTAAAGGTCATTCCATATTTTTATAATAGTATTTTTACCTTAAATTTCACTAATTAACTTTAATCGCGATTAATTAAACGTAAAAGTTACTATTCACCAAACATTTATTTTAATCCCATTGAACCACATTTTACTTCCTAATGACAACCATATATGTCAGATTTTTGAAAATCAAATCACAGAATTGGTAATGTTTCATTTAAACGAAAAATCAGTTATTTAACTACCACTTAGTGGTTTCACTATTCATCAAAAATTGAAGTTTTTCAGAACAATGCAATAATTTCACCCTAAGCTATAATTGATATTACGAATTAAAAAATGAGGTCTATTTTATAAAATTACAAACATATAAGTTTCATTAATTAATTTTATAATTAATTTCCGATGTCACAACAAATAGAGTGTTTTAAAGAAACAATATATATCAAAAGATTGACAATTGTTTATGTCCAATTTCAGTGTTAAATTTATTCTAATGACCACCATTGGATAAAATAGTAAAAATATATTCTAATTATACATTAAAACCACTCAATTTTATATGTTATCACTATAAATTATTTTTATTAAAAAATTTGTTTTTAAGTATTTTTCACTATTCATAAAAAATTGGAATTTCTCCGAAAAATACCAAAAATTTAACATAGGCTAATTTCGATATTACGAATACAAAAATGAAGTCCATTTTGAAATGTAAAATATATATAATTTCGAAATGTGGTTATTACTATTCATAACTGCTAATTTTATTGGTCGCGGTGTGTTAGAACTCGAGGTTGCGTACAACACACGATGCTCTATTATTCAAAGAGGAGCGTACCATGGAAGTGTGGGGTGTTACAATAGTTGATAATTATACACTATATAAAATATGTTGGAGTATATTATCATAATATTCCTCATGGTGTGGTTGAGGTTTATGGGTGTTCGTCTTTTCCATGCGGTGCACATCGAGTCGGTAATGCTTCTTTGAGGTAGGGATTCCATCATAACTCATTTTTGTGTACCATAATAGAGGGATTTTCCATTTTTATCTTTGTATTATTGTTTTCTGAACTAAAATGAATGGAGTTAACTGGTTTAATTACAATTTAAGGGTAATGGATTTTGTTATACATGTTTTTATATCCTTGATAAGATTATGTTATTTTGATTTTTCATGATTGATTCCCCACAAAAATGTGTGTATGTTGGGTGATTTGTCTACACTGGATATATATGTTGTGAATTTTTTCTTTGGTTAAAATTTCGAGATATCACCGTAAAAGGAAATTTGTTAATTTCATATATTAGGTTGATGAAATTGTTTCCCCATGACATTGGTTTCGGAGATAACACACATTAATTAATGTGGATTGTGATAAAATCCACTTCGTAAATTGGTAAAATGATTTTTATGTGTTGTGATGTGAGGTCATGTTTGTTGGATGATGTTGTGTGGTAGGCCCATGTTGGGCTAACAATTTGTTTTTCGTACATATAGGGATGGTAAGAGATAGTTTTGGGGTATTTTATTTGGGGTGGTGAGGTGGTAGTTTGTGGTCATTGCTATTTTTGAGGGGAGGAGATAGAATGATGAATTGTTAGTGAAAATTGGTTATATTGTATTTGATGCTTGAGTAGTGAATGAATATATAAAATTTTGATAATGATTGAAATAGAATGGGTTGTTTTGGATAAGGTGGGGAAATGGTTAATGAATAATTTAATTATTGTTTGTGCGACTAAATGTAGTATATAAAAAATAACAATATGAATCGGTGTTAAAAGATGAGGAAATGTGAAGACTTATTAGATTATTAGGGCTCTTCAACTTCTTAACTGGATGTCTAAAATACCTATAAATACATTTAGAGGTACAAGTAAAGTGGGGAATTCAGGGGATGGTTAATTATTTTTTTCTAAACTCATATTTTTTAAATGAGGTATTTTTTCTATATATATGTATACCACCTTCATTTTTGTGATTTCAATACTCACTCACACATGTTGAACACTATGTGTTGAACACCTACACTGTTGTGAGGGGAATTTCATTCCCAACATCCATGTGGGAGGATGTATGGATGGAAAACTTCTCTTCACTACTCCCTCTTATAGGAAATGAAGTACCAAGATGTTTCGGGATGACTGTGATGAGATGTGGTATCCCAGGTTTCATTATGATCAGTCGTGATGTGGGGTCCCACCTGAATTTGGAATAAGTTTTGATGTGAAGAAACTGTTGTCTTTTTTATGAGTTGTTATATGTAATCACATGTTCCATTAGTATTATATGTTATTTTCTGTGAGACCAAGGTGAGTGTTAGTGGTATGTGCTTTGAGGACTAGGTGTTGTAGTCATGATGTGTTGTGAGTCCCAGGTGTGTGCGGGTGGGATGTGTTGTGAGGATATGTTGTGTGGTGGAAGGATGCCTTATGGTATATTCAAAAGTGGTTGGAGTGACAGGATGAATTACATTGTTTTCTGAGAGTGTATAATTAGTGGAAAAGTGGTGTTGGGTACCCTATAATCGATGTGATTTATATTTTATTATATTTCATGGTTTTCATTATTTGGTGAGTTTTCCATGGTGAGGATGGGATGGTTAGTATACCTTGATATGTGTTGTTTGGATCTGATTTTTTCTCATAAGGTCATAGTATTATTATACCAAAAACGCATGCGAGACATTGGTTTTCCTACTATGTAAAAAATTATGTCCACCGTACATATTTAAAATACATTTATGGATTCCATGAGGATTTTATAGATCGTTTTGGACCTTATATTCTAATATCATTGATAGGTGTTGTGTCACTATGATAGAATTCCTTTTTTGAATTTAATTTGGTGGATTTAGTTTTGTTGTTTCTATTTATACAATCATGTGGGATAGTTCCCATTACTCTTTGATACTGCTTATTGGAGTAGTTTGTGGATGAATCATTCTATATATTTATGTTATTTCAAAATAAGGGCAATTTCTACAATATGTTGATATTTTTACATACATGGTTATGCTCTCCATATCAGGGCCTACTATAAATGGACTCAAGAATCATTATCTCCATTTCATCATATCCATCCCAGGAGGGGTATCATTGGAGGGTGGGGTCATGACAGATATGTATCATAACTGATGTTTGATAGATAGGATAAATATTGGTGTTTGGAACAAATATAATTTTAAATTTTCAAATGTAAATATTTCCCATTTACCATAGTTCATGACATATACCAGGGATACTAGATAAGATATGATATATTCCGGTCCCCCGTGACCCTGTTTATAGACCCTTATTGTAATGAATAACAATGTAATATGATCATTATCCTATGGTAGAGTCATAGAAAAGGTACAAGCATCATAATGACATGTTTTCTTGATTAGATTAGTTTTTTTTGAAAAATTAAATTTATAAAACATGAATTAAATATTTTAATATGAATATGAAATTAAAATCCATTTTGTATTGGGATTATGAAATCCTTTTTCCCTTTTAGCTATGGATCCTATACATTTTCTCTATGTGGCTCTGGTAGTTGAGGAACTGTAGAATGATACAATTGATCCTCATACAATAGATCCAATTGAGGATAATGATCAATGGAAGTGGAAGTTGTGTTCCTTCCAGTGGTAGGGTTTCAGAATGTATGAATGTAGTGTATTATATGGGGTTAAAAGGATCTGGATAGAGGACCTTGATATCAAAATTAGTTTGACTTAGTGATTATAGATTACTCTGTCCCTTTAGAAGTTAGTATGATGTGGGGAGATAAGAGTCAATGTTGGATGATATATCTGGAAGATAATAATGAGGAATAAATTTTTTTGGACATCATTTAGAAGGATATTTGGGAAGATTTCCTTTCATTGACCAAGATTATATTAAATTATAGAGAGCTTCTTTCTCTTCAGCAGGCCAATATATCAGTGTCGGAGCTAGGGATCATGTTTAAGGAACCTCATCATCATTCAGTTGATTTGTTTCCAGATGAGGAGTCTCCAGAAATCTTCCTTGAGGATTCCAATCATCCATCTATCATGAATGCAGTTACCCCTTTGATGTAGCTATCATATTTCTAGGTTCAGATGAATTAATATTTGATCGATGGAATGAAATCAAAATAATGTTTTTTGTATAATGGGAACCAGTGAGGTTCTTCTAGGGGAATACTTGTTAGTGGCATGTCTCTAGTACTAGGAAGTTCAATGTTTTAACCATACGAGATTCTATATATGTACCTTATTATTCAACATTATTGTTTTCATGCCTTCCATTTGGAGTTTTGTCTATTTTGTATCCATTGTGGGTTCGTGGAAATATTCAAAACCAATTCCCATTGGCTTCTTGAGCTCTGTTTCATGGAGGTGTACATGCTCAACATCATTCATATTAACAGTTTCTAGTGAGTCTTTTTTAGTGGATGGGAAACTGGGTATTGACTCTACCAATGGGATAAGGGGAAAATATTGTTCGACCTTATAATTTTCCTCATCTTCAGGTATCGATAACCAAGTGTGGTAATGGATGTGTTCATCTGCTGGGAGGTATATGTGTTGGGTATGGTTAGTTGCACAGTGTGGATGTAAAAGTTCTATAGGATCCAGAAATAGTTATAGAAATGATATGTTTTTTAGTACCCATGTGTGTTGTTTGTTTGATTCATGTTTCTCTTTTGTTTCACCCACTCTTGAACATTCTTTGTGACAAGATGTATAATGGATTATCGTGGCCTTGGGGTTTAAGAAATTTGTCGTATGTCGTACTATAATTTTTATATTTCCAAGGGTGTAAACTAATAATTGGACCACGTTAGTCTCATGGGGGTCTTTTCATTATACAGACACAACTATACGATGTCTTCCTTAACATAGACCTATTTAATTTGATATATTCTATTATCGACAGCATCCATATGAGAGTAGAGTTTTCATATTTGGATGGAAAACGCATGGTTATTGTTGTATATAAGTTTTTTCAGGTGGGATGTTATTGTATAGATCCTCTTTAATCATTATTTGGATGAGTTTTCTATGGAATCAGTGGACATAGAGATAGTCGTCATCCCAATGGCTGGTAGAGAGTTCCAAGATTTTATACCAAGGATGTTGTGATTATACAAAATCAATGTGATGATGAGTTTGGTATTGACTTGTAGTCTAGAACTTAATAGATTTTAATGGCTCCTTATTAGATGGAACCTTCTAAGTAGCGGTAGTTGAGGATTTAGATATATGATGTGTTGCATAAGGTTTTTATCCTACCTTGGTATTCATTGTAATGTGAAATAGTTTTTCTTGTCATGAAGGAACACAGCATTCAATGTATTTTTATATAATACCTGAGGTTGATTCAAGTGATGGTAAAATACTATTACATATTTCCAAGGATTGATGTTCTTTTCGACCAACTAAGTGGGTCGAGTTGTTTTTCTATGATCGATATGTTTTTGAGTTATCACTATTTGAGGGTGATGGACGTGATAACACAAAGTCTTTATTTAGATTCAACTATGGGAACTTCAAGTATTATCTCGCTCCATTTGGGGTTACTAATGCATTAACCATGTTCATGTAACCAATATAATATGGGTTCTATGAGATCTTGGATATGTTCATCCTCATATTCATCAATTTTATCGTAATCAACATGAAATCTAAGGAGGAACATGCCATGTATCTCATACATGTATTTCTTGTTATTAGATGCCACAACATATATTTAACGTTATCCAAGTGTATGTTTTGGACATGAGAGGTGAATTTCCTCAAGAATGTGGCTTCCCAGTTAGACATGGTAGTAGGCAAGTCGATGATTTAAGCTTTTTTTTAAGTACTGTTGAATCTAGAAGTGGATTGTAGTGTTCATGGTCTCATAGGCAATTATAAAATATTTTTAGCCAATTTTTCTTGTTTTTCGGTCCCAATGACATATTTAACTAGAAAAGACCAGGTTTTTGTTTGGATCAATCAGTACAAGGTAGTGTTTACTTACATTAATGGGATGTTATTCTGTGCTACAATGCTTCATCTGGTAGAGGAAGGATGGATATTTGAGGTTTTATGTGATTCTTCCCATATGGAATTGGGATTCATATAGATTCACTAGTTGGAAGTGATCTCTTATGGTCTAGGTAGTTATTTCTCCATGATTGTAACTATTCCACACATGATTTGATGCCTAATAAGGTTGGGTTTACACTGAATTTGTGGTCGCATTACATCAAAGGTGAGATACTTGTTGTATTAATGAATCACAAGAGATTGATTTATATATTTTAACAGTGTTATATGAACTTGTGATATTTGATTTGGATTCAATTTCATCTAGATAATGATTTTACGATCTATTTCACTTCATTAATGGTGAATTATTAAGAAGTGTAATTGAGTAGGAGGACATAAAATGTAATTATTTGTGGGGTCTGAGGATGATTGGAGAGAAATGGTTTAGTTGATATAGTACACATTGATGCTTTAGTAGATGATGGAAAAGGATGTTATTTTTTCAAATAACTGTATATTATTCAATAAATCATTATGCTGAAGAGTCTCAGTGGGGACACTATGAGAAAGAGTATTTTCATGAACATGTTTTTTTTTGCGATGCTTCAGAGGGATTGATAAAGGATAGTCAGAACCTAATGTTGTATCAGGGGATTATTTTTTCCCATAGCAGTGCCTCGAGAGTCCACCTTGAGATTAATAACTTAGAATTTTTATTAAACCACAGAAATTATAAAATTTACCATGGAATGGAGAAATTTTTTGGCAGCTCTAGATAAAATGAGAAGTGGTAGCGATTGTGGAAAAGTGACTGGTTTTCTAGAATGTAAAGGTCAAGCATCATGTTCTAGGTTGTTTGTTTCATCCATTAGATTTTCTTAATTGGAAATGAGATGACGTCTCGTTGAATTTTGTCATAGTGTTACCAATATGTTAGGTAGGTTTTGATTCAATCTATTTGTTTTCAATTAGAAAAAAATAGAACAATTATTAGTGATAATGGAGACAGGAACAATAGATACCTTATCAAAAATATTTGTGGATAAGGTTGTATGATTTCAAGGATTTATGAGGTCCTTTAACATATACCAGGATATAAATATAACCTCATGTGTCTTTAGTATATTTTTAAATTATTATTTCACTTAGTAATTCCTCATCTCTAATTTCCACCCCCAATAGATAAGAAAACATGACTGACTATCTAGACATTCATGGATATGTTACAGGTGTGCATCATAGACTGTGGTGGATCATCAGTATGTGAATCACCTTTGGTAGAGTTTGATTATAATAATAAAAATAACTCTTCCATTTTTATGTATCTATTTGAATATTTTTATATGATATCATGTGATTCTTCGTTATGTTAGATAGTGGTTGGGAACAGAGACATTCATGGACACCATGTGGTGCAGATCATGATAGAAAATGTTCAACTTATTCATGATAGGATTAATGTAGTGCAGGATATAAATAATTATTATTTTGATTTCCAAATGAGGCCATGTAGTTTGATGTTAGTCAAGAAGTTTAATTGGCAGTTTCCCTTTGATGTGGTAACTTGAGGTCTAGTAGATGTAGTAAGATTTCTCCCAGATTTTTGGTCCATTTGAGGTGTTGGTTGAGTTGGTGAGTTGGTATATTAGTTTGAATTGATACCATGTCTAGATAATATCCATGAGGTATTCCACATATCTAATAATTATTTTTATATTCACGAGGAATCCGATTTCATTGATTGGGGATTGTTGGATATTGATAATGACACAACCTTTGTGGAGAATCCAGTGGTGATTCATGATCATCAAGAGAAGATTTGGTGTGGATGTACCATTACATTTGTTCATATGTTTTTGAGGCATTGGGGGCTTAGAGTAGAGTTCAAGGGAGTGAGAATAATATATTAATTCCCAATAAGGGAGGTTGTTTCGAGATTTTAATTACACTGGTTTTTATTATCATGTGATGATTGAAAATTATTTTATTGAATATTCCAATTTTCTTGGTTTGTGGTGTGTGTATTGGGATATATGATAATTTCCTAACATATGAAAGGGAGAGAACTTAATTCCTAACTGATACTCATTAACTAATTGGTGATTAAACATGTGCTGGTGAGTCAGTGCTTCCCCAATAGGATCTTATATTGAGATGAAAGATTAAATTCTCTAATTAATGTGTTTAGTGTATAGTGGTTCATTTGTTGTTTCATTTATTAGAATTGGATACATTTAGGTTGATATTTTTGTATTGTGGTTATATGGAAGTGTGGTTTAATGAAATTATATAGTTTCTAGTTTTTTTTAATGGAGATGTGGTTTTTTGACATGGTTCTGGTCATTTTGTATGCCAGGTTTTGATGGTTGTAGCATTTGAATTATGAAGAGATCATTGAGAGATTTCAAACGGGGTGTTTGTTACGAAAAAAATTCTACTCGGTTTAGTTATGGCTTCAATAGGGGGAGAATAATTTTAGAGTATATAATATAATGGTATGGTCCATCCTTGTTAGTTTAAATTTCGATTTTGAGCATCAGATGTTTTCAAGGAATGGTTTGAGAATTTTTTGTGGATGATAGAGCTACAGAAAAACTATTGCAGAAAATACACATCATGAATGTGTATTACATAATGTGAAATTTGGTTTCATGGATGTTCTAGGGTCAGTTCATAATAATTTAATAATTTTGGTTTAATAATAAAAAGGTGACTCATTTTTAGGGGATCCAAGAATACCGATATTATACGACATGAAGGGGGATAACATGTTTTGTAATTCCTTGATGTTGTACAGTTTAATAAGTTTTTATCTGATCATGTTATTTCAAAAAATCAATTGAATCACCTCTCGTTATTATTCTGGATGATGAAGCAATGCATTCCATTATCATTTTAGATTCATTTTGAAGCGGAATAATTCACGGCTTCCTTCCTTTGATCTGTGGTTAGTTATCCTCTCATTCCTATCCATTTTATTCCATTCTTCACCTTGGGATTAGATATGGTGATATTGTTCTGGTTTGTTATGAGTGTTTGGATTCATTTATATGTCATATGAGTGCTTGGTAGGTTGATCTACTATTCCTCCGGATGTGGTTGTGGTTTTAAGGCATTATACTTTTCCTTGTGGTGAGAAATCGAAAAAGAATATTTGAAGTCTGGATTCCCTCATTTATCCTTGTTGTTTATCAGGAGGGAAGGGATTAAATAGATTACCTATAGATTATAGTTTTTTCCAGAAATATTAATTATAAATTATTGTTAAAATATATTTTTAAGGAAAATGGGTTATGTATCAAATATTTTTACATCAAATATATGATTATGATATTTTTATTGTTCGGACATGATTCTCCATTGAATGATGTAGTTATTGGGGAATTTTTCAATGTTGTTAATATTTTATATGATGGATTTTTTTGTTTTTTTATTCTAATATCACCATATATAAATGGGTTAATTACATATATATGGATAATGAAATGGTTTCCCCATGATTTTCGATTGTGTGATAATGCCCCAAAATTTAAGAGGAGTGTGATAAAGTCCCCATTAATTTGTTTTAAAATGATCACATCATTTTGGGATGTGAGGTCATATATTTTGAATGAATGTATTTTTGGGGAATGTGTGGATGATTCTTTGTGTGTCATGCTTTTGTGATTGAATGGTTACAGAATGTGGTCGGTTATTTTTTGAAGTTGGAGTGATAGTTTGTGGGATTTTATTTTTGGGCCGTGAGGTGACATAAAGATGATTTTTTTGTGAAATGTGGTTATTTTGTGCTATATTCTCATATTCATTTGGAAATAATAATTTTTTATAATTTTTGAAATGGATTGGGATTTTTTGGCTGATGTGATGAAAATGGATAATGAATAATTTGATGATGGCTTTGGTGATTAAAGGTGGTAGATGAAAAATAAAAATTGGACTGGCTATTAAATTAGGAATAAATGTAAATAAATATTATATTATCATGGTTATTCACATTATAAAATGACTCTTTAAAATACTAACAGATTCTTTAATAGGTTTTAACAATGTGGGGAAGACATGGGTTTGTTAGTGATTGGTTTTAAACCCAAATGTTGGGATTGAGTTATTTTTATTTATATATGTATAAACTTTTCATTCTTGTGATTTCTATACACATCCCACCAATGTTTAACACTATGTTTCCAACACTCATATAATCACATCGGTTGTGTGTTTCCCAACACCCCACTAGGAGGATGGCTATCTTTCCACCCGGTCTTGCCTGCTCTCTCTCTTCCCGGTGATAATGACAGATCATTATTCAATTAGTACTTGATGAGATGTGGTATATCATAAGTATTTGAAGAAGATTTGTGATGTGGTGTCCCAGGTGTATTATTGATGATTTTTTATTTTTTGTCCCATGTTTCTTTGTAATGAGTTTGGATATGGTATAACATGTTTAGTTGAGATGATTTATGATGTGTTGTAAGGGCCAGCTATGTTTAAGAGGATGTGTTGTGAGGCATAGTTTTGTGCGGGAAGGATTTTTTGTGAGGACAATGTATGTGCCAGAGAGATTTGATGTGGTATATTCAGAAGAGGTAAGATTTCTATAACCTCTTTAGTTGTTGTTTTAGAATTGAAAATCAGTTGGAAATTGTGGTGGGGTTACTTAGCATCAATGTTATTCATATTATATGATATTACCTTCTTTTCATTATGTGGTTAGTGTGGCATGGTGAGGATGGGATGGTATGTATAACATTGTAGGTGATTTTAGGTAACATTATTTTCTCACATCATCATTTTCATGCTTCATTAACATGGTAATGAGAGACTTTGGTTTACTTATTGAGTATATTATTATGATCACCATATGTACATAATAATGTTATCGAGTTTCAAGGATGACTTTGTGAACCATGAAGGAACATACTAACTATGGTCCTTGAGAGTTTTTGTGTCACTGATTTAGAATTATTATTTTGTATTTATATTGAATAATTTTGGTATTGGTACTATTTATATATCCATGTGGTATGGTTTGGGATTCTATTTTATATTATGTATTAGTGTTTTTTTCTTATGATTCATATATCTCCTTCCCTTTTTAATTATTAATAGTAATTCATTATATATTGTTGTATTTTTACCACCATGGTGATAATCACTAACTTACGGCCTACTGGAGGTTGAACATTGGTTTCATTTTGTCCTGTTCTTCATTACCAGCACGAGAGGGGTATCTTTGGAGGGATGGGTCATGAAACTATTAACTTTGAAAATAACTTTTTAAAAATATAAATTTATAGAATATTAAAGTTAATATAATCATTAAATTGAAACATGGAATCTAATATATGAATAACGAATCCTTAAATAGATATTATTTTAAGAAAATATTATCCTACAACACTTGCTAAAATAAATATTATTTTCATACATTTGACACAAGTACCATGTTCTTAAAAAAACATGAATATTATTTTCAAAAAAATAGAAAAAAATGGAAAAAATAAAATAAAAAATCATTTAAATAAATTGAATAAAAAATCATTAAAAAACTTTTAATGAAGGGATACTGACGAAAACATTTCTTTTCAAATTAAAAACTAAGATTGTTTTCCGTAAAAATATATTATTTTCATAACAAGGGTAATTAATGGGATGAAAATAAAATGAAAAATTAGTAATTTGTAAAATGACAATATTATAAACATATGTACATGGTTTTTGACATTGAAATTTCATATATTTCTATAAATAGAGAATTATGACTTTAACATCTAGAATAAGGTTCAGATTATGAAATAAACCCTCTACACAAGTCTGACATGAAATGTACATGTTCGAACCTCCTTTATAATAAATATTGATTTATTTAAAATATATTATAGAATCATAATAATATATCTAAAACCACATATTCTCTTAAGATACATTTATTCACCCATTTAATCAAAAATTCAAATTAAACTCATTTTTCATTGTGATAACTAGTTGTTTTCTATTAAATTTTTATTTCATAGTTTCAGTACATACATATTGATGATGGTTAAATAATAAAAATAATTTTAACAATATTCATAATATCATATATATTTAATATATATATTTATATTCATCCTTACATTTTTTGATGGTAAAATGGAAAATATTGTTTATGGAGACAGTATAACATATATACAGATTAACATAGTTGTCACTTTTTGATTTATGGGAAAATATAAAGGTAAATAATAATTTGAAATTCCAGAAAATTTATTATATCACATATATCATATACATTTATCAAATATTTCCTTATTAAAATATATGTATTAATGAAATTTAAAACTAATCCCACCACTTTGTGGTTGTAGTAGTCCACTCGTAGACAGGAGTGAAGTGATTGATCTCTAATGAATAAAACAATAAAAATATTAAAATGGTTTAATAAAATAAGAATAATAAATTCTATAATTAATATCCTATGAAAATATTAATAGAATCATATTAAATATCATTGAATGATGGATATGATAAATTAATTGTATCCATATATAGAGGTGGTAGTATACACGTTCACATAAGTGATAATTTCACTTCTCATTTTGTGGAAAAAGTGATGAGTAGTGGTCAATAAATAATGATAAATATTTTTAATTATATTCATTATAATTAATAATTTATTTTATGATAAATACCACATATTTTTTAGGATTTATAAGGATATATAATATGAAATATATTGGGTGCGATGATTACCTCTTCTTTGGTAGGCATCATTTACAAGCATTCATAAGGACCATTCGAATGGTATTATAATAATACCATAACCACTTGAAAATGGATATAGAAGATGAGAATATAATTTTTACTTTTTGGATGAGCTATTTTGAGGTATATTATTTGAATAAAATTTTGGAGGGTTGTCATATTATATGTATGGGATGGAAAAGACAAGGAATTTTACAAACGACTAAAATTTAAAAATGATAAACTAAAAAAATTATTCACAATAGATATTGATTATATTTTTCAATATTATTAATTAAATATATTTCCAAGAAATATGGTTCATTTAATTTCAATTTCCATAGTTACACTTATCAGGGTTTAACCCTCGATAAAATTGTCTTATATTCAACAATAGATTCTTTTTTATAACTATTTTTTCTATTAATTATAAAAGAAATTGTAGTGGTATTATTAAAAGGTAATAAAATGTTATATGAAAATATGGATTTCATTTTATAAAAATTCAATCTTATCATTGGATGAATTTAATGTAAAATTAACCCCGCCCCCAATGGGGTGAAAATCATTTTTCCGCAAAAATCATTTCATAAGTATGAAATGTTTTTATAATAGATTTTAAAATAAAATTAATTATAATAACATAAATTGGATTATTAATAACATTAATGAAATTATTTTTATTTTTAAACCATTATAAAATATATATATCCTTTTAAATTCTTTGAATGAAAAAAAACAAAAAAAATTACTATTTCTCACTATTCAATGAAAAATCAATCTTTTAAAATTAATGCAAAATTTAACTATAAGAAAATTCAGAAATTATGATTTTAAAAATTAATTTAATTTTTTAAAATATATATTCTAATATTCATACAAAATATATTATTTATTTTCTCACATAAACATTTAAAAAAAATAATTGAGAGAAATGTAATTTAAAAGAATATAATGGATTCACTAAATAGTGAGTACTATGTTATGAATATAATATACATATATATATAAGAATTATAAATTTAATTAAAAAATTTATTCCAATTAATTTTATAAATTTAAAGGATAAGTTATAATGATATTTTATATGATGGTTCATTTAGAATTCTAGTTGAGTATAACATAATAAATTAATAAAACTATATTTATATAATGAAAAATAAATCATAAATTATATGGGTGTCACATTATATCACATAAAAATTAATTATTACCTTGAAACACCATCACTCTAACACATAAATATGACGAGATTTAAAGTCACTTCTTTTGTAGTGTAAGAATTTGGAATAATTTACGGATTATTTTCAGAGAAAAGTGACACCGCGATGTGAAAATTAAAGTGCATGTTATCCATATATATATATATATATATATTATTAAACATATTATATCACCCATTATTTTGTTTAGAAATAAATATATAAATAAAAATATATTTTTTGATAAGATATCTAAAACCACCGTTGATTATGGAATGTGGGATTTCCCGAGGTGGGACGTAACCATTGACTATGTGGAGTTTTTGGATTTATTTACATCAAAGGAGATATAATTATAATAATTTATTTATTTATTTATTTATTTTAAAATTCATTAGAACCTAATTAACCCCTCCACAAATAATTTTTTATTAAAAATCCAGAGGGTTTTCATAAAATAAAAGGCATTTGGTAGGAGCTGTTGGCGGGAGTACTTTGATGAATTATGATAGAAAACTGGTATATAAATAATTAGAGACCATTGTTCAAATTAGATCTTGTATATCTAATTATTGAAAATTATATATGTCAATTCTATATTTCTGAATGATAAAATCCCAATGTTGGATTTTTTTTGATTTTTTTCTTCATATCGTATTCTTATCCTATATCTAAAATTGATAAATTCAAATAACATTGATTTATTATATCTTTGATATTGATATATTTTTAAAATATATAATTTTTTATTAGTTACGTTTAATTCATTCTACTTGAAATAAATAAATTCTACTGTGACCAATGAACTATATTTTTTAATAAATTTCATAATGTCCTTTTATTCTATATTCTTTATATATAGATCGCCAAAAAATATGATGGATAATGGTTTCAAAAAACTCTACTGATATATCAATTTTAAACCAATCTATTATGGAGTGGATTGATTCGGTGGATTTATATTCTAGATTTGGAGAACGATTATAGTATAATAATAGTTTTTGGGAGATAAAAAATGATCAATAGTCAAAACTGGGGATGCTACAAAGGTATATTTTTGATGGATGTATGACCATGAGTTTTTATTACTAAATAGTTTTAGTAGATAGACTTAATTTACCATATATTGTTCAAGATCAATAGGCTCTATTTCAGATATCCTTGTTATCGAGCATGGCATTGGTGGGGATGGCGAGTGGCGTCAATGACAAAAAATCAACCATGGTCCAATATTTACTCCTATGTGGAACCACATAGTTGTGTGGATCCCCCCCCCCCCCCCACAACGGTGGGATCTATAAGATTATGGTGACGAAAATATGGCCTTTGGTGGTTCTAGTAAATGAAAACGGGGAATGGTGACCACATGATTCTCCGAAATTATAGGTGGTTGAAGGTTCTGAATCCCTATATAGAGCTTGGGGATGTATGGGGGTAAATATAAAAAATTATTACTATTGTTATTATAATATAATATATTTTCAAATTAAAGTCCTTCATACGACTTTTGATTGTAGATATGTCGGCATCATTGTTTTAGTACCCCTAGTTTCTAGTGTGAAACCCTTTAATCATGCATTTGAAGTAGGGAAGGTATAATGAAAAATTTTTGGAGTGTTAGTTGTACATATATGGAGTTTTGAGAATTTTATTCTCATGCATTGGTGGTGCATAGTTTGCAGAAACCATGCAACACCAATAGGAAACTGTTCACAGTGACCCAGTGACTAAAGGGAAGACACAAGAGCTATATAGGGTAAGTCTGAACCCTATGAAATCCAAGGACAAATGGTTCTCTTTGAAAAGGGCTTTTTAAAAAATGAGACATTGGATTCAATATAATTTTTGTCCAGTATAGATTCCCGTGTGAGGAGAACATTTGAAGTTCATCCTCAAGGTAGTTTCTATTTCACTGCTAGAAGACTATTTTTCTATCTGAGTTACTTCACCGAGCACATGGTCAAACATAGATCCTTAAAAATTATATCCCTGTTAACATATGTTTTTAACCACTCCCCAAAAAATAACACTAACCCAAGACTTTTTTCTCATAAAATGTCAATGAAGGTTCTCCCATTGATCTAGAGGTGATCTAAAGGCATCTCATGCAGATTAGAAGTTGATTTCTTATGGTAAGTATTTGTTCTTCATCATTCTTGATGCATTTTCTATATCGACTTATTTTCATATCTTGGTTTCTTATATCTATGACAGTTGTGGGTAAAAAAATTTTGTGGGTTCCATATAAGGTAATATATTTTTGGTTATTATTAAAATAAAATATCTAAGGCATGTTTGTTGAGAATTAACCCATTCTTTTTGTTTTTCATGTCATTTATCATATTCATCAAAACTATAAAAAATATTGGATTCACCCTTGACCCAATATTCATTTATAGATTTTTTTAGTCAAAATTTTGTATATTTGATTGAGATTGATTTTGAAATCATGGTGAAAACGATGATATAAATTCCCATTAGTTATTATTTTATGTTTTTTCGTTAAATTGTTTAATTTTTGTAAATTATTGTGAAAAGTGACTTAGTTTCATGAATTTAAAATGGAAACTCTAATATATGCCTTTTCAATATTTTTCAAAATGTTTTTAGAGAATGTATTTGTACTGAATTAATTATTTTTTGAAATTTTTTCCATTTTGGAATATTTGTCCAGTTTTTGGGCATACATGGGTGTGCGATAATATTGAATTTATGAGTCTTGGTTGAAATATGTCTTTGTTCTTGGTTCCAAAGGATTAATGGAAGGTGGGAAATAATTACCTTATGAAAACATAGTATATCGACGAGAGACTTCTAATGAGTATGTTACTTTCATAATAAAGCCTGCATGGTAAGATGTGTGGTTATGTGGAATATAATAGTTATTCAAAATGGCACATGTGGAATGGGTTGTAAGAATTTTTTGGTTTCATTCGTTCAAAAATGGTTGTAATTTTAAAATTGTTTAATATGGTATATGATTATATTTTTTTATTATTTATTTTTTAATTTGATTTATTTTTTTATAAACTATTTTATAAATTTTTTATAATTAGTTATAAACTATTTTTTGGAAATTGTAATATATGCAATGTTTTCTAACTCTTCTATACTAGTGTTTTGAATATGGAAGTCATTGGAGAAATCACACTATGTTTTAGTACTCACCCCTAATTTCGAACTTTTTTACTGTTACAGATTTCATCTATCAAGGCTATAGAATATTTATTGTATCACACGTTATTTTAAATACTTAATGATTCCTAGGATGTAAGGTAATATTGGGCTACAGATCATGTGGAGCATGCAACATGTGGAGCTTGGAGTCTTATGTTTGTATTGGAGTTATATTAGTCTGTCTTACACAATTATATTTTATTTTGATTTCTTCCACTGTGATACCTCATTTCATTATTGATTTTGATAAATTAAATTTTGTATATTCTTTCATTGTTTTCATACTTCATTTATTGGATCTTTTTGATTTTATTTGTTTTGTAGGTTGTTTATTATTAAAATTGATATGTTTACCCCACATGTATTGAAGCACATAATTATTTATTTCCATTAATTTTCACTTTGGAAATGTTGAAAAAGGTAAAGTATCATACTCCCTCCTTCTCAAGACAATGAGTATAAAGAGGGATGTTTCAAATGGTATCAGTTTTGATTGGTCCAAAATCATGTTCTAGATAAATGGTATCCGCTTGTTCATTGCTTTAGTGAACAAGTAGTGATCAGTTTTCTTAGTTTTGGTGATGAATTCATTACTGTATATTACTTGGGTTGTGATAATAAAATTATTTGGATTTTTGGGATATGAAATTTAGATTATTAAAATACACAACTATAATTTTTAATTTAAACATCATATTTCTAGGGAGTTGGGGACATTAGTTTTTTGGTGGATAGTTATAGGTTTGAAATCTTATTTTATATTTTTAGATAATGGGATTAACATGAAATGCATTAGAGGAATGACTTCATACATGGTGTTCCAATATCATTTAGATGAATTATTTACGATATTGTGATATACTGCACATTTTTTTAAAAAAAATTAATTACTTTCAAATAAAATATTTTGAAAAATAACATGGTTTTGATATTTTGAAAATGGATTCATTTTCCAAATTAATATTAGAATGTTTTTAGAAAATAGATTAATGTAGAAATTGTTAATTTGGAATTCATTTTTTTGATAGTTAATTCGATAGAATATGAATTTATAAGCTGCTAGTAACTGGAAAGTGAGTCTTATGAAATTCATTTTTTTGAGAAAACAGATCCTTGTAGGAATCTTTGAAATCCACGTTATGAATCTATGGAGAAGGTGGATACTCCATTTCCACAGGTGAACAAAAAAATAGTTCATAGTATCATCCATGAATTTCATGTTATATAAACAGGGAACTGGAGGGATTATTTAAGGCAAGTATATCATTGCCCATAGTTTCATAAATAGAATTAAACCATCGTTAGGGGTGATTCATAACTACAAAAAATGAAATTTGTGGATAAAACAGACGAATTGTATCATTGATTACATCAGCACACCAGTAGATCTGAAAGTCAAGGTTACAACGTATATGCTAAAAAATCGTCATTTATAGTGGTTGAATCCTGCTACTAGCTAGAGTGTATAAATTACTTAGTTTTGAAAAAATGATGAATTATTCAATAAAAAATTCTATACTCAAACGATAAAAAATAATATGATGAAATATTTCATTAGAATAACCAAAAAAACACTCAATCATTTATTATGTGGAAAATTTCATGAGTTCTGTCCTCTTTTAACTTCAATTTTCTGCTAGTTCATCATTTAAATCATTCATCATTGAATCAAGTATTATACAAGAGATTCAATCGAAGAGTATTTTTCTCTATATTACAGACTATTTATAGATAGTGAATAGGGAAATATATTTTGAATGAGACATATATACAACTTTATGAGGAGAAATTATGTTGCTACCTCTGAAAAAAAAAGTGTGGAAACTAATGGTGGGAGCAAGAAGAAGAGGGAAACCTACATCCATGGTGGGAGATGGAATCATAATGATACACCTAGATTAGTGAATCTTCCTCTGATTCCCACAAAAAAAAGTAGGATTCACCAGTTTCATTCAATAGAACACATTAAGTTAGATTGAAAATCACCACCTATATAATTTCATAATTGAATCAAGATTAGACATCTTAAGTCATATTGTCAGAGTGATCAGATTTTAGGAGGTCGAGACTCTTCTCAAGTGTCATATGTGTCTTATTTTATGATAAAGAGAAGACAATAGAATAAATATTTGTAGAAGAAAAACATAGATATGGTGATTAATTGGATGAAATGCCACCTCAGTAAGGGAAATCTCAGCATGGAAACAAGGATAAAGGATCAGTGACAAATAAATTATACCATGTTGAGAAAGTTATTGTGGATGATCAAGTGGGACCATCTTCTGTGAGTGGTCCAAATCATTTTAATTCTTCAATAAATCATGTGTTGTTTGATACTAGTGTGTCACATTCCTTAATTGATTCCTGGGATGTTTATTTGGTATTTCAAAACATGAAATGATTCCATCTATATTAAAACATATTACTCTTGATGGTCAAATAGAATAACGAGTATTTATCTCTAAAGAACATTCTATAACTACTTATGGAGATCATAATAAATGGGATTACTCAATATTGGTTATGTATTTTTATAATTTAATCATGGGTATGGATTTGTTAACGACATTATAGGGTCATAATGATTGCTATAAAAAATAGTTAGTTTTTCGAATGAGGTTGGTGCCACGTATCTCTTGAGGGGAAAAAGGGTTTTGAAGATAGGTGTAATGAGCTTGTTGACACCAACAATTGGAACGATATATTACCAAATTATGGAGTTGATTTTGGAATATATGGAAGATGAAAATGATAAAATATTCAAGGTTGTTGTGGATCAATTTCGAATTTTCATTCACAAGAACATCTTAAGGTAACCACTTAAAAGGTTACTGAACATTATAATTGATCTCCATCGGAGAACCAGACCTATATCACTTCTATATTATAGAATTGAACTGACATAATTAAGGGAACTAATTGTATAGTTGGATGATCTTGAAATCAAGTGTTTCATTTGGTCGATATTGTCTATGTGGGAAGCATTATTATTGAACGTGAAGAAATATGATGAAACACTAAGGTTGTGTGTTGATTTTCATTATCATAACCACACTATGATAATGAATATAGATCCACTTCTATGCATTGATGATAGGTTCAATCAATTGTGGGGATCCCAGGGGTTCTCTAAATTTTTTCAAATATTAGGGTATCATAAATTTCATGTTTCGAGGAGGATATTCTTAAAACAACTTTCAAAGGTAGATATGACCCTTATGATTATGTGGTAAGGCCTTGCGGCCTTGTGATTGAACCAAAATCCTTTATTTCATTGAAGAATAATATATTTTAGAGAAATATGGATTCTTTTGTATTGGTCATTGTAGATAACATATTTTTGTATTCATAGAAAAGTGTCGATCTTGAGAAACACTTGGAGATATTGTCGTGATTCTTGAGAGACCATATTTTGTGTGAAAAACTATGAATGTTTAATTTTTCATAAAATATGTACACTTTATTGGCCATGTAATTTCTGAAATAGGTGTTTCAGTGGATCCAGATAAGATATAAGATGTTATCTATTGGAAAACTAAAATGAATATCTTGGAGATACAAATCATTCATGATCCAGCTGATTATTATCAAAACTCTATTTGGGAAATTTCATGGATTACCTCACCAAGGATAGCCATTAAATGTATTATTGATTAATACAAATGGACTATGTAATTCCAAATATCTTTTATAAAGATAAAATTTATCCATACATTAGCACCTATCTTAATAATACAAATATAATGACAATAGTACGCAGTGTACTATGATGCTATTAGATATGGGTTAGGTTGTGTTCCCTTTCAATGTCACCCAGTTCTTTCTTATGGCTCAAGGTAGTTACGAGGTCATGCAAAAATTTACCCAACACATGATTTGGAGTCAGCGGAAATTGTCCATGCCATCATGAATTGGAATCATTAACTATTTGACATGAAATTTACGGTGTTCACATACTATACTAGACGGAGCCGTATTTTCTCACAAATAGATATAAATAAAAAGTAATAGATATAGATATAGTATCCCAAAATGGATTAATTTCACTTGATGTATAAAATTGGTAAATAAAATATTGTGGTAGATGAATTAAGACGAATTTCATATGCTCCATTTGAAATAGAGAAACCAGATTAGTGGAAGTTAATTCCAATCATTACAGACATTCATGAGAAATGTGAAGACCGATATGATGTTGTGTTTTTCTCTCTAGTTTTCATAGTTCTTGATTTAGTAAATATGGTTAAATAAGTACAAACATCTGATACAACATTCCTGGAAATGAGGTGAAAACACAATGATGGAGAGACAGTTGAGGGCTAGAGGCTGGATGGGAGTTCAGTGTAGTGGTTTCATGATCAGAAGGGTTATACCAATGTCTTGAAAGGAGTAAATTCTTGTTTCTTATAATCATTTCTGATGGGTTGTTCATCCAGGAATATATAAAATTTATACGGATTTTGAAGCATAGTTTGGGAGTAATTGTATGAAATGATCATTGGATGAGATTTTTTCCACGATGATTAATGTTTAAATAAGTTAAGGAAGATCATCATCGACAAGTAGGTATATTACTATGATTTACTATACCATTTTGAATATTAGAGGAGATATCTATGGATTTTGATACTTGCCTCTAAATAATGGTTTGGAATCAGGATTCCAAATGGGTTCAACTAGAAGAACTTACCATGTTGGTTCATTTCATCCCTATTCATGAAACATACACAGTAGAGGCTCTATCCAAAAAACCACATTCATGAAGTGGTAAAGATAAATGGAATACCAGTTCTGTTCATATCAGATATAGATATGAGGATCAGGTATCCATTATAGAAATACATCATTGGAGATCTCCTATTAGAATTATTCACAGTCCTTGATAAATAGGGATCTTATTGAAGACTTTTATTGGTGTCCTTATCATTATAAACATTGTTGGTTTGAAAGAGGTGAAAATTCACTCATTGGGAACACCATTGTCCCAAAAATAATGGAGAAGATTAATTTTATCATGTTTCAATTGGATAGGGTGATGAGTCATAAGAAATCTTATGGTGTTTATTATCGGCTGTCGTTGTTATTTCCAGTGAGTGATCATTTATTTTTGAGAATTTATCCCCAGGATTGAAATTGGCATTATGGTAACATTGGAATGTTATATTCTCTAATTGTATGACCATATGAGAATCTAGGATAGTTTGGATATGTGGAATATCGGGGGGATTTTTCACCATTTTGCAGTATGGTGAATAATGTGTTCCATGTATCTGATTTGAAAAAAGTAGCAGTCTAATCCAAACTATTTCATTAGATGGCATCACGTTGACCTATATCTGAATGATTCATTGATACATATCTTCGTGTAGATTTTGGAAAGGTATCATAATTTCTTGCATGAAAAAATCAATAGCGTTGTACCATTTCTGTGGGAACACAGTAAAATTCAAGAAGAGACTTGGAATGTGAGAAGGAATTGAAAGAGAAATGTTTAGAAATATTTCATGGAAACGATGGTTTTCTACTTTCCTGGGATGAAAATCTAACTGGTCGGGAGAAGGTAGCCCCCCCGATTTCTGGAATGCAACCCTTTATAAATATTTTTTAAATATAGAAGGTATATGAGTGATAATTTGGAGTGTTTGTGGACATTAAATGATTTTTTTTGGGATTTTCATTAGGTGCACAAGAGGTGCTCAGTTTGGGGAAACCATGAAACACGTGAAGGAAATATTGAATGATGATACATGGTATAGAGGGGATTAGAACGTTCTATGCATGGTTAGTCCAAACCATGCAGAATCCAAGGATAAACTATATAATTTTGAAAATGGGATTTGGTAAAAATGATGCAGTGGCTTCCGCACTACTGTCACACATATCTGGTGACCATGAGGGGGGTCATCCTCAAGGTTGTTTCTAACACATTGTTCATCTAAATGTACGACTTAACCCTGAAAAAGGTCAAAAAAATATCCTTAGAAAGATTATTATGGCTAACATTAGGTTTTAACAACAATTTTACACCAAAAAGTATCTATCTATTGGTTTTTCATCGATAAATGTTATATAAGGTTTCATATCAATTAGAAGTGATGTGAAGGCTCCCCATGGAGATTATAAGACAATTTTTTATGGCTTTTTTCATAATCGTTCTTGATGAATTTCTTAGATATACTTCTTATATTCTTCTATTTTATTGGATCTACATCAACTAAATGTATATATATGGTTTTGGATGCCAAATAAGTTTATATTTGGTTGGGTTCTTGATATGGTATCATATCTGAGATATCTACATAGAGATTTAACCCATTTTGTGTTGTTTCTTTTGTTTTGTTAATATTTTTCACAAAATATTTCCAGTTAAGTGGCTATAATCTAATGTAATCATGATATTATTGACTGAACTAGTTTCAATTTAGATAATTTTATTGAGATTGATTTTGAAATTTTGGTGCAAATCATGATATAAATCCTCTTTAGAGATGAATAATGTTTTTGGTGATTTTAGTGAATTTTTGTGTAATGTCATTTACATTGTTTACTTTAATATGTAAAATTTATAAAATTAATTTGTATGATATTTTAAATGGGGTTTTACATAATGTTTTTAATTAATATTATTTTTTTATTTAAATGGTATTTGATTTTGGAATATTGGAATTGCTTTTATGGAATATTTGGGTGTGTATTCATATTTCATTTATGATATGTGGTTAAAATATGAACATGTACTAGGGGTCAATCAATTAATGGAACATGGAAAGTAATTTCATTGTGATGACATGATAGATCGACAACTGACCACTCATGATTATGGAAATGTCATAATGAATCTTGCGTGGTTAGTGGTTTTTTATGAGGAATGACATATTTATACCAAATAGAACTTCTGGAATGGGGTTTGACAATTTTTTTGGTTTATTTCATTAATCAATGTTTACTTTAGGAAACATTTTTAATAAGATAATTTTATATATTTATTCATAATCTATTTTTAATGATGTTTATATTTGGATATAAAATATATTGAAACATTGTCTTGTTTAGTTATAGTCTTTTTTGTAAACTGTATTACATACACTCTTGCTAAATCTTCAGTCCTAGTGGAATTATTGGAGAATTTATTGTGGGAAAACCTTCGGAGTATTTGTACTCATCCCATAATGTGGCACATTAGTTCTTTTTTTAGGTATCAACTATGGGGACATGGCAAATGGTATAGAATCAAATGCCCTTAGAACTAACTCCTGATATATTGGTTGTTAGTTAATGTTAGAGCTTGTATAATATTGTTCATGTATCCTTGGGGCTGTCATGGAGTTTTATAACTTTCATTTACACTATTTACATATCTTTTTATAGTCTTCTGCTTTGGTACATTGTTTCTATATTTATTTTGATGAATAAATTACTGGGTTGCCTTTTGTGGTAATAACACATCATTTATTGTATTTTTGTTTTTGTAATTTTGTTGGTCTGTTGGTATCATATAAATGGAAAGCTAATACCCACATGTATTGAATCCCATAAAAACTTATTATAAGCCTTTGTTTCCTTGGTGATGCTTCTTAAGGACAAGAAGCCTCTAATCACCTTCTAAATCAACTGAGGATAAGGAGAGATGATACAATTAAGACTCTAAAGATGTGGTGTACTTTTTAGACAAATACTTGTTGTTTAATTAAATCTTGTCTATTGGACCCATGAAGAACTATTCATGTGATATATAGTAATATTATTTTGTAGTCAATTTAATATTTTGACAATGTGAATATAAAATACTAATTATTTTTCATGAGGATCATAATAACATGATCTTTTATTCCACTCATTCCCACTTGGGGTGGAATATTTTGTGAACTATTATTTTGGCCCGACGAACCAATGATGAACCTCGTGAACTCTTCAGGATTTTAAAAAACCTTGATTATTCACCTACATGCATCCTATCATGAGTAATTTTTCATGATTGTTGTTATGGTGACCGTAATTTTTAAAACACCTTGAGATTTCTCGATATATTTGTTTTAAATATCCTTAATATTTTTGATATTTTTCATTTCATAAAACATAAAATATATTGTGTGTTATATGAAAAGAAAATTATATTATTCCTTTTTATGAAAAAAATTCGACCATGAAGTTAAAAAACACCGTGATTGACTTTTCATACATGCGATACTGAATCCCTTCAATATCATATATTATATGCAAGACATATCTTAACAAAACTACAGATTAATTTTAATATCATTTTTAAAATATATTTATTTTTTTCACTTATCCATTATAATAGAGGTTATAAATAATGTAAACAAGATTTTTAAAATATGATATACACATGTGTATTAGAAGAATTATGTAGTGTCCAATTAACAAAAATTTAAAATAAACCCCTTTTTGAAAATATAAGAAATCATTTTTTAGAAAAATATATTCATCAAACATGATTTTCTTCATAATATAGTTAATCCACTTTTGATAAATCAATTTAATGAAATATATACGTATGTATATAATATTTATTTAACTAATTAACATATATATTTTTATGTTTTCTAGGGAAATTATAAAAATAAAACCAATTTAATGCACAAAGATTTATAATTTTCTAAAATTTAATTTTAACGTATTCTAATAGAGAACACATTTTTAATATTTTTTAACATTAATATTTTTTTTTCAAAATAATCTTCATTTCAAAATAAATTTCATTTAATTTATTTATATAAATATATTATATATTAATATTTACTTAATATTAATAACATATAATATAGATCAATTAACAAAATTCAGTACATTGGGAAAAATATCATAATGAAAATAAATATAAGAACCTGTCAAACCTTTGGACTTTTTACATTAAAAACATGCTTTGTCAATCCGTCTATGGGATTAATTTAAAATTATATCTTCCACATAAATGATTTAAATTTTAAAAAAAAATTTCTATATTTTGAATCATAATAATTTATATTTAATAATATTTTCAACATTTTTGTTGATAATACATATTTGTGAAAGCTATTAAAATTAAATACAGTGATAATGGATATATTTTGTTTAACAAGGGACTATGCATTAAACTTAAGGTCCAAAATAACATTCAAACATTTCAAAACCCTGTATAATGGCCATATTTCAAAACTAATTGACATTTTATCATATTTTTACTGTTATTGGAGGAACATTGTGTAAGGTATACAAATTTATAATTTTTACATATTTATATGTAATACAATGCCACTCCTCCTACACTATAAAAGGGAAATCACCACCAAACTTCTTACCACCTATAAATCCATTTATATAACTAAAAAACAACATAAATAAAATCATAACATATCTCCCATCATCCAATAATCCTCCATTTTTTCATATATTTAACAAAGTAATCCCTTTGGTGCAATCCAAAAAGAGTCACTAAATGAAGTGGTACAACACATCCTCATGAAACGTTACTTTATTTCAATTATACACAACCTAAAATAGTTTTATTTTATGATTTTACTAAAAAATTAATATAAAAAATATAATGAAATTTTGTTATTTAATTGGTTACACCTATAACTACACACAATTACATCAAATGGGTTACCTATTTTAATTCATGTGTATGGCGGACTACTTCAATGTGAAACGATGTCTTCTGGTTCATTCCTTTACCACCTCTCATGGTTGGTAATTTTCTTGTAAATTGTTTTTTAAAATGTTAAATATGTTATATAAGATTTATAAATTATTATTTAATTAATATATAATACCTACAGTAATTACATCCAATATTATTAAATATGATACATTCGTTTATGGACGTGTGGACTATCGCCTTATAAAATCAATTTGATTCATTCATTCTTCACATAGAATGTATTAAATATCTATTTTAAAATTATATTATATATATATATATCATAAGAGTGAAAATTTAATTATAATATATTTATATGTACACATATATTTCACTTTCATACATTCATTCAACGCAAAAATAAATGGAAAATTGTTCATGATAATTAACTATCTCTATGAACGGAACATTCCATTTCATATTTATATAATTTATATTTTATTATAAATATTTATATACAGAATATATATGATATATTTTTATTTTTTATAAATTTGGAATAAAATAAATAATATTCTCTATAAAAGGATCATGAATAAAATTAAAAAAACATATAGGTGATGAGTTAATAAGATTTCCTTTTGACTTTTCCATTACTTCATGTTTGAGGAGATTGATGAGTCAATAAGGATTCCTTATGACTTTACCATTCCTCGTGATTTGAAAATCACAATCACCTTATCATAAGGAAAATTTTGTTTTACCATATGTATTATTTTCATAAGGAAAATTTTCCTTCCCCAAGGAAATTTATCCTTACCATGTTTTTCATTTTTTATTTTGTATAGATATAAAATTTGGATTCATATCTAAAACCTCATAAACATATAATACTTAGATACAAAGCATTATTTTCTTATGATTAGAATTCAGGTTCTGTATAATCTGAATTTGGACTCCGAACTCTTTATAGTTCTGACTTTGAGTTCTCTGAATTCAGACTCTGAACACTTATGAGTTCTGACTCTGAGTTCTCTGAATTTAGACTCTGATCTCTTTTGAGTTCTGACTTCGAATTCACTGAATTCAGACTCGAAACTCTTATTAGTTCTGACTACATGTTCCTTGAATTTAGACTCCGAATTCTAATGAATTCGTACTCCGAACATTGTATTTTCAGACTCCAAATTCTAATAAATTCATGCTCAGATCATTTTATGTTCATACACCAAATTCTAATGATTTCAGACACTGAACATTTTATGTTATAACTCCGAATTCTCATGAATTTAGACTCCGAACTTTGTAAGTTTAGGTTTCGAATTCTTGTGAATCCAGATTTCGAATTTCCTTGAAATTAAGACTCCAAAATTCTATAGAGTTCAGATCCTGAACTCTATATATTCCGAATATTTGATTTTGGTTATGTAACCATATTTTTTATTACACTTGTTTTTGTTCTAAAATGATGAAGTGCATTCATTTTTAACTAACTGTTGTTTGAGTGACACGTGTACAGGTCGCTCCGAAATTCAAGGAAAAATATGACCATTGGAGGAGGGAGTTGACCGTTGAAGTTCTGTCTATAAATAATAGTTCATATATACGATCTCACAACATGTTGATCAAACTATAGATTACATGCTACTAAAGTTATTTTATGTGAGAGAGACATTCATTCTTTGTACATACTGAACTTCTTGTTCATATTTTCTTTGTGTGACTCTGAATGTTTCTTATTACATTCAAGGACATCCGGGGATACGAAGACAGAGGTGTCGACTACCTTAAAGCTCGAGGACTTCCATGCTGAGAAAGAGAGATGTTCCGACTACCATGATGTTGAAGGCTGGTGGGGATAGCAAGATAGACTCTGTCTTCATATCAAGGTCTTACCTAGGTGTTGGTAAGATATACTTTCATGAATGTATAAATCAAGGGACCATTATCCAATGTTGTGGGATACCCTTCTATTTGGGTTGAATGGTTTACTACTTGTTACTTGTTTTATTCATGTAATCCCCTGCATTATGTTAGTTGAGGAAAGTATAACTATCATATACTTCCTTATAATTGTGTACTCTGATTTAGTAAGATTCAATACGCATTAAGGTAGAATCATTATATTTATAAACATTCATTAGGTTTCATTTCCGGAACCATCTTTTCCAGAATCACTTTCTCAGAATCATATTTCCGGAATCTCGCAAGTGTGTAGAACTAGATGTTTGTTAGATTACCTTGTTTAACCATGTTAAACATAACCATATTTAAAAGTTCCAATTGAATTTTTTAAAGAATACAATTCACCCACCTCATGTATTTTGAGAATCATTACATACTTTATTCAGTTTCTATTTTATTATTATCATACATTTGGTATTAAAGGTTATATATTACTACATATACCAACTCAAAAATTGGTATCAAAGGGTAGTGCACTCATACCCTGAACCAATTCAACAATTGGTATCAAATGAGGTCTTTTAAATACTTATATTCACATATAAGTTTTCCTTGCTCAAGTTTTTCATTGTTCTGCCTTTTTCCATGCTAAGGAATATTTGTCTTGTTTACTTAATCTTACAACTAACATGTTTGTGTGGAGATATTTTTCTTTAAGATGATTGGAATAAATGTTGGTTCCATTGACAACCTAAATCCAACAGGACCACATATTTTTTATTTAATGATTACAAATATTAGAGAGATCGCATGATGACATTTGTTATTAGTACTAGAGTATACAATTTTGTTATCCTTACTGGAGGATATAAAATCCCTGACAAGGAGGTTAGAACTTTAACAAAAATCACGAAAGACATGAATATCATCTAATTTATAAGGTACGCAATACATTTCGTTGTTCCATGACTAGAAATAGATATAGCCAAATTTCATATTGTGAAGAAGAAAATTGTATTTGGACGAAACTTGAAGTTACACACTTTGGAACTTCAAAAGTCATTGAAACTAGAAGAGCCATGCTCAGAGCTGAATATCATGGTTTTTTATTTCCTTATAGAGAACCCATATGTATGTTTCAATGGTGATTTATGACTATCATTAATATTTTTCAATCATTGGGTGAGAATAGATAAGATGATGAAGCACTTGTAGACAAAATCATAGACATCATGCCGAATGAGTGTGAATCCAAGAGAACCATTGTTGATGAGAATACAAAGGTTAATCAGATTTCTCTTTATGATAATTTTGGAAATCTTCTTTAACATGAAACTAGAATGAAGAGAGATGATGATAATATTATGAGGAAGAATGAGAATGATAGTGTTGATTTTAAAACAACATCAAATCATATGAAATATAAGACTCCTGAGAGAGTTACTAGATCCAAATATATAAAGGTTATTATCCAATCTGAATCTAGTGAAATTCAATCGTCAGAAAACGAACTAAAAAATCTTACTCAGAGGATGAACAAGATTTTTGGATAGAATGTATTTCAATCTAGATACAAGAAGAAATAAAGGAAGAATAAGAAAGTCACAAAAGACACATGTTATGAATACAAGGGAGATGGACATATAAGGCCTGATAGTCCTATGATTAAGAAGAAATAAATAATGGAAATGCATTCTGAGGGAAATAGAAATAAGTACTACAATACTAAAGCTAAGAATATTTTGAAAGACAATGACACATGGAGTGTCAGTAGTGGTGACTCTTTAGATGAATCATCAAGTTACAATTCTTATGGATAGAATAATCTTGGTCTAACAGTTATACTACCTACTGAAAATCATTGTCTAATTTCTAAGGTACACAATTTTGAATCTATGAACAATTTTTAATTAAATGATAATTATAGTGATAGTAAATATTTTAACTCTTCAGATAAAGAATCCTCTTCTGATGAAGATTATAATTTACCTTCCTATGAAGAAGTTTCTAGGTTTTCTGATCTTCTTGAGAATTGGAATTCTAAATTCAACAAATTGGTTGATAAGGACAATTCTAGTATTTCAATACATACAAAGGGAATATCAAATCTTTCTAATGATCGTGATAATAAAATCCGTGATTTTGAATGTATTTAAAAAACCAGGAGAAAGTATATAATGAGAAGGATAAAATTTCTACAGATCTAGAAAATGTGATTTCTAAGAAAAATGTTTTTGATCCTCACTCTAGTTATAAAGCTAATGTTTTTGAACATAAGAACATAGTCATCGGACTAAAATCCAAAATTTATTCCTTGAGGAATTTTTCATAAAATTTTACCATAGGTATGGAAAATTTTGATAAGATTTATTCTCAAATCCAACCTCTATGAATAATTCTCGATTTGGTTATACTAGTTGTAAACCGATTTTTTTTTAACAATTATTTTCTTCCTCAAATTGCTCCATTCTGCACTAAGTATCAGTTTGGTGGAAACTAGGAAAAAAGTTGTTCCTTAAACAAAACCATGTCTATAGGTTTTCATAATTCCTATTTTTCATCAAAAATGTGGGTGCCTATGATTTTGCTTTCTAAAATTTCTTGAACCAAGAAAATTTTTGTTTCACAAATCTAACACTATTATTTTCAAGAAAATAGGGAAGGTACCCATATCAATACACAGTACATAGATTGTGGATGTTCCCGACATATGATTGGTATCAAAAAATACTTTGAAAATATTTTCATGATGGAATTAGTAAAAGTTACTTTAAGAGATAATGCTCATGGTGAAATTATGGAAATAAGTAATATTGTTCTCCATAGAAAATATTTGATTTAAAATGTTTTTTGTGTGTAAATGGTCTTAAGAAAAATGTCATTAGTAGAATTTATTAATGTGATGAATTTTACCTAGTGAATATTAGGAATGAAAAGTGCTTAGTACACAATTATAAGGAAGAGTTTATTCTCTCTACTCATCGGAAAGAGAATATAAACACACTAGACATAGAAGACCTTAGGAGTGAAGACATACCTTTCCATAGAGAAAATAGAAGATCCTTATTGGTTATGGAATAGAATACCAGGTCACAGGAACCTTATGAATCTATAGAAATCTTCTAAGAAAATTTTAGATATAAATCTATCGTAACTTATATTTGCTTCTTCCAAAGATTTTGATCGTTGTCAAGCAAGTAGTATTAATCATGTTTTAAATCAGTCAGTGATGTCTCAAAAACTGAGGCATTACAATTAGTGAATATGGATATTTTTTCCCAACGGAAACAAGATTCATTGGAGGAATGTATTATGTATTTTTACATAGTTTATGATTAGACTAGATTTACATGGCTTTATGTTTTAGAAAAAAAAAAATGATGCTTGTTATTTTTTCAATATTTTTAGAGCACATGTTTAATATGATATAAACCATCCGTTGATAACAATTCATAGTGATCATGGCGGTGAATCTCAAATTTCTGATTTTGAAATATTTTGTAGTAAAAGGGCATTACTCATAACTTCTCATCACCCTGAACACCTCAACAAAATGGTGTTGTTGAAAGAAGAAATAAAATTCATCAAGAGAAAACTAGAATCATGTTGATTGAATATTCTTTAGACAATAATTTTTGGGATGAAGATATAAGTACTACTTGTTATACTATAAATCATGTTTTTATTAGACCATTAATTAATAAAACTCTTTATGTATTATGGAATGGTAGAAAACCTAGAATTTTCTACTTTATGGTTTTTGGTTTCAAGGTATTCATCCAAAATACTAAAGATAATATACCCAAATTCGCAAAAAAATATGATGATTGAATTTTCATATGCTACTACACAACTTTTAAGGCTTATTGAGTTTTCAATAAAAACACTTGTACTATTGAAGAGACAGTACATGTCAAATTTGATTAAATTTATGACTTTGTTCTAAAAACACCCCTTCCTGTATCATCAGATGTGTTTTCAAAAACATATTATCCACTTTTGTTATAAGATCCTTCTAATAAGGAAAATGTCCAATTAGATTTTTCTGAAGCATTTGCCACAGAAGAAATTCTAACATATGTTGATGATCAGGTTTTACAAAACCCAAATCAATTGTTTATAAGGAATCATCCCAGTGATAGTATTATTGGTGATGTAAATACGCTTGTAAAGAATAGTAGATCCTTAAGGAATGAAGTACAACATCAAGCATTTCTATCCCAACTAGAACCAAAAGGCACTGATGAAGCTTTAGGTGATAATGATTGGATAATAGCTAGCTAAGATGATATAAATATATTTGAATGGAATAAAGTCTGGACCTTGGTTGAAAGACCTAAGGAATGTTTTGTTATTGGAGTAAAATGTGTCTTCAAAAATAAGTGTGATAAAAATGGAATCATTGTATTAAATTAAGCTAGATTAGTTGCTAAAGTCTATAATTAATAAGAAGGAATAGACTATGAAGAAACATATGATCCAGTAGCTAAACATGAATGTATTCATATTCTACTTCCCTTTGCAGCTTTATTCAACTTAAATCTTTTTCAAATGGATTTGAAATGTAATTTCATTAATGACTCTCTTCATGAGGAAATTTTGGATGAACAACCTCCTCGTATTTATGGTACAAAACATCCTGAATTTGTTGTTAAACATACCGAAGCATTGTATGCACTTTTGAAAGCCCATTGATCTTGGAATGATAGACTTACTATATTTTTTCTACCAAATAATTATATTAAGGGAAATGCATATCCAACCCGTTTTATAAATCAAGATAATAAAAATGTTTTGATTGTTCAAATTTATATTGATGACAATATATTTAGGCTCAACTCACCAATATATAACTGATTCCTTTGCAGAAATAATTAAATCTGAGTTTGAAATGAGTATGATGGGTGAGTTAACACTTTTCTGACTTTTAAAAATTTCTCAAAAACTATATGGAATCTATATATCCCTACATATGTATATTATATATTTTCTTAAAAAAGTATGGATATGACAACACTAAGACAATTTTTACTACCATTGGTACCTCTAATTCACTTCATCTTGATGAAGTAGGGAAACCATTAAATCAAACATATTTAGCGGTATGATAGAAATTCTATTATACTTGAAAGCTAGTCGTCCAAAAATAATGTTTTTAGTATACTTATATACAAGATATCAATCCAATACTAAGGAATCTGATTTAAAGGAAGTGAAAATAATTTTTATCTACGTAAAAGGATCCATGGATTTATGACTCTTTTATAATTCTGGAAATGATTTTGTTATAATACATTTTTAAGATGCTGGATTTGGTGGATGTAGAATGGATATAAATAGTACATATGGAACTTGTCATTTCTTGAGATATACATTAGATTATTGGTCATGCAATAAGGAACACTCAGAAGCACATTCCACGGATAATGCTGAATATGTAGCAGTTAGAAGTTGATTTACTAATGTGTTGTGGATGGACACACTCACAGGATGTGGTATGATTTATACCGAAACAAAAATTTTGTGTGATAATACTAGTTCCGTTGCACTATGTAAAAACACTACACATAACTCTTGTGTAAAAAAAATATACATTAGGAATCAGTTTCTTAGGGATCACATAAATAAGGAGATATCATTTGTTAATTTAACGGAAAACAATATCAACTTTCTGATATTTTCACAAAATCATTACCCTTCGATAGATGTCAATATATTAATTAAAAGTCAGGATTGATAATTGTCAGGTAATCATTTTAATTAACTCCTTGTTGAAATCAATCACCTTGCAGTAATAAACATTTTTTCATAGGTGGAGTACATATTCTTGTTATTTAGTTCATAATATTCCATAATAATTTTCTTAGTCAATTTATCTAAAAAAAAAATTTTGTATTCAATTATTATAAATTTTTTTGTTGTATGTTTTTCTAAAAAAATTCATAGTCTCTGTTTCTAATTAATATTCTTAATGAATTATTTCAAAACATTTAGTAATGAAGATTTGCTAAGTTTTTTTCATAATGGAAATTTTCATAGTTATATTTTCCAAATCTTTTGTAATGAAAATTTTCATTGTATGTTATTATAAATATTCTGTATTGAAGATATTCTGAAAAAAATTTCCTAGTCATATTTCCATATTTTTCGTAGTCAAATATTTCGGAATCTAATGTTCTTCAAAGAGAATTTTTCCTCACTATGATTAATTTTCCTAGGAATACGAAAGGTATGTTTCCTTTATTATTTTTTCAAAATCATTTTTTAATTGGGGATACATTTCATTTGGTTTTAAAAAATTTCAGAATCTAGTACCTTTAAATCCGAATGTTTTTCCTAAAACCACAGAAGATCAGATCCTACCATGATTTCATTACGGCTATCATATGAACCGTTAGATCTAATCAAAACGATTTTTTGCAAATGGATTGAGTTTGGTAGATGGACATTCTCTTCTCACACCTATATAAAGGACCCTTAAAGAGCTTTCACACATATAATCCCCTACTATTGCGTCCTAATGTTCAAACCCCCTACTTATGCCTGTTATGAACTTCTCAGTGTTTTCTCAATTCCGAATGTCTGTATAAGAATCCCCTCAGACAGATATGTCTAATTTCAATCCAGTTCTGGAGTGGTAGTTGAATAGAAAACATTTGGATCATCATATCTTCTTCTCTATGTATGATTCATTCATTTCGAAGAACATCAAATTGAATGGATGAGAGAGTGTTTGAAAATCGAATCCTGGGGCTTAAGATATGGTATATTTGGATTTGGTTGTTGAGTTCTATGAATAAGTTAGTTTCATCAAGGAATAAGACAGAGAGAAGTTTTCTTTCAAAAGGTATGGCAAGAATTATGATCATTCATATAATAAAGCATCTAGTTTCATTGGAGTTTCGTATGAAAGAGATGCTGAATTTTGTTCTCATAAGTTGTTGGATGTTCAAGGAAGCTTTATAAAGGTGAAATCTATCGAGTGGCTCAGTCATGCGGATGTAAATACTATGAATATTTCCCATCTGTTGACAAAATTTTGGATTCTCGAATTATAGGTTCAGGGATATAAAATTCGGAGAGAATGTGACAAGGAAACATTAAATAAGATAAATATGTATATTTTAGATTCCCTGGTTAACCAATAGAAGATCAATATAGTTAATCATTTTCTCGTTACGATGGAGAATGTTAAGAATGGAAACATGAAGGCTTAGTTAATCTTGTATCCAACCATTCTTTCGAAGTTAATTGTTTGGTGCTTAGAATCGTTTAAAATTCCTTCCAGTTCTAAGAAAATGAATTTCATTGTCAGGATAGTATGTGATGATACATATAAGGGGATGAACATGGGTTTTTCTAAAGACTTTAAATAATATTATGACATACTAGTGGAAGAAGATGAAGCTGTTCTGAAGAAACAAGATGTGGTTGAACCATTGAGAAAGGGAGGAAAGAAGATCAAGATGAAGGATGTAGAAGAGGAAGAGAAAATCCCAAAATCTATGGAAGCTCAATCCGCACCTGCAAAACCTATTAAACAAAAATCTTATCCAATTGAGGTTTTAGCGAAGTGGAGGGAAGATAAGAAAAATAATAAATCCGGGGATCCAAGTATTTGTTTTGATCGTGCTGAAGCCAAATCCCTAAAAGAGAAGACTTGTGATGAGCTTGATAAGAAAGATAAATAAACGAAACAAAAGAAGAAGAATTTTGAATCTGAAATTGATCAATCACTTCTGAGGGATACAAAGAAATCATCAACGAATATCCCCATGCCAAAATATTTCAAGGTAGATACTTTACCTGAGACTCCGGGGAAGAAATTCGTGACTCCAGTAAAAGCCCAAGAAACATTTTTTGAAGTAGAAAATTTTGTGGAGGAAGTGGAAGAAGAAAGAAGTGGTGAGACATAAGATCCCATAAATTAAGACGAAGACTTCCATGAGAAAGAACGTCCATCCATGAAATTATCAATCCAAACATTAGAAGCAGAATCTTCAAAGCTTTCCACACCTAGGAAATATCAGAAATAATAGGATGAGAAAGATGGAGATGAAGTGAATAACCTGTGTGAGGAAGAATGTTCTAATCATAACTTTATTCACCCTGCGGATGCTAAAGCATGAGTTGAGGAAGAGAATCTTGATAAAGACCAAATTGTTTAGCTGTCTAATAGTGAACATGAATCTTATGATGGAGAAGTAGTTCCAAAGGTTGATAACGGTAAAATGGTGGTTGTTGACACAGCTAGAAAATTTGTTTGGAAGAAGAAGGAAGTTGTGGGATCATCAAAGAGGATGCTATTTGTGTAAGAGGAAGATCCTTCACTAAGAAAGGTTTAAGTTACGAAATCATCATCCTTTGGACATGATTTCGTTGTTTAGTCTATAAAGAAGCTTGTTGGGACCATTCAAATGTTTCCCAGTATAGACTCTATATGCCATATACATTAACACACACTAAATTAGAAAGCAGATTCAGTATCCATCGTGATGGATTAGTGTGTAAAACTAGAGGCAGACTTCAAATCTATCCTTATCATCTACAAAGCTCATAAAAGTTAATTCAAAAATATAACTAGTTGTTCAAGGAATACCATTGAATAAATTCAGATTCTTGATGAGTTCCAAGACAGTGTCAAGGAGGCATTTGACACCGAAGATCGTAAATTTTCGGATCTTACCATGTATTTTAAGGAAAATCATACTTTGGAATAGAATACCCGGATGCAAGAATGAAAGGATTTGAATGGGAATTTGTATTTTGTTGCCCAAAGTTGGAAAAGAAAAGAGATCTCAGGATAAAAATAGAAGAGAAGCTAGTGAAGAAGGAAGAATCCTTAAAGGCGCAAGATGAAATTCTCAAGGCTCGGTAGGAAAAAATTGAAGCTCTATAAATGAAAAAAGAGGATCAGGATCATATTCTTAAGAAAGCAGAGGAATACCACAACAAGCTCAAAAATATGATTACAATAGTCTAGAAGTTGATGAAAAAAGAAAAGGAAGGATAAACATGTTACTATCTGATCATTTGTTGTATTTTTCATCCTTGTACAAATATTTTCTATCAAAATGAATCTTTTGGTTGCTTGTCTTCTGGATGTGTTGTACTAATAATTTAGGTACCGTGGTATATTTTCCATTCTCTCAAATTCTTTTAGAAAATCACAAAGGCGGAGATAGGAAAAAGGAATACTAAGTAAAGATGAAATATCACTATGTAAGGGGGAGTTTATCTAAAGGGGGAGTTTTCATTATTGAGATTTCCGTATTCATGATAATGAAAAATCATAGTTCGGAAATCTAGAATACCATCATTAATGTTCCAATGACTAAGGGGGAGTTAGTCGTATTCATGTTTTCCAATATGATAAGGGAGATTATTTTTATTTTCAATGTACATAAAAATATTTTCTAGGTCCTTATTTTATTTTTCGAAAAGATTTGTGTGCATTCCAAAAAGGGGGAGATTGTTGAGTCAATAAGGTTTCCTTATTTCTTTTCAATTCATTCATGTTTGGGGAGATTATTGAGTCAATAAGGTTCATTAGGACTTTACCATTACTCAGGTTTTGAAAATCACAAACACCTTATCTTAAGGCAAATTTCGTTTTACCATATATTTTACTATGATAAGGAAAATTTTCCTTCCCCAAGGAAATTTATTGTTACCATGTTTTTCATTTTGTCGAAGTATAAAATTTGATTTCTTATCTAAATACTCGAAATCATATAATACATATATATAACGAATTCTGTTTTTAGGATCTGAATTCATGTTCTGAATTATCTGAATTCATTCTCTGAACACTTTTCTATTCTGACTCCGAGTTCTCTGAATTCAGACTCTGAACTCTTACGAGTTCTGACTCCAAGTTCTATGAATTTAGACTCTGAACTCTTTTGAGTTCTGACATCGAATTCTACGAATTCAGACTCGAAACTATTATGAGTTCTGACTCTCAGTTCTCTGAATTTAGTCTCTGAATTATAATGACTACAGACTCCAAACATTGTATGTTCAGACTCTTAATTCTAATAAATTTGTTCTCTGAACATTGTATGTTCAGACTCGGAATTCTAATGAATTCATACTCCAGACATTGTATCTTATGACTCCGAATTCTCATGAATTTAGACTCCGAACGTGGTAAGTTCAGGTTCTGAATTCTTGTGAATCCAGATTCTGAATTTCCTTGAAATTCAGACTCCAGAATTCTATATATATCAGGTTCCGAATTCATTATAAAACTGAATATGACTATCCTTGTATTATAGACATCTAATGTGTTTTTGATTAGTCTCCGAACATTATTTCCTTATATTCTCAATATTTTATTATGCTTATGTAACCATATTTTTTCTTACACTTGTTTTTCTTGTAAAATGATTTCGTTTATTCTGTTCTAACTAATCATTGTTTTAGTGTCACGTGTACATGTCCCTCCGAAATTTCAGAAAAAATATGACTATTGGAGGAGGGAGCCGAAATTTGATGTTGTGCATATAAATAGGAGCTCATTTAAATGAACTCAAACAAGTTAATGAAACTAGAGATTACATGCTACTGAATTGATTTCTATTGAGAGAGACATTCATGTATTGTGCATATTGAACATTGTTTTCAGATTTTCTTCATGTGACTCTGAATGTTTCTGAGTACATTCGAGGACTTATGGGGATAGAAAGATAGAGGTATCGACTACTATAAAGTATGAGGACTTCCTTGCTGAGGAAGACAGAGGTGCTACTACATTGATGTTGAGGGCTTGCAGGGATAGAAAGACAGACTCCGATATTTGTATCGAGGGCTTACCCTGGTGTGGGTAAGACAAACATTCTTGAATGTATAAATCAAGGGACCTATATCCATGGTTTTTGGATACCCTTATCTTTGGGTTAAAATATATACTACTAGATACTTATTTGTTTCCAGTTTTCCACTGCATTCTGTTTGTTGAAAAAAGTATAACTATCTTATTCTTCCTTATTATTTTCTACTCTGATTTAGTATGATTCTATATACATTAAGGAAGAATCTTTATCTTTATAAATATTTATTAAGTTTCATTTCCAGAACCATCTTTTTCGGATCAATTTCTCAAAATCGTATTTTCGGAATCTAGCAATTGTGTAGAACATGAGGGTTGTGAATTTAACTTGTTTAACCTTGTTAAACATAACCAACTTTAAATGTTCCAATGGAATTTTATAAATAATACAATTCACCCCCTCTTGTATTTAGAGAATCATAATATTCTTCATTCAGTATCAATATTATTTTGATCCAACATATGGTATTATCGAGTGTATCATACTCCATTTACCTTCTCAACAATTTTTATCAATGGGTAGTGCACTCATACCCTAAACGAATTCAACATTATGAAAAAACAATGCAGATATTACATGAAACGTAACATTGACATGAAATTGGAAAAAAATTGGAAATATATTTCTATAATAAAATCATACATGGTATTTAATTTAATAATATGGTCATTTGGTTTATTTATAGTTCACATATAATTAATATAATGTAGGTTCGAACTATACAAATAAAGTCAAGACTTACAACATAGGTTTTCTCATCTCAATTTTTATATCTATGATTTAAATTCCCTATTAACCACTCATTTATTTTGTGTGGTGTATATAATACCCCTGAATGTATTCCAGGATTATAGTATTTATATTTATCAGAATTTACAAAAAAGTATTATGATCTTTTTTTCATTGTTTTATCGTTTAAAAGATAAAAAAAATTAAGGTAATTTTTTCCAAATTTTCATTCGTTGAGACACATGTTTTCCTCCTCACCTATTTAAATTTATGAGGTGAATATAGTATCCATATATAAGAAATATAATAAATATTGTTATATTCGTGGTATTATAATCTTCACATAATTTTATTGTCTCGTGGGTTTTATAATTTAATGTTATTAATGTACTAAGAGTTTATTTCTATAATTCTATCTTTATCTGGAATTTTTACGATTATAATTCAATTGATGGGATATTTTGGATACATATCTCAAGATATATTTTAACTACATTATCTAATATTTATTCATGTTATATTAATATAATATCAAAATTTTAAAACTATTTGGTACTTAAGATAATTATGAATGTTTTTTTAAAAAATCACCCATTGACGCTCTCTTCGGCCAAAAATCTATGTTCATTAAAAACCATGTTATTAAAAAAATGTTTTCAAAAATGATATACATTTATAAAATTATCAATAACAAAACAATTAACCCATTATTTACCATTTAGAATAAATATATTTTCTAAAATGGATCTTCATTTTTTTGATCGAGGCACTTTTCTAATATTTTTTACTGTGAAAAATGAATAAATATTTCATGTATGGATTTACCAACCATCATGAATATTTTATGATTAAATATTCTATTTAATTCTTAGACTATTATTTTTAAATAATATTTCCCTTAATATATTATAAATTATATATTATAAATTTTTATCAAATACAAATCATTTCAGGCTATTTTAAGTCTTTTGTTATAAGTTTTCATAGAAATGTTATTTTAAAAGGTTTTAATGATTAATTATATGTATTTTTTGAAAATATTTTTCATAATTATTTCATTATTTCATTATAGTATTTTAATGAAAATATTTTCCAATAAATTTCTAGTAGTCAATTATATGTTATCCAGTTTACTGGGAATCACAATGCGACATCATTATTCTATAGTGAAATAAATTTTTGTATGAAATGTCTTATAGAGAATGGTATTGATACCATCTCTCATTGAAATTCCTAGAATTATGACTAAAAATATGATCATGGGTATGAATGGTTCTATTGAACATTAAATCGTTCATAAGAAAATACATATTAATAAACACACTATTGTTTCTAGATCATGATAGTGAATTCTCCATAAAATTAATGTAATCATTACAACCTGATCAAATACAATGGAATATAGATCCACAAGATGACTTATAACATCCTCAATGTATATTCTATAATTTTGATCAATATATAATAATATTCTTATATATATTTTGTGTATTGATTTCATAGGGTGATTGAATAACACATAATAGCCTCATGTCCTTTTGATGTTCTAGGGAGTCAAATGAAAAATTAAGTAGTGCTATTTTTCCATTACAATTTTAGTGGGGTTAATTATTGTAACATCCCATTAGAATTTTCTCTCTCATACATTAAATTTTTACACACAACGCACAATAAAATATAATATAAAATATCCCTATTCACATTATCACTCAATGTATTCATGTTTGGAATTATATACATCATTGTATTTCTATTAATAATATAGAATGATAAACTAAAGTATTTATAAAAAAAGTACTTATTTATTTATTTTTTCTAATGATACACATATATGATTCACGATCATTATCATTCCATCATGTAAATTGTTGATCTTATTTACATTAGAAAAAAAAATATTTCCTCATCTTAGTTATTCATATTCAAAATCATAATATGGATTGATTCTAGAACATTCATTTCACAAATATATTAATATTCTTGTTTACTTAATATCTCAATAACCATATTCATAAAATAAATAAATATATTATCTATTTCAATACATATAATGGAAAAAATAGATTATTCTTTCTGACTCAAAATATACTCCACCTTATTCTCCATCATAGGGTTTAAAATATTAATAAATCATAATCTTGGTTAACTCAAACCATATTATATGGACCATATTCAATTATATATTGGTAATTATCGATGTCTTGATTTTATGTTCAGTATATATATCCCATGATTCAATATAAAAATATTCCCCCAATATAATTATGATCAGGATGTGTGTGCGGGAGGTGTACCGTGAATATGAAAATGGGTTTTAGGCATAAACTAGTAAAATATAGATTTTGAATGTCCTATGTTACATGATTAACTTTTTGGGGCCCTTATAGGTGTCAAATATATTTCTTAATAATCATATTTAGAGACTTTAAACATCATTGGATCATAATAGAACTTAAGGAGGTTCTATAGATATTATTTCTAGTCAAGGATTTTGGCCACATTCAAGGTACCTCTTGTTCAATTTTTCTTTGGAATTTCATTTCAACACATGTCAAAAACAATTTAGTGTAATTATAGGTTTGAGTTTCCATCTGCGTGAAATCATTAATTGTGTGGCATGTTTTTCGAAGGGGGTAACCATCATAAATGATTGCAAATTAGTTCTGATGAAACTCTTTTGTTTTAAGGTTCTTGAAATGCTGCTGAATCCTTTATGGATGAGATTTTTTCAATTCTATTTTTTTGTCTAATGATTCTTGGATATGGGTGTAGACCTATTGTTATTTAATTTTCTGCTCATACACTAAATAATCAAAAATGGTCCATAAATGTAAATTTTTCATAGGCTAAAGTAAATTTTATTGGATTGGATAATATTTAATGGTTTCAATTGGGTACTATGTAATAAAAACTCACTTCAAGATATTACATTTCCATTATTACCTTCCCATTTAGCTGGAAGAGGAAACTATTTATGTCATGTATGTACATTTTGCAAGAATGATGGTTGAGATTGATCTTAGCTATACTCTCATTGATATTGTTATTATTACTACTCCTATTGATGATATTAACATCACAATTCTATATAAGAAAATACATTAATTCTACCATTTTAATAAATTTTTATGCTCTTTAGGTGAGCATTGTTAAGAAACATTATGAGTTTTGTGTTTTGAATTGTCATTCATCATAATATTTTGATGTGAAATAAAATGTTAATACAAAAATATGCTAATTTGTAAACTCTATTTGATGTGTAGTTGGTTCTTGGAATTGATGATTATCATAGAGTGACAACGAAGGGGATAACTTCACATGGCCATAAAAGTAACGATAAGTGGAAATTGGGATCCCAAACAAGTGGCTCATTTTTTAATGTTCTTTCCGAATCTTGATTTGAGTATCAGGCTATTCACATGCCTAATGTGGGCATAATAAATTGTTACCCTATGATAATGAACAAGAAGAAACATCCTATGAATCCTTCATGGGATGTTATTTCATATAACGTTTATTAGGTTGGTGTTTCGTTTCATTATGATATGTTCAAATGAATTTGGGCGATATTTGGTGTATTTGGTAACCCTGATAAGTGTATATATAAATGGTAATCCTCCAATGATAAATATTTTGTTTCCTAATTAGACCTTCTTAATTTGGTTGAGGTTGTTATAGTCCCAAATTCAATGATCCTATATGTAAAATATTTTCATCTACATATTGATAGACTATCCATTATTGAGGGTGGTAAAAATAGATATGGGTTCTGATATTCTATGTATGGCCAGTTTAAAGTCCTCATTTTACCCTGGGATTATCAAAATTAAGATTATAAATTTGATGTGGACTCATAACTATACAATAAATCATTGGAAAAGAATGACTAGATTATAAATTATTCCTTGTGGATGATGGTAAAAATGAAAATTATTTCTCTTGTATTTAATTTTAATAGACCTACTATAAATCTAATCAAGGCGGTATCTACACCCTTGACCTAGCATTCTATTTGTCAATAGAAAATATTTCCTAAATAAGGGAATTGTGTTTTCCTTATAAGGCTTGTATGACATTGGGCTCTAATGGCTGTGGGGATTATCTCAAGGTCCACAACAATGTGGTAGTAAAATTTTTCAAATTGTAGGGATCTGATAAACATGTACATGATGTTGATGGAATAATGGATGGGTCTCATGTAGTGGATGGAAATATTTACTCATGGGATCTCACTGAGAGTTCCCAACATTTGGAGGATATTGATATACATTCTGGAGGAATAATATGTATTTTCTAGATGAATTACGATAAATTGGGGAGTCACCCTGGTGGTCTATCAACTAGATATACTATACCTTTAACAAAGGTTTCCTCATTCAGTTTTTTTGTCCCCCTCCATCTTGGTGATTATATGGATGAATTAGGGGTATCTTTATACCCATCATCATGTCAAGAGGTAGTTACATTCAGTCCCCAATGTATGAGACCATGCATGAAATGGATTCCTTTACTTATTGTCATAAGAGATATTGTCCATGATATGTGTACAAGTATTCATGTACCAGAATATACACAAGAATAATATTTAAATATCAGAATACATTGATCTTATTGATCATCCTTATGATATATAAGAATAGTATAATTAAAATGGGGAAAAATAAAAATTAATTAAACATTAATCCCTTATAATAAAGGCTAGGGGTGATGATTCTACCATTCAGACTAATGTTTAAAGTGAATTTTGGGAATAAAAAGATCATGATGGACCTTTTAAATAAGAATATATTTGTTTAAAAGGTCCAAAACTTGGTAATCAGTGAAATTTATGAGGTTGAATGAGTTGGTGTATCGATACTATTATATCCTTGATCCCAAAAAAGAAGTTATTAAAATACAATCTTTAAATTTAAACTGATAAGTGTAGTGGATTTTTTAAACCCATATGACACTTTTGTTTTTTTATCTTAATGAACAAACTCATTCCCCACCCTAATTTTTTTTATCATCAATAAAACAATTTCCAAAAAAACTTCAAATCTAGTGTCAGGTAATTTTTCTTCTAAATTTGGCTCTTCGGAGTGAAATATGAGATCACAATATCATTTCACATGAGAAAACCTCGTAGATCATTCTTTAACTTAATAATAAAAATCACAACCAATTCTCCACAATAATGTTGTGTATGCACATGTGATAAGAAAATATTTTGTTTAGCTCTTTCAAATTCTACTAACACTCATCTGTATAAATGCTCTTAACCCCAATATTTGTCAACATGGTGAGTGGAATGTTCTGGTGAAATCTCTATCAAATCCTTGGTAGTAAACATAAAATCCAAATAATCTATTTATATTAGATTATAATGTAGGTCTAGTCCATTCCTCATTAACTAAATTGTCTAATGGATCCACTTATATACTATCAAATGAGATTATGTTTCCTAGTAACAAAACATTATGAAGGTAAATCATACACATTATAAATTCACCCTCTTTGTTCTCCTTTATATGGGCCTAAACGATAATTCTATATTTTTTATCATCGTGTTAATTACTATTGGAATTTATATAAATATTTTCTCTAAAGAATATAAAAATCATATCTATAAAATCTATAAAGACTATATTAATCAAATAAATAATGAAAATAAGAGAATTGAAATTTGTAAATATAATTAATATAAATCGATATTAATCATTCCTCATAAGGATTGTTTTATTTAGTGTATCCACATTCTTGATCCGTTATTTGTGATAACTAAATCAATTATTAATGAAAGGGAAATATGGAACACTTATAATTGATCAAACTAATCATCGGTATAGGGTAGAGGATACCGATTCACAATAGTGATATTTTAAGTGATAATATATTGAAATAAAGATAGATAAATATTTATTAATAACATACACAATAGGTACACACCATATTGAATAACTATGATGACTGAATACCTTATCCGAATTGTCTTGGGGTTTCTTGTTTAATTCTTTAAACTATATCCAAGGTATTCTATATGTATTCATTGAATTAATTATATGAACATGTTTTATTACAATAAAAATAAAAGCAATTGATCGTGGGAATACTTGGAATGTCCTCAGGATATAAATAATCATATTCCTAGAAAATAGAAATAATTTCATTGTTTTTTTCTCACCACCCTTTGAAATAAATATCTCTAATGAGTAGATAAAAAATTAATATGACAGAATCAATTTATATTTAGTTTTTTGTAATCTTATAAATAATGGATTGTGGGATGATTAAGAATATTGAATGTAACTTCCCATAATAGAAAATTTATATGGGCTTTATAATTAATGATCAAATCCCAGTAATCAGTTAAATAAAATTCATATAGACGTTGAATAAAAATATTTTTAGGTATATAATTACTATAAAAATATATTAGATTGAATATTTAGGTAAGATATGTGGTCATACTACCATTAGTATATTTCACCACAAACTAAACATAAAATTAGTGTGGTGGTGATGTGATACATATAGAAAATTCATTTTTTATAATAGTGTGGGTGCAACCAATATAAAAAAATAAATCTAAATCCTAATGTTGAACATATTTTTACCTTTAACCACATAATAAGTAACATCCACCTTGGTTGTACGAACTACATTTTCTTGTCCTTCTCCCATTGGATTTTATTATGTTGAGTAATATTGTCATTTGTGAAATAATTTGGAATACTTTCCCATATTTGTATTATTAAGGAACTATTCCTAGATGGATTTTCCCTAAAAACACATAAATGATCATGATGGCCTTTATATCCAGACATAAATCACATTTTACCTGTAATTATGTACCATAATTTTTCCTTCCATATAAATTACGAGTTGAAAATTTCCAATTTATCATTTTCCCTTATACCATTTTTTTCAATTTTTTCCTCTTCTTCATAATCATTCCTCTAGTCAATAAGTCATTGTTTAATATGGCATGTAATATTAAGATAAATATTTTTCATCATTTCGTTTATTATACCTTGTAAAGGTAAATTCATCATAAATATAATAATAAATTTTTCATTCTTGAGAATGAAACCATTAGTTATAATAATGGGTTTTCATATATTATATTGATTAATTAAAAATAATAATTTAATATTTAGAGAAATATAATTTTATATAACGAAATAAATTTTTGAGATATTTGTACAAAAAATAATTATATGGTAAATTTATTAATAGTTTTTGAAAATATAATTTGTCAATGACTTGTCTAAAATATTAAAAAAATTGAAAAACATATTTTCTATTAATTTTTTAAGTATGTAAAACTTTATTATAGATATGAATTAAAAAAATGGTCCTTTGAATTAAACATAATCTTTTTAGTGTGTTTTTAATGATATATAAAATTGAATGTTAAATAAAAATAGTTATATATATATATTACCAATTTTTCCTAAAAACCCAATATTTTATATATGTTTATGGATTAATTTTAAATTAATTTCAACCATGAATTTTTATTTAATCATTAAAATTGACTTTAATATTATCAATTAGGAGGTCCAAATTTAGTATAATGTTCCTTATAATTAATGAAAATTATGAATAGTAATCGTATTAAACAATTGTAACTTCTATAAGGGTATATAGTGTAAATTCGGTTAAATTATGAATAAATAATTACACTAACATATTATTTTATATAATTGTATAAGTATTATTCCTTATAATAATACAATATTTTAATATGTGAACATTTATTCCATTTGTCTTTGATATGGAACATTGTAATTTTTATGTAAATGAAAATGTTAAAAAATCATTATCATTCATTAAACAAATACATCGTTTTTTTAAAGGAAAAATGTAATATTTTTTATGTATTAAATTTTATTTTAAAATTGAAATATATTTTTATCATGGTAATATAATTTGGTATTTTATGGAATAAATATTTACCTAAAATTGTTATGAAGTATAGAAAACTAATTTTTTCAATTAAAATGAAATGTAAAATCAATTTCGTTCATTTTAAATGTCGAGTGAATTATTATTTATTGAATAAAAAAAACAAATAGGAATGGAATAGTGTCATACATGTAAATAATCCCTTATTCAGAGTAAAAAATATTATAATATAATCATCAATCATTTTGAAAAGGATTATAATCATCATAATCCATGTTTTCATAATCTTATAAAGGAATAAAATTATTCCCTTAAGCCTTTCTTGGTCATGAGATAGAACAAGAATTCATGGTGTTCTTTATATAGGAATAGTACATCATGGGATTTGTCTTTTGTATGATTACTCATGAAAACGACTAAATTTTTTTCAAGATACATTTTTTTATAGAATCATGACATGATATTTTATTTGGGAATTCTTCATTAAAAATATTTTGATATTGAACTCGATGTTATTAAACCACAATTATTTGATATGTACCTCAATGATTTAATTAACTATATTAGAAGAGTCACACACATCAATGTTAGTAATTCACATCTGTGCTCCCCCATCTCATAGAGCACCATGATGCTCTGTATTGTTAATATAGTCATCCTCCCGACTATGAAATGGGTCCTTCTATAGAGGAAAATCAACCTACTTATCTTCTTGTATAGAGGACTTATAGAGAACCATTTCAATCTATTCATATTAATAGGGTATTACACAAAATACCTATATCCATTCACCATGATGGTGAGAATCATCATATTTAATGTAACGCCCCAACCATAGTTATCGAGATTCATTGCATGATTACATAACATTGGAATTATAAAATGATTCATGTCCCGAAATACCAATTAGATTAGTATTATTGAAAACTATAAACACACACAAGTTCAACATTACAACATAATTAAAATACACCAATTTTTAATTCTATTAGAGACATCTAATTATCCTAGATTATGCCAATAAGTCACTCGTAACTATCTTCTTCATATCCTAGGAAAATGAAACATTAGTGAGGGATGAGCTCAAACGCTCAGTATGTGTAAGCAAGACATCATAAGACAACATAATGAGTAGGCATGGTGAATAATTTAAAACACATGCCTTTACAAATAATAAACTTGAGAACATTATCGAAGGAATATGAGATGAATAAATAGTTCCATAATAAAACATAGTCATAGGTATTCTACTAGTCGAATAAACACCTAAACCGTCCTTAATATTTTCATAATGAAGGAATGTATAATGTGGGAAATTCTGAAACATTTTTTCCAGTCCTTGGCCAAGACATCTAAAAATGATTAAGGCTTCTGAAAAAATGATATATCAAAATTGGGAAAGGCCTCAGCCAATTCCACATCTAATTGTCCAATGAGACATACCGAAGCATCAAGGAGCTATAACTGGAATACGAAATTTCAATACCATAACCATAAACTATAAATTGTATTAAAATAAAACATCCACAGTCAAACATAATACAAAAACTTCAATACATTATGGAATATTTGTATCTTAATAAATAATCCTCGATTGAAAATAATATCACCTATAGGATGTTGACATAGTTGAAAATGATCGGTAAAAATATATGAGAGAAATATAACATTATCATAAAGTCAATTAAAATTCAAATAATTTATAAAGGAAGTAATTTAAAAGATAGTTTTGAATCAAAGTTTCCCATTCCACTTTGACACTATTTAATGAAATTAACATTTTAATACATCAATGTCCATATAAATATATCCTTATAAACTTTTTGAAAACATGTTCATTAAAGGGAAAGGATTAGAAAAATAAATCATTAAATTATTTAAAAGGATTTTTTCATCAAAATGTCCCATAAAAAGATTATATTTGAAAACTACTTTATGAAATATGTAAATGGATTATAATATGTCACAGTCGATAAATACGTAAATACAACCCCGGATAATAAAGAGATTGTTAAATTATCTATTACCATGTACTTTTCCTTTGTAGATTGTATGTTAACCTTATGTAAAATAGTTAAAACATTGTTATTAAATTATACAAGGACAATATACAAAAATATAATTTCATATATGATTCTCTAATGTTTTTTTAATAATATTTTAGTAGTATCATCTTTTCGAGTGTTAACTGATTCGTTCTCCTTTATATGCATAGTTATGTAAGCCATGTTTTCTATGTATAGGATGTAATTGATTCATATACAGTATGATATTATGTTTTTAAACATTATTTTTAATCATAAAATGAATATTATTCTTGATTGATTATGATGGGGACTGAATCTCATCGTGATCATGGAGACGATATTCCATACATATGCCGAGCGACAATATCATTATATTGATGGTGAAATTTCATGTAATTGTATTGTATATCTTATATACAAAATCATTAACATGATATATTTATTATTTAAATTAGTTGTACTTAGTATTATACCCATCCAAATAATGAAGGGTTTGAATAACAAACTACACCACGACGAGGAGACAGTAATCTGTACTTACACACATATAGTGACATTGTGATTTATAAGTTCGATAGAATTTCAAAAAAGGTTTTACGAAATTCATATTAACATTCTAGTATGTAGAAGTTACTAGAGTTATTATTTTTGGTATGTAAACAACAAATAAAGAGGAAGTGGAAGAATAAATTAACATGAAAGAGGGTAGTGAAATTATTACCTCTTCTTAGGGTGATTCCTTTTGAGTTGATCAAGCAGGATTCTTAGGATGGATTTCTATAAAATGTAAGGACTCTATGTTTATTTGAGGGAAGTTGGGAGGATATTTGGATAGTGGATGGCAGAGGCAAATATTTAGTCAATAAGGTTTTCATATGGCTTCTCCATTCCTTATGGTTTTTTGTTTTGAAAATCACAAACAATTTTTATTAAGTTCTATATTTTTTTTATGTTTTATATTTTTCAGAAGTTCTATTTTTTCATAAGATACATAATTTTCCATTCTGTTATAATTATGTATATATCATTATGATTTTCCATTTTTATAGATTTACAAATTTTCCATACCCCCTTTATGATACCAAATCTAGTGTATAAGTGATACCGCCTATATGATACCGAATCCAGTGTATAAGTTATACCATCTTTATGATAATGATTCTGGTGTATAAGTGATAACGTCATTATGATTTCAATTCTGGTGTATAAGTGATACTGTCATTATGAAACCAATTCCAATATATAAGTGATGCCATTTTAACAATATCGATTCTTGTGTATAATTGATATCGTCTTTATGATACCGAATCTATTGTATAAGTGAATTCAATTTTATGATTTTGTTTCTAGAACAAATGAGATACCAGTTTCACAATCCGATTTGATTTTCTATAACGAATATGTTTTCTTGATAATGTTTTTCTTAAGAATCTGTTTTTAATAATAATGTTAGATTTGTTTAATGTATCATTCAATTATTATCAGAATTGATGTTTTGTTACATAAAATTATATTTAACATAACATAGTTTCTGTTACTTGAAAAAATGTCATACAATATGTTACAATCTAATTGTAATATTTCTGAAACGTTTCCAGGTCCCTCTGAGATTTAAGGAAAATATAACCGTTGGAGTGGAGCGGACCATTTGAACTCTTTTCCTATAAATTCAAGTCCATTTGAATAATAAGAATATAATGTATAGAGTGGATGAACATGATGGTTGTGAAAAATCTGTGAAGTTATTTCTAGAGAGGAATGAACATTCAACTCTCAATGCTTCATGCGGATATCGTGAAAAACTATTTTGGGTGGGAAAAACATGTTCAAACTTGCTTTATGGAGACTCTGATCGTGCTAATCATGGGATTCTAGGTTTGGAATGCTGTGTTTCTGATTTCCTTCTAAATAGAGGTCTTATGGGGATAGCATGATAGATATCGATCTTTGTATTGACGGTTACCTATGTTTGGGTGGGTCATACAATCTTGACTATATAAACCAAGTAACCTTTATCCAATGTTTTTGGATACCCTTCTCTTTGGGTTTAAAAATATTGGTGTTACTTGTTTTCTATTTCAAACTGTTTTATTTCTACTGTAATATAAACTTTGTTAAAGATAGAAATTATTGCTTTTTTATACAATCTAATTCCTTTACACTAATTATATTAATGATTCCGTAATCATTAACGTAGAATCTTTAATTTAAGAAGAAATTTTTTAAGATTTTATCTTAAGGATGTGATGTTTAAGAAAAGGTTTCTTTTTGAGGGGTTGTGTATGTTCGTTTATCTTTGTTAAACCACACATTAAAATTTCCAAAGGAATTTTTAATCAATACAATTCAACACACCCCCACTCTTTTATATTGATAATCTACAATCATCATTTTGATCCTACAATTGGTATTGGAGGATGTATTTGAGAATCATATATCCATATATAAGTTTTCATTCTCATGATTTATTTTCCTTATTTGATTATAAACTTTTACTTCTAATATGTTCTATGGATGGAAATACCATTTAGTGTGTTAGGCGTTCATGTTGGATCTCTTGATAATCTCAATCCTAATAGACCACCAATCATCGATGGAAAATAATATGAGTGTTGGAGAGATTAATTAAGACCATTTTGATAAACACAGGCGTAGACAACTACATTATGTTAACGAGAGATTATAAGATTCTTGATAAGGATCTTATAACCATTACTAATTCAGAAATTTTTGAATACTAGCCAAAAATTAAGGTATGAAATACTTTTCTTTGTTCCATAATTGAAATATATATATCCAAATTTCATGGTGTGAAGATGAAAATAGTATTTGTAAGAATCTTGAAGTAACTAACATTGGAACATCCAAAGTTATCGAAACTATAATAGCTATGCTCAGAGCTAAGTATCATGGTTTCTTATTTCCATATGGAGAAACCTATTGTAAGGTAAAACAATGATTAGTGTCTATTTCAACAGCTTACAATAAAAGGGTGAGAAAGGTATAGATGATGATGCTCTGATAGACATGAATATAGACATCATTCCTAAAAATTGAATATCCAAGAGAACTAATATAGATGAAAATAGAAAAGTTACAAAGATTTCTCTCAATGAGATAAATGGAACCCTTCTTCAACATGAATCCAGAATACAGAGATAAGCTGATAATATTAAGAAGAATAATTAAAATGGTGGTTTTTCTTTAACAACTATTTCAAATCATACAAAATCTAAGACTCTTGAGAGAGTTACATGATCTGAATATAAGAAGGTTGTTGTTCAATATGAATTTAGTTAAAGTGAAACATTAGAATATGAGTTATCCAATATTTCTCAGAGGATGACCAAAATTGTAGTGAAGAAGACCATTCAATATAGATACAAGAAAAAAGATGGAAAAGATAAGAAGGATGGAGAAGTGATAGGCTATTAATTTAGAATAACTAGTCATATCAGACCTAATTATCCCTTACTTAATAATAGAGACAAGAAGGATAGGAATTCTGAGATAAATAAAAAGAAGTTCTATACATCAAAGCATAAGAATGTCCTAAAATCCAATGATACTTGGAGTTCTAATGGTGGAGATTATTCTAAAGATTCTTCATATTATGAATCTTCTGAGAAAAAGAATATTAGTTTAAAATCCCGAGCTCCATTTGAAAATCAATTTGTTATGGCTAACGTACGAACTTCTGAATCCTTATCCAATATGTCTTTGAGTGAATATTTTCATGATAATATTTTTTCTTCAGATGAATAATATTATTCATCCGATAGTGATAATGATTTTTCTTTCCTATGAGGATGATTTATGGTTTTATAAGTTTCTGGAGATAAGATATTTTGATGTTTCTAAGAAACATGAAAAGGAAAATTCTGGAAAATTTATTTTAATAAAAGAATTTTCAGATCTTACCAATGATCTTGAAAAGAAAATGATGTTTTGGAAAATCATTCTAAGAAACATGAGGAATTTAATCCTAAGAAGGATAAGATTTCTAAAGATCATAATTTTTTTTTCTGAAATAGATGTTTTGGAGGATAAACATAACTATAATTATATCATTCCAGAGGATATGAATTTATTCATAAGACTAAAGTCTGAAATTATTTATCTGATGAAAATTCATTAAAATTTAACTTCAGGTAAGGAAAATTTTGACATGATGTATTCTCATTTCCGACATCATGGAAATAATCAAGGATTTGGTTATTCTCATGAAATCCTATTTTTAGAAGAAATTATTTTGTTCCTCCAATAGCCTCTTTTTTTACTAAATGTCAAATTGGTGGGAATTAGAAGAAGAACTATTATTTAAATAATGTTCAATATCTTGTGTTTCATAAATCCTAATTTTCTAAACAATTTTGGATACCAAAAATATTATTATCTAACAATTCTGAATATAAGCATGTTTGGATTCCAAAAAAATAAATCTTCTTTTTCATGTCAATAAATGAAGTGCCAAAAAAAATATGGTACATGGATAGTGGATGTTCCCGACACATGACTGGAAACAAAGACTATTTAATAAATATTTTAAATACTAATGGAATAAATGTAACCTTTGGAGATAAATCTCGAAGAGAAATTGTCGTTATAGGTAACATTATTCTTGTTAGAAGATCATTAATTTCAAATGATTACTTTGTTAGAGTTTTTAAGAACAATCTCATCAACATATGTCAATTATGTGATGAAGTATAACTTTTTAATTTTAGGAACGACAAGTTCTTTGTACACAATTCCACTGATGAATTTATAACCTCAGGCCATAGGTAATAGAATGTATACACATTAAACCTAGATGAACTTAGATGTTATGATCTTCCTTGCCTAAGTGAAATTGAAGATGAATCATGGATTTGGCATTGATGACAAGAACACTAAAATGTAAAGGATCTACAAGATCTTAGGTTTGATTATTCAAATGTCTGTAATCCGTGTCAATTTTTCTTGAAACATAAATCTAGATTTAAATATATAAGTGATGTTATAACATCTAATGGATTACTGTTAGAGCACATGGACTTATTTGGTCCAACAACAACTGGATGTATTTGAGGAAACTTTTATGTGTTTGTCTTATTTTATGACTAAAATATTTTTACATGGGTCTATATTCTCATAAATAAATCTTAATATTTCTCTTATTTCATTGTTTTCAGTTCCCATGTTAAAAAGGAGAAAAAACATCCATTGATAACTCTTCATATTGATCATGGAGGAGAATTTCAAATTCTGATTTGGAATCTATTTGTAGTAAAAAAGGTATTACTAAAAAAATTTCAGCTCCAAGAACTCTTCAACAGAATTGTGTTGGTGAAAGGAGAAATCGTATTCTTCAATAGATGAATAAAACCACATTGATTGAATATTCTATAGAAAATCATTTTTGGGCTGAAGTTGTAAGTACTGCTTATTATACTATAAATCGAGTTTTAATTAGAGCATTTCTTAATAAAACACCTTATGAGTTATCGAGTTGCCGAAAACCAAATGTATATTAATTTTTAGTATTTTGTTGCAATGTTTTTATCTTGAGTACGAAGAATAACTTACATAAATTTACACCCAAATCCAATGAATGAATCTTTATAGGATACTCAACTAAAATTAAGGTATATATAGTTTTCAAAAAAGCACTTGAACATTTGAAAAAACAATACATGTTAATTTTGATAAAAATGATCATTTTGTTTTCAAACAACCTGAACTTATTCATGATATATTTTCTAAAACTGATCACCAACCATTTTTTATAAGATCTTTTAAATCAGTATAATGTTCAGGAAAATGTTTCTAAAACATTTACTCCTAAATATTTTCTACACTATGTTGATTATCAAGTGTTTAATAACCCATGTCAGCTATTACTTTGAAAGAATCCTAGTGATAATATCAATGGAAATGTTAATCAACCAGTAAGAACTAGAAGTTATTTAACGAATGAAGTTTAACATGTTTCTTCTCACTTTCAATTTGAACCAATGGCTCCTCAAGAAGCCTTGAGTGATGAATTTTGGGTAAGAGATTTTAATGATGAACTCAATGAATTCGTAAGGAATTAGGTTTGGTCCATGGTTAAAAAACCAATGGAAAATTATGTTATTGGAGTAAAATGGGTTTTTTGAATCAAATGCGAAGAAAATGGAGTTATTGTTGGAAATAGATCAAGATTAGTTTCCAATGGTTTTAACCAACAATAAGTCATAGACTATAATGAAACCAATTCTCTAGTTGCAAGACACGAATCTATTCATATTCTTATATCCTTTAAAGCATTCATTAATTTCAAACATTATCTCATTTATTTAAAGTGTTCGTTTCATAACGGTTATGTAAAAGAGAAATTCTATGAGGATCAACCCCTAGCATTGAAGATACAAAAGATCCTAATCATGTTTATAAACCTACCAAGGCTTTGTATGGACCAAAACAAACCCCTGGAGCTTGGTTAGATAGACATTGAGGATTTCTTTTCATAATAACTATATTAAAGGAACTGATAAACCAACACTTTTTATTGTGAAAAATAATGAAGATATTTTCAATGTTTATATTTATTTTTATTACATCATCTTCTGATCAACTCAGAAAATACTAAATAATTATTTTTTAAATCATAGGAAATATGAGTTAGAGATGATTATGATGGGTGAGTAAGACATTTATCATAGTTTTAAAATTTCTCAATAACTATAGGGAACATACATATCTCAACATAAGTATATCAATGATCATCTTAAGAAGTTCAGGTATGTTAATTCTAAGAGTATAAGTACTCCTATCAGAACCTCTAATACTATTGATATTGATGAAGCATGGAGACCTATGGATCTTATATCTTATAGAGGGATGATAGGATGTTTACATTACTAAACAACTAGTCGACCAGACATAATTTTCTTAGTATGCTTATGTGCACAATTCCAAGAAAATCCTAAATAATCTCATTTAAAGGCAGTGAATAAAATTGTTCTCTACATAAAGAGAACTATATATTTGGGAATTTTTTTATTCCTTTTGAAATAATTTTGAACATAAATGTATTCCAGATGATGACTTCAGGGGTTGTAAAAAAGATAGAAAATGTAAATTTAGAACATTCCATTTCATTGGTGATTCCTTAGTTTCATGGTCTTGCATGAAACAAAATTATGTGGGAATTTCAACCATTGAAGCTAAATATTTAGTTGTTGGAAATTGTTGTGAACAAGTGTTGTGTATGCAACACACACTCACAGACTATGGTATGAGTTTTACTAAGACTCAAATAATTTTTTATTACAAAAGAACCATTTCCCTAATTAAATACCCTGAACATCACTCTCGTGCAAAGCACATAGATATTAGAAATCCCTTTCTTATGGTTCACACACTTAAAGGAGAAATTATTCTTCAATTCATCTGAACGCAAGAACAACTTGCTGATTTTTTTTACAAAACCATTATCTTTCGATAGATTTGAATACATTAAACAAAATCGAGGAATGATCTTTGTAAGATAATCATTCATATAAACATCTTGTTTAAATCATATTCTAACATTAAATACTCCTTATTTCAGGGGTAGTACATATTGTTCCACTTTCCTTAAGCATTTTATTTTCTTAAAATTTTATCTTTCATTATATTTTTTCCCATCTTAAATTTTTTTCCCTTTATTATTTGAAATTTCATTATTAAATTTTTTAGTATTATAAATTTTGGCATTAGAAATTTCGGTATTAGAAATTTTGGTATTAGAAAATTTACTGTATTTGAAATTTTGGTATTTGAAATTTAGGTATTGATATCTCTGAATATAAAACATCCATGAAAATTCTTATAATACCGAAAAAATTCTCAAAGTATTCAAAAAGGTAAATTTTCATACCCTTCATTTTCTTATCATATGTTTCAATTGTTGGTATTTCAGTATTTTCAAATTCGTTTCACATAACTACCATGGATCAAAATTTCTATTTCCTATATCCATCCTCAACAATCAGATCACATCCAGTCATGTTTAGCCATTTTATTATCATATGGAAGCTGAAAAACATATACTATTCCTATATAAGGGGTGCCTCATTTATAAGTGTTGCAGCATCCATACTGATCTAAGTGCCGATATGTTTTTTCCATCAAAGTCCTCGTTCTGATTCTTTTGTCACCTTTATCCCGAATGACTCTAAAATATTCAGCAGATCATATGTTGATTACCAATGAAATTAAGGATTGGTCAATCATTAGGGAAAGGATGGTATACCCTGAAATCTATGAAAAATATGAATCTCTTATCACTATGGTGACATGATCTAATTGATGCGAAAGTGTTTTTGTGGACAGGGAGAAGTGTCAGGATCTGGTTTTCCCTGATCTAGCTATTTCGTTCTACGAATCCGTTCCTTTCATTCAAAAGGATGGTAAGGATCTGTTTATGTCCAAATGTTATGATAATACTTATATTGTTACTTATATAGAGGAAAAAATGTTCTCAACATACCATATAAAGGGGAATATGTTCAATGTTCTCAAAAACTCCCTGAGAAGGACAGTTCTTTTGAGAAAGTCATGGCTTTGGATTTTCTTGGTCTCAGATATGTTATGAATCTGATGATTACATATCTTATGGAAAACCAAAAGATGGTTTCTCTTTGGTTGAAAGGAATTATAATCCAAATAAAACGAGATATGGATTCTATAAAAATATGTGATATCATTATTTTCGACATTCTCATTAACTTAAGGACGATTAACTTGGTTATGTACATCTTCCTCACCATCAAGGCAATAAAAGTTGGATCCATCAAATCTCAAATTATTATGTATCCGGCAACTATCTCTAGGATAATAATTATGTGCCTTTATGAACTGAATGTCCCATTTCAACCAGTCTCTAATCATCTTAAGATTTTGTTGCACAGTGATGACACTCAAAGGAGGAAGAATATATAGTTTTTACAAGAATCCAATACATTTGATGAAATGGTTTTCTAAAACAAGGGAGATATTCCAGAATCATAAAAATTAATACCCAAGAAAAGAAAACATGATGAACTATGATTTCTAGTACCAGTTCCTGATTTTTTTGTATCAGCACATCCTCTTTAAAAGAAACTGAATGATTATTCTGAAGCAACAGTTGCAAAGTGGAGAGAAATGGCTGCTACCAGAAAGGAAAGAGGTCATTCCTTTTGATAAAATTCTGTAGAGGCTAAGGCCTTGAAAATCAAGCATGCTAAAAAATTTGAGATAGAAAATAAAGATCATAAGTTAATAAATAAATCCATGGAATAATAATTTTTTTAGTCTTTACAAATAGATATTGAAAAGAAGTTCCAACATGTTCAAGAACCTCATGTATTTTATACGATGGTGGCTATCACTCCAGAAATCTAGAATTCCGTGATATCTCTATCCTTATCAGAACCTATTCATCAAATAGAAGTTCATATAGTTCATGAAGACTATGATGTTGTTTTATGGGAAGTGGAAGACTATATTGGAACTCCCTCGAGTTTAGTATCTAAATCTATTTTTGAAGAACAATTCAAAGAACAAGTTGAAGAATAATATGAGGATGAAGAAGAAGTCAAGGATGAAGTACAAGTTGAAGAATAAAAACAAGTTGGAATTGAAGAGGAGGAAGAATAGAAATAATAGGTTGATGATCAAGGTGGTGAAGAAGAAGAGTTTGAATAGGAAGATGGTGAATAATTAGATCTTAATGTTATCGATGTATTTGATGAACAATGTCTAGATTTAAATCCTGTCAAAGGTAAGAGTATTTTGGTTTCCAAATCCAAAAAGGAAAAACCATAGAAGTCATCTAATAGAATAGAAAAATAATTTTACTTAACTCCAAGAGGATCTCAGAAATTAAAAGATGTTTCAGGTTCTGAATCCTCTTGAACTGTTGGACATGACATTGTCAAGCTATCTATACGAATGTTTGTCAGCACCATTCCGGTTCATGCAAGTATTGAGTCTTTTTTTTCAAATGATACAAGAAAATCAGAATCAAAATACATAATTGACCAATATACTTATGGACATGGTGGTCAATGAAGAATCAGACATTAGTAATCATTTGATTGATTAGAAATATTAGAAGGTGACTTGTAAGAAAGTCTTTAACTACACCAAAATAATCAATGAAGAGCTAATAAAGTTCAGTGACATCATGGATTCAACAAATGGAGCTTTAAAAACATTTGAAACAAAGTTCAACAATATCAAGGAATCAATATCTAAGAAAGCTAGTCAACTATATTTTTTTGCGCGATCTGTATGCGGTGAGAAAGAAGTCAGAGCTGAATTAGAGAGAATGGTGGATACTGAAGTAGTAGGAATATTGTTATTATAAAATAAGAATCAAGGTCAGGAGATGTTGTTGATGATTTTTTAAGAATAACATGATGAAGTGAATAAACAGAAATCCTTGATAATGAAAATGATCTCTGAGACGAAGAAGGATGACTGATTTTTTTCGGATATTCCGATGTTTTGCTGTAATCTAAACTTTATATCCAAAATTTCCGTAAGAAGATTTTTGTAAATAATTAATTTGTTTTAAATTATATGATTTCTTAACCTTATAGGTATATTGTATACTTCTCCATTCCTTTCCTTGTTTTTAAAAATCACAATGGGGGATAATTTTTTTTGAAGTAAGAATTTAATGAAGATCTCAAAGGAGGAAAATCGGTTGAGGTACAGTATGGTATGAATGGATAATGACCATGTAAGTGGGGTTTTAATTTATGAATAGATGTTTATCTAAGACAAAGATATTTTTTTAAGAATGAAAACCAGAAACTAAAAATCAAGATTACAATCCTTGGAAAACATAACCTAAGGAGGTGTTAGTCGTATTCATCAGAAATATTATTCAAATCGGGAGATAATTTTTTCATATTTGTTTATCCAAGTCAATATATTATTTCATAGCAATGTTTTCTATGATTTCCAAATGGGGGGATATTGTTGAGTCGTTAATGTTTTCCTATTACTTCTCCATTTATTATGGTTTTATTTTTTTGAAATCCCAAATACTTTTCCTTATGTTTTATCTTTTTATTAAGTTTTTTCTTTTTGTTAGGTTCTTTTTTTTCAAAGATCTGGAATTTTTCATTCTATTATACATAAAAATGTATCATTACAATTTTCCATTTTTGTATATTTAATGGTTTTTCATACCACCATTATGATTTTGGAATCGTTGTATATGTGATATCGCATTTATGATATAGAATCTGGTGTATAAGTGAAAAAATCATTATGATATTGATTCCGGTGTATAAGTGATACCGTCTTTATGATAACGATTCTGGTGTATAAGTGATAATGCCCTTATGATACCGATTCGGGTGTATAAGTGATACCATCTTTAGATTATCGATTCCTGTGTATAAGTTATATTGTCTTTATGAAATCAAATTCGGTGTATAAGTGATTCTAATTTTATGATTCCAATTCTGGAAAAAATGAGATAGCGGTTTCACAATATGATTTAATTTTCTTTAATGAATCTGTTTTCTTTATAATTTTTTCTTAATAATCATTTTTCTTAATAATGAGAGATTTTTTTAATGTATCACTCCAATATAATCAGATTTCATGTTTTTATTACATAACGCTTCTCTTTAACTTAATATCGTTTCTGTTACTTGAAATGATGTCGTACAATCTATTAAAATCAAACCATTGTATATATGAAACATGTTCAAGAACCTCCTCAATTTATGGAAAATACGACCATTGAATTGGATCCAGCTGTTGGGAATATTTTCATATTAATATAAGTCTATTTGAACGAGAATAATATAATGTAGAGAGTCGATGAACTTGACGCATGTGAAAAAGTTGGGAAGTGATTTCTTGAGAGAGAGAGTCTCTTTCAACTATCAGTGCTTTGTACAGATGTCAAGAACAACTTGTTCATGTGTGTACAATATTTTTAGACATTTTCTGTGTAGACTCTGATCGTTCAAATTTTGGGATTCTTGGTTATGAAGACAGAGGTTCTGATTTCATTATAAATCATTGGTTTGCTAGGATAGAATGACCGATACCGATCATCAGATTGAGGGCATCCCTAGATTTGGGTGAGATGGAATTTTCTGAAAGTATAAATAAATGAACCTTTATCCAAGGTTATTGGATACCATTCTCTTTGGGATAAAAAAATATTATTGTTACTTGTTTTTTATTTCAAGTTGTTTTATTTCCGCTGTAATCATAACATTGTTAAAGATAGAAAGTATAACATTCATATACATTCTAATTCTGTCCTTATGATTATATTACATATTTTATATTCGCTAAGGTAGACTAATTCATTTAAGAAAATATTTTTATGCTTTTATCAAAAGGTTGAAATGTTTAAGAATATATTTCTTTTAGAGGTGTTGTGTATGTTCGTTTAACTTTGTTAAACTAATATTTAATTGTTCCGATGGAATTTTTAAAGATTATAATTCACCCCCCACCTCTTATATATTAGGCATCAATATTCATCATTACAATCCTACACCAAATCAATTTGGAGGTGTGATTTAGAGAGAATGGGAAGTTCCCTTTTATAAGGGGGTACATGGTCACTTCAGGAAAATATTAATTTATTAATTTATTATACAATCATATTAGGTTTATTATACCTTAAAATGAATATATATCAAGCATCAGGGGTTATGATTTGAAGTCATCTCAATAAATAGGTTTTATACATGTTTAGGTTTCCATTTTAACCAAATCAATAATATTTAACTCTTTGTTAAATATTATAACTTATACTGTGTCTTCATGTATTCTAAAACTATATTGTTAATAAACATACTCTAATATTCCAAGAGAACATAAAGTGGTTCATTAATGACATCTACAATATTATTTAATCACTTTTAGTGAACATTACATTTTTATGAATATTTTATCAACCAAATATATAGTATTTGTTTTAAAAATTAGTGTATGTCAATTTTAACATTATTTTGTATTTGGTTTATTTGAAAGTCATAAAAACTCTATTACATCGAAAAAGATCCATTAAATCAACCATAACATGTCATATTAACCTAAAAAATTATTGGATTTCATAATAACATTGAAATTATATTTAATTTAATATTGATAAAATCATCTATCTTATTCATTCAATAATAAGTTAATTACTAAATCATCATTGTGTCCTAAATAAATTCAATTATATAATTTCTTAAAATTAAAAATAAAATAATATAATGTATGAAGTCATTTTATCTTACTATTGAATATTTATTGTTGAATATATCTGATTTTTAATCCAATATTAAAAATGGTTTATTTATTAAACATTGAATTTAACACTTTTAACTATTCTTTAATTAAAATAACAATAAATTTACTAATCTAATTTAAGTGGACCTAAAGTATCAAATTTTATTCTTAAGGTTGATTTTGGTCGAAATACACTTTACCAATAGAATTAGGACATGTGTTAGGGTAATTAAAATACCATTTATTCCTTTAATTACACTATTTTATTTTTACCATGGTAAATAAAAGTCAAAAGATACTATTAACCAAAAATGAATTTCAACTTATTGAACCAGATTTTACTTATTGATATTAACACTACAATAATACAGCCCAATAGCGACCGCCAAAAGTGGTCGCTATAGGTCTTTAGAAACCGCTTTGCGACCGCTTTTGGCGGTCGCATTTGCTCGGTCGGAAAAAACCTTTAGCGACCGCTTTTGGCGGTCGCTAAAGGTCCTTTTAAAAATAGCTGGTTTCATGTGCCCGGGATACTAGGTGGGCGCGACGCCGGACACGCGGGAACAGTACAGTGGGCGCGAGGAGGAACCAGAGCTTGAGTCGTCGGCCATGGTGGACCTACGGTGGCCGGAGGGAGGGGTGGCTGTAATGACATGTGAAGGAGGGGTGGCCAGAGGGTTGTAGGTTGATGGCGTGTGAGGGAGGGGTGACCGGACCTGATGAGAGATGGTGATGGCAGTGACCGAGGGTGGTAGGGAGACGGCGGGGCGCGACAGCAGGCATCACTGGCGGCAGTGGTGATTTTGGGGAAGACAACAATGATGGGGCGGGAAAAATCCCGCCCATTTATTTTAGTATTAGCGACCGCCAAAAGTGGTCGCTAATACTTTCAATAGAGACCTCCAATGGCGGTCGCCCGAACCCAGAGGCGCAAAAACCGATTTTCCTAGTAGTGTAACCAAGTCCCTATGATTTTTTAAATTAAATACGCAGACGTTGTAAAATTATAATTTATTCAAATTTTCAAATTCCCCTAGAAGGTAGGAAAAGACGGTAAAAAGTTCAATAAAATTTCATACACCTAATTTTATTATAAAATTACCCCAATTAATTAAATTGAACGTATATAGGTATTATATATCTATTTTTAGTTAAAATAAATTAAAATAAAATAAATAATTAGTTAAATTAAATGTCGATTTTTAAATAATAACGTTTTTTTCACTATTCATGAAAAATTGAATGTTTTCAGAAAAATATGAAGAATAGACACAAATTTAATTTGTATATTTTGAATTCAAAAACTAATTCTATTTTACCAAATAAAAAACATATAAGTTTCATTAATTAATTTAACATTAATTCCCATTGTCAAGCCCAAAAAGCGGATTTATTGAATAGTAAAAACTATCAAAATATTTACATGTGTTTATTTCTAATTTAAATGTGAAATTACTTATAATGACCTAAAATGTATTAAATGATAAAAATAAAATCTAGTTATACTTCTGAACCCATTCAAATACAAAATATAACATTATAAATTTTTTCTATCAAAAAAGTTTTCTTCAATAAAAATGTACTATTTTTCAATATTCATCAAAATATGAAAGTTATCAGAAAAGTACCAAAAATTTATCTAATCCATTTTTTTAAGTCTCTCTTATATATATGAATTTAATTTCATTATATTCAATATATAAAAGTGTTAAATATTGATTTTAAAAAGGTTGTCCATTAATAGTTGGTAAAATTTCATTTTTTTTAAATACTTATTTTATCTAAAAAATAATTTGTTACTATAGTATATATAGGAAGCACAAAATATGGATGTTAAGATTATATAGAGTATATATAAGATTTAAAATTTAGTTAATACTATTCATAACTCCTTTTTGAACGGCTATTTTGGTAAGTTGTGGTGTGCTCAAACTCGGTGTTGTGTATAGAGAAAGCTATTGAATTACATTAATGAGATTATGTACTATGAAATCATGGGGTGTTACATTCTCCCCTCCATCAATAAATTTTGTCCTCGATATTTGAAATTTTTATTTGAAAATAATTGGTTTAAAATAGAAAAAAACCTTTGTGGAATACCCACATTAAATATTTTGTTAATAAAATTAAATCTTAATAATAGGGAAAGGGAAATTAAAAAGTCATCACAAAATTATGATCTATATTATGAGAACATTGATGGAAATTAGAGACACATAATTGAAGTAAAATGTATATATTTATAAGGAGTTATTGCGATAATCAATCACTAACAAGTGTTCTATTTAGAGTATCAAAGCCATCGATCTATGATGATTTAAAATATAATCAGTTCAACAAAACATAAGTTATTAGGATAACACATTTATGTTTTTATGACCTCTTATTTAATGTTTAAGAATTAATTTCTTCAAATAATATGAGAAACAAATATATACTAGACATGTAGATTTTCATCCTTCAACAAATTCCTAATATAATTTCATCATTCACTACAAAAGATAATAGAATTCAAAAATATTCTATTTATACTAATCATATGGGGCTCTAAAAATAATGAATTTATAATTCATTTGTCAGTCTATTTAAAAAAACTACATTATTCAAACCAGGACATCACATTGTCCAGTGGTAGGTGAAGCGCCCTAGTCACCCTTTGGTTGCAGGTGCAAGTCTTGCGGCACTGCCCGACGCGACGGGTTGTCTCCCAACATCCATGTTTTCCTTTTGATAACAATCCAAAAATATTCTTAAGAAATGTTTTAAAAAGAAAAAATAGTTTCCAATTTCTAACATAATTCATTCTAACCATAACACTTATCCAAAATACTTCGTTCTAAACTCATATTACAAAATTTATAAGGAATGTAAACAAATTGAAGATATCTTTTTCCACCAAATAACATATTAAAACCTTCATCATGTATTCATTTAAAACATTTAACACCCTGAATTACCATAAAACCTTATTTATTACATTTATGATCTGTGTTTCGTTATTGAATACTAGAAATATTACTTATAACCATAAATTTTGAATATTCCAACAATGATAGTATGAAAAAACCATTAATCAGTTCCAAGATAGTCAAGAATACCAAATATAATTTATCCAAATCAATCTTATCTTGTTCCAAAATCACTAACTCAGTATCAATACCATATTATGTCTTTCCATTCCCTCAACCATGAATTTTCTAAAAATCTTAACTTGATAATGTTTCAATTTACCTGGAACACTAAAAACTCAAATACTTAATTTAATAGTACTCCATTACAATCCTTATATTCTTTATAATTCATATAACATTTACTCAAATGACACAATTCATTAAAAACAACATAAGACACTCTTTATCTGCTATGTATCATTACTTTATTATAATCTAATAGCATCATTGGGGGATTACTATGACGACTGGGACATTGATTTGTGTAGTGTCCAACTCCTTGCATATGATGCATTATACATTTGAAACGTTTTTCTCACCATTGCAATCATGTACTTGGTGTCCTTTTTTTTCCAGAAATATAACAAACTCTCATTCCCTTCAAACAATTACCAAGGTTATTCTTTCCGCAATTATCACATATGGGAAAATCCTTCATTCCCCTCTTCCCTTTATGAATCTTTATCGCTTTCATCATTTTCATCTAATTCTTCCCTTAAATTCCATATGACTCAAATAAATATTTACTTATCTTATTAACACAAGATACTAAGTATTCATATAATGATTATACATTGGAGATTATTTCCCTTCTAAATGTTGGCATAATAACATGAAAGATATGAACCTTCTTAATATTTAGATCACGCATATTGCTGTAGTTCACATTCATTCTACTAGGAACATTTTCTAATCAATGGCATAAACTTGTTTAGTTTATGAAACATAAATCATAATTCCATACTGGTAAAATACTGACATAAGATGAAATGATTATGCATATAATTTATAATCATAAAATTTTTTATTTGAGGATGTATTTACTCTTAAATCCTTCATAATGTCTTGTAATGAAAATATGAATTATCCTAAGCATATCTCTTAGGAGTTTAGTATCCAAGGGTGCAATAAGGCCCATTGTCATGTACATGGATACCCTGGGTCTAGCCTAAAACTCATTATCAACATTTTCAATCCGTTGTTATTCTATGGCAGAGCCACCTCAACCTTATTGTATCTAGATAGGGATGTATTTCATGAAAAATACACAAAATATCTAGGCTTCCAAACTTCTATAAATTTATTCTATACTAATCCTCAATTTCAATTTTAGTGTAATGTTCTCTAATCAAAGTTGTTCTAAATCTAGTATCCATGGTATGTAGTAAAATCCTCTGATACCAACTGAATCACCACCACCCTTGTCACCCAAATTTAGTGATAGATTACTTAACATTGGCATGATAAAAGGAATCATTTCCGAAAATACAAACCAGTTTAGTATTCTTGGAAAGAAGATACATTCTTATCTTCAACATTATTACATGAAAAGAAATACAACAATAATTTATTCTATTAGAAACATCCAATCCTCCTAGATTATGCATGAAAGTCACTCATAACTATATTCATCTTATCCTAGGAAAATTAAACAAATGAAAGGTGTGAGCTCAAATGCTCAGTAAGGGTAAGAAATGCAGCTATGGATCACATAAACATTATTTATGGTGAATAATTTAAAACACATGCCTTTAAAAATAATAAATATGAACACATTGTGATAGGAATATGAGATTAGTAAATTATTCCATAATCAAACATAGTCAGGGGTATTTTACTAGTCTAATAACCACATGAACCATCAATATTAGTTTCATAATTAGGGAATGTATAATGAAGGACATTCTAAAACATTTTTCAAGGCCTCAGACAAGACGTTTAAAAGCAATTAAGGCCTCGGCCAAAACCTTATATTAAAATTGGGAATGGACCTGGCCAATTCTACCTCTAATTGTCTCATGGGACCCACTAATGCATTGAGAATCTATATCGGGATCCACCCGTCACTTTCTAAGTCCAATAAATTCTTCACATGAAACTGTTGAAACATAACATAAACATTCGTATTAAAACTATTCTATGAAACTTCAATACTTTAACCATAAACCATGAATGCTATAAATAGAACAAACCCATAGTCAATCATGACACAAAACCTTTAATACAATATGGAATATATGTATCATAATAAATCAACCTCAATCAAGAATAAAATCTCTTAAAGGATGCAGACATAGTTGAAAATGATCAGTAAAATTTTTTGAATGAAATATCCTTTTCCATGAAATCATTTAAAATGAAAATAATTTATAATGGTATTCATTTAAAATATTGTTTTGAATCAAACTTTCATGTACCACATTTAAACTTTTGAAAGAAATTTACATTTTTAAACATTCAGGTATACATAAATAAATCCTTTAAATCATTTTGATAACATGGAAATTAAAGAGAATGGTTTAGAGGAATTAATATTTAAAACATTTAAAATTATGTTTTAGTAAATAAGATCTTTAAAAATAATCCCTTTGAAAACTCTTTTATGAATAATGGACATGTATAATAAATTTTTCCCAGTATATACTTTCCTAAAAACATCCTCGGATAATAAAGAGATTGTGAAATTGACAATTAAATTTTACTTTTCCTTAGTTGATGGCATGTTAACATTCTGTATAATAGTTAAAACATTGTTATTAAATTATTCAAGAACTCTATAAAAAAAATAAGATTTCATATATTATCCTCTAATGTTTCTTTGTTAATAATATTTCAAATGTATCATCATTTCGTGTGTTAACTAATTCTTTTTCCTTTATATTCTTGGTTATGTAATCCATGTTTGTCATGGATATGATGTATTTTATTCATATACAGAATTATATTATGTTTTTAATTATTATTTTAAAACATAAAATGAAAATTATTGATGAATAATTATGATGGGGAATGAAGTTGATCGCGTTCGTGGAGATGGTAATCCGTACGTATACACGAGCGACAATACCATTATATTGATGTTGAAATCACATTTAATCGGATGTTATGACATATATAATTATTAATTAACTTGTTATATTTATTATTTACAAATGTTATAATCATTATTATAAACATCCAAATAATGAAGTGATTAAATAACAAACTACACCACGACGTGGAGACAGTAAGCCGTACGTATGCACATGTGGTGACATTGTCATTTATAGGATGGATAGAATAACTAATATGGTTTTACCATATTTATAATAACATATAATTATATTTGAGGTACTGGAGGTATTATTTTGGTTTGGAAAAAACAAATAAATGGGAAGTGGAAGAATAATAGAATTTGAAAGAGGGTGGTGAAATTATTTCCTCTTCTTCGGGTTTTTCCTTTTGAGTTGATCAAAAGGGATCCTTAGGTTTTCTTTATAATCAAATTAATAACTCTATGTTAATTTTAGTGATGATGGGATTATATTTGGGTAGAGGATGGCTGAGCCAAATGGATTTGTAGGTGTGATATTGAGAGAAAGGGAAGGGCCCTTTTATAAGAGGGTTGAGGGTCACACTAGGAAATGATTAAAATATTAATTTATTATACTAACATATTCGGTTTATAATTGCTCCAAATAAATTTAATTCTAGTATTAGGAGGTTATTAGTTGAAATACACTCCAACAATATGTTTTACAGATGTTTAGGTTACCATTTTAACAAAATCTTTTATATTCAACTCTTAGTTAAATAGTGTAACTTTTATCGTGTCTTCTTGTTTTCTAACACTATATTGTTAATAAACATACTCAAAAAATATAAGAGAACCTCAAGTGTTTAATTAATGTCATATAAAATATAATTTAATCCCTTTTTCCAAACCATATATTTTCAATAATATTATATCAATCAATAATATAGTATTTGTTTTAAAAATTAGTTCAGGTCAATTATGACATTATTTGGTATTTGGTTTTTGTGAAAGTCATCACAACTTGATTACTTCAAACAACATAAATTGAATCAACCATAACATGTGATATTTGACCAAAATATTTGAATATTTTATAAAAACATTGAATTATATTTATTTAAATATTTATAATACCACTTGTTTGATTATTTCATTAATAAGGTAATTACTGCATCATCATTGTGTCAAAAATAAGTTAAATTATTTAACGTCTAAAAATAATATGTATAATACTATTGTGTATAAAATAGTTTTATATTTTTATTTAATATTTATTGTTTAATATATCTTATGTATGACCCTCTATTAGAAATGGTTAAGTTATTAAACATTGAATATAACACTATTAAGTTTTCTTTAAATAAAATAAAAATAAATGTTTTAATCTTATCCAAGTTAACCTATAGTATCATATTTTATTCCTATGGTTTTAATTTTCTAAATACACTTATCCTATAGAATTAGGACATCTGTTAGAGTAATTATAATATCATTTGTTCTTTTAATTACAATATTTACTTTTTACATTAGTAAATAAAATTCAGAAGTTATTTTTCACCAAAAATTATTTTCCTCTTGTGGAATAACATTTTAGTTTCTGATATAAATGGTGTCTCTCAAAAATTTTAAATTCAATTCACAAAAGCGGAAAAATTAAATTTTATGAAAATTTCAAATTGCTCCTAGAAGGTGGGTAAAAGACGGTAAAAATTTCAATAAATTTTATACATCTTATTTTATTATAAATTGACACCAATTAATTACATTGAAAATTTATTGGTATTATATATCTACTTAAACTTAAAATAAATTTAAATAAAATAAAATAATTATTAACATAAAATGTAGGTTTATATATATTTATGATATGTTTTTCACTATTTATAAAAAATTGAATGTTTTCATAAAAATACCAAATATTTACCCTAAGATATTTTTGATATTCCAAATTCAAAAATGAATTATATTTTACCAAATTCAAAAATTATAAGTTTCATTAATTAATTTATAAATAATTCCCATGGTCAGAACCAAAAAGTAGGTTTTTAAAAAAGTAAAAACTTTCAAAAGATTGACATGTGTTTAGATCAAATTTAAAAGTGAAATAACTTATAACAAACTTCATTGTACTAAATAATAAAAATATAATCTAATCATTCTTCAAAAAGATTCAAATTCAAAATTTAACACAACAAATTATTTTGATTTAAAAAGTTGTTTTCATTTAAATACTAGTGTTTTTACTATTCATCAAAATATAAAAGATATCAAAAAAGTTCCAAAAATTTATCTTAACTAAATTTTTATGTCAAAATTAAAAAGAAGAATTACATTTAATTAAATTGAATATATAAAATTTTTAAACATTGATTTTTCAAAGGGTTCTCCATTAAAAGGCTGTAAAATTGCATTCTTTTGAAAAATACTCCTTTTATCTGAAAAACGGGAGTTTGTTCTTCAATTATGTATAGAAAACAAAATAATATGGATGATAAAATTATATATAGTATATAAGATTCATAATGTATCTAATACTATTCCTGGCCACTTTTTGAACGGCTAGTTTGGTAAGTTGTGGTGACCTCGAAGTCGGAGTTGCATATAGCGCAAGCTATTGATTTACTTTAATGAGATAACGTACTATAAAATCATGGGGAGTTACATTAAACATGGAAAATATTACCCATTCAGATTTCATGTTATAAAATTTCATTCTTGATCCCACCACATCATTTTCCTGAAACCCCCTAGACATCTTTAACACAACCAAATAAGCTTTTTCTATTTTTCATTCATTATGGGAGGTGGAGGATCTGTCCATAAATTTTTTTCCCTTAATGTTTTTATGTTCCAAATAAAATATATTGAAAAAATTTAATTCTGAAGGCAAATTTACTGATTATGAAAATGGACTAAAAATCCATACGAAATAGTGGCAATTTGTCATTTATTTATTTGAATGAGGATATCATATTCCAATTTTGAATGCACAACCTGGACAACTAAATTATAATTGACATCAATTTCATATAAAACTGGGCATAAGAATAAGAAATATCCATTTCAATGGTTCTAGACTTTTTAATAGGAATTCCTCACCTGATGTGATATCAAAAAAGATTTTAGGATGCCAAAACAATCCAGTACAAAACCATAATTATTGTCTACACATAAACAGTAATATTATTTAAGGAGAAATGATTGATACAACAACCCCACTTTGGAATGGTGGTGATGACTCGTTTTGAGTACATGGAGTCAATCAACCCAAGTTATTCCCTTGAGCTCCCAATTCGAGAAGAGAATGTGGAAAATCCAATCATAATAAGAATATAGGTGAACTTTGGGAAACCTCATACCATAGTGAACACTTCTATATGATTACCATAATTAATATATATTTCAATTAAATAAATTTGATACTTTTCCCGGAAAATTATTTATTATTAACTTAAATTTATATGTAATTCCAAGAGGTCTTATCCCCTTACTCCTAAAATATTACATCCTCTCTACTTCTAATCAAAGTTCAATTACTTTTTGGTTTATTAATTCACTATAAAAATTATTTCCTTGATTTCATCCACATTTTTTAGAGTCATTCGGTTGATCATTAAATCATCATATTAATTATATTCATATAAACCTAAAGATGTTATCCAAATATGAGGTATATTTACAAAATAAGAGTTTTTGTTTACATCCATAATTTACCTCTATAAAATAGTTATCATCGTTGGATAAATAATACAATGGTATTTTATATATACTGATATTTCACTATGATTATTTAATAAGAAATACACAACTCCTCTACCATCAAATTTGAAAATAATCTATCATTCATGTGTAAAGATGACTACTGACTCATGAATCGATGTAGTCGTATTTCCATCACCATCTCAAATAATTGGTCGAAATGATTGAAAAAATATCGTTACATTGTATTAATTCTGTATTTACCATTATTTAGTGATCTTATATCATCTAATTTATAATAATTATAACCAAAAAATATTATATCATCGTTCTTGCATACTTGTGGACCACCACTTCAATTAAGTTATATGCTTATGTTTTACCCACTGGAAGACATGGATGATATATATAGGTCTATTTAAAGAAGTAACTTGTTTATTTAATATATAATGATAATTATAAAAATATATATAATAGTTACTATCTTTCCATAATTAACATTTAAAAATGAAATGTTAATGAAACATACGCAGGACCTACATTATCATTTCTTATAATGAAGTTAATTTTTCTTAAACATATTTAATTTATGGATATAAATGTAATTTTTTTAAAAAAATATAGTTATTTAATGATTATTATTCATAAGATGATTGAATAATGACCTAATTGAATATAGTAATACAACAAATTTAATTTTATCCAATGACTTGAATATAATCAATATTTTTTTTCCAAATTAATTGATCAAGAATTTATATATAAAATGGTACTGAATAAAATAAAAGGAATAAAGATGCTGAATAATATTATTAATAATTTAAATTATTAAAATATATTTTATCCTATAAGATAAAGAATATACATGGTATGTATGATTCGAGGAAAGGGGAATTGATTTAAAAACACTCTTTAATTATATACCGTTATAAATATTTTACATCTGAGTACACAATTGTAAAAATATATTATTAATATGTTTATAATCCCCTAAAATAATTATAAATCGAATTTTATACTTATTGTTAATATATATTAATTTTTCTTTCCAGTTATATATTTATGTACTGTTTGGAATATTTTTTAAAAAATGTAAATTTGAATGTTTTATTTTAACAAATACAACATAATAAGTATTTCTCATAGAGACTAAAATCATTAGATGTATAAAATCCATTACAATATTCCATGATTTATTTAAATAAAACCCATTTTTTGGGTCCAATATTATGGAAATTTGTTTTCAAATTTATATGATATTTTTATATTTGAAATATTTATTTCATATGAGTTCAAATTAGTTTTCAATGGTTTTTGACTAAATGTTCCCTCAAGAAAATGTGTTATTCATGATATTGTAAATAATCATTACAGATTATATTGATTGATCCTAATACATCTTATTTGATCGTTGATTCTTAGAAAAAATATATGATGGCTGAGACCTATAATTGTTATATAGCGACCAAAGCTTCTCATTCATGAATATTATATGTTTTTAGATGAATATTCATTACATTTTAGATTTGAACACCTAAGGAATGTAATTATTTAGTTATATTTGAAAAATTGACAAACAAATCCTACAATATATTTAATTATCACCAATGTTTAATACATTGATCATCCCTTATAGTAATCTACATATACATACCCTACATGAAACTGTTCTTCAAAACCTAGGTAAATGAAACATAAAAAATGTAGATCTATGATTCTCGGTAATGGTATAAATAAGAGATACAAATCAATGATCATTTGAAATAATAAGATACCCATAAGAATATTTGATAATGAATATAACTTATTAACTTCATACCAAAAATTTAATAAATAATAAACATGAGTCAATCAATAAATATCTCTAGTTCAGAAAAAATAAACATAATGGAAGAATATAAAATGTTACATTATAGAATTAAAATGACATAAAAATTTTATTTTTGGAAAACACAACAGATTATAAAATTTTAATCATGAATAAATAGAAACAGGTTCACTCATTAAATTATGTATAAGAAATCAAGCCCTAATATAGAATTATGGTCATGCAACCAGATTCTTGTGTAACATCCCAATATTTTTCAAATAAATTCAATAATGAATGAATGAAACAATGAGTTGCAAAAACACATATTTGTTATCACTATGTAGAGACCCGAAGCCTGACGTACATTTACATTACATTACTTTTGTGGAATACTTAGTACATAACAAAAACACACACACAAGGATCGTAATAGTTTAGTGTCTTTGGAAACTCGGAATATAATCTTCTAATCATGGTGAAAGATCTTCAACATCTCCCATAAAGATCTTCCTTTTTTATACCTAAAACCTTTCTTTATATCCTGGGTAAAAGAAAACATAAAAGGGTGAGAACAAATGCTCAGTAAGGATAAACAAAAGAAATATCAATCACATCATATACATAAGCACATAACTTTTGGAAATCTTAACCTGTAAAAGAGATCATAATTTCATAACCTGGGATTACTCATGGTAGTGAAATGTAATCACAATAATCATAACTTAAAACCTGAAACATTGTGGCATACACACATAATCATAGAGAATCATTTCTTATTAGTCAAGACTCATTGCCAAGACTATCTTAGTGGACAATGTCCCTTTCTGAACTGAGTCACCCATGTTTCAGTCCTGTTTCACTGAACCGGTATAACCTACCATTCCAGCCATGTATATATCATGAGATATAAAATCTTTACCCAATGCATTGGAGGGAGATATAGGTCCCACCCATCTCATAATGATACCATTCTTATGTGTGCCACAAAATCATAAACCACACATCATAGCATAACCCATGTCAAAAAATGGGAATCTTAAACATCGTGACATCATAAAACAATTCATATAAGATAAAAATAATTCCATCACAACATAATCAAATCAATGTAATAATAGGTATAAAAACAGAACCCTTTATTATCTTAGATGGAAAATAATTTTGATAAAACACTTGAACTCCATTCTTGAGGAAAATATCCTTTCTGTTTCAAAAACATATTTCCTTTCTTAACATGTCGTACAATCATAAACTAAAAGAATTTGATTAAAAATGAACTTGAAAACATGTAAAGGAAGCATCTTGGAAATAATGTCTTAAAAATCCATTTATGCCGTATAAGTTAAAAAAACATTCTTCTCGTACTTTTGTCAGAAAAGTCAAAATGTACCTCGTACAAAAAATGACAAAAGATTCCTTTCATATCTTTTACTAAAAACTCACCAAAGGGTAAAATTGGATTTAAACAATTTTAGGTGGATGGAAATAACATTAAATATTGAGGAAAGATGGATGTGGATGATAAAATACACCCCAGTAAATACTAAAGTATAAACAATCTCGGATAAAAATGAGATTGTGATATTTCCCTTACCTTAGGTCCGATTTGCTTCGTAAGTGTCTTAACCTCCTGTATAATGATTTAAATAATGACATTGACTTATTCCAGAATCATACTCATTGTTATGATATCATATATGGTTCACTTATGACTTTATATTACCCGTTCTTTTGTAAATTCCATGTTAAAAAAGCGTTTTGGGTAAAATCATTTCATTTGTCGTAGGTGTTTGGACTTGTTGTTCTTGAAATTATTATTACTTATATCATGATTTAATTACTTCCATAATATAAAATATTATTTATATATCATATATATTTAGTATATATATATATATAAGAGATAGATAAATGAAATGAAACACACCGTTCATGGAGACGGTAGTCCGTACGTACGCATGAACGTTGTTTTCCTTTCCTTATTGTCTTGAATGGAAGTAAGTAGATGAAATATATATATACATAAATCCAGTAGATTTACCATGTCATATATTTCATTATTATTCATTATATATACTTTATAATCATTTATGAATGGTTAAAGTGGAGAATGAATCTCATCGCGTCGTGGAGACGGTAGTCCGTACGTACGCACGAGTGATGATATCGTTCTCATGATCGTGGGACTGTATTGGAGTGTATGTATACTGTTTCAGAATCAATATCACTTTATAATAGTCATATATAGTCATTATTTACACCATTATACCCATCCAAGTAAGGTGGTGGTGGAAAACAGATAACACCACGGCGTGGAGACGGTATTCCGTACGTACGAACGCGCGGTGATTTATTTTTCCGTAGGATGGATAGATTGTGAAATAGAGTTGTTTCATACTTAGAATAACATATCAGTATATGAGTGATACTGATGTTATTAATTCATAATGAAACAACTAAATAAGAAGAAGTGGAAGAAGAAATAAAGATGAAAGAATCGGTAATGGACATTACCTCTTCTTTGAAGTGCTTCTTTGAGTCCTTCTTTTAGGGCACTAAAATTGGACTTTGAGGAAGACCAGAACCTCTAGTATGTTGCTAGGGAAGTGGAGAGGAGAATTGGGTAGGTTTTGGCCGATATTGAAGGCTCAAAGTTGTGTGAGGAAGAGAGGGAGTAGGTGCCCTTTTATAAGGGAGGAGAGGGGCACCTTTGGAATAACAAAAAATATTATTTTATTATAAAGTCGATTTCGGTTTTAAATAGCTTAAAATTGATTTCTTTCGAGGCTAAGGTGGGGATGGGTCGAAAGCCTCTCATCCAATAGAATTTTGACAAGTTTAGGATCCTATTTTAACCTTATCATTTAGATTTAACATTAAGTTAAATAAGTTTACTTTTACCGTGTCTTCTTGTGTTCTTACACTATATGGTTAATAAACTTACTATAAGAACCCAAACGAACCCCAAATTGTTTATTATTAATATATATAACCTTATATAAGTCATTTGGCCGAACCTTATATTTTTAGGATTAAAATAACAATTAATAATATAATATTTGTTTTAAAAACTATTTTATGTCAATTTTGACACTATTTAGTAATTGATTTTTGTGAAACTCATAACAGAATGAAAAGTTCGAACAATGTTAATTAAATCAATCCTAACATGTCATATCAACCTATAAAATTAGTTTAATTCATAAAAAGTCTCAAATTATATTTATTTGAGTATTTATAACATCAATTATGTCAATATTTCATTAATAAGATAATTACTGCATCATCATTGTGTCATAAATAAATTAAATTATTTAATGTCTAAAAATTACAAATAAAATACAATTATGTAGGAAATAGTTTTATCTCTCTAATGAATATTTATAGTCGAATTTATCTTATGTATAACCCCATATTAATAATGTTTTAGTAAATAAACTTTGATTTTAACTCTTTTAACTCTTCTTTGAATTAAATAATAATAAATGTCCTAATCTAATCCAAGTGGGCCTAACTGGTCATATTTTATTCCTAAGCTTGTTTTTGGTCGAATTACAATTGTCCAATAGAATTAGAACATGTGTTAGGGTAATAATAATATCATTTCTTCCCTTAATTACCAAATTTACTTTTAACCGTGGTAAAAAAAAGTAAAAAGTTACTATTCACCAAAAAAATTATTTTCATCTCATTGAACCACATTTTACTTACTGACATCAATCGTGTCTCTCGGATTTTTTAAATTCCACTCAAAGAAGCGGTAAAATTATGTTTTATGAAAAATTCAGTTTTTTTAACTACCACTTAGTGGTTTCACTATTCATCAAAAATTGAAAGTTTTCAGAAAAATTCCAAAAATTAGGCCTAAGCTATATTTGATATTATGAACTCAAAAATGATATATATTTTACCAAATTCAAAACATATCAGTTGCATTAATTAATTTAAAAATTAATTCCCGTCGTCAAAACAATAGCGTGTTCTTAAGAGATAATAACTATCAAAAGATTGACAATTGTTTAAGTCTAGTTTAAATGTGAAATTACATCCAATGACCAACATTGTATTAAATTGTAAAAATATATTCCAAATATACTTTAAAACCACTCAAATTAATAATTTATCACTATTAATTATTTCGATTGAAAAAGTTGTTTTTAATTAAAATTTAGTAATTTTCACTATTCATTAAAATATGAATGTTATCCGAAAATCACCAAAATTTCACCCTAAGCTAATTTCGATATTACGAATCCAAAAATGAATTCCATTTTGAAAAATAAAATTACAAAATTTCAAAAAGTGGTTATTACTATTCATAACGGCTAGTTTTAATAATATTTTAATAGCATATTGTTGTTTAGTGAAACTCGTTATTGCGTACTACACACGCTATTGAGGAAGGTTACGATTGCGTGTAATTCAAGTAAAATCAAGGATGCGTGTTGAGAAATCTCACTGTTGTTCGTGCCTTAAACAATTTCCACTTCATCTCTTAAATAAATGAAGTTGAATTTGTTATTCGTGAAGTGTTAGCAGATCATGTGATAGAATGACGGTTCATTCCATCTCTTTCAAACAAAAGGTTAGAAAAAGTTATAAGTCAATCTTATGTTTAATCGTATATGGTTCCAAAAATGAACTTATACTTCATATATCATACTGATTAATAAAATAAAACTAGTTTCTACTAACCAGGGACTTCCTGTAGGCCAGTGGTAGGCGATATAGGCCATTCGCACTTCGGTTGTGGGTTCGATTCCCACAGCCTTGTCCGACGCGATGGGCTGTCACCCGTCCTGCAGGTTGTCCTTTTTTCTAAAGCTATATTACTATAACATCCCATCAATAAAACTAACTTATGTCCAACATAATCCATTCCTATCTTTAGGCTTATCCTTAATACTGTCGTCCAATCTCAGAGATTTAATACCATCATTGATCCCCATATATCATAAGATATATCTTGTTGGTCACATTCCAGACATTCAAAGTCCTTAAACTTGTAATCTCTTGAATACCCATTGAGCCTTAGTGAAAACATGAATGTAGTTAAAAGTTAACACTTTCCACATACCAAAATCCTCAAAATTATATATACACAAACCATGATATCACTTAGTCCTTAAATCAATCATGAGCTCATGAATACTGTTAAATATCTCAATCACTTTGAATACCACATTAGACCAACACATAAATATTCCAATACTTTATGATACAACATTATTTTGGAATCCCATTACATAAACACTTAATCATTCCACCAAATCGTTGTCATATTCAACATCGCCAATAGTGATCGCATGTGACTTCCCTTTGTCCTTTGCCTTAAGTGGTTTCTCATGTTGATCATCACTAACCCCTGGATTAGGGCATTTATTAGCATAATGCCCCATTTCATTGCACTTGAAGCATTGAAGTGTTGGTGGTGCGTTGTCTGCAGTGTTTGTTTTATTCACATCTTTAGAAACACTTTTTCTATTACTTCGACACTCAGCTACTCGATGACCTTCTTTTCCACACTTAAAACATTTTCTAGTCCCTTTAAGACAATCTCCATCATGCTTCTTTCCACACTTTGAGCATAAGGAAACATTAATCATCATTTCACCATTATTATGAGATTTCTCCTTGAACTCCATCTTTAGTTTCTTTTCAAAACCATGAGAAGGATATGTAACACAAACTTCCATTTCTACCTTCATAGCACAACGCACAATTTCTTCATAGCTACTGAAGTCTCTTATAGCTAATGCCCTTCGAAGACTTGTTTTTAAGCCACTGAAAAATCGATCAACTTTACTTGCAGGTTGGATGATAATGCCAGATGCATACCTTTCAAGTCTTGTAAAATTTGCTTCATATATACCAACAGATTCATCATCCTTCTGCTTCAGCTCAAGAAACTCCTTTTCCATCTTCGTTCGAAGAATACGAGGGAAGTACTTACTGAAAAAAAAAGTTCTTGAACTCGTCCCATTCCATAGACTCAATTTCATCTCTTAGCCACGTATTCTTGATAAGATTCCACCATTGATCAGAATTACCATCCAAACGATATACTGCTAAGATGACTTTATCATGTTCAGAACATTGATGATCTGAAAATATCTTTTCAGTGGTACTGATCCATTGTTCAGCAACAAGTGGATCATAAGACCCACTGAATGAAGGTGGATGTTGCCTCGTGAAGGACTCAATAGAATATTGTTCCCTTATATGCTCATTTGGAAGTCCAGAATGATTCATAGCTTGTGTAAGTATAGCAATAAGATCTTTCACTCCATCTCCCATAACATTTTTTTGTTCAGGAGGAAAACCATTGCATTGTCCATTGCATTGATCAACATGGTTCCTTCGGGTTCCATCCATCGTCTAAAACCCAAAAAGAATAGTGTGACAGACAAAAATCATGCTAGGGAAAACAACATTATAAAGGGGAGTATCCTCAATATCTAACTTCTTAGGTTAAATTCTATGATCGTTACCGTAGTTCTAGGACTATATCTTATATATATACTTATCCTTAGGGACATCCCTAGACATACCTTAGAAATATCTCTAGGGATCTCACTAACGATTTCGCATCCTAGTTTCCAATGGTTGACTAAACTTTTCCTCTGATACCAACTGTAGAGACCCGAAGCCTGACGTACATTAACATTACATTACTTTTGCGGAATACATAGTACATAACAAAAACACACACACAAGGATCGTAATAGTTTAGTGTCTTTGGAAACTCGGAATATAATCTTCTAATCCTGGTGAAAGATCTCCAACATCTCCCATAAAGATATTCCTTTTTTTATACCTAAAACCTTTCTTTATATCCTGGGGAAAAGAAAACATAAAAGGGTGAGCTCAAATGCTCAGTAAGGTTAAACAAAAGAAATATCAATCACATCATATACATAAGCACATAACTTTTGGAACTCATAACCTGTAAAAGAGATCATAATTTCATAACCTGGGATAACTCATGGCAGTGAAATGTAATCACAATAATCATAACTTAAAACCTGAAACATTGTGGCATACACACATAATCATAAAGAATCATTTCTTATTATTCAAGACTCATTTCCAAGACTATCTTAGTGGAAAAAGTCCCTTTCCGAACCGAGTCACCCTCGTTTCAGTCCTGTTTCACTGAACCGGTATAACCTACCATTCCAGTCATGTCTATCTCATGAGATATAAAATCTTTACCCAATTCATTGGAGGGGGATATAGGTCCCACCCATCTCATAATGATACCATTCTTATGTTTGCCACAAAATAATAAACCATACATCATAGCATAACCCATGTAAACAAATGGAAATATTAAACATCGTGACATCATAAAACAATTCATATAAGATAAAAATAATTCCATCACAACATAATCAAATCAATTTAATAATAAGGATAAAAACAGAACCATTTATTATCTTATATGGAAAATAATTTTGATAAAACACTTGAACTCCATTCTTGAGGAAAATATCCTTTCTGATTCAAAAACACGTTTCCTTTCATAACATGTCGTACAATCATAAACTAAAAGAAGTTGATTATAAATAAAAATGAAAACTTGTAAAGGAAGCTTCTTGGAAATAATGTTTTAAAAATCCATTCATGCCGTATAAGTTAAAAAAACATTCTTCTCGTACTTTTGTCAGAAAAGTCAAAAAGTACCTCGTACGAAAAAACGATAAAAGATTCCTTTCATATCTTTTACTAAAAACACACCGAAGGGTAAAATTGGATTTAACCAATTGTAGGTGGATGGAAGTAACATTACATATTGAGGAAACATGTATGTGGATGATAAAATACACCCCAGTAAATACTAAAGTATAAACAATCTCGGATAAAAATGAGATTGTGATATTTCCCTTACCTTAGGTCTGATTTGCTTCGTAAGTGTCCAAACCTCCTGTATAATGATTTAAATAATGTCATTGACTTATTCCAGAATCATACTCATTGTTATGATATCATATATGGTTCACTTATGACTTTATATTACCCGTTCTTTTGTAAATTCCATGTTAAAGAAGCGTTTTGGGTAAAATCGTTTCATTTATCGTAGCTGTTTGGACTTGTTGTTCTTGACATTATTATTACTTATATCATGATTTACATACTTCCAGAATATAAAATATGATTTATATATCATATATATTCAGTATATATATATATAATATAGATAAATGAAATGAAACACACCGTTCATGGAGACGGTAGTCCGTACGTACACATGAACTCTGTTTTCCTTTCCTTATTGTCTTGCATGGAAGTAAGTAGATGAAATATATATATACATAAATCCAGTAGATTTACCATGTCATATATTTCATTATTATTCATTATATATACTTTATAATCATTTATGAATGGTTAAAGTGGAGAATGAATCTCATCGCGTCGTGGAGACGGTAGTTCGTACGTACGCATGAGCGATGATATCGTTCTCATGATCGTGGGACTGTATTGGAGTGTATGTATATTATTTCACAATCAATATCACTTTATAATAGTCATATATAGTCATTATTTTCACCATTATACCCATCCATGTAAGGTGGTGGTGGAAAGCATATTACACCACGGCGTGGAGATGATATTCCGTACGTACACACGCGCGGTGATTTATTATTCCGTAGGATGGATAGATGGTGAAATAGGGTTGTTTCATACTTATAATAACATATCAAAATATGACTGATACTGATGTTATTACTTCATAATGAAGAAACTAAAGAAGATGAAGTGGAAGAAGAAATAAAGATGAAATAATCCGTAATGGACATTACCTCTTCTTTGAAGTGCTTCTTTGAGAACGTCTTTTAGGGAACTAAAATTGGTCTTTGAGGAAGACCAGAACCTCTAGGATGTTTCTAGGGAAGTGTAGAGGAGAATTGGGCAGGTTCTGGCCGAGCTTGAAGTCTCAATGTTGTGTGAGGAAGAGATGGAGGAGGTGCCCTTTTATAAGGGAGGAGAGGGGCACCTTTGGAATAACTAAAAATATTATTTTATTATAAAGTCAAGTTCGGTTTTAAATAGCTCCAAATTGATTTATTTCGAGGCTAAGGTGGGGATGGGTCGATATACTCTCATCCAATAGAATTTAGACAAGTTTAGGTTCCTGTTTTAACCTTATCATTTAGATTTAACATTAAGTTAAATAATTTTACTTTTACCGTGTCATCTTGTGTTCTTGCACTATAAGGTTAATAAACGTACTATAAAAGAGACAAACGAACCCCAAATTGTTTATTATTAATATATATACCCTTATTTAAGTCATTTGGTCGAACCTTAGAATTTTAGGAATAAAAGATCAATTAATAATATAATATTTTTTTAAAAAACTATTTTATGTCAATTTTGACACTATTTAGTAATTGATTTTTGTGAAACTCATAACAGAATGATAAGTTAGAAAAAAGTAAATTAAATCAATAATAACATGTCATATTAACCTATAAAATTAGTGGAATTAATAAAAAGTCTCAAATTATATTTATTTGAGTATTTATAACACCAATTATGTCAATATTTCATTAATAAGATAATTACTGCATCATCGTTGTGTCATAAATAAATTAATTTATATAATGTCTAAAAATTACAAATAAAATTCCATTATGTAGGAAATCATTTTTTATTTCTAATTAATATTTATAGTTGAATTTATCTTATGTATAACCCCATATTAAAAATGTTTTAGTAAAGACACTTTGATTTTAACTCTTTTAACTCTTCTTTGAATTAAATAATAATAATTGTCCTAATCTAATCCAAGTGGGCATAACTGGTCATATTTTATTCCTAAGATTGTTTTTAGTCGAATTACATTTTTCCAATAGAATTAGGACATGTTTTAGGGTAATAATAATATCATTTCTTCCCTTAATTACCCTATTTACTTTTAACCGTGGTAAAAGAAAGTAAAAATTTACTATTCACCAAAAAATTATTTTCATCTCATTGAACCACATTTTACTTACTGCCATCAACCGTGTCTCTCGGATTTTTGAAATTACACTCACAGAAGCGGTAAAATTATGTTTTATAAAAAAATCAGTTTTTTTAACTACCACTTAGTGGTTTCACTATTCATCAAAAATTGAAAGTTTTCAGAAAAATTCCAAAAATTAGGCCTAAGCTGTATTTGATATTATGAACTCAAAAATGATTTCTATTTTACCAAATTCAAAACTTATCATTTTCATTAATTAATTTAAAAATTAATTCCCGTCGTCAAAACAAATAGCATGTTCTTATGAGATAATAACTATCAAAAGATTGACACTTGTTTACGTCTGGTTTAAATGTGAAATTACATCCAATTACCAACATTGTATTAAATTGTAAAAATATATTCTAAATATACTTTAAAACCACTCAAATTAATAATTTATCACTATTAATTATTTCGATTGAAAAAGTTGTTTTTAATTAAAATTTAGTAATTTTCACTATTCATCAAAATATGAAAGTTATCCGAAAATCACGAAAATTTCACCCTAAGCTAATTTCGATATTACGAATCCAAAAATGAATTCCATTTATTACTATTCATAACGGCTAGTTTTAATAATATTTTAATAGCATATTGTTTTTTAGTGAAACTCGTTATTGCGTAGTACACACACTATCGAGGAAGGTTGTGATTGCGTGTAATGCAAGGAAAATCAAGGATGCATGTTGAGCAAGCTCCTTTTGGTGTAGCGTACAACAGAAGAAATTAACAAAAATAAAAAGAATATTTTTCATAAAATCTCGGGGTGTTACACACTAATATTGGGAATATAAATTTTCCACCACTATGAAATGCTTTTCAAAAAACTGACAAACATGGAAGTGTACAGTAAGATATTTAGAGTATGATAAGAAAATAAAAAAAATTTGAATAGAAAGAAACCCTTATTAATTTTAATATGAATAGTAATATTAATCTTATTTATAGTGAGTCAAATAATTATGTTATTTCCTTAAGGTTATGATAGCCATTAATTTTTCTATGTCATATAAAACGAATTATTATTTTAAAATTTTTATTATGAAAATAAATTATTATTTTATTTTAAAATTAAATTAATCCTATTATGGTAATTTTTTTGAATTTTTTTTTTCTGAACCATACATTTTAAAACAGGGTTAGGGTGAAATTTTTTGATTTTTCTACAAATCATGATTTCTGGGTGAATAATGATATTTGATAATTTACAAAATATGTTATATAAGTGAATTTATACATCATTCATGAGTCATGGATGATGTAAATGTTCATTGATTTGAAAAAACAGAACATATTACTTATAATGGTGAAAATAATCAACACAATATGATGTCCTTGAAAAAAAAATATTGAGAAAAATAATTGGAAAATACTCCTCTCCTCTACTATTAATCGCCCTGCACTCCTTATTGACTTTATTAATCTAATACCTGAATCTCTTTAATGTGATTTAAAAATACCCTTCTCTAGTAACTACCCACATCAAGGATCTCTCGGTGTAACACCCCAGGTAAATAAAGAATATGAAATTTTCATATTTATAATATTTTCGAATAAAATATTAATATTACTTTAAAGGGGATGCTATGCTCCATGGCGTACCCAACACGGAACACCGAGTTTCTTGGGAATCTTACATTGCACTCTAATAATAAAATAATATTATTTTAAATGGTAGTTAACGCCTAGTCGTTGTAATGGAGGGATTGAACAGACCTAACTACCAAATAATTATATATGTTTGTCAAATATTTTTACTCTTTACAATAAATTTTAGAGGATTAAAAATGCTAATGAACCTAGTTTTTAAGCGAAAACATTCTAATATTCTTTAAAAGGTCGATTAACTGACTTTTGATGGAGAACCCATTTTAAATCCACTTTTTTAAAATTTTATAGTCTCTATTTTTCAAAATAAACATATTATTTATGATTTGGACATTGAAATTTACCTTGGGTTAATTTTTGATATTTTTCTGACAATGTTCATTTTTCAATGAATAGTGAAAAATACTGCATTTTACATCAAAACTGTTTTTTCATATAATTTAATTATATGGTTATATTATCTTTTTAATTTGTTTTAAATTTAAATTATAATATATTTTTACCATGTAATTCAATTATGGTCATTGGGATTAATTTCACTTTGGAATTAGGCATAATCAAGTGCCAAACGTTTCATAAATATTGTTTCTAAAAAACCTGCTATTTGTTTTGACAACGGTAAGTTTTTTTAAATTAGTTATTGCAATTTATTTGTTTAGAATTTGGTAAAATGGATTACATATTTGGAATCATAAGGTACAAATTATGTAATTAAGACTCTTTTGTTTTTGGACATTATGAATAGTAACGACGGTAATTATCTTTAATTATCTTGATTAATGAGTAATCGGGCTGTTAAAGATAATAAGATAATATCATAATAATAACAAATGACCACAACATGTGTTCTAAGGCTACTGGTTGTCTCATTTCCGACCATGGGATGCCCTGTTCCAAACTTGGGGGCCCCATGGAATCACTTTTGTGAGAAAGTGACTTTTTATCTTTTTATTTTTAAAGAATGTTAAATGTAACAAAGAATGTATCACCTAAGTAAAATATTTTTAATTTTGTCTAAATAAATGATCTTTTGGGCTATAAATAGTAATTGGAAAGATAAAATTATTTCATACATCATAGTAGTTTTTTTATAATTTTTATACATTAAATAAATTAAATTATTTATGACATCGTGATGATGCAGTGATGACCTCATTATTTAACGATTTAAATAAAATGGAAAGATAATGTAAAATCTAAGACCTAAACATGTCCAAAACCTATTGGATGGGTTGATTTCGAGCCCTTATCACCGTATCCTCGAAACACATTAATGTGGGACCATTAAAATATGAAACTCATTTGGAAATAATGTTACATTTTATACCTTTCCAAGAATGCCCCTCATCTCCTCTTATAAAACGCCCCCACCTCTACATCCTTACCCACACTTCCAAAGCCTTTGGCTCGTCCAACCCCTGCCCATTTTGTCTCTCCACATCCCTATATAACTCCTTGAAGCCCCACTTTGGGAAGAAGTCTTCCCAAGGAAGCCTTTTAGCACAAACCAAAGGGAGTTACCCGATTTTAAGGTGATGTCTTCAGTTGAGTCCTTTTTTTATTTTGCCTCTCCAACCCGCTAAAATATTTTTATTCATTTATTTTGTAACAACACCAGTATCTTCAATATACTAGGATGTTTTTATAAGAATGATTCGAGCTACACATACACACACCTACATCTAATGGTTAAAGAACATACTGTTTCCATGGATGGCGAATTTCGGCGCCACAAAACGATGATTGTTCAACACTCATATAACACCTTCTAAGGTGGAAATTAAGATGTCACTATATTTATATATGATATATAATATTTTTATGTTTTACTTAAGCTTCTGTATTTTTCATTTATGGCATACCTTTATGGTTTCCATTATGGGTAAACGCGATATCTTCATTTAAGGAAGTGCGGACTACCGCCCCCTCAAAGTGATGTGATTCGTTAATGCCAAATGTGGGACGTATAAAGGATGGAATTAAAGTTATTATAAATGAAGTTATACTGTAATTATAATATACCTCTATATCATTATTATTTCTTTCCATTAATTTATGAGATAGAAATGAATGTAGCGTTCTTGCGTACGTACGGCTTCCAGTCTCCATGAACAGTGCATTTCATTTCTTATTCACAAATGTAATATTATATTATAAGTACATATTTATAATGGATATATATAATTTATGTTACATATAAATGATGAATATAATTCTGGAATTATAATATACATTCCTCTCATTTAGTTTTAATTCCACTAATATGACAAAGAAATGAAAGTAGAGTTCATGCGTACGTACGACTTACTGACTCCTTGAACAGTGCATTTCATTTATTAACTCTAAATGTTATGTAATATTATAAATGAATGAATATACTGGATATATATGATATATATGATATTTAAATCATGAATACAATTCTGTATATATTGAACATTTGGCCACACGAACAACATTTAATTGTAAGAAGTCAACTTTCGACTGAAGAACCAAATATCGGAAAAACAGATATTATTAACTTAAATGATTACATAATGTTATGACATGGTAATAATTGATATAAAAGGAATAATTAACTTTTAAAAAGGTCATTAAGGAAGTATAAATTATCTCAAGTTTATTATTTAGGATATTAAAGAACGATCGAGTCAAGTCGGACCCGAGGTAAGGGATCCTACTCCTCTCTTTCTTTTTAATTACACCCTTTTATGTCATTATTTTTAAGATTGTATTTATTGTGATTGGTATGTTATTTTATATTAATATTACTGTAATTTTTATGTTCATATTATGAGAGACCATATTTCCTCTCATCAATCCATTTTGGAAGTTTTAAGTGGCGTCGTTAGGCTGCCATGTTTTCGTAAGAGATTTTTCATCTCACTTTTATTCTCGTGAGATTTATGCTACATTTGCCACAATTTCCTTTGAGTGGTGTATGTACTGCCCATTATTTTACTCATTGTGTAATATACTTTCATTTATGAGTATTTACATCAATGTTGTATTGTCCTTTTTTCACGGGGTGTGTGTTTCGAAAGATACCCATGTCAGTAAGAGAACCTTTCACCCTCCGCTTTTTAAAAGACTTCTTTTGTTATATATATTAATTCACATAGTATTATATTGGCATATGTTCATTTATATCCTTATTGATGTAAATTTTTTTCCAAGTGATTATATGCCCTTTTTATCTCTCATGAACTCATTTTCTGAATTTTTATGTGATGTCGTTAGGCTGTCGAAGTTTTCCAAGGGAACTTTTTTACCCAATTTTGATTTCATTGGGTTCAACATGTAGTTTTTGAATATGTCATCCTTTGAAATATGTTTGAATGAACTTTTATTGTTTCACAGTTAATATCCACTTATATATGGTTTTTTTATATTTTTCACACATAATTTTGAGATTGAATTATCCTTAATTTAAGGATACCTTCTTTATAAGGGATCTCATCACATTTGACATTTCTATTGAGTCTTCATTGTTGTTATGCACCAATTCACTCTTATATGGTGTATATACTGTACTTTGTAATATTATATCATGAATCCATTTATTATCATGATATTATAAAGTTCTAACTAAATGTTATTCCTTAATTATTGTATTCAAGTGTCTCTAATTTTGGTAGAACCCCTTTAACCAAAATATTGCTGTAAATGTTTTAATTATCTGTTCTTATTAATATCCATGTTTTCAAAATGGTTTTAAGGATTTATTTATAATGATATTAATGGTTTAAAATTTTAAAATGTTCAAGGTGGTATGGGACACTTTGATTCAAAAATCTCTTTATTAAATGTTTTAAATGGTTTTGGAAATTGTTTCTTTTTGAATGGATTCATTATTTCAATATACTAAAATGTTATCTTGTGATTGAAATGTGGAAATGTTATGTTTCCATTATACATGTCTTATGTGATACGTTTATGTTTAGGTTCATGGTCATTGTTATGAAAACGGGTGGTTCCGTGATAAACTAAGGGCGAGTGAGCCCGATATAGCTCTCCAATGCATTGGGTAACGCGAAGGAGTGAAACTTTAAGGTTTATCTGAAGTGATTTAGAGAACATACTGTGGTGGGTATTCCAAACATAACCAAGAGGGTTACTCCCTACGTAAGAATGTTATGAATGCCTCAAGATACCTTTTATGACTTATGATTTCTATGATTTATTCATGATTTGATATGCCTATGTTTTATGGGTAATGTATGATTTAATTCTTATGTATATATGAACTCATGTTTCCTTTCCATATTTTTTATAACCCTTACTGAGCTTTTTAGGCTCATCCCATGTTTTTGAAATATTTTTCACATGACGTAACATGGAATAGTGTCAAGGATGGGATCAAGGGAATGTCATGCAACCTAAAACATGGAACTATACATGTTTCTTTTTATGAGTTTTTATTTTATGGAAAATTAGTAGAATTTTCTTCTTTGTAATATTTTGAGATGTAATAGTTATTTCCTAATTCTCTAAAACTCTAAACCTGAAAAGATACTCAATGTGAATTATTCATTTAATTCAATATTAAGTATGGTTTAAGGCTGGGGCCTTATAGTTGGTATCAAAGGTCGGTTTAGATGACATTAGAGGTTAGGGTATTCTCTAAGCATAAGTGACAGTACCATAATGGATTGGATTTCAGAAAGTGTCCTAGTTTTAGATAAAGTGAATGAGTTAGTACATCTTGGTGTTTATATTCCTCATTAATATATGATGGTTTTTTTGATATACTCACACTGACCTTTTTGGTTTTAGTAAATGGATGGATCTAGCAGGCACCAAAGTGACAATAGGTTTGAAGGAAACTGTGGTGGTTCTCTGATTAAGAGACTACATGAAATGGGGGATTCAATGAGGAAAATCGTGGTTGTTCTAAACCAACTAGAAAGGAGTCATGATCAACCACTTGGACCTTGGTATGATCTGTAATGCATCATGTACGAGATGACCAATCGATGTGTAAGTTCAGGTAATAATCATAAAGGTAACCATTAGAGTTTATATGATCCTTACTTTCGAGGTAATTATGGGTTATTATATGTTATGATGGAAAATGAAAGGCATGAGATAAAAATGAGGTTAAAATATGTTATGATTATTTTTGATGATTTTATCTCATGTTGGGGAATGGTTTAAGAATTATATAGTTTTGGAAAAAGGACAACACGCAGACCGTGTGACAACCCGTCGCGTCGGACAAAGCTGCGGGAATCGAACCCACAAACAAAGTTCGACTGGTATTTATCGCCTACCACTGGACTACGTGAATTCCCTAGTTAGTTTGACTGATTCTTTTTAGTTAGATGATTTTATGAATTACGAGTAATTTGATTTTGTGTTATCTATGGAAATATATTAACCTATCATTTGGATATTTGATTAGGTTAATTTTCAATACGAGATATTAAGAGAAACTGTTGTGGTTTGGAGATAAATGATACGATTTAACTTGGTAGACTATGTGACTAAATCCTCAAAATATTTGGATTTCATTCTTATATTGGTTTACATTGAATAATTTTATGGACAAATTGATTATCGAATTGTCCTCGTTGAACATTGGGTTTTGTGGGACAAATTTTGGAGATTAAGAATAGATTTTCTTTTTATAAAGGGTTATCCTTTTCTGGATTATCTGATCTTGTACTAACCTTTTTGGTTTTGGTTTTGGTTAAAGTCTAAAGACATGGGAAGTATATAGTTCTCTTTTTGTGGATTAAGTGATTCTCTAGAAGATGATTATAGTACTCTTAATGTGAGCAAGTCTTCCTAAATACTTGTCTTTTGGAGAAAATATGTGTTTGTGTATGGAATCTAATAAAAGTTGAAAGTCAACATGATAAGTGATTATTTTTCCTTATGGTTAAATTCCTCAATAAAATGTAACTTAAAAAAATGTTTTCTATTAACTTTTCCTACTGGGGAATTGAATACCGTTTAACCCATCACAAGTTTGTGATTTTCTTGTGGTTAACTTTCTCCTAAACATGTTTTCTATCACTCTCCCTCAGAACATGACCCTTTTTTTCCTCCATGTCCATATTTTCATACATGGAATCCTAGTATGGGTTAACTCGGGTGACCTTTTTACTTATCTTTCTTTATTTTAATGTTATTGGTTTACCGACTCTTGTTCCGATGTGGGACTTTCAAGGATGTTTCCAAGCCCAATTTTAAAATTGAGAGGATGAAATTCCCAAAATGGGGGAAGGATGTAACACCCCAGGTAAATAAATAATATGACATTTTTATATTTATCCATATTTGTGAATAAAATATTAATATTACTTTAATGTGGATGCTATGCTCGATGGCGTACCCAACACGCAACAACGAGTTTCTTGGGAATCTTACATTGCACTCTAATAATAAAATAATATTATTTTAAATGGTAGTTAACGCCTAGCCGTTGTAATGGCCGGAATGAACAGAACTAACTACAATATAATTATATATTTTTGTCAAATATTTTTACTCTTTAAAATAAATTTTAGAGGATTAAAAATGCAAGTGAATCCGGTTTTTAAGCGAAAACATTTTAATATTCTTTAAAAGGTCGATTAATCGCCTTTTGATGGAGAACCCCTTTAAAATCCACTTTTTGGAAATTTTATAATCTCTATTTTTCAAAATAAACATATTATATATGATTGGGACATTGAAATTTACCTTGGGTTAATTTTTGTTATTTTTCTGACAATGTTCATTTTAAAATGAATAGTGAAAAATATTACATTTTACATCATAACTGATTTTTCATATAATTTAATTATATGGTTATATTATCTTTTTAATTTGTTTTAAAGTGTAATTAGAATATATTTTTACCATGTAATTCAATTATGGTCATTTGGATTAATTTCACTTTGGAATTAGGCATAAACAAGTGCAAAACTTTTCATAAATATTGTTTCTAAAAAAACCCGCTATTTGTTTTGACAACAGAAAGTTCTTTTATGTAGTTATTGAAATTTATTTGTTTGGAATTTGGTAAAATGGATTACATATTTGGAATCAGAAGGTCCAAATTATGTAATTAAGACTCTTTTGTTTTTGGAAATTATGAATAGTAACGACGGTAATGATCTTTAATTATCTTGATTAATGAGTAATCGGGTAGTTAAAGATAATAAGATAATATCATAATAAATAAAAATTACCACAAAATGTTTCCTAATGCTACGGGTTGTCTCATGGACGACCATGGGATGCCTTGTGCCAAACATGGGGGCCCCATGGAATCAATTTTGTGAGAAAGTGACTTTTTAGCTTTTTATATTTAAAGAATGTTAAATGTAACAAAGAATGTATCACCTAAGTAAAATATTTTTAAATTTTTATACATAAATAATATTTTGGACTATAAATAGTAATTGGAAAGCTAATAAGATTTCCTACATCAGAGTAGTTTTTTTATAATTTTTAGAAATTAAATATCTTAATTTATTTATGACATCATGATGATGCAGCGATGAACTCATTATTTAACGATTTAAATAAAATGGAAAGATAATGTAAAATATAATACCTAAACATGTCCAAAACCTATTGTATGGGTATATTTCGAACCCTTATCACCTTATCCTAGAAACAAATCAATGTGGGACCATTAAAATCCGAAACTCATTTGGAAATAATGTTACATTTTATACCTTTCCAAGACTGCCCCTCCTCTCCTCTTATAAATGGCCCCCACCTCTACCTCCTTACCCACACTTCCAAAGACTTTGGATCGGAAAACACCTGCCCATTTTGCCTCTCCACATACCTCTATAACACCTTGAAGCCTCTATTTGGGCAGAAGACTTCCCAAGGAATCCTTTTAGCTCAAACCAAAGAGAGTTACCCGATTATAAGGTAATGTCTTCACTTGAGTCCCTTTGTTTTATTTTTCCTCTCCAACCCCCTAAACTATTTTAATTCATTTCATTTGTAACAATTAAAGTATCTTAAATATACTAGGATGTTTTTATAAGAATTATTCTAGCTACACTTACACACACCTATATCTAATGTTTAAAGAACATACTGTTTTCGTGGATGGTGAATTTCTGCCTCACGAAACGATGATTGTTCAACACTCATATAACACCTTCAAAGGTGGACATTAAGATGTCACTATATTTATATATGATATATAATACGTTTATTTTTTACTTAAGCTTCTGTATTTTTCATTTATGGCATACCTTTATGGTTTCCATTATTGATAATGCGATATCATCTTTTAAGGAAGTGCGGACTACCGCCCCCTCAAAGTGATGTGATTCGTTAATGCCATATGTGGAACATATAAATGATGGATTTAAAGTTATTATATATAATTTTATACTGGAATTATAATATACATCTATATAATTCTTATTTCTTTCCATTAATGTATGATATAGGAATAAAAGTAGTGTTCATGCATAGGTACGGCTTACCGTCTCCATGAACGGTGCATTTCATTTCTTATCCCCAAATGTAATGTACTATTATAAGTACATATTTATAATGGATATATATAATGTATGTTACATATAAATGATGAATATAATTCTGGAATTAAAATATACATACCTCTCATTTAGTTTTAATTCCATTAATATGACAAAGAAATGAAAGTAGCGTTCATGCCTACGTACGGTTTACCGTCTCCATGAATGGTGCATTTCATTTCATAACTCTAAATGTTATGTAATATTATAAATGCATGAATATACTGGATATATATGATATATATGATATCCACATCATGAATATAATTCTGGATATAATGAACATTTGGCCACATGAACTACAAGTAATTGTAATAAGTCCACTTTCAACTTAAGAACCAAATATCGGCAAAACAAATATTATTAACTTAAATGATTAAATAATGTTATGACATGGTAATAAGTGATATAAAAGAATAATGAACTTGAAAAAGTTTCTTAAGGATGTATAAATTAACTCAAGTTTATTATTCAGAAGATTAAAGAATGATCGAGTCAAGTCAGACCCGAGGTAAGGGATCCTACTCCTCTCTTTCTTTTTAAGTACACCATTTTATGTAATTCCTTTAAAGCACATATATATTGTTATTTAGATGTTATTTTATATTAATCTTACTGTAATTTTTATGTTCATATGATGAGAGACCCTATTTCTTCTCATCAATCAATTTTGGAAGTTTTAAGTGGCGTCGTTAGGCTGCCGAGTTTTCGTAAGAGATTTTTCATCTCACTTTTATTCCCGTGAGATTTATGCTACATTTGACACAATTTTCATTGAGTGGTGTATGTACTACCCATTATTTTACTAATTGTGTAATATAATTTCGTTTATGATTATTTACATCAATGTTGTATTGTCCTTCTTTCACGGGGTGTTTGTTTCGAAAGATACCCATGTCGATAAGAGAACCTGTCACCATCCGATTTTTAAAAGACTTCTTTTGTTATGTATTTTAATTCACATACTATTATTATGGGATATGTTATTTTATATCCTTATTGATTTAAATTTTAGGTCCAAGTTATTATATTACCTTCTTATCTCTCATCAACGCATTTTCTGAATTTTTATGTGATGCTGTTAGGCTGTCGAATTTTACCAAGGGAACTTTTTAACCCAATTTCGATTTCTTTGGGTTCAACAGATAGTTATTGAATATGTCATCTTTTGAAATATGTGTGAATGACCTTTTATTGTTTCACACTTAATATCCACTTATATTGGGTGTATTTATATTTGTCACACATAATTTAGAGATTGAATTATCCTTAATTTAAGGATACCTTCTTTATAAGGGATTTCGTCACATTTCACATTTCTATTGAGACTTCATTGTTTTTATTCACCAATTCACTCTTATATGGTGTATATAATGTCCTTTGGAATATTATATCATGAATCCATTTATTATCATGATATTATAATGTTCTGACTAAATGTTATTCCTCAATTATTGTATTCAAGTGTCTCTAATTTTGGTAGAACCCCTTTAACCAAAATATGGCTTTAAATGTTTTAATTATTTGTTCTTATTAATATCCATGTTTTCAAATGGTTTTAAGGATTTATTTATATGGATATTAATGTTTTAACATATTTAAAGCTTCAAGGTGGTATGAGACACTTTGATTCAAAAATATCTTTATTAAATGTTTTAAATGGTTTTGGAGATGGTTTTTTTAATGGATTCATTATTTCAATATACTAAAATGTTATCTTGTGATTGAAATGTGGAAATGTTATGTTTCCTTTATGCATATCTTATGTGATACGTTTATGTTATGGTTCTTGGGTATTGATATGAAAATGGGTGGTTCCATGATAAACTATGGGCGGGTGAGCCCGATATATCTCTCCAATGCATTGGGTAACGTGAAGGAGTGAAACGTTAAGGTATCTCCGAAGAGATTTAGGTAATATACTGTGGTGGGTATTCCAAACGTAACCAAGAGGGTTAGTCCCTACGTATGAATGTTATGAATGCCTCAAGATACCTTTTATATCTTATGATTTATATGATTTATTCATGATTTGATATGACTATGTTTTGTGGGTAAAGTATGGTTTCATTCTTATCTATATATGAACTCATGTTTCCTTTCCATATTTTTTATAACCCGTACTGAGCTTTTTAGGCTCATCCCATGTTTTTGAAATGTTTTTCATAGGACTTAATGTGGAATAGTGTCAAGGATGGGATCAAGGGAATTTCATGCAACCTAAAACATGGAACTATACATGTTTCTTTTTATGAGTTTTTATTTTATGGAAAATTAGTAGAATTTTCTACTTTGTAATCTTTTGAGATGTAATAGTTATTTCCTAATTCTCTAAAACTCTAAACCTGAAAAGATCCTCTATGTGAATTATTCATTTGATTCAATATTAAGTATGGTTTAAGGCTGGGGCCTTATACTTGGTCTTGAAAATAGACAAAAACCCTATCCCTTAAAGTGATTCTCATAGTAGTGGATTCAAGAGGTAAATTCATATTCTATTTCCTTCAAATTCATTTACTGTTCCTTTCTATTATTATCTTTTCCTAACCTCTTATGTTTACAGGACCATGAAAACACTATTACCATATATATACTTTTATTATATCATGTTAATGGATGAACCATCATTAATTTTCTTACTCTATTTTATTTTATTACTGAAATTATCATTTGTGAGGATCCAATTTACAACCTTCATGGAGGATGAAGTATCGCTCTTCAATTTATACATAATTACAAATCATGAAACAATTTTTATGGTTTTAACATACTAAAATATATGTATTATATCCTATTTGACATTTAGTAACCTATATACTTACATATTATTAATTTATATGAAAAAACCAGTTCATAATAACCCAAATACTACCAAATAACCTAAGAAGCTGTCATTAAAATTTTATCTCATGATTCATTACCATTACTTGTAACCAATTGATATAAATAACCATTAAAACATATGTATGTTAATAAATAATTTGTAAATTTAATTATGGAGATTTACAAACATTCCACATTAACTCCATTTCTAAAATAAAAGTTAAACGATTATGAAAATAATGAAAATTAACACTCCAGATCGAAGGAATTAAATATTATAAAATTTCAATAATAACACAAACTAACATAAAAAACTATTGATAAAAGAGATAATTGTATATTATATTTTTATTTATGTTATTAATGAGTTTAATTACATAATCCATGAATATAAGGTGAGGAGTTTAACATTCAGACATAAGGTAAGGGTTTTTCAACTCGAACCTCCATTTTTATTAAGGTTACATTTATTTTTTAATTACCGTAATTAAAATATTGTTTTTTTATTATTTACACCTCAGAAGATAGGTTTTAATTTTTTATATATGTTTACTAACTATAATTATTCCTTATTTTATGGGCAATGAAAATTTTTAAAAGAAACATTCTAAATTATTTCCCCCATACAAACCCAATTCAGTGGAATTTTACAAATACATACCCATGTTCATGGGCACAATATAATCTGTTTATGGAAACCACTATATTTATAAAATCAGTACATTTATATTTAATATACTATTTTAGTTCACATCTCTTTTTATAAAAACACTTTTCTAAAAGAACATTTCTTTTCAAAGTCAAAGGGTATTATTCTCATGAATTTCTGGATGATTTCATATGAGTATCTTCATCTAATTCAAAACTCTTTTTTATACTTATATATGATATCATATAATATATCTAATCGAATGGTTTATGATTATTCAAATTTATATGTTCTATCCTAAGACCATTCACCAATTTACACAGAATGGTTCGTGTTTATGGTCAATGATTAGGGAACGTCATTTACATTTCATATGTTACATTAAATAATAATGAATATGTTGTTTATGATTACCCCTATCATATGAGGAATGAATTAGACTTATTATGTGACTGGTGGGGCACTCTATATCCCCTCTATGCATCTGTAGGACTCATGAAAAAATAGACTTACAATTGGATGAGGCCTTAATCATTTTTAGACATCCTAGCCCAGACCATGAATGTATGTCTCAGAATGTCCGAAATATGCATTTTACTCATTATGTGCAGAAAATTCAAAGTTCATGAGGCTATTACAATGATTATTTTTTATTATGGAAATATTAACTCAGCTCATATTTCTTCCATATTATATTCACATTTTTATTTTAAAGGCATGCATTTTCAAATATCATTCATGCCTAATGTTTAGGTTTTATGTTTTTGTATTTCTTAAGCATACTGAAATTTTAGCAGAAAAATTCTTTTGTTTCATTTTTTCAAGGACAAGAATAGTTATATTATGAGTAACATGAATGAATAATCTTGGAATTAGATGTTCCAAAAAAAATTTATATGTTTTTTTATTTCTTATTATAATTTTGAACTTTTGTACATATATTGTGTCAAAAAGATACAAAACTACTTGGTCCATTAGGATGCATACTCTTTGTTTATATGCCAATGTAAAAAAATAAGGCACCAGCTCTGGGAAACTACTGTTGGGACCATATAGTTTTTATGAGGTGATGTTTAGTAGAAACTATGGAAACTAGATTTAGAAAATTTATATTTGGGAACAAATCTCTAAGACACTAATTGAGGATAATCATACTAGAACATGCTATTATTTTGGAAAGGAATATATTATGTATATCTTTCTATCAAATACATCCATATCTAGATACTACAAGTGGACGTGGTTCTGGAACATATATAATTACGATAGAAAGCTTTGATATTGAGTTTTTGGCATGACTTAGTGTATCTTGTTACATGAAAATGGTCCTTATTTTGCACCTTGTTTGACACTCCAAGGGGATATTCATAGGATAATTCAATTTTTTTTAAATCCTTTATGAGGGATTTAAATGTAATTTTTTCTACAATGAATCTGTGTTTGTGATAATGGTGATATACATGCATACTATTTCAATTTACGAAATGTATTTTTTCTTATAATAGGATAATATATTATGATTAATAATGTTATTTATTGTTTCCATTGTCTATAAATGCAGCCTAGTCGAAAAATGGAAACTTCATGAACACGCTTATCCCACGTTGGGATTCCACTTCCGTGAAAGATAATAATGTAGGTTCTTGATTTGTGACTGGTATGGAGATTCATATAGCTATATTGGGACAATGTAATCAGGTTATGAACAATAACATTACCAATATAAGGAATCCTAATCCACAAGGTGGAGGGGCTATATTGGATCATTTTATGTGAAAACAACCTCCCTCATTTAATGGGACTAAAAACCCATTTGTAGATGAGTAGTGGATAAGTTACCTATAAATGATATTTATCTCTTTGTGATGTAATAAATAGATAAATTTTTCATGTAAGTATATCGTCTATAGGGATATTGGGATTACTGGTATTCATCAATCCAAAACACAAAGCAGTAAAATTAAATAAAAGAGAAAAATGTAGAGATTTTAAGTAAATATTCCTAGGAAAAAAATTTCACAGGAAAAGATAAGAGAATATGGGATGTAAATTCTTGAATTTGCGGAAGAGGATGTATTTTTTCAAAATATAAAACCACCTTGACAAGGCTATAAATGCATGTTATGGACTATATCGTAAATCCATGGAGAACTATTGACATATTCATTAATGGATTAAAACCATTCCTCTAAAGGGATCTATTCTCTCAAAGTTTCCCATAAAATGAAGATATAGTCTCTAGTGCTATCAAGATGGATAATGAATTTTCTAATTCTTATGTATTTCAAGGAATGGAACAAAATATGATGGTTGTTAAAAACACAAAAAACTGAAATAATGGAATTGACAAGAATGGTAGAGTTGAATTTCCACCATGTGATAATTGTGCAAGGAAACACCCTAGTTCTTGCTTGAAGGAAAAAAGAGTGTGCTAAAAAATGAGGACAATAATTACATCATTCTGTTGATTTTATAGATAATAAAGTAGCTATTAATGTTCAATTTTATAATTTTAGGGATATGGGACACTATGTTAATGATTTTATAAAGCGTAAAGGAAAAATTCCATAGAAAATGTCAATTGAGAAGGGTCAACCTTGTGTGATCACAACTAAGAAAAGTTATGTTCCAAATAATGGGATGGGATGTACATTAATCATGTACTAAAGCATAGCCAATTAATTATTTGATTCCATCTCATCACATTCTTTAATATCTTCCCAGTTTATCAAGATGATTAGATATTTCAAATTTGATTCAGTAATGATGTTTTCAATCAACTCTCCTAAGGAAAGTGTCATTGCATCAATGTTGTGTTTTTCAGTCCACATTTGGGCATATAAACATAAATTATCTTTTAATTTTATTATGAGTCCAATGATTTACATTATTTTAATCATTAGTATGAATTTTTATTTGATCCATGCTGTGAAAATTTATTACATGAAGTATGAGGATACAATTTTTTATTATGATGTGGAATCCCTAATCATTAGTGAAGAAACATCACCATCTGTTTTCCATCTACATCCACCCCAGTAGTAATAATGAATTCAATTATCCGGGATGATTGGAATATAATACCAATGGGTGATGAAGGGAATGTTCACATAGGGGATGTATATATTTTTCAACAATATGTGGATGTGTTTCCAGAGGATTAACCTAAACATAGTCTGGAGCAAGAAACTGTGTTATCAATTGACTTAATTCCTGATTCAAGGCCTATATACAATACTAATTATAAATTGACCGTTGTGGAATTAGTTTAACTGATGAAAAAACTATAATAATTGAGTGATAAATGATTTATTAACCCAAGCCTTTATCCAGGTGATCCATTCTACTTATTGTTATGAAAAAAGATGGATCTTTGAGGTTTTACATGAATACAAGGAGATAAATTTTATATAAATAATGAAAATGTATCTCATACCTTGCATTGATGATTTATTTGATCAACATACTTGTTCCCAATATTTTCTGAATATATAAATTCGATCAGGATATCATCAGTTTCTAGTTTTTAATGAAGATATTACAAAGACAGAATATTGAAACATGTATGGGCATTATGCTTTTACAATAATGCCTTTCAAACTAACAAATGCACCCTATGTTTTCATGGTTATAATGAATATAGTTTTCACACAATATCTTGATGAATTTGTGGTGGTATTTATTAATGGTATCTGGGTATACTCTAAAAGCTATAAAGACATTGAAAATCCCTTTCAAACTATTCTTAATAATCTTAGAATAAATTAATTATATGTGAAGTTTAGCAATTGTAAATTTTGGATTCATTCAGTTTCCTTTCATGGTCATTGGGTCGCAATGTATGTAATATATGTTGAACATAAGATAAAAAAGGCTTTCCAAGAATGGTATACTCCAATGAACATAATTTAGGTACGTATTTTTCTTTGTTTATCATGTTATTATTTGTGTTTCATTCAAAAAATTCACATGTTTTGCCTAACCAATGAACAAGCTTACTCGTAAATGGGAAAATATTTTATAGAAAAAACAATGTGAGGATTGTTTTGAAGAAATTAATCGGATACTAGTGAATTTTATGATCCTAACTTTACCATAGGGGAATTATGGGACTGTGATCTATAGTGATACATCCATAAAAGTACTTAGTTGTATCCTTATACTGAATGATAGTGTTATTTAATATTCATTATGGTAGTTCTAAACTTGTGAACAAAACTGTCATACTCATGATCATGAGTTAAATTTTAATGCACGACCCCAGTTACCCAGAGTCAGTGCATTATTACATAACATTGGCATGATTACAAGGAAATCATGTCTCTAAATACTGATCAGTTTAGTATTATAGGAAACAAGATTCATACATATGATCAACTTTACATCTTGAAGATAAACACAACACAAATATATTTCATTAGGAACATCAAAGCCTCCTAGATTATGCCTGCAGGTCACTCATAACTAACTTCATCATATCCTGGGAAAAAATAAAACATTGAAAGGGGAGAGCTCAAATGCTCAGTAAGGGTAAGTAATACAGCAGAAAATGACATAAATATTAAGCATGTTATATAATTGAAACCATATGCCCTTAACAATAAAATTCATGAATAATTTTATGGAATGATCATGAGATGAGTAAATAATTCCATAATAAAAAATAATCATGGGTATTCTACAAGTCGAATGACCACATGAACCATCAATATTATTTCAATAACGAGGGAATGTATAATGACGGACATTCTGAAACATTTTGTCAAGGCCTTGGGCAAGACGTCTAAAATGATTAAGGCCTCTGCCAAAACCATAAATCAAATTGGGAAAGGGCCTCAACCAATTCCACATGGAGATGTCTCATGAGACATACCGATGCATTGAGGATCTATAGCGGGAAACACCTCTCACTTGCTAAGTCCAATAAATTCGTCATATGAAAAGTTTTAAACATGTCATAAACATTCATATTAAAACTTGCATAAGAAATGTCAATACTTTAACCATAAGCAATGAATGGTATAAAAATAGCACATCCACAGTCAAACATATCACAAAAACCTCTATTCAAATATGGAAGTTTTGTATCATAATAAATCACCTTCAAATAAACATAAAATCCATAAAAGGATGTTGACATAGATGAAATCAAAACCTTTTTTTAGAGAGACATAACTATTTATATTTTGAAATAATTTAAGAGTAACATAAAGAAAATATTTATTTTTAAAATATTCTTATAAGCTTGTAAGTTAAGCTTTGATATTCTTATAAGGGCGGAAAATAGCCGCACCCGCCGTAAAAGTTAAAAAAACATTCTTTCATTTATTTTGTCGAAAAGGTTAAAAAGGACCTTCTTTAGAAAACGATGGAAAGATTCCATTATAAACCACATATAAAAGTAAAACAAGGGTATAAATGTCTTTAACCCATATTCTGTAAAATATTAATAATGTTTTGAAATTCATTTTTAAGAAACATGGATGTGGATGATAAAGAGGTCCCATTGGATATTTACTTATAAACAACCTCGAATATTAAATAGATTGTGAAATAACCCTTACCTTGTAATTTTACTTGGTTGATGGTAGTTTAAGCTCCTATATAATGGTGAAAATTATTTTTATTAAATTATATAGGAATCATATAAATTAATATGATATCATATATGATCTTTTATCATTGCTTTGTTAATAATATCTTAGTATAATCGTCGTTTCGGGTGTTAACTTACTCGTTTCCTTTTACATGTTTTGTTACACAAGCTGTGTTTGTTATGGATAGGTTGTATCTTACTCATATCCAGAATTATATCAAGTCCTTAAGCATTATTTTTAATCTTCAAATGAGAATTATAATTTAATGGATACGATGGGGAATGAATCTCATCGCGTTCATGGAGATGGTAGTCCTTACGTACGCACGAGCAACAATATCATTCTTTTCATATTAAAATAATATATGTTTGGATGTTATATCATATATACCAAATCATTATCATGTTATATTTATTATTTACATGAATTAAACATCATTATTATACCGATCCAAATAATAATGTTTTGAATTAAAATTACACCACGACGTGGAGACGGTAAGTCATACGTACGCACGTATCGTGACATGTCATTCATTGGATGGATATAATACTGAATATGGTTGTACCATATAGCATCTAAGTATATAGAAGATACTAGAGTTATTATTTTATAATGGGAAAAACAATGAAAGAAGTAGTTGAAGAAGAAAAGAACTTGAAAAAATGTGGTGAAAAAATTACCTCTTCCTCGGGTTCTTCCTTTTGATTTGATCAAAATGGCACCTTAGGATGGATTTATGATCAAAATATGGAATCTATGTTGAAGTGAGGGAAGTTTAGAGATTATTTGGGTAGGGTTTGGCCTAACCAAAAGGCTTTTAAGGTGTGGAGAATTGGATAGAAGTGGTGTCCTTTTATAAGGGGGAGGAGGGCACCTTAGGAAAATCTAGAAATATTATTTTATAATAAATTCATATTCGGTTTATAATGGATCCAAAGTGTATTATTTAAATTTTATGGTGGGGAATGATCAAAAACCACTCAAACAATATAATTTAGATATGTTTGGGTCATTATATTAAACTTATCTTTTAGTTTTGACTCTTAGTTAATTAGATTGACACTTACCATGTCACTTTGTATTTTTATATTCTATAGTTAATAAAAAAACTATATACATCCAAGATACCCCCATGTGGTCTATTAATGAAACACCTATAATGATATAAGTCTCTTGGAATACCCTTAGATTTTTAGGAATTGAATATCAATTAATAATATAATATTTTTTAAAAAACTCTTTTATGTCAATTTTGACACTATTGGGTATTTTGTTTTTGATAAATTAATAACAGCATTATTACTTAGAAAATAATTTATATAAATATTTTTAATATGTTATATTAACCTATAGAATTATTGGAATTTATAAAAACTATGAAATTAAATTTATTTGGGTATTTACAGTATCAATTATTATAAACTTTCATTCATATGGTAATTACTGCATCATCATTGTGTCATAAATAAATTAAATTATTTAATGTCTAGAAATTATAAGTAAAATACCATTATATAGGAAATATTTTTATATTTCTAATTAATATTTATAGTCTAAATTTCAACATATATAACCCTATGTAAAAATTGTTTTTCTAAAAGATATATATTTATGTCTTTTTTTTGTATTTATTTTAACTTAATTTATATAAAGTGTCCTTATCACCAACAAGTGGCTCCATGGGTTCCCAAAATCGACCCAAAGATGCCCATGGTCGGAAATGTGTCAACCAATAAGGTTAGGACATGTTTTAGGGTAATTTATTATTATTATAATATTATTTTTTAGCCATATTTACTGGATTTACCCTTTAACAAGGGTAAATAAAACATTTACCGAAATAATTATTCAAAATGTCTAAAAATGAAAGTAACCTATTTACACAGTTTTTACATCATGATTCCAAATATGGAATCCATTTTTACAAATTCAAAACACAGAAGTGGAAGAAATTAATTTAAAATTAATTCTCGTCGTTAAAACAAAAAGCGTGTTTTTAAAAGATAATAACTATCAAAAGATTGACGCTTTTTTATGTCTAGTTTAATAGTGAAATAATTTCCAATGACCAAAACCATATTAAATGGTAAAAATATATTCCAAATATACATTAAAATCACTCAAATTAATAATTTATCACAATTAATTATTTCAATTAATCAAGTTTTTTTAATAAAAATTTAGTAATTTTCACTATTCATCAAAATATAAAAGTTATCCGAAAAGTACCAAAATTTCATCCTAGGATAATTTCGATATACTGAATCCAAAAATGAATTCCATTTTGAAAGATAAAATGTATAAAATTTCAAAAAGTGGGTATTACTATTCATAACGGCTACTTTGATTGGTCGCTGCGTGTTAGAATTTTGAAGTTGCGTACGACACACGCTATTGTATTATTCAAAGAAAGGTTTACCTTGGAAGCTTGGGGTGTTACATTCTCCCCTTCTTTAAATAATTTCATTCTAGAAATTTATAGAATATTACTGCATAAAAAGACTCGGTGGTTCTTCTTCATAAGTTCCCCGGGTTCTCACATTGCCTCTTCCATCTTGTGGTTTCTCCATAAAACTTTTACCAGGTGAGTCATCCGGTACCTCAGAACATGGTCCCTCATATTAAGAATCCCGATGGGATCTTTGCATTAAGATAGATCAGGTTCTAGTTCTAATTCCTCATAGGTGAGTACATGTGTTGGGTTAGGCATGTATTTTCTCAACAGTGATATGTGGAACACATCGTGAACTTTGGAGAGACTTGGCGGCATTGCCAATCATTAAGCTACAACACCAATTCGTTCTAGCATTTCGAATGATCCAATGTACCTAGGACTCAATTTACCTTTCATACCGAAATGTATAACTACATTCTATTGAGATACCTTCAAGAAATCATGATCCCCTTCCAGAAATTACAAATCCTTCTTTCGATTATTAGCATAGCTCTTCTACATACATTGAGATGCATTGATGTGGTTTTGAATTACCATTACATTTTCCATCGTTTCCTCCACTAGTTTCGGTCCAACAAGTTTTCTTTCACCAACATCATCTCAACAGGTTGGTGTGCGACATCTCTTTCCATACAACGCTTCATATGGTGCTATACGAATACTTGAATGGAAGCTATTCCTATAGGAAAATTTTACCATAGGTAAATATTGATCCCACATACCCTGAAAGTCAAGTGAGCATGATCTTAACATGTCTTCTAAGGTTTGAATAGTTTGTTCTGATTGTCCATCTGTTTTAAGGTGGTAAGCAGTGGTCAAACGAAGGTAAGTATCCAAGGCCTTCTGAAGACTTTTCCAGAATCTTGATGTCAAACATGGATCACAATCCGAGACAATCAACCGGAGTACTCCATGAAGTCTCACAACTTCATTAATATATATTCTCGCTAGACATTCAAGTTGTAAATCCACCCTTATAGCAAGGAAATGTGTTGACTTGGTTAGATGATCAACACTGACCCATATTGCATTGATCCTTCTAAGAGTTTTTGGTAGCCCCATGACGAAATCCATCGTAATATTATCCCATTTCCACTAAGTTATGGGAAGAGGTTGCATGACTCCTCCAGTCTGTTGCCTTCCAGCTTTCCCTTATTGGAAAACCATACATCTTGACACAAAATAAGCAATCTCCCTCTTCATGTTGTCCCACCATTAATGTTCCATTAAATATCTATACATTTTGGTGCTCCTGGGTTGTATAGAGAAATTGGAACTATGAGCATCATCCAACAATTACCTTTTTAGATCATGTCTTTTGGGAACACAAAGTCTCTTTTTTAACTTCAAAATTTCATCTTCATACACAATGTCATTCAATATCCCATCATTTACAGCTTTAATCTTCTTTTGGAACTCTTTATCCCTGGTCTGAGAACTCTTTATCATTTCTAGTAAAGATGGTTTGGCAACCATTTGAAAAAGTATTGATGTTTCACCTTCCGTGGTGATTCCCATATCCATCTTTACTATATCCATGTATATAGTATCCTTTTCTACTCTCATCTTATTCAAAATTCCATGATCCTTTCTACTTAAAGCACCTTCCACCTTATTTTCCTTCCCCGGGTGGTAGTGTATCTTGAAATCATAATCCTTGACTAGTTCATGACATATCCTTTGCCTCATATTGAGCTCTTTCTGTGAGAAAATATATTTCAAACTATTTTGATCAGTATAAATCTCACATTTTTCTACATAGAGATATTGTCTCCAAATCTTCAAAGAAAATATTACAATAGCTAACTCAAGATCATGAGTATGATAGTTTTTCTCATGAATTTTCAGCTGTCGTGATGCACAGGCAATAACTCTATCATTCTGCATATGGACACAACCAAGACCTTTCTTTGATGCATCCCTATAAATAACTTACCAATCATCCCCCGATGGTAGATTCAATATAATATCATTGACTAATTTTCTCTTTAGTTATTCAAAACATTCTTCACACTCTTTTGTCTAGAAAAATTTAACCCCTTTACATGTGACCTTTGTTAAGGGGTTAGCCAACCAGGAAAACATCTAGACGAAACGTGGATAATAACCTGCTAAACTAATAAAACTACGTACCTTGGTTATACTCATTGGTGCAGGTCATTCATGGATTGCCTTGGTCTTAGAAGGATCAATAGAGATTCCATCCATAGAGACAATATGGCCAAGAAAGGAAATATCCTAAAGCCATAATTCACACATGCTAAACTTACCATATAATTCATGTCTTCTCAGAGTCATCAATATAACGTGCAAGTGATTTTCATGATCTCTGTAGCTTTTGGAGTATATGAAGATATCATCAATAAATACCACTACAAAGTCATCATGATATTACATGAAAACATTGTTCATTACATCCATGAATATAGAGGCTGCATTAGTCAACCAAAAAGGCATTAATGTAAACTCAGAATCCTCGTACCTGGTTCGAAATGATGTCTTCGGAATTTCATCATTCTTCACACATAACTGATGATATCTAGATCGAAGGTCAATCTTTGAATAGTATTGAGCTCCATGCAGTTGGTCAAATAAATCATCAATACGAGGTAGGGGATACTTTTTCTTTATTTCTATAGAATTGATCTCCCTATAGTCAATGAACAACCTCATAGATCCATATTTCTTATCAACAAAAAGGATAGGGGATCCCCATGGAGAAACACTATGGAGAATAAATCTCTTATTACTCAATTCCACCAGTTGTTAATTTAGTTCAACTAATTCCATAGTGGCCATTCTATTAGGGGTTTTCGATATGGGCATTGAACTAGGAATTAAATCATTGGAAAACTCAACTTCTCATTATGGAGGATGTTCAGGTAAGACTTTCGACAACACGTCAACATATTCTCTCACAATAGGTACATCCTATATTTGAACATTCTTTTCCTTACCCGCAGTTATTTCATTCTCTTCCTCCCTGATAATTGAATTTAGTTGAGCTATTGGGGGTGGATCTAGATTAGAAATAGGTGGTGATGATTCTTCTCTAAAGATAAGGTGTTCCTTATCATCATCATCAAGAATCTTAACCTCCTTCTACTTACAATAAATCTTCGCATCATGGTACGACATCCAATCCATACGGATGATTATATCAAATTAAATCATAGGTATGATGATGAGATAAGTGGATAAAGAATATTTATGTGCTCTAATAGGGACTGATTCACAAAAAAAATCGACGCAATGATACTTCCCTTAAGAGTTTTAACTGAAATCTCCCTTGTTAAATCAAATTATAAATTTCTAAGTTTCTTTGAAAACTGGGAGGATATGAAATAATGCGATGATCCAGAATCAAATCATGCATTTTCTAAACTTGAGGAAACCTTTAAATTACCTGCCACTACGTCTTTCGGGGCTTCAACCTCAGCAGTAGTGATTGCAAGAAGCTTGGACTTTACCCCTTGGCATTTTCTGAGATATGTTTCCTTGACTCATAGGACATTCATTTGAATAATGTCTCATCTCCCTGTAATTGTAGCATTGAACATCGGTAGCATCTTTCATTCCTTTACAATCACCAGCCAGATAACATTTCTGTCCACATTTTTAGCATACTACTTTTCCTTTTAGACAGGAACCAGTGTGATTCCTTCCAAAATTATCACAGGGTGGAAATTCAATTCGACCCTTCTTCCCTATTTCCATATTTTCTTTCCCATATTGTTCAGCAGGTCTCTTATTCTCTTGGTTTGATTTAAGGTCATAAGACTTAGAGAATTCATTTTCTTCCTTGATAACACAAGAGACAATATCATCGTACTATGAGAAGGTTTGAGAGACTAATTCTCGATGGATAAATGGTTTTAACCCATCAAAGTAACGATCAATCTTACTCCATGGGTTAAGTATATAATTAGAAGCATGCCTTGCTAACCTTGTAAAGTTAGCCTCATAATTTGTGACATTCTCATCCTCTTTCTACCTCAGACTCAGAAATTGCCTTTCCATATCTGCTCGATGGTCTCGAGGAAAGTATTTTTCTTAGAAAATCTCTTTGAACTCCCTCCATTTCATATCTGATACTTTATCATCTTCCTTCGTGTTTTGTATCAATGTCCACCATTGGTCAACATCTCCAGTGAGGCGATAAACTGCCATGACAACTTTTTCCATTTCACTACTCCCCATGGAATGGAATATTTTCTCTAGGGAATTTCTCCATTACTCAGCTACTATGGGATTTGTAACCCCAATGAATGTCGGTGGTTTTTTCCTCATGAAGTTATCTAACATTGATCCTCCACGCTATGGATCTGGGTGCTCCATACGGGTAAGGTTATTATTCATAACCTGAGTGAGTTGTCCCAGTATGGTGATAAGTTGATCAGCACCAATTGAATCTCTAGCTCAACTATTATTATATTGAGCAGGAGGGATATCCCTACATGGAGTGAGTGAATTTATACGGATTCCATTCCTTCCACTAGGCACCATTTCTAAACAATGGCATAAACTAGATTAGTTTATGAATTGAAATACATAATTTCAAACTTCTCAAACACTTACCATAAATTCAACAGTTTATGGATATAATCCATAATCATAAAAAAGTTTTCTTTGAGAAGTATATACTCCTAACCCTTCATAATGGTTTGTAAATAAAATGAGAATTATCCTAAGCATATCCCCCGGGAGTGTCATAACTAAGAGTGTAGCATGGCCCGTTGTCGTGCACCAGTTCCCGTTCGAGTCTAGCTCAAAGTAGTGTTTTTGGGTTTTACCCCTAGGTACATTTGTGCCAGATCTTCCTCTACCTGCTCGTATCCAGACGGGTATGTATTTCTCGGAAAACTCAAAAAATCTCTTCAATACCAAAATTCTAGTAAGTTCTTCTATACTAATCTGCAGAGTCTATATTAGGGCTATGTTCTCTAATCAGAGTTTTTCTAATTCTAGTTTCCAAGGTTTGTAATAATATTCCTCTGATACAAACTGTAACGCCCTGAACCCAGTTAACTAGAGTCGGTGAATTATTACATAACATTGGCATGATTACAAGGAAATCATGTCTCGAAAGACCGATCAGTTTAGTATTATTGGAAACCAGATTCATAAATATGTTCATCTTTACATCTTGAAGATAAATACAACACAAATATATTTCATTAGGAACATCCAAGCCTCGTAGATTATTCCTGCAGTTCACTCATAATTAACTTCTTCATATCCTGGGAAAAAATAACACATTGAAAGGGGTGAGCTCAAACACTCAGTAAGGGTAAGTAATACAGCGTAAAATGAAATAAATATTAAACATGGTAAATTATTGAAACCACATGCCCTTAACAATAAAATACATGAATACTTTTATGGAAAGAACATGAGATGAATAAATAATTCCATAATAAAACATAATCATGGGTATTCTACTAGTCAAATGACCACATGAACCATCAATATTATTTCCATAATGAGGGAATTTATAATGCCATACATTCTGAAACATTTTGTCAAGGCCTCTACCAAGACGTCTAAAACGATTAAGGCCTCAGCCAAAACCATAAATTAAATTTGGAAAGGGCCTCAGACAATTCCACATCTAGTTGTCTCATGCGGCATAATGATGCATCGAGGAGCTATATCGGGCTCCACCTGTCACTTACTAAGTCCAATGCATTCATCTTATGAGAAGGTTTAAACATATCATAAACATTCGTATTAAAAATAGCATAATAATTGTCAACACTTTTACCATAAGAAATGAATGGTATAAAAATAGTACATCCATAGACAAACATATCAAAAATGCATCAATACAATATGGATGTTTTGTATCATAATAAATCAACTTCAAATAAACATAAAATCCATAAAGGATGTTGACATAGATGAAATCAAAACCTTTTTTAGAGAGAGATAACTCTTTATATTTTGAAATCATTTAAGAGTCACATAAAGAAAATATATATTCTAATAATATTCTTATAATCTTTTAAGGGATGCTTTGACAATCTTATAATTTCTGAAAATAGTCGCACCTTCCGTATAAGTTAAAAAAACATTCTTACCTTAATTTTGTCGAAAATGTTAAAAATGACATTGTTTAGAAAAAGACGGAAATATTCCTTTATAAACACCTTATAAAAGTCAAACAAGGGTATAAATGACTTTAACCTATATTCTGTAAAATATTAAGAATGTTTTGAAATTCATTTTTAAGAAACATGGATGTGGATGATAAAGAGTTCCCAATGGATATTTACATCTAAACACCCTCGAATAATGAACAGATTGTGAAATAACCCTTACCTTGTACTTTTCCTTGGTTGATGGTAGGTTAACCTCCTGTATAATGGTGTAATAATTGTTATTAATTTATACAATAATCATATACATTAATATGATATCATATATGATCTTTTAACATTGCTTTGTTAATAATATCTTAGTATTATCGTCGTTTCGGTTGTTAACATTCTCATTTTATTTTACATGTTTTACTACATAAGCTGTGTTTGTTATGGATAGGATGTGTCTTATTCATATCCATAATTATATCATGTCCTTAAACATTATTTTTAATCATCTAATGAGAATTATAATTGAATGGATACAATGGGGAATGAATCTCATCGCGTTCGTGGAGACGGTAGTCCGTACATACGCACGAGCGGCAATATCATTCATTTGATATTAAAATAATATATGATTGGATGTTATATCATATATACAGAATTATTATAATGTTATATTAATTATTTACATGAATTACACATCATTATTATACCCATCCAAATAATAATGTCTTGAATAACAATTACACCACTACGTGGAGACGGTAAGTCGTACGTACACACGTATGGTGACATGCCATTCATAGGATGGATAGAATACTGAATATTGTTGTATCATCTAACATATCAGTATATAGAAGATACTATAGTTTTTATGTTAGAATGGGAATAAAAAAGAATGAAGAAGTTGAAGAAGAAATGAAATTAAAAAAGGGCGGTGAAAACATTACATCTTCTTCAAGTTCTTCCTTTTGATTTGATCAAAAGGCTTTTTAGGTTGGATTTCTGATAAAACTATGGAATCTATGTTTAAGTGAGGGAAGATGAGAGAGTATTTGGGCAGGGGTTGGCTTAACCAAAAGGCTTTGAAGGTGTGGAGAATTGGTTAGAAGTGGTGTCCTTTTCTAAGGGGGGGAGGGGAACCTTAGGAAAATCTAGAAATATTATTTTATAATAAATTCATATTCGGTTTATAATAGATCCAAAGTGGATTATTTAGAGGTTAGGGTGGGGATGGGTCAAAAACCACTCAACAAATTGAATTTAGATAGGTTTGGGTCATTATATTAAACTTATATATTAGTTTTTACTCATAGTTAATTAGTTTGACACTTACCATGTCACTTTGTATTTTTATATTATATAGTTAATAAACGTACTATATACCTACAATAGACAACCCAAGTGCTCCATTAATGATACACCTATCATGATATAAGTCTCTTGGCAGAACCATTTTTTTTTAGGAATTGAATATCAATTAATAATATAATATTTGTTTCAAAAACTATTTTATGTCAATTTTTACACTATTGGGTATTTTGTTTTTGATAAATTTATAACAGCATTATTACTTTAAAAAACATTTATATAAATAATCCTAATATGTCATATTAACTTAGAAAATTATTGGAATTTATATAAAGTCTCAAATAACATTTATTTGGGTATTTATAATATCAGTTATCTTAATATTTCATTAATATGGAAATTACTGCATCATCATTGTGTTATAAATAAATTAAATTATTTAATGTATAAAAATTATAATTAAAATACCATTATGTAGGAAATATTTTCATATTTCTAATGAATATTTATAGTCGAAATTTCAACATATATAACCCTATGTAAATATTGTTTTCCCAAAATATATATGCTTATGACTTTTTATTTATTTATTTTAACTTAATTAATATAAAGTGTCCTTATCACCATCAAGTGGCTCCATGAGGTCCCAAAATCGACCCAAAGATGCCCATGGTCGGACATGTACAACAAATAAGTCTAGGAATTGTTTTAGGGTAATTTATTATTATTATAATATTATTTTTTAACCTTATTTACTGGATTTACCCTTTAACCATAGTAAATAAAATATTTACTGATGTAATTATTCAAAATGTCTAAAAATGAAAGTTACCTATTTAAAAATTTTGGACATCTTGATTACAAATATGGAATCCATTTTTCTTAATTAAAAATACAGAATTGGCAGAAAGTAATTTTAAATTAATTCCCATCGTTAAAACAAAATGTGTGTTGTTAAGAGATAATAACTATCAAAAGATTAACGCTTGTTTATGTCCGGTTTAATTGTGATATTATGTCCAATGACCAACATCATATTAAATGGTAAAAATCTATTTTAAATATACAATAAAAAAACTCAAATTCATATTTTATCAGTATTAATTATTTCAATAAAAATGATGTTTTTAATAAAAATTTAGTAACTTTCAGTATTCCTCAAAATATAAAAGTTATCTGAAAAGTACCGAAATTTCATCCTAGGATAATTTCGATATTTTGAATCCAAAAATAACGTCCATTTTGAAAGATAAAATGTATAAAATTTCAAAAAGTGGGTATTACTATTCATAATGGCTACTTTGATTGGTCGCGACGTGTTAGAATCATGATGTTGCGTACAACACACACTATTTTATTTTTCAAAGAGATCTGTACCGTGGAATCATGGGGTGTTACATATATGCTATTATCTTGTGAAAAAAATTGGGAGAAAATACCTCTATATTGAAAGATGTGATATTTATATATGGATCAAAAGAGTATGAAGTATATATTCTCAAAGAAAGAACCCATAATTAGGAAAAGGATATGGCTCAAACTACTCAAAGATTATGATTGTTCCACACACTACCGTCTATGAAAGAAAAATAAAGTATCTAATTCATTAAGCAAGAGTGATCCTGGATTTCTCAACAAAATGAGGATTTACAAAGATTATTTGTACCTGGATCTAGTAAGGATTGATATAGGGGTTATCAAAGAAGGTGAAAAATCATTATATATTTAATTGTTTTCCAAACCTTCCTTATTAAAAATAGATTAATATTTAATGTCTAATGATGAGAACCATCAAAATAAAATTATTGATGTGAAATATTGGAAGATGAATTTGTGTGTGAAGATGGTGTTATGAATTTTGAGAAGAGGATTTTTGTTCCATATATACCAAAGTGAAAAAGTGATGTATTTGATGATTTACATAGTTAGAATTTCCCCATACAACCTGGTAGCACTTTGGTTTATATATATTTGATGGAACAATTCTGCAAGGATAACATGAATAGGGAAATTGCAGATTATGTATCCAGATAATTAGTTTTACAACTAGTGATGGAAAAAAGGAAACATTAAGAAAGAGACATGAAACCTCTACCTATCCCTATGTGAAAATTAAATGACATCACCATGGTATTTTCACCAGATTACCCAAATCTACATGAAATAATGATGCAATCAGGTTAATTGTTGATCAACATACAGAAACTGCACATTTACTCAATATAAGGGGAGATTTTATACTGAATCGTCTTGTATGAATCTATATCAAAGAAGTTTTAATAATTTAATGAGTACCTAATTCAATAGTGTCTGATAAAAATCCATGATTTACATCAATATTCTGGAAAATTCTACAGAATGATTCAGATACTGAGATTCAATTGTGTACAACATACCACCCACAAACTGATGGGCAATCAGAAAGGAAGATCCAAACCTTATAAGACATTATGATTTCATGTTCACTTGACTTCCACAGTATGTGGGATCAATACATAACAATAGTATATTATTCTATTATAATAGTCTCCAAACATATATTCAAATAGAACACTAAGAAGCATTCTGCAGAAAGAGATGTCATACACCAACTTGTTGGGATGAAGTTGAAGAAAGGAAGCTTCTGGGTTGGAGCTTTCAAGGGAAACAATAGTGAAGGTAAATAATTTTCTTTTCATTTCAAAGCATCTCAAATCGGATGAAAGGGAAATGCCAATAATCGATGAAATGATCTAGAATTTCAAGTGGGTGATCAATTTTTATTAAATGTATCTCCATGGAAGTGTGTTAAAAGATTTTGGAAGAAAGGGAAACTAATCCCTAGGTACATAGGACCTTTTGAAATTATGGATATAATATGATATACTTTATATCATTTTTCTATTCCACCAAGGTACTCTATTGCACACAATGTGTTCCATGACTAAATGGTGACAAAGTACATTCAATACCCAACATAAGTTCTCACTTTTGATGGAATAGAATTTCATCATGAATAATATTATTGTGTACAAACCTATATCTATTATGTGCACTAAGGAAAAATTTTTAGGAAATGAACAACTCGACTTGTAAGATACTTTGGAAAAATTATAAAATCAAAGAGGAAACATGGGTGCCTGAGGATCTTGTGATGAAAAAAACCAAAATCTTTTTGTAAGGTAACATTCCTGTAATTTTGAGAATGATGTTTTTTTCGAGGAGGACCTAATGTAACGCCCAAATATTTTTCAAATAAATTTTATATTGAATGCATGAAACACTGAGTCTCTAGAAAAAAAATCTTTTTTATAACATTTCCAATAACATAATTTTTCCCATCTAAGAATTGAATTTCAAAAAAAGGTCATACGCAGTTTTGTTCAGTAATATATTTAGAGTCTGATAAGACAAAAATAATTTTTTTTGAATAGTAACATAACCTTATGAATATTAATATAAAGAGTAATATGAACATTATGAATATTTATTATAATTATTATTTTATTGTCTTATGGTTATGATCATGAATAAATTTTTAATGTGATATAAAATGAATAATAGTTTTAAAATTGTTATTTTTCAAATAAATTAATTTTTTATTTGAAATTAAATTACACATATTCAGGGAATTATTTTCAAAAAATGGAGTTTCTTTTTGAATTATGAATGTTGAATAATGGATTAGTTGAATTATTGCAATATTTATGAAATACTAGAATTTTTCGTGAATAGGGAAATTCGTTAACATACCAAATATGTAAAATAAGGGAATTTGTGCATCATGCTTGGGTCATAGATAATGTTAGTGATCATATTTTTTAAATCACATTCACTCATTACTATTATTGGTCATAAGAATAAACAGTAATGGTTGTCTTTGTCAATATAATAATATAGAGAGTAAAATTATTCGAAAACCATCATCTCCTCCAATATAACGCCCTCCCTCAATCCCACGTCTCTTCATTCATATAAGTGATGAAGATGCTAAATATAATAGAAAAATACCCTTATATTTTCACTCCCCATGTTTAGAAGCTCTTTTTTATATCCAAAATACGAAAACCCCTTCCCCTAGTATGATTTCTATGTTGTTGTATTCAAGAGGTAAGATCACATTCTTTTTCATTCTTTTTTGTTTCATGTTCGTTTATGTTGTTATCATATCCGGAAATAATCTATCCTAATTACCATGATAACTACATAATAATCTATATACTATAATAATATCTTGTTTATGGAATAACCATCATAAATATTCTTACTATCTCTCTTTTATTTTGTAAATGAAATCATCGTCCGTGTGGTTCTAATTTACAGTCTTTGTGGATGATGAAGTTTTGTTCGTGAATTTCTCGATCATCACTGGTCATGAAAAATATATATTGTTGAATAATACATAAATATATTTATTATAAGCTTGTTAATATTCAGGGACTACTATAAGTACATATTATTAATTAATATGACAAACCTACATCATATTATCCCATATAAGACCAAATAATCTAAGTGGTGATCATTCATATTTCATGTAATTATTCAACCTCATTCCATGTAACCAAATTATATAAATTACCATTAAAACCTATGTATGTTAATAAATAATATATAAATTTAATTGTTGGTATTTACATCCATTCACATAAACTCCATTACTTAAAAAAAGTTAACTGATTATCAAAATCAAGAAAATTAAAACAATAGAATGACAAAATTCATTATTATTACATATTAATAAGGACATAAAAGAACTAAAAAAGTAAAATTAACTAAATATGTGACTAATAGATTCTTAATTATGTTATTAATGTGTTTAATTTCATATTCCAGGACCATAAGGTCAAGATAAGAACATTCAGACTTAAGGAAATGGTTTTTCTTCTTTACCATTCATTTTCATTCGAGTTACTTTTATTGTCTAATAACCTCAATGAAATATTGTTTATTTTTACTTAATATTAAAAAAAAATATGTGATTTTTGTATATATATTTAACAACCATAATACAACGTTATTTTATGTGGAATTACACTTTTTAAATGGAACTTTAAAAAATAATTCTGAAATACATGCCTGATTGAAGTGAATTCCTCAAATTCTTACTCATTTTCAAGGACACTCTATAATAATTATTTGGAAACCATCATCATTGTATAATCATAAATTATGTTGTGAAAATACTATCTTACTTCACCTATAGTTTTATACAAATACTTTTCCAATGGAATGTTTCATTTCAATGTAAAAGAGTATTTATCTCAAAAATTGCACGATGATTTTATAAAAGTATCTCCATCTATTAAAAAGATCTTGTTGGTAATTATGTATAATATAATATAAAATATTTATTTGAATTTATTATGATTAATTAACTATAAATTTTATATCTTAAAACCATTCAACAATTTACTCTGAATGGTTACTCTTTATGCTTAATGTTCGGGGAATTTTATTTATATTTCATATGTTATTTTCAATATGAATTTATATGATTTTTATATTAATCCCATATAATTTTAGAAATTAATTGGACATATTATGTGGTGGGTGGGGAATTATATAGCCTCTTGATGTATCTGTATTTTTTATTAGACAAGTAGAAGTGGACATGATCGAGGCCCTAACCATAATGAGATATGATTTTGGCCGTGGAATTAATCATTTTTAGATGTCTTAGCTGAGGCATTGACTATACATTTCAGCCTATTAGGAATATGAATTTCCCTCACTATAATGATATAAATTAAATGTTCATGATTTTATACCAATTATTATTTTTTATTATAGGGATATTTACTCATCTCATATTCCTTCCATGTTATGTTCAATTTTTTTAAAGGCATGTTTTTTTAATAATTAACCATGCCTAATGTTTATATGAATTTCCACTATATTTCTTACTATTACTGAAAGTTTTATTTCACCCCTTCATGTGTTTCAATTTTCATTAGGACATGAAGAGGTATATTATGACTAGATTTTATAAATAATCCTGGAGTGGATGATGTTCGCAACAGAACATATATGTTTTTTTCATTTCATGTTGTAATTTTGATCTGATGTATGAATATTGCTTAAAAAATCTACTAAACTACATGGTCCTTTGGGATTAATATTCATTTTTATAATCCAATGTAATAAAATAAGTCATCGGGTTAAGGAAACTGAGGTCAAGTCATTACATCATGTATAATATTACAGAAAAGAAATATAGTTCCCTAAATAACATTGAGAAAATGTAATCAGGTTAATGAATAACATTTTGAAAATTTCATCATGTTCACATGTAAGAAAATGGACACAATATCATTGTACATAAATAAAATAATATTAGTCCATGTTCACTTCCAAGCCCATCATAGTGGACAGAGTCCCTTGCTGAACCTGGTACACTATCCATTCTAGTCCTGTTTATCTCATGAGATATAATTATTTACCCTATTAACTAGAGGTAGGTATAGGTCCCACCTGTATTTAGTTATAGTGTATCCATTTTCTATTGTTACAACGTAACACTTTTCCTTATTTATAACATAACATCCATGTCCTAATGAAAATCATATATATGTGTGCTATAAGAAAATTAAAAAATAAGCATACTATTATCGATAATGAAAAATGGGTTTCATATATATTTCTTCATAAATAAGCATGTTTTGATGAGACAAGTATCATGATAAATTCAAATTTTCATCATAGTGGAAAATATTTTGAATGTTGTGGGTTTCATAAATATTTAATCATGGTATTATATATGGGAAATAAGTGGGTTGTATATGAAACATTAAATCAAAATCATAAACCACTTATGGGAATCATAATAATTTTTTCCATAGTTTATATAAAATAAAATGAAAAACTTACAACAAATGATATCATCATAGATAGAGAATTTTTTTGAAAGACCACATGGTAAATTTCATAAGAAATATATAATTTCTTTTTAAATAACTTCTTATGTCACAAAAAATATTAAATTTCTATTTCTTTGTAAGTAACACTTAAAAATTATAATTGTATAATTAAAACCATATTCAATATTTATTAAGGGAAATATAAACTACTCTTTCAAAAAAATATTTTTAATAATAGTTTAATTTTAATATAATTTTATTAAAAGAAAATAGAAATATTATACAGGATTATTCATTGAAAATAATTTTCATTGAAATATTAATTTTTCGTCATTATATGCATGTTAAAAAAATATTTCCATAATTCTTTTAAAATCCAATAAGGATTATTTTTCTAAATAACAAGAATATTACTTGTAATTTATTATAATAAAATAAAACATTCCTAAATAGTTTTTGGAAATAAATAACAGTGTAATAGACAATATATTAATAACATTTTATGAAAAAATTTCTATTGAAATAAAAAATATTCATTACCGAAGATAGAAAAATTTATGGATTTTATTAAATTTATTTTCCTAGTAATTTATTTCCCAAATAGTTGATTATTGAAAATTTACATAATAATATCATCTATAAATATATAGTGATAAAATTCAATAGAATTACTGATATATGGATCATATAATTTTTATCATTGGAAACATAATAAAACACAATTCCGTTAAATGATGAGATTGTGACATGAAATTATTAAGAAATTTTTAATGTTGAATCATTATCCCATAGGAATGAATAAAAAAATGATACATAAAATATCGTTATGATGAAAAAATCCATGATTGAACATGTAATTGTTGCTTTATATGATCCTCGTGAAATAATACATTTTAATAACATAACATACGCCTCAATGAATGAAAAATGAGTTAAAATATCTTACCAATTGAGATGAAATTGAATCATAAGCATCATGAAGTAATAACATCAATAATATCCTTTATTTATTTTAAATGATGTAGATATTTTATATATCACTTCATAGAGATGTATAAAAGTCAAAAAAATATAATCAAATAGTGAATATGGAAGAAGTCTCTCTAAAATCTAATTACCATATGTATTGTCTTATTTAGAAAACATAAAAACATCATATATATTAAATATATTTTATGTAATATTTATCACTGATGTATTATTAAATATTATATAACTTATTTTATTTACTTGTGTCATTTAATTACCTATTCATTAAAAATTATTTGTTATTGTGGGTTAGACCTGCATGTTTTTTTGTATAACTTTTGATTTTTTATTTTTGGTACATTTACATTGATCATGGATTCATAACATAGAGAACAATAATGACATCAAAATTATAAAATTTATAGATAATTTACCCATTAAATATTGATCATAAACTGTGGTTTTGATAATGGTATACATTATGGTCATGGAAATGCTTGGTCATATGCACACTTGAGTAACATTTCCATTCTTCAATGTTCATTATATAAATAATTTATGTAATATATTATGATTAAAGAATGACTCTAATATTATAAAAATTTATTATTACATTAAATTTTGTCATACATATCATAGTTATGGTTTGGTGAGGAAAATAGAGTCACATCACTCCATGAAGTTAGTAGTCCATTCATACAAGAGCAACGTTATCATCATTCATTGTGTGAAATTTTAAAGAGGAGAATAATATATATAATCACTTTGGTATTATAAATATGGATTAAGAATCATAATTATATCATTTAAACCATATATAATCCTTAAATTTACCCTTATCAACTTATATTTTATTCTTTAGGGATTCATATCGCATAGGGTGGGGTGGTGGAGCCCCATTCGCATGGAGACTCATGCTATGACCTATCCCAATAGGGGTTCCGTTGTCATCTCGACTAGATGGATCTTCCACTTTCTTCTAACTTCTTCAGCCTTCATTCGTTCTCAATTTCTTTTTCTTTTTCTTTGGTGGTTCCTTCTTCCTTCTTTCCAATATCTTTTATCTAGCACTAGTTTAAGTGGGTTTTTTTCTACATCGAAGGTGGTATGTTGTGGTGACCTTGACCATCCTAGTCCATCTATTGCTTCACTATTCTCTGCTCCACTCCTAGTTTTCGATGAGCTAGAGGTTTCAATGGGGATTTTTCTTATGGTTTGGTGGAAGAATGATTTTCAAGCACTACCAGAGTCGAATATATTTTTTCATGGATAAAATTTGGTCTTCTGTCTCTTCGATGTCACTGGGGTTTAGAACCCTCTAGAATTCCAATCCCTTCTCTAACTTATGCTTCCTCTGTGCCTCCCCCTGTCAAATTTTGAGCGGCGGTTTCTATGATGTTTTGGAATTTCCATTTCAAATCCCTTTGGGGCTTAATGCGCGGGATGAGTCGATGTCCTCTGGTGAAGACACTTCTTAGTTTTTTATTTATTTTGTTGTTTCTTCCTCAATGATTTCGAAGAATGTATGGTTTCTCAAGGCGGTGGCTTCATCGACCCAAGTTGGTACCACAATTGTGGAAGTGCTTCTATCTTTTGGACATACCCAATTAATGCTGCTCTGGCTTCCAATTCTAGTGAATCTGTCATAGTTGGATTGCAGCGGTTGTTTCACAGAGACTTTGGGATGTTCGAATCGGTCGATGGATCTCAACGAGGCGCATCCTATGCTGACCTTATCTTGGTCTGCAGTGATATTTGTTGTTTGTTGTGTTCGATGTATTGCGGTTTTGTTTCATGATTCCTATATTAGTTTGGATTTCTGGCACGTTCGTGGATCTCTGTTGAGGTCCTGGTCCGTTGAATATGTCCTCGAATCCGCATTCTGCCACTCCTCTCCATGTCAGTCTATAGGGATTGTTTGCAGGATGTTTTGGGATGTGATTCTTGAGCAGCTATTAGGGTTTGAGGTGGCTCATCCTCATCGGTTATGTCCCTTATTCTGATTTTTTACACCAGTGGTGATCGTTTGATGAAGACGATGTGTTCTGATTTGGTCATTTATGATGACATCTCTGGTGATGAAATTCATGTGGAAGGAATTTTTTGTTCTATGATCGATATTTCTCTGATTCTAAAATTTTCTACTATGGTGACGACTGGGGTTTTACGGCGATGAGTGGGTGTGCGGTGGTGGTATTTTATAGTGGTGTTCTCACTGGTGGACTCAGTAGGCGATGGATCGACATTTGGTAGTGATTCATATGGTTTGATGATGAAAATGTTATTTTGATGATGACAGCGTCATCGTGTTTACTAGTGGTTCCTAATTTGCGGGATTCAGTTCCCGCAGCAGTGCCATCGTTCAAATATTGAATTTGGGTCCAGCATTGAAATGTGAAAATATATGGTAAACTTGTATGTTTTAAGCGGTAATTAACGGTTCCCACTTTTCCCTAATATTTTATTTTATGAAAATAAAAAAATTATTTGGCATAGTGTGGGGTAGTTCATAATACACATGAGGAATGTTATCATATTCCAACAAAATGTAATTAAAAAGGTATGTGTGATGTAATAATTCTATAAGAATAATAATTTAATAAATATCATGTATAATCAATAATTATTTCATGATTTACAATTCTTAGAGGTGGTAATGGATAACTGATTTACATTGATTCATTAGTTTGTTGTCGATCGTACCCATGAATGTTTATTCCATAATGCATTGAATAGATGTTAAGAAGGTTATAGGCCATTATCTTATAATTAAAAATTTTAAATTTTAGGTAGCACAATAAATATATTATATAATCATGGTGTATAGTGAATTTTATTTCATGGATAATGAATTAAATAAAATATTCTCCTTGAAGAACATTACATCATCCTCGGGTATCCTCATTGTGTTTTTTTGTAAAAACATCCAAGGATAGATTATTTACAAATATAATACTTCCAATATTATAGGATTAAGGGTGGTAGGATATTTAGAGGGCATTTATGTCATCATTCCTTTTATTACATAACTTTTTCTTACACTTTACATATCGAGGAACGATGAAGTCATGTGTCTCGGAAATCAGGGACATAATACATGAAAACAACATAAAACATTCATCTAAACCAATTTTAATGGTTCATCATATGTTCATCCTTTGTACTATTACTGCATCTCATATACTAGAGACATACATCAAAGTAAAGCTGAGCAGATGGATCAGTAAGGAAAACTAGTGAAATAGTAGACGTGTGATCTTGGGCAATATTAATAAGAACATGATAAAAATCATAAAGACATGAGAAATGTAAGATTAAGAATAACGTGAAAAAAATAAAATGAATCATAACTTGAATATGTTTCTACAACATTTCATTTAGACATTCATGAATATATCACCATGGTTTATCCCTGAGGTGAAAAAAAAATTACCAAGGTTATTGACCAAGGTATCGGGAAACTTGTCATTTATAGAGATTAATTCTTTGCCAAATGTGTTAGATCCCCATAAGAGTGCACCCTTAATATGTATTTATTTTTACATGATCCACATAGATCATAATCAAAAATTTCATAAATAACCTAAAGACGGTAAACGAAATGGGTTTCACTTCACAATCGGGATGTTTTAAAAGTGCTTAAAATTTAGATCGTTATGTCATTTATAACCCCTAGAATGGGACTGATGGATAGGTGTATGTAAATTATAGAATAAAATATATCATTTTTGTGTACCTATGAACACCCATCAAACTGAAATTGTTCTAGGTATTCACAAAAATAAAACAATATAATTTTTTTATAAAAAGAGAGATAAATTTTGAGACGAAATTTCTACTGCATAATGACTGTATAACATGGTTTTAGAAAATAATATAATGATAAGGGACAAGGATCACCAATAAATAAATGAATAATTTTACAATATAGGCATAAAATATAAATAAATTAGATCATGTTGTGGAAAATTTAATGACACACCACTTGAAAATGAATCTTGCAAGGAAAGAGAAAGAACGATTTATTTTACGAAAATTCATCAGCCTAATGACATCACATGTAAATTTAGAAAATCAATTAATGTGAGTGGAAAAGGTATTTGATCATTAAGAAATGAAATTTAATGTAGAAAAGATATAGAATAACAATCCACCCACTAATAAAATGGAACTATAAGATATAAGATAAAGGAAGTAATGACAAAAAAGAAGAGGGTGAAAGGTTCCCATACCTTGAAAAGTAACTTCAAATGATTGAGGTTCGGGACCTTTGTTGGCTTGAGGGAATCTTGGGAGGAATCATAGGGAGGTAAGGAGACCAGAATTGCATAGAAGAAATATTTTTAATGAAATAAATGAGGGAAATGGGTAGGTATTTATTGGAAAAGTGAGGGAATAAATTATTAATTTCAAAGGGACACCTTAGCAGTGGTATTTGAAAAACCATGGGCATTACCATGGTATTTTCCCATGGTATTGGTCACATGGGACACCTAATAAAATATATAACTACTTATATGTCAACAATAAAGAATATATAATTATTATATCATTCATGATGTCATTAAACCCTCGAAACTCTGAACTGCATTTTTACTATTCTCTAAACTTTTATCTATATCATTAATATCTAAAAAATTCACACTAACCTAATATCAAAGATATTAATTCATAAATAATCTCCATTTTATGAAAGTGATTTTCTAAATATTTTAAAATTAAATTTTATATAAAATCATTATTTATTCCCAAAATACAACATTAAAACTACAACTCATTTTGTAACACGATAAAAAAGTAATCAATGAACCATATTATTATCATATACCAATAATTGAATAAAGTAAACATTTTTGATAAAATTTTATGAAAATATATATCCATTTCAAATTATTAAATTAATTATAAAAATGTAAATAATATTTTTATGACATACAAAAATACCAAAACATATACTATGATTGTTTTTTCACTTTTAATATGTTTAAATTGTATATATACATTCATGGGTGAAATATCTATTTTTTGGACAATTTATTATTCATTACTATTAATTACTATTCATATAGTTTTCTTACTATTCATACTTTAATATTCACTAAAATTCATGTTGATCTTATTAGACTCTAAATTTCACACTGATCAAAACTGTTGAAGACCATTTGTTGAAAATCATTTCAACTTATTAATTATTTAAATAATACAAATATATTTTAAAATAGCCATTTTTTCTAAATTCATCAATAATACACATCCTATATTTATCTATATATTTGAAATTCCCAAACATTTCCATATTTTGAAATATAAATTTTATTTATATAAAAGGATTACACAATATAGCTAATGTCTCTTTACATGGCCCCTTATAACACTATCATATGACCTATGTGTAAGGTCTGCTATGGTGATAGAATCTTTGGGTGGATCGGACAACATTGTTCGAGTGGTGATTTCTAGCCGCTAGAACTTTTCCCTTTGGTGACTCTGTTCTAGTTTCATATGTTGATGTTCGTCTTGGGCTTGGTCTAGAGAATAGACCAATCATTATTCCTCCTTCTCAAGATCCGACAAATGTGTTTATATGGCCCGAGTCAATGGGAAGAGGTAATTCAATCTTCTTTCTATATTAATTAACAAAGATAATTGTATTTATAAAAACACAACACTAAAATTATATCTTACTATGGTTTTATTGACCAATAGTCATATAAAAATCGAAAAACAGTAGTCTCATTTTAATTATAACCACTTAATTAATTTAAAGATATAGTTTTGTTGAGTATAAAATAAAAAACACACAAATTTATGAAACATATATAACTAACAAGATTTGGTGGTTACATTATTCCACCCTAAAGAATCTTCGTCCTCGAAATTTTCTCTCGTACCCCCTGATGAGAAAAGGTGTGGGTAATTCTATATCAAAGACTCCTCTGATTACCATGTGGCTTATTCACATTGGTGGTTCCTCCACAACTCCTTCACAGGGTAGGTAGTCTTGTTGTGTTGAACCTTGTCTCTACGATCCAGCATCCCCACTAGATTCTCCTGATAAGAGTGTTCATGTTGCAGTTGTACGACCTATAGATTGAGTACTTGTGAAGGGTTAGGGATGTACATCCCCAAGAAGGATACATGGATGACATCAAGAACATGTACTAGATTTGGAGGAATTGCAAGACAATAGGTTACTGCTCCCACAAAATCAAGGATTTCATAAGGGACAATGTACCTAGGACTAAGCTTCCCTTTTCCCCCCAAACCTCATGAATCTCTTCCATGGTGAAATATGAAGAAAGACGTTGTCACCAGGATCCCACTCCAAGTACATTTTATAGTTGTCGACATAGCTATTTTGCCGACTTTGATCAGCCTTAATGTGTTACTGGATGTTATGGACATTATATGTCATCTCTTGCACAAGATCCATCCGAACAAGCTTTCCCTCACTAGCTTCATCCCAACATGTTGGAGTTCTACATTTATTCCCATATAAAGCTTCATAGGGTGCCATTTGAATTATTGAGAGGGTGATGTTGTTGTATGAGACCTCAATTAAAGAGAGGTGTTGGTCTCATCCACATTTAAATTCTATTGAGCATGTTCTCAGCATGTCCTCGAGTGTTTGAATTGTTCTTTCTGATTGGACATCAGTTTTGGGGGGATAGGTCATACTGAAATTCAATTCAGTGCCCAGATATTGTTGAAGATTCTCCAGAATATTGATTTGAACCAGGGATCACTATCCCAAATGATAGAAAGTGGAACTCCATATAGGTTTACCACTTCCTCCACGTAAATCATGACATGTTGATCAAGATAGAAATCTTCCCTAATAGAGATAAAAATGAAATTATTTGTGAGACAATCCAAAATTACCCATATCGCATTGTTTCCTATGGAATTTCTCAAGAGGCCAGTGAGAAAGTCCATAGTTATATTCTCCCACTTCCATGATGGAATGGGTAGTGGTTTCAATTCCCCTTTATGATTATATCTCTCTGCCTTTACTTGTTGACATACCAGTCACCATAACATGTATTCATAAATCTCATATTTCATATTATCCAACAAATAATGATCACCAAGGTCCTTATACCGTTTTTCATGCTACCAGGATGAATAGAGTAAGTAGAGATCTGAGCTTCATCCATCAGCTCCTTCAATATTTCTAGAATAGATAGAAAACATAGTCTGGTACAAAATTTCAGTTCACCTTCTTGAATGGTATTCAACACATGAAATTTTCCATCCTTCATTTCCTTGGACTTATTTTGTAACAAATAATTTTTGTTCTGACCATTCTTGTTCTTCTCTAGTAATGACGATTGAGAAATCATTTGGTTTTGGGTTGATGATGTCCCTTTCCTTTATAATTACGATGTCTGGTTTTTCTAGTTCATTGATGAAAGGGTCTCATTGCATCATCATAATGGACAGAACAACTGGGACTTTCCTATATAATGCATCAGCGACATTGTTTTCTCTTATGGGATGAAAATGAATTCAACAATACTAGTCTTTATGAAGTTCCAACCATCTCTTATGTCTCCTTTACAATTCCTTTTGGGTGAAAATATACTTCAAACATGGATGGTCTGTATATATATCAAATTTCTCCCCATAAAGATAGTGCATGCATATCATCAGAGAAAAAACGACAGATGCCAGCTACGGATCATGGGTAGGATAGCTTTGTTAATGAGTCATCAAATATTGAGATGCATAGGCAATTACCTTTTCATATTTCATGAGGACGCACCCAAGCCACTCCAAATATTCATCAGTACAAATAATGAATCCTTCTCTACATGAGGGATGAATTAACATGGGCACAGTAACCAATCTCTTATTCAGATATTGGAAACATTCCTCACACTCCTTTATCCAGATGAACTTGACCCATTTTCAAGATAACTTGGTTAATGTATTTGAAAGTTGTGAACAGTTTTTCACAATCATCATATAATATCCTGCTAGTCAAAAGAAACTATGAATCTCAGTAATTGTTTTAGGCCGGGGCCACTCCTCTACCACTTTTGTCTTTGCAGGGTCAACTGTGATTCCTTCATTGGTAACAATGTGCCCTAAGAAAGAAACTTGTTGTAACTAGAATTTAAATTTACTAAACATTCCAAATGCCACTACATTCATAGAGTTTTCAATATAACCCTTAGATGATCCTCATTCATCCCCATGACATTTGGAAAATATCAAAATTTCATTGATAAAAAAATACCACAATTTTATCATGGTATTCCTTAAAAACTCGATTAATCATATCCATAAATATATCTTGTGCATTAGTCAGTCCAAAAGGCTTAAAAACAAAATCATAATTCCCATATGTTGATTGGAAGGCAGTTTTTGGTATATCTTCTTTTTTCACCCTTAATTGATGACAACCAGATCGAAGATCAATCTTAGTGATGAATTGATCCCCACAATGTTGGTCAAATAATTCATCAAATCTAGGAAGAGGGTATTTGTTCTTTACTATGATCACGCCCAGTTCTCCATAATCAATTCATAGCAGCATCAATCAATCCTTCTTATTCACAAAGAGAATAGGTGCTCCCCAGGAGACACACTCGGTAGGATAAACCCCTTCTCCAAATGATATGGGATCTGTTTCATTAATTCCTCTAGCTACACATTTTAAATCCTATATGGTATCCTTGATATTGGATGAGATCCAGTTATGAATTCAATAGATAACACTACCTCTCTTTCGGGAGGAGGTCCATTCAACTCCTCAGGAAATACGTCATTGTATTACTGGAAAATTGGAACATTTTGTATCCTAAAAATATCATTTCCTTCTTCTTCTTCACTATTCAATTATATATAGAATGATATAAGAGTTTTTTCTAGACAATTATTTGGTAGAGATATCTATCTTTGGAAGATAATTTTAGTTTTTCTATTATTTACTACTAAGATTTCCATACTTCTACATTTGATCATAGAATTATACTTTTAGAGACAGTTCATTCCTTGTATAATGTTGAATTTCAGCTTCAGAATGACTACTAGATTTCAGAGAATATTTTGCTCACCAAAGTAAATATTATAGTATTTATACAATGATGATTCTTGGATAATCCCACTAGTAGTCTTTATAGATAAATGCACTATTATCAAGATAGAGGTTGATTATAAATTATATTCAAACATGGAGGAAATAAATGAATGCGTAGAACAAGAATTAAAAAATGTACTTGTTATCTTTGAGAGAACAACAAGAGAACCTGCTACCTCACCATTTGGAGATTAAAATTTAGCTATCGTGATAGAAAAATCACAATCCTTCTCACTTGGACATTGGTGAGGCTGATAGTGATTCTCCTCCACTGCCCGTAGATTTGGACAGGGATAGGAAAAGTGCCCAAGTTGTCCACTCTAAATGCCCTGGACATATGTTAGAGCCTGCATCATCTTCCCCTTATTGTTTGTGTTTGGAATATGAGGTTTAACCTCACTATGAAAATTCCTTGCAATATGGCCATCTCTTCCAATATTGTAGCATTTCCCACTCTGGAGTAGGCAGTTCCCCAAATGCTTCTTCCCCCATTTATTACACGTGGGATGTTGAACTTTCTTGGCTCCCCTTCCTTAACTGAATTTACTCAATAATATGGGATCCATCGATCAATTTTTTTTGTTTTATTTATGAGTCCACTATGTCTCACCGAACTCCAGTTTGAATTTCTTTGCACTCTGTACGATCTCTTCAGAGCTGTCATAGTCTCAGTTCACTAGATTGAGCTGCAGATGAGGTCTTAGTCCACGGAAGAATCTATCAACCTTACCATTAGGATCCATGAAAAAGCCTGAGGTATAATGGGAAACTCTTGTAAACTTCCACTCGTAGCTTTCCACTGATTCATGGTTCGACTTCTTCAGCTCGAAAAAATTCTTCTCCATTCTTATTCTCATAAAACGAGGGAGATACTTACTGAAGAAGATACTTATAAACTCTTCCCACTACATAACTTCAACCTCCACTCTTTGACTCGTGTTTTTAATTAGTACCCAAAATTGGTCAACTTCTCCCTCTAAGCGATAGGCAAACGGGGTGACCTTCTCATGCTCTGAATAGCGGAGCATAGAAATGATATTTTCTATAGAGCAGATCCACTTTTCAAAAACCAATGGGTCAGTCGATCCACTGATGGTTGGTGGTCATTGACACATAAATGACTCAATAAAATGTTGTTACCTTCACGTTGTGATAGGTATATCAGCTTGATTCATGTTATTTCCCATAACTTGATTCAGTTGGGTCATCATTCGCATGAATATTTCCATTTCAGCATCCATCGGAGGGTCATCCATGCAATGTCCATTGTGATCACCATTTGAACGGTTTCTCCTATTGGTCTCCATTGTCTAAAGGAATAAATCTTTATTGAGAAACTTATTTCATTTACGAACCACTTATCTATAAAGTATTTTTTGTCTTAATACTTCTTTAAAAATTACATTTCTCTATAAATCATTCATAATAATTCATTAAAATATTATTCTTTACCAAGCATATCTCCCAGGAGGGTCGTAACCAAGAGAGAAGCAAGGCTCATTGACCTGTACCAGGATACCCCGGGACTAGCTTGAAACTCCTTATCCCATTTTTCACTCCTAGGTACCTCTGTGCCAGAACTGCCTCTACCCACTGGTATCGTGACACATATGTTTTTTCTTGATAAATCACTTACTCAATACTCACCAAAATACAAGGTAGTATTCATATATTTAAACTCATCTTTAGGATTAATCTAAATATTTACATAGAAAAATATACATAAATATCTAAACTATCCTTTGATACCAACTAGGGAATCCAGCCTTTTTATTACATAACTTTTCACTACACATTATATACATAGGATCATTAATGTCCAGTGTTACAAAAATCAGGAACATAATACATGAAAAAAGTATAAAACATTCTTCTAAACCACTCATATGGATTCATCATTGGTTCATCCTATGAAAAATTAATACATCTGATATCTTGGAGACATACATCAAAGGAAAGGGTGAGCATAAGGCTTATTATGGAAAACAAGTGAAACAATTGACATGTGATCTTGAACAATATTAATAAGAACATTATAAAAACATAAAGACATGAGAAATGTATGAATAGGAATATATTGATAAAAGATACCTGAATAATACCTTGAATATGTGTCTTCAACATTTCATATAGACATTCATGAACATATCACCACGTTTTATCCCCGAGTTATCATAAAAATTACCAAGGTTATTCACCAAGGTATCGTGAGACATTTCTTCTCTAGAGATTAATTTTTTACCCAATGCATTGGAGCGCTATCAAGGTTAACCATTAATATTTCTTTATATCCATTTGATCAAAATATCTCATTATCAATCATTTCATAAATAACACAAAGAGAGTAAAATAAATTGGTTTCACTTACAAATCATGGAATTTTAAAAGCGCCTAAAAATAAGATTGTTATGTCATTTATAACCCATGGAAAGGGAGTGAGAGTTACATGTATGTAAATTCCAAAATAAAATATATCATTTTTGTGTTTCTATGAACACCCTTAGAGATGAAATAAGTATGGGTATTCACAAAAATTAAACAATAGAATTCCATGAGAATAAGGGAGATAAATTATGAGACAAAATTACTATAGCATAACGATTATATAACATAGTACTACCAAATAATATAATTATGGGGACAAGGGTCACCCATCAATAAATGAATCATTTAACAGTATATTTACAGAATAAAAAGAAATCAGATCATGGTGCGGACAATTTAATGACATACCACACGAAAAGAAATCTTGCAAGGAATGAGAAAGCACGATTTTTTACAAATCTTTGGCAGCATAACGACATCACATAAAAATTCAGAAATTAAATTGATGAGAGAAAAAAAGGACTATCATCATTTGGAAATGAAATGGAATGTAGTAAATATATAGAAGAACAAGACCCCGAATAATAAAATGGAACTATATGACATAACATAAAGGAAGTCATGACTTAAAAGAAGAGGATGAAAGATTGCTTTACCTTGAAGAGTAACATCAAAATTATGAAGTTCAGGACCATGGGAGGCTTGAGAGAACCATTGGAGGAATCCTTGGGAGGTGAAGATACCATAACATTGTTGAGAAGGATTTTGGATTTAAATGAATGAGGGAAATGGATTGATTTATATAGGAAAATGAGGGAATAATTAATTAATTTCCCAGGGACACCACATCGATGGTATTTGCAAAACCAAGGGCTTCCCCATGGTATTTTCCCATGGTATTGGCCACTTGGGACACATCATAGAATATATAACTATTCATAAGTATACCTTAATTTTTACATCATTATCAAATCATTAATGATGTCATTAAACAACTGAAACTCAGAACCTTATTTTTACTATTCACTGAAAATTCAACTGTTTCAGAAAAATCTCAAAAATTCTCCCTAACATTATATCGATGCACTGAATTCAAACATGAACTCCACTTTATATATAAAAATTCTAAATATTTTAAATTTAATTTTTTTATAAAATCATTATTTATTCACAAAATACAACTTTAAAACTAGAACACATTTTCTAACACCTTAAAAAAATAATCAAATTCCCAAACAATTATCATATAACCATAATGAAATAAAGTAATAGTATATGATTACATTTAATTAAAAAATATTTCCATTATAAATTATAAAATTATTTATAAAATTATAAATAAAATATTTATAACATTCAAAAATACCAAAACATATACTATGATCGTTTTTCACTTTTAATATGTTTAAATTGTATTTATTTATTAATGGGTGAAGTTTATATTTTTTGGCTAATTTACTATTCATTACTATTCATATGGGTATGTTACTATTCATTCATTACTATTCTCAAAAAATCATGTTGATCTTATTAGACTCTAAATTTCTCACTTATCACAACTGTAGAAGACAATTTTTTAAAAATCATTTCACAATATTAATAATTTAAATAAAAAAAATATTTAAAAATACCCCTTTTTTCCTTCATTCATCAATAATACACATCCTATATTTGTTCAAATATTTTAAATTAAAAAAAATCTATAATAAGATGTTGAAATTTTATTTATATAAAAAGATTACACAAAGTAGCTAATGTCTCATTAAATATCCCCTTATAACACAAGCATAGGACCTAAGTGTAAGGTGTGCTATGTTGATAGAATCTTACGGTGGGTCAAACAACATTGCTCGAGTGGTGATTTCTATCAACTTGATCTTCTCCCTTAGGATATTTTTTTCAAACTTCATATGTTGAATTTTAGCTTGGGCTTGGTCCAGAGCAAAGCTCAGTGATGCTACCTGCTTCCCAAGCTCCGAAAGATGGGCTTCATATGGCCAGAGTCTACAGGATGATTCCATTCAATCTTTTTTCTATATTAATTATCCAAGATGAATGTATTTAAAAAAACAAATGTTTTGATTATAGTTTACTATTGTCATATTGACCAACAGTCATAAAATAGTCCAAACCCAATGATTTCATTTTAATTATATCCACTTCATTAATTAATGGATATAGTTTTATTGAGTATAAAATAAAAAAACACACAAATTTAGGAAAGAAAGTATAATTATAATGTTTGGGCCGATACAGACTGGATATAATAAAGGAGATTCATGGTGTCATGAACATTGCTGAGGTTGTGACCTATTAAAAGTGGGGGGGGGAGACACTTTTGGAATCACTTAAAATAAATATGTTATCTAACAATTTAAAATTTTGAAAAGGGTCCAAATTATTCCATTATTAGTAGTGTGAAAATTCATGGTCAAAAAAATTCCAATAGATCGTATTTAAACTAATTAATAGCTCATTTTCCCAAATTATTTTACTTTAACCCCCCCCCCCCCCCCCATAATCCAATTTTTATATTTACCACCGTAATAAATTGTTAAAAATATCAATATTAATTTTTTTCAAAAATTAATTTCAAATTACAGAGAAAATTAATTACTATGTTTAAAAATTTGGAATCAATTTTTCAAAATTCTAATAATATAAGAGTAATAATTTAATTGGAAGCTAATCATGCAGTTGTGTTGAGGAATTGAGTTTTTAAATACAATACACTCAAACATATGAAATGATTTTTTTTTAAAAATTTAATAAGAAATTGATTCCAATTACCTATAATGAATTAATTGATATAAAATAAAAATTAATTCATTTTAAAAATAAAAAAAAATATTTTTCATTTATCATTATATAAATAAAATGAGATATTTCAAATTAAATTAATTATTTATCAATATTAATCAAAAATCAATTTCTAAAAATTCCAAAAATATAAATTATAATATAATTTTAATTTTATGATTTAATAAAATTATTTTTTAAAATTAAATTTCAAATATTTCATAAATAAATATTATTATAAGTGGAAAAAAATTAGTCAATATTGGTTTTTAGAAGAATAAATTAGTTAATTATAAAAATAGATATTATTCTTATTTATAGTTTACAAAACAGATAAGATTAATTTGAAAAATTCTCTAAAATATATAATACATTTTTTAATTAATATAATTTACCAAAATTGATTTATATAATGTATTTATAGAAACCCAATTATGCCAATAAATTAGTTTTGAGAGAAATACATCTTTTTATTTTCAAAAGGGTTTTATTGTTTTTTATAATTAATTGGATAACAACTAAAACTTTTTATATACATGTGTAGAATAATTTTCATAATTTTGTTTACATTATTCTTAACAACCTTTCCAATTTCTAGGTTAAAACTAACATAATATTTTTTTTAATATGATATGTTTTAATTAATCTTAGCCTTGAATGTAATCAATGGTATAAATGAAGTTTTGTGTAATGAAATATGAACACATTTTTGGTTGTAAATAAATATGTGTTTATTGTTTCACATAAATATAAACACAAATTATTTTAAATTAATTTTAACCAAAAAAATCACAAAATCACATTATTTTATGTTTTACCCCCTTAGAATTAATTTTCCCCTCGAGATCATTATTGGTCATAAATGTTGTATCATTTAAAATTACATCCCGGAACACCATAATATTAAGAGTTTCAATATAAAACCTCCATAAAAAGTAAAAATATTGTTAATAAGTAATCCATTATAACTCCTAATAGGTTTCCAAAAGGGTCACCATATGTGGGAAGTGAATATATAAACAACAAAGGGAAAAATAAAACCCAAATAATGATGAAGGTTGGTAGAAAACATATATCACATGGGAGAGGGGTATCATTAGAATGATAGAAATAATAATTCAAAAAAATAATGAGGAGTTAAAAATGTTATTAATATCATCTAAAATGTTGAAAATGATTACATTTTTTTCATGATTTTTTCGAAGAAGATACACTATCATTATTTCATTCCATTTGATAACCATAATTATTCCCTTTGTTTGTACTCAATAAATTTTCAAAAAATCTATTACTCCTTGAAATGATGTTTACTTTCTTATTAAATAATGACAAGTGGATCATAAGAACAATAATAGAATGATAATTCATTCCCTTTATCTCTAGTTCAAAAATTATGTATTTTTATCCAATTTGGAAAAATTCAAATGGAGAAGTATAAAATTAATCATTAAAAAAATTCTAATAATTGTATATAAACCATTACAATTGTGGTTATCCTTATGATTCCTAAAAAAGATAAAAATAAATAAAATTATAAATAAGGCCACTACATTTACAAAATTAACATATCATTTTTGCCACATACACCATAAAGTGGATAATGATTATCAGATACCAACCATCTGAATACCTTGACAATGTATTGGTGACTAATTTTGTTTATTCTATTTCCCATGTGGTATAAACACATCCCTTGATTTTAAATAGCTCATTATTATAAATGAGGTGGAAATTGAAAATGCAGTAAAGGTACACCAACTTGTGGCATGAGTGTGACTCAACCATGATTGTTTATGATATCAAGAATGAAATCATTCATTTATCATATAAATTGACTGAATTATAGAGAAAATTAATGAATTTGGTTTAATCCATGATTATAACATCATTTATAATGAACCTGAATAATATTTCGTAGCATTTTTGTTTTGCTAATAATGGAGTCACTACTCATGATTTAATCACATGTAATAACATCCTTGAGGAGACATTCCATTTTAGGAAAAATGATTATTGTTAAAAATATTCATTCAAAATATTGTATCCTTTTTATTAAATAATGTATACTTATCCATTTGATATTGTTTTAATTACTCCAAAATACTATTCTCTTAGAAAATAGAAATGACTAGAATTACTAATAAAATCACATTGAATGAATACATTTTCCTTAATTCATTGAATAAAAACACTTATTTTTTAATTTAGTTCAAATATACAACAGTGGTTTAAACTCAGTCATTGATAAAATAGTCTCCTTTGTTAACAAATATTCTATCAGTTATGAGGTCATCAATAATACCCACTTTACTCTATCAATAAAAATATTCTTTTTATCAAAGATAATGTCCATTTACAAACATTAAGAACATATTTAGTGTTACCATCCCATATTCATGTGTTCAAAAAAATTATAACCTTTAAATTAAATCGATTTTTTAGGCTATCAATACCCTATATCATATTCTTGAAAACCAATAACAAAAACCTTATACTAAAGTATCCTTATATATTTCATAATCACTAAATTCCAATGAATAAACACTTTCACTATTCATCCTCATACATAATCCATTAACACGACTTCAAAATAGTATTTCTTAATACAAAATCCTTTTCAGACCTCATTCATTGTATCTTCATTTTAAACTTGTAACCATAACTCATTCAGTATTTTTTGATGCTCATTTCGGGCATTGACTATACGAAAAATAATTTCGTTGTTCCAACAACTACCAAATTTATTGCCTTAAACATTAAATGATATATTTGGGAGACCAATATTCTCATCCATTACAATAATTTATCATTTCATTTTCCAATAGAATGTACTTTCATTTAATTTCTATTTTCCACAGAAAAATTATCTTCTTATGAATATGAGGCATTTAGTTATTTTCTAATTTTCACAGTCATGAAATATAAGAAAATTAATCTTTTTCCACAATGGTTAAAAAAACTAAAAAACGTGGATAAATCATTCAATTACTTATTTTTGTAATGTTATAGTTGGTTATGTTCTGTGTTTTTAATCACGATCCATTAAAAATGATTAGGGGAAATCCTAACATCCTTTACTACAATCATCAATAAATTATTATACTCATCTTAAAATAATATGTGGCATTAATTCTTAATCCCATTTATTAGTGATTATAGCATTGAATATGACTAGAATTCATCATGTGAATAACAATAATATTAATGTAAATCACATAGTCCAAAAATTCATTTAAGATGTATAAATAATGATACAATATATTTAATCTATAAAAACCCATGTTTCTACTAGTTCATTCATAGTACTCATCTATTTAAATCCTTAATAATGGTTTGTAATAATTTTGTGAATTTTCTTAGCATCTCCCTTGGTACATTAAAACTAGATGTCACGTAAGGACCATTTTTGTGCACTAGTTCTCAGTCCTGTATTTTCCAAAATAGATATTTTGGGAGGATTTCCCCGATTTACATCTATTAAATAGCAATATCAACATGTTGTATCTAGAAAATATTTCCATTCGGTGTAAATAATTCACTCTCTATTTCATTAAAATTCTAATACACGTTTATATACATTAAATTGTCCTTATATATATCCTTAGAGACATCCCTAGTAATATCATGTGAAATATCCCAATGTATTTGTGTAATGTTCTCTCATACATCATTAAAATGGATAAAATATCATTTCCAATGATACCAACTATAAAAAACTGGGATTCTAAAACCTAGATATTAAATTTTTTATATGAATATTGTTTACATTTCACAAATACATACATAGGTACCATAATTGTATACTTCTATAGGAATCATGGAACCTAATCAGGTCTATGTACTAGTATATCATTTTTAACCTAATTCGTTTCAGTGAGATATATATCCCAATCATAATTTCTAATAACATAACAATTTTCCTTAATTGTAACATAAACATTTTCTCATAATGATAATATTGTATTTGAGTGTCACAAGATTAAAAAATAATAATCATATCATGATACATGAAATGAAATGGGTACCATATTCAATTCTTAAAATCTAAACATGTATAAAACTGATAGGTTTTATTATCATTCTATCATTTAATCATTTCATAACCTATGGAAAAATAACTGGGTTTTTTTACAAATTTTATTAGTGTATTTTCTACAGGATAGATGTGTGTTTTCAAATTATCATTCAATAAAAAACAAATACCATTCATATAAATTATAAAAATGGTTTCCTTAGTTTATATCCATTTGAAATCCTATGTTACATCTAAGGATACCATATTATATGGATAGAAAAATTCAGAGACCAGATGAAACATTTCATATGGAGAATAACCATTTATTAAAAATCAATTTTGTAACATAAAACATTTTAAAAAAAAATTCATTGAAAACAAAAATTGACAATGTATAAAAGAACAATTAAAAATCATTTGAAGCATTTATTATGGAAACTATCATTTCATTATTAAATAAATATATTTAAAAATATAACAGTTAAAAAAATTCAATGAAAATAAAATGGAAAATATATAAGGTAATGCTCAAAGGAAATAATTGTCGTTATAAATGTAATTATTTTAATGTGTATATTTAAAAAAAATTCCTTTCACATTTTTTCTAAAATCCAAACGTGAATTATATTTGAAAATTACAAGATAATTCCATTTAATATATTATATAATATAAAAATGGTTAAAAATTTATTTTTAAAAATCATAAGATTTTAGTAAGACATTTTTAAAACATTTTATGAAATTATGTTTTCGGAAGAAAATATATTTTAGACTATAGGGTGAAATAAAGATGGATTTTGTAGAAAAATATTCATAATTATTTTAGGAAATAAAGAGTGAATTTTTTTACTATTATATGAATGTAACATGTATATCCATAATATAATAATATAAATTAAAATTTCATATATATAGATCATAGAAATTTATATTTTTAAAAAAAATTATAAACAATCTTGATAAATGATGAGATTGCAAAATGAAATATTTAGTGCATTGGTTCCTTTGAATAATAAGTATCATAAAGAATATTACAAAATGTAACATAAAATTTCAAGAGGATGAATAAATTATTTTTATTAAATCTCAATGTGGCTGTATATTCACATTTTGTAATAATATAGGTGCATAAAACAATGTGCATCCAATAAAGGAAAATTAAGGATACAATCCCATACTATTTGAGTAACATAGAAATCATAATCACCGTGAAATAAAAAAATCAATATAAATATTAATTTTCATGAAATGATGAATATTAATGATTTATCATTTCATATAGAATTATACAAACAACACAAAATAAATTAGTGATCAATATGGAATAATTATCTCAGAAATAACTGTGAGACTATAAATCCCCTTTCATTAAGTATTGAATTATGTCACACTTGTATGAACCTATTGTATAATAAATATATTTTTATTATAAATTTATTTCAAAAAATAGTTATATATATCATACAATGTACAATTTACTTTTATTATATAATTACTAATTCATAAACAATCATATGTTTAAGTCAGATTTCTGCTAATAACCACTTTATTTTTAATATATGTTTGGATTTATAAATTTAATTACTCCTACGTTTCTCTAGGTATAATACTTATATACTAATAATCACGAAATATTTAACATATTTATATATATAATATTCTATTGCTACCAATGTTGAATTATTATTTTGAGAAATTATGTATGCTATGATAATGTAGATTGTAGGTCATACATACACATTTGTAAAATTTCCATTTTAAAACCATCATTATGTAATGGAGGTAAGTAATATATTATCCATAAATAGTTATCATAATATAATAATAGAAATATTTTTTCTTTCAATATAGATATACATATCTTAAATGTTGTGGGTCGATGATAACTAAGTCACATTGCTTTATGAATGTGGTTGTCCAATCTTACACAAGCGGTATTATTATATTTCATTGAGTGAAAATTCATGGAATAAAATGATATATATTATATTTTCAAAATGAATAATATGTCGTAAAAATAATAATTATGTATCATATATCACATATAATATTTAAGTTTACCATTATCACAAAAAATTTAATGTTTAAATGAATCACATCACTTCATGAGGCTATAGTCCTCCACACATATGACTGATGTTATCATATTCAAAAAAATAGATATCATTGATGAATGAGTGAAATAATATTTATAAAGGAATAAAACTATAATAAATATAAAACATAAACAATAAATTCATCATTATTATAAGGACCCATCCTTAAACATTACATAATCTTGAGTTATCTCAAAAATTCACACTGAGGATTTTTTCAGGTTTAGAGAATTAGATAATGAAGCCATAACTACTAACTAAAAAACCATGATATAAAATGAGTACAATTCCTAGAGTATACTTTTTTCGTAAAATAAATATTTATAAAAAGAAACATGTATTCTTTTCAGGTTTAATCATCATAACTTTTCATTGATTGCTTCCTTGAGATTATTCTTCATTGAATCATGTGAAAATATTAAAAACAGGGGATGAGCAAAAAAACATGATATGGGATAAAAAAATAATGAAAACTACATTAATCCAATTAACACATGATAACCCATTCAATTTTATTTGAGTGGATGAAACCAAACATTTTAACATGAATAAAACGCATACGTTTGGCTAAATAAATATCACTAAAACCAATTAAATGAAATTTAAATTCATTTAGGTGACAAAGATATTTGAATATATAAAACCCATTAAATAATATTCTAATTAGATTAAATATATTTATTATTTCCAAATTTATTTCAATAATGGAAATCACCCTTCTTATAAGATATATTGGGTATACCCGAGTGCTATAATAGTTCCCAACCCTTCATAAAAGTTATATCGGGCTCACCCATGAGATATAATAGCAATAACCCCTTATTGAAGCTATATCGGGTTCATCCATGAGAAATAATGGTGATCAATCCATCATATAATCTATATATGGCTCACTCATTTCATACAATTATCAAGAACCATTTCATGAATAAAACACGTTCATCACAAAACCGTTTTTGTGACTGGTACTTCTAATCCCATATGACCATCATTTACATATAAAAATAAAATTTTAATTTAAGAACACATTTTCAATTCCAATATTAAAAAATAATTGAATAATGGTTTTAATATCATTTTAAAGGGAATTATGTATTATATAGGAAGCTAAATATCAAATAACGGTTACGACGACAGATAAGTCAATGTCACTTTATACGTTAAAAACATTCATTTTTTAATTTCATAAAGAAAGTAAAATTCATCGTATAAAAATATTCCTTCTGAAAATATTTAATGGAATTCAAGAGTGACATTAAATTTCTTGTATATCAATTTTATACCCATATAAATAAATATGTAATTTAATATATGGAAGAAAAATATTTGATACGTAATTCCTTTAGAGTTCATGGTGTCCCATACCACATTGAAAATTTAAATATTAACCTACCTAATTTAATAAATAACATTAGTATATAATAAATATGGATATGAAATGTCATAGTAGATATATATAAACCTTATTAAAAAATAAAGGTGCATATTATCAAGAACTATCTCACTAAAGGGAGATTGAGACGAAGTCCCTTACCTTGATTTTAAATTGTATCATTATTTATTTAATTTACTTAATAATAACATTATATTAATTTTTAAATCCATTAGAAACCATTTAATGACTATTTTTAATATTATATAAACTATTACCATGTTATAGAAATTAGGTATTTATTTGAGTTCATATTGGATGTTTTATTGATGTTCATCATTTGACATAGAATTGAACTTGTTTTGATACAAATTATCCATGTTTTTAGAAGTCCATTATCCCATAATATTTTTCATCATTTAGATATCATTCATATCTAGTATATATATGTTTATAATATCCCATATAATTTGATGATATGAAAATAAATTCTCCATTCATGGAGATTGTATGTCGTACGTACGCAATAATGATACTTTCATTTATTTATCATGTTAATGAAAAAAATAACAGATATAAGTTATATTATAATTAATTTATAATATATATTTTATATATGTTATATATGTTCAATAAATCCATCTTTTATACGTTTCACGTATGGTATGAAGAAGTCATATATGTAATGGCCCGGACATCACAGGTCCATTACATTGTGAAAATCTGGTGTTTGAGGTGTTCTGGGAGGTCAAGGTGATATATCCACAACACTTTTCCAAATTTCCAATTTAGTGAACAGTGTTCTATGAGTGAGGATTTACTTAACAGTGTGCTATCAGTGAGGATTTAGTGAACTGTGTTCTATCAGTGAGGATTTAGTGAATAATGTTCTATCGGTGAGGTTGAGTTAATAGTGTTCCTATCAGTGAGGTAGCATGATCAATGTTTTTATTGGTGAGGTTCAGTGAACAATGTTTCTATCGGTGAGGTTCTGTGAACATTGTTTCTATCAGTGAGGATTTGTAAATATTGTTTCCAGCTTCCTATAGTTTTTCCCCTTTGATGTTTCCTTTGACATAAAATACATTTAAATCCTTATTTTAACGACTCTTAAGGCTGATTCAAGGACCATAAATCATATAATAATTATTCCTATGGATCAGGATGTTTTTACTTGGTCAAACCGCATGGAAAAATGCGATCCAATTTTAATTGGGAATTAAGCGTATAATAAACCATCGCCCCATTAAATCTTCAAAAGGGACAAGATATCATCTTCTAATGTTATTCCTCTTTTTTCATGGCTATGAGATGCTAGAACCTTCTAATCCTTCCCAAAAGAGTGGAATAATAAAACTTTACTCCTAGGATTGGTTCTGCTCTGTTTTGATGCAAACGAGCTATATCGGTCAAACATCGACATAAGGTATGTTTTATAGTCATTGCATTGGGGATCATCTCCTCTTGTTTCCACTTTCCATGTTATAGCATGTAATCTCCATGCTTCTAATGGGGGTTTTCTTAGAGATTGATTGGTGTTTTCATATTGTTGCATCCTCTGGTGGATGCAGTTGTCGCGAGAGGAGAATCGTGACCCGTTGTGTGGATAAAGAACACGAGGAACTGTTTGAGGTAGGGGATTCATTTCTTCTCTTTCTTTTATGTGGAACTGTATCTTCAGCATGTTTTATTCCACTAGATAAAAATGGAAATGACATAATAAATATTTGAACCGGATAAATAAATTGATATTGATCATATGTTATTGTCTCGTGTTTTAGCTAGATTGTGTGATATTTATGCTTGTTCTTGATGGAAATCAGTAAAAAAAGTAAACTGAGATCAATTGATAATTGTTAGGATAAAGATAACGAGGCATGTAAACAAATATGGTTCTTGTGGAAATTTTATGTTGAATAAATTGGTTCAATAAGGTTGTTCATTTATTTGTGATAGCTTACTATTAGGTTTCCCTAGTTTAGAACCAATGAATAATAAATCAGTTAATCAACGGTGGATTAAAGATCTGGATGTTAACAGATAATTACATGTTGGGTTCTAATTTACCCTCTTTTTTACGGGCCAAGAGCCCAATTGTGAAGATGTTTGTTTTACTGCTGCTTGTGTTTTTATTTGAGCCTGGATGGTTGTGGTAATATGTGGAGGCATGGATTCTTTTGGTTATGGAAGTGGATGAATCCTAGAGTGGTGAGATGCATCGTCTAACGCTTATGGGTTTTGGGGAGGACTCTGGGGATGATGGAATGGGACATATGTGATTGCTGGATGCTTGATATTTTTTTGATTGGTTATTTATCTGCTTTAATTTTCTCATGCCCAAGGTAGCTGGTCATACTTACTATTCATCTAAAAAAGGAAAAGACATGCGGGGAATTCCACATGATTTCCGTGTTTTTCTTCTCAAGGAAGGATGGGTATAGGCTCTAGCTATAAGCAGCAAGGACTCGACGGGTAGTACATCTACTCTCCTTCGTGTGCCCCCTTGTGTTCAATAGCATAGAATGTTTTTCTAGAATGCTTGGGAATGTGGGAATGTATTTCTGTAATGAATAATTGAATAAATTATGTTAACCCATGTGTATGGGGTTGCTGGAACATAATGATGAGGTTTTAATTTTTGAAAGAACAATGAACATTGGGTGTGATGATAATGAAATTTAATGTGGAATTTTTCATTGTTAATTAATGTTTCACGAATTAATTAACGTACAGTTAAACTGATAAAAAGTGATTAAATTTATCTAATAATGATCTTTAAATGTTTGTGTTCTTAAAGGATACCAATTCAAAAAAGTAGCAGCCCGATGTCTGAGAGACTTTAGCTGCAGTTGTGTCTAGGACTAGGTTATGCATGTAGTGTGGTTCTGATTTATAGTATATTTTGTAATTTTTGTGTTTAAAAATGCTACTATACCCTGTCAGTAAGGGAAAATAACACCCCAGGGATTCTGATCCATGGGGGTGTTTTCCCAACCATTCTGGTGGGAGGATGGGTGGCTGACTACAACCATTGGGCCTACTCTATTCTATTGCTAGTTGCATGTCCGGGCAGTCACTTTGGATAGTTTTCTCGAAATATTTGTATTGAGGGTCGTAATTTATTGTGGTTATTTACACACATATATTCTTGATATAGTATACAATAGACTACTATAGGTTTAACATGTATAGTTTTTGATGGCTTGAAGATCCTTACTTGGTTTATGGGATGTGATTGCTTGAGGTATAATACCTGACGGATGATACATGTTATTCAAGCTGTGGTGGCTCCCAGAAACTACCTAGTTACATTGGTTTGGGGACGTGGTGGTTTTTTTAATGAGGTGCATATTGTGGTGCTTCACCCAGGTGTCTGCGGGCAAGCCATTTTGGAGAGAGATGCTCAGGACGTGTGATGTTGGGACAAAGCAGAAAACCAGTGGGAAAGTATTAGTAGGATACCCTTTATATTATTTATTATATGATATATTCTTGTATGCGTTACCTGGTGAGAGTAGCCATGGTGAGGCTGAGAACTTAGTATAACTGTTTAGCTGACGAGTTAGTTTCACTTGTTGTTCACTGTGCTTTTGCACTCTTTCTTTACTTTTTCAAGAGAGGCTTCGGGGAGGATCATGCTTAGTATATTGTAATACTCACCAAATGTATATATAAACTTTTTTTTCAGGTCGCTTGGATCAGGTTGTAGATCAATATGGTTTCTACTAGCTTGGGGTTGCAGGAGCAGTACGAGCTTGTGGTTGCTACTGTTTTTACTTTCTTTTGGGTACATGGAGTTTTTCCCTTTCAGTTTTAGTACTTTCTAAAGTCATTTCATATGTGTAGTTGGGTTTTCGTTTATATTGCAGTCTGAGTTGGAGTTGATTGGTGTCTATCTTGTCACTCTCTTCTGCATGTGTTCTCTTAGAGGGTAATGCCTTCCATTTTGTGTGTTATTATACCCTCGGTGCTAGTCACCAACCCGAGGCCTACTGGAGGCGGGTCTCGAGGGTCATTATCTCCCTTCTCTCATTGCCAGCCCAAGAGGGGTACACTTTTTGGGGAGGGGGTCGTGAGAGAGGGGTACAAGAGGTTAAGTTGAGGGATAGGATGGAGTTTGATGATAGTCATAGGTGAGGTTGCATGGGATGGTAGGGAAACAGTGTCATTCATGATTAGTAAGTGAGGTAAATAAGAAAGACCAGCTGAGACATAGGCATTTAGGTCCCCCTTTGATCTGATGTATGTACCTTTATGTTTACAATGGCTACTATACAAGGAGGTACTAGTTGTAGGGTAGATACCTAGGAAAGGATCATGCATAATTTTTCATTGTGTCTGTGTTTGAATGTGTAGACCTTAGGATAGGTTAACCTAAAATTAATAAAATAAAATAATTAATTAATTTATTTGTAGTCTTCCATATTCCAGGTTTAGGAGCACTAACGGTATTTAATTTCACAGGTATGGCTCCAGGTCAAATTCCTCATCAGGTTTGCGTAGAAATTGTCTAGTAGACTTTTCCAGCAGATCCCCGCAGAGTAGAGGTTTACGACGATGACACTTGGAGGAAGACAGTCTGAGGGTTTTAGCGCCAGAGTCTATAGAAGTATGAGGACTCTATTTCAAATGCAGTCACATAAGACTGGTTATAGGAGGTCGATATCATCTTCTGTTTGATTCGTGCTCCTAAAGGGCACTGTGTGTTCTTGGTAGTGACGATTTTGCATGGAGTAGTGAGGCAGTGGTGATTCTTATTCCTCGGTGATCATGAGGAGTCAGTGATCTCATGGGAGGAGTTGCGAGACAGGTTTTTAGTTGAGTTTCATTTTTCAACTGTGAAGGCATCCAACCTCCAGGAGCTTCTCACCCTTCGACCGGGGAGCTCCAGTGTTCAAGAGTTTGGAATCCGTTTCAGAAACATTTTATGATATGCTTCAGACCTACTACCAGACAGTGAGGCCAGTGTGAGGAATTTTTATGAGGTTTTGCCTCCAGAGATCCAACTCAAAGTCACCGAATTTATGCTAAAAACATATCTTTATGTACTGGAAAGGGAAGAGGTTATTGTGACCTCTTTGTCCCAGACCGGATCTTCACGAGAGGTGAATTGGCATGATTTCTCACGAAGCAGAGTTGTGGTCCGAGGTTCCCGGTTTCCAGGGCATAAGAGTTTCTTTTCAACCAGGGGGTAGGTCCCATCCCTTCAAATCTTGTTTCTTCAGAGGCAGAAACTATCATACATATGCCAAGGGTTAAGGTGATTTTTTCTTGTGGTGGTCGTGTCCATCAGCGGTGGGAGTGCCTGACCTTTCATAGCGGTCATCGTGAACTAGGTGCTACACTCTATGTTCCTCCATTGAATATATTCTAGCATAGGTAGCAGCAGCTAGTTGCACCTTCTTAGAGGGTTGATGGGGTAGGCAGAGGACATCCCCATGATGCACCCCATCCTCAGAAGGCAGAGTGCGGCCATGGTGGTGGACTTCATCATGTTCAGAGAGGCCATGGAGGAGGTCATGGTCAACTACATGCTATAGTGTTGCCAGCTCCAGGAGAGAAATATATCATTCGAGGTACCCTTTTCTTGTTTTCTACCTTGGTGTACACCTTGTTTGATCTAGGAGAGACACACTCCTTCATATAACATACCCTTGTCCATGCTTTGGGACATGAGGTAGAGAGGCTTCCAGTGCCCTTGGTGTTGACTACGATAGTTGGAGGTCGAGCTGAATTGTTTGAAGTATGTAGAGATTGTGAGCTAGTGTTTAGGCAACACAGATCTTGGGGATATTTCCTATGTTTACGAATAAAACCATATGATGTCATCCTCTGCATGGATTGTTTGTATTTGGTGCAGGCTATTGTGGATTGCTTCAATAAAAAGGTCGTCTTTATTGGTGAGGAGGGAGAGACAATGGTGTTTTTTGGTGATCATGATCCTCATATGGGTCATAGGTGTGTTCTATCCTTATTATCCATGATGGATGAGATGATGTAGAGTTCATCATAGGTTCAACTGTTGGCGTTCTTTAGGGTCGTAGAGCAGTAACCCGATGTCTTTCTTGAAGAGGTTGTAGCATTACCGCCTTGATGAGGGATCAATTTTGGGATTGAGATACATCAAGAAGCGTATCCTATCTCTATGTCTCCATATAGGATGGAGCCTTATGAGTTATAAGAGCTATGAATACATTTTTATGGTCTACTATAGTGAGGTTTTGTTTGGCCAATTGCGTCACTATGGGGTGCACCAGTTTTGTTCGTGAATAAGGCCGACGATAGTTTGCGGTTGTGTGTCAATTACCGTCGCATAAACAAATTGACAAAAATGAGTCGTTATCCTCTTCCATGAATTGATGAATTATTCAATCAACTGAGGGGTTCAAGTTGGTTCTCAAGGATCAACATGAGGTCATGATATCATCAGATGCGTGTAAAGGATGAGGATATCCTGAATAATGCTTTCTGTTGTCGTCAAGGGCATTATGAGCTCATTGTAATGCCGTTTGTCATGACGAATGCTCAAGTTGTATTAATGAGATTGATGAATCCTGTGTTCTGTGTGTTCCTAGAAAATTTCGTGGTAGTTTTCATCGACGACATCATTGTGTACTTCACATCTGAAGAGGAGCATGCAGAGCATCTACAAGCCATTTTGGGAGTTCTTCACCAACATCAGTTGTTCGGGAAGTTGTCTAAGTGTGAGCTTTGGGCACGAGAAGTCCGTTTATTGGGGCATGTTGTGTCTCAACAGGGGGTAGCCATGGATCCATCGAAGATAGAAGCAATTGTGTCTTGGGAATCCCCCAATGCAGTGTCAGAGGTGCGAAGTTTCCTTGGACTCATAGGCTACTACAGGAGGTTCGTAGACAATTTCTCATGAGTTTTGACTCCTCTTACAGCTTTGACCAGGAAGGATCATGAATTCATATGGACTGATCAGTGTCATGCAGCTTTCGAGTTTCTAAAGGAGAATCTAGTAAGTTCTCCAGTCCTTTGTCTTCCAGCTGAGGGAGTTCAATTTGATGTTTTCTACGATGCATCACATCTAGGTTTAGGTTGTGTTCCCATGCAGCTAAGGTCGGTTGTTTCTTATGGGTCTCTTCTGTTGATTCCCCACGAACACAACTATGCCACCCATTATCTTGAGTTGTTAGCCATGACATTTTCTCTGATGTTTTGGAGACATTACCGCATTGGGGTGTTCATTGTGGTTTTTACTGATCATAAAAGTTTGAGGTTTGTTTTCTCTAAATGTGACTGGAACTTACAACAGCGTCGATGGATGGAGTTCTTACAGGAATACGACTTCGAAATATTGTATTCACTTGGAAAAGGGAATATTGTAGCTGATGCACTAAGCCAAACGTCACATAGTGATGTTGTACGTGAATCCAGTGATTCCTAGAGAGTAATGGAAGAAATTTCATCATTACATCCAGATATGGGAGATTTTGGTGGTAGAGGTTGTCTTTTTCAGATGAAGGTACAATCATCCCTAATGACGAAGGTGGAAGAGTCCCAGTTGGGAGATCTAGAGGTAGAGGTTTCGAGAGACCGAGTTGTTTGTGGTGAGGCCCATGAATGTTGGTTGGAGGATGTACAACACATAATGTTGTATAATGGAAGGATTTTTGTCCCCTTGGCGATGTGCGAGATGGTTCTCAAATATTTCCATAGTTCTCCTTTTGCAGTACATCCTGGTGTGACAAAGATGTATCAATCCATGAGGATTCAGTTTTGGTGGTCTAGGATGAAGCGTTCGGTTATAGAGTTTGTGTCTCGATGTTTAGTCCACCATAAGGTGAAGGTCGAACATCATGTTCCAGGTGGTCTTCTCCATCCATTAGTGATTCCTCAGTGGAAGTAGGAGGACATCTCAATGGACTTTATTACTGGTTTACCACGAGCTCCGAGATGACATGATTCTATTTTGGTGGTAGTGGATCATTTAACAAAATCGGCCCACTTCATAGTGATCAAGGAGTCGATCTCAGTGGAAGTTTTGTCGAGGCAATATCTAGAGGAGGTGTTGAGACTTCATGGAGTCCCTAAGATGAGCATGTTTGATAGAGATCCTCGTTTTACCTCTAGGGTGTGGAGAGGTCTCCAACGTGATTTTGGTTCTCAACTATGCCTCAGAACCGCTTTTCATCCTCAAATGGATGGTCAGACAGAGCGAAAAATCTAGACTCTTGAAGACATGTTATGCTCTTGTGTTCTTGATTGTGGAGTTTCATGGATGAGTGACATACCCTCGGTGGATTTAGCATAAAATAATAGTTTTCACTCCACAATTGGTATGGCACCCTTTGAATCCTTGTATGGCCAGCCTTTCCGTTCACCGTTGTGCTAGTCTGGGGTTGGAGAGTCCACAATTCTCAGACTAGAACTAGTGTATAATACAACAGATATTGTTCGGGTGATTCGTGAGAGGATGAAGATAGTGAAAGATCATCATAAATCATATGCTGATAAAAAAAAGTCCCCTAGGGTTTAATGTTGGGGATCATGTGTTTCCCAAGGTGACTCCCCATCATGGGAAGTGAAGGTTTGGTCGTGGAAGGAAGCTTCCTCCCCGGTTTGTTGGGCCTCTCTAGGTGTTAGCTCGTGTTGGAGATGTGGCATATCAAGCAGTAATTCCCACATAGATGATTCAGATACATGATGTTTTCCATATATCACAGCCCAATCATTATAGTCATGATGACTCTCACATCATCAAATGTGGAGAGATTGATGTTAGTGATGATGAAACCTTCGAGGAGAGACCTGTGGAGATTAAAGACCACAAGGAAAAAGTGTTGTGTGGGAATTCTATCCCCTTAGTTATTGTCATGTGGTGACAAGGTGGAATGGAGGATATTACCTAGGAATATGGGTCACAAATATCTGGTCAGTACCCAGAGTTGATTGATTTTTAACTCTTTTCATGTAATGATGTTCCCTTTGGGGTTAGACCTTTCATGATTTTAATATGAATGTTTTTGTTGCTTTTTTTGCTTGATCTCTATTGAGAGGTATCTCGATTGGTGGTTGTTCGGACCTTGTTTCATTTTTTTGACTCTTTAGGTAGGTTTCGAATTCTTGAGGATGATAATGTTTTTACAGGTATCTGATGTAAAGGATCAGACCTCTCTGATCCATTACAATGTGAAGATATGGTGTTTGATGTGTTTGGGGATGTCAAGTTGACATATCCCCAACACATTGCCATATTTCCAATTCAGTGAATAGTGTTAAATCAGTGAGGATTTAGTGAATAGTGCTCTATCAGTGAGGTTGAGTGAACAATGATTCTATCAGTGAGGTTCATTGAATAGTGTTTATATCGGTAAGGTTATGTGAACAATGTTTCTATCAGTGAGGTTCAGTGAACTGTGTTTCTATCGGTGATGTTCAGTGAACAGTGTTTCTATTGGTGAGGTTCAGTGAATAGTGTTTTTTTTCGTTGAGGTTTAGTGAATACTTTTTCTATAGTTGTGGTTCTATGAACAATGTTTCTATCGGTGAGGTTTAGTGAATAGTGTTTCTATCGGTGAGGTTCTGTGAACAATTTTTCCAACTTCCAATAGTTTTTCCCCTTTGATGGTTCCTTTGATGTAAAATACATTAAAAGCAATATAATAAGGACTCTTAAGGCCGATTGAAAGACCATAAATTCTATTTTAATTATTCCTGTAGCTCAGGATGTTTTTAATTGGTCAAACTCTGTGGGTTAATGCGATCCTCTTTTAATGGGAAATTAAGTGTATCGTAATCCATCACCCAAATAAATCCTCAAAAGGGACATGATATCATCCTCCCCTATTTTTCCTCTGTGTAATCATCTATGAGACGCTAGAATCTTTCAATCCTTCCCATAGGAGTTTCATAATAAAACATTACTCCTTGTATTGGTACCACATTGTTTTGATGAAACCGAGCTATATCTATCAATCTTCGATATATGGTATGTTTTATAGTCATTCCTTTAGGGATCGTCTCCTCCCATTTCTCATTTCCATGTTATATCATGTAATATCCTTACTCATAATAGGATTTTTATTGGGGTTTCATTGGTGATGTTTTATCGTGGAATCCGCAGGTGGATGCTGTTGTCGTTAGAGGAGGATCGTGACCCGTTGTGTCGATAAAGAACGTGACGAACAATCTGAGGTAGGGAATTCATTGCTTCCCTTTCTTTAATGTGAAAATGTATCTTTAGCAAGTTTTATTCCACTCGATGACAATGGAATTGACATAATAAATATTTCAATCGGATAAATAAATTGTTATCGATCATATGTTATTTCCTCTTATTTTTTCTAGATTGTGTGATATTTATGCTTGTTCTTGATGGAAATCAGTAATAATGTAAACCGAGATCAATTGATAATTTTTTGGAGAAATATAAAGAGTCATACAAATCAATCTGGTTCTTGTTTTAATTTTATGTTAATCAAATGGGTTTAGTAAGCATGTTAATTTTTTTGTGATAGCTTACAGTTAGGTTTCCTGAATTTAGAACCAACGAATAATAAATTATTTAATCCAAGAATGATTAAAGTAATGGTGGTTGTTAAAATATTATTACATGAAAGGATCAGAGTAACCCAATTTTTTGTATAAGGGCCAAGATCCCAATTTTGAAGATGATTATTTTACATCTAATTGTGTTTGGATGTTAGCCTTTATGTTTGTGGTAATATGTAGAGGCATGGAGGCTCTTGGTTGTGGCAGCAGATAATGCATAGAGTGGAAAGATGCATCGTTTTATGCATATGGGCGTTGGGGAGGACACTAGGGTTGATGGAATGGGACAGATGTGAGTGTTGGATGCATGCTGTTTATTTGATTGGTTGTTAATATTCTTTAATTTTCCCATTCTCAAGGTATCTAGTCTTGTGTGCCCTTATTCTGTAAGAGACAATAACAAGCAGGGTATTCCACATGCATTCCATGTATATATTTTCAAGGAAGGACGGGTATACACTGTTGATATAAGTGGCAAGTACTCGTTGGGTAGTACATCTACTCACCGTGTTGAGCCCCCTTTTGTTTAGTTGCATAGAATGTTTTTCTAGAATTATTGGGAATGTGGGAAAGTATTTATGTAATGAATAATTGAATAAATGATGTTATCCCCTGGGGATGGAGTTGCTTGAATATAATGATGAGGTTTAAATATTTGAAGGAACAATGGACATTGGGTGTGATGCTAATGAAATTTAATGTGGAATTGAGCATTGTTAATTAATGTTTAACGAATTAATTAACGTACAACGAAACTAATAAAAAGGGAATGAAGTAATCTAATAAATATATTTAAATTGTTTTGTGCCTATAGGATACCTAGTCCTAGAAGTAGCAACATGAAGTCTATGGGATGTTAGCTATAGTTTTCTCTAAGAATAGGTTATGCCCATAGACTTTTTGTGAGTTATAGTATATTTTTTACTTTTTATGTTTCTATGCGCTACTCCACCATATCATTAAGGGAAACTGACACATCGGGGATTCTATAAACTGGGGGGTGTTTATCCCAACATATCGGTGGGAGGATGGATGGCTGACTATACCCTTTTCCCTGATCTCTTCTCCTGGTAGTTACATGTGCTTGCAGGAACATTGGTTAGTTTTCCACATATATGTTTGTAGTGGGCTATAATGTCTTGTGGTTATTCACACACATATATTCTGGATATAGTTTCATATGGACTACTATAGGGGTAATGTGTGTAGGGTGTGATGGCTTGAGGATCATTACTCGGTGTATGGGATCTGACGCATTGAGGTATAACTCCCGATGTATGATACACGTTATCTGAGTTGTGGTGGCTCCTGGATACTACCGGGTTACTTTTGTGTGTGGACATGGTGGTTTTGTTGCACGAGGTGCATATTGTGGTGATTCACCCAGGTGTATGCGGGAAATACTTTTTGGAGAGAGATGCTCAGGACGTGCGATGTTGGGGCAAAGTGGAAAACCAGTGGGGATGTAGTAATGAGGTACCCTTGATATTATTTATTATATGATAAATTATTCTATGCTTTACTTGGTGAGGGTAACCATGGTGAGGCTGGGAACATAGTATACCTGTTTAGGGGATGAGTTAGTTTCACTTGTGGTTCACTATGCTTTAGAAATATTTCATTACTTTTGCACGAGAGGCTTCAGGGAGGATCATACTGAGTATACTATTATACTCACCCATTGTATATATAAACTTTTTTTTATGTCACTTGGAGCAGGTTGGAGGTCAAGCTGGTTTATACTAGATTGGGGTTGCAGGAGTTGATCGGGCTTGTGTTTGCTACTCTTTTTTACTTTTATTTCGGTACTTTCAGTTTTTCCCTTTCTGTTGTAGTACATTGGCATGAAATTTCATATGTGTACTTGGGTTTTTGTTTATATTACAGTCTGAGTTGGAGATTATTGGTGTCTATCTTATCTCTCTCTTATGATTATGTTCTCTTAGTGGTTAATGCCTCCCATTTTGTGTGTTACTATACCCTCGGTGCTTGTCTCCAACCTGGGGCCCACTGGAGGCGAGACTCGGGGGTCAGTATCACCCTTCTCGCATAGCTGGCCTAATAGGGGTTCACTTTGTGGGGAGGGGTTGTGACAATATTAATCTGAAGGGGCGGTAGTCCACACTTATTCAAATTAAATTATATTATATATACACTCTGGAAGTTATATAGGTTTTTTGTAAATAAATATTACATAAGAATAGAGAAAATATAAATATATCATAAATTGTATATTAATATTGTACCATCATAATGACCACCATTAGTGGTGGTATGATAAAATTGAATAATCATTTAATCAAGGGGTAATAGTTCTCTATACATAGAAAAATATGTTATATATCCATTAGATAGAGGTGTGTGTAAGTGTAGGTTCAATACCTTTCATAACAATATAATAGTATATTTATTAAAATAGTATTGTTATAAAATAATTTAATTAATAGAGTTTAGGGGGTTGGAGATAGTAAATTCATGAAAGTACATTTAGAGAAGACATTACATCTATATAGGGTAACTCTTTTTGATTTGAGCCAAAAGGATTCCTTGAAATTTTTTCTGCCCAAGGACATGCTTCAATAATGAATATAATGATATTAAGAGATTATTTGAGCTGAATATATTCATTCCAAGGGTCTTGAGTTGTGTGATTAAATGGGTAGAGGTGATGGCCTTTTATAAGAGGGGGGAGGGGCTCTTTAGGAATTTCTTGAAATATCATTTTTTTATAAATTTATTTCTGAATAAAAATAGTACCAAAGTGATAAATTTTGAGGATAATAACACTATTCATCGAAATAATCTCGACCAATAGGTTTTAAAAAAATTATGTCAAAAAATAACATTATCATTTAGCTTGAACCCTTAGTTAAAAACAATTACTCTAAACATGTCTCATTTTATATTCATATTATACGATTACTATAACTGCTATAAAATTCCAATAGAATCACGACTGTATCATTAATTTCATTTTAAATATTTTATAAGCCGTTCTGACTAATCGTAGAATTTTAAGACTATTATATTATATAATAAAATAATATTTGTTTTAAGAACTCATTTATGTAAATTTCGACACTATAAAAACATAAATATTAAGTCATAAAAACATGCTTATATAAAAAAGGAATTAAATCATTCCTCACATGTAAATAGCATACAAAAAATTCATGTATGTCATCAAAATGTTCAAATTTAATTTATTTTATATTTATAATATTATTTAATTGAATATTTTAATAATAAAGTAATAAATGTATCATCATTAGGTCATTAATATATATATTTGTTCAATGTATAAACATTATAAATAAAATAAAATGATTTATTAAATATTTTTATCTTTATAATTAATATTTATATATGAATTTATCAATAATATAAACTAAATTAAAACTATTTTAGTTTGGGCATACATGTTTATATTATAATATCCTTTTAATTAAATTAAATATTATAAAAGTTCATTATCACACCCAGGTGGCAACTTGGAGTTGCAAATTTGACTGAAGGATACTCTTGGTCTAACATATCTCATACAATAGGATTCAGACACATTTTTGGGTAGTGTTAAATTATTATAATATTATCTTTACCCTTATTTAATTTATTTACCATTTATCCATGGTAAATAAAAAATTATTGAAACTACTCTTCATAATGTCCAAAATTAAAATATATATATTTACATAATTCAGAAGTTATTATTCAACATATAGAATAAATTTTACCAAATTCCAATCAACTTATTTTTATAAATAAATTTAAAATTACTTTCTTTTGAAAAAACCAACAAAAATGGTTTTTACCAAGTTAAAAATATAAAATGAATGACATGTGTTTATGTCCAATTTAAATTTGAAATTAATTTCAATGACCATAATTGTATTGAATGATAATAACATAATCTAATTTAACTTTAAAAGCAGTAAAATATATAATCTATAAATTTAAATAAATTATATGAAAATGATGTTTTGAATGAAAATTAAGTATTTTACAATATTCATAAAAATGTGGATTTAATCATAGAAATACCAAATTTTTAAATGAGGAAAATTTTGTTGTCCCTCTTCTAAAAAATAAATTTTCTTGTCATATATAACATATATAAGTGACAAATCACTAGTTTAAAAATGTTTTCCATCAAAAAGAAGTAAAACTGTATTTCATCTAAAAAAATTATTCTTTTATCCATAAAATTGAATTTTTTCTTCTATCATATCTTTAAAAAAATTAAGGAATATTTTAAAACATAAATTATATATATATAGTATATTTTAAATTAAATAAACATCTACAAATATTGATACTATTTAATAAATTCAATTATTTTCTTTTCAATAGGTTTTTATAAAAAAGTCATTTTTTATTTTCAATTGGTTTTTATTTCCATTTCTAATAAAAATGGTAACCAATGAATCATTATTTAAATATTTTAATTCCATATTTTCATAACTCAGTTGAGACTATTCATTTCCTAAGTTACAATGGCTAGGTTATAATGGTATCATTTAAACAATAATATTTACTTATTTGTTTAAGCTCTATGTCTTATATCATGTACTCTATTGAACGTAGATTTTCTCTCTTAAAAGTAAAGATGCTATATGTTCCAACATTTAATTAATTTCATCCTAAAAATTATATTTTGGGTCCGGTAACTAGGGTATACCTTTTAAAAATAACTAAATTGCAACCTCACATCAGAGAAAAGTGTTAATTAAACTTAAATTATAAATACAGAGGGTGATGTACAATGGTCACCCGAGATAACACACACCATGGTTCCATGTAGAAAAAACATGTATATGGAAGAGAAAAATATTTATCTTATACTGATGAATACTAATAAGAATCTTTATCAGGAGAAAGTTAAAAATTGGAAAACCACAAACATGTGATGGTTTAAACATTATATGATTGCATAGTAGTAAAAGTTTACGGAAAAATGTTTTTGTTTGAATAACCTTATCATAAAGTTGTGGAATTTATTTAATATCATGAATATTGACATAACAAAACATTTATACTTTTCATCTATAGTTTCATCCAATAATTATTTTTACTACAAACTTGTCTTTTCTCAACAAAAACTAGTATTCAATATGATCTTCTCACACCTAAAGTTCTAGAATAAAAAACTAGATAATAACCTAAAACGAAAAAGATTAAGTATCTATTAAACATGTCATGAAACATTAAAAAATCTAAAAAGGTTCGTAAAAGTTCAGATAGTCCCACAAATATAATAATCCATTATAATGAAAAAGACTACTTTTAATCATGAAAATTCAATAGTAGTACCAATGTTAGATAGAGAACATTCAACAAATAAATTCCCTTAAAATTCCACTAAACAAATATTGAAACAAAAAATTCAAAAGTATTTGATCATGTATTCTTCAACAATAAATTATAACATTTATCACTAAATAAGATCGAAAACTCTTATAGTCTCATACAAAAATGTAATTATCATAAAAACATACTATCCATGATATGTTAATCATTTCCATAAATAACCCAAACCACCATATTTCCAAAATAAAAACATAAATTCATCCAAAACAAAATTCAATAATTACTCCTAAAATGAAAACACAATGTATTCTATTTTCCATAGGCATAAAGTGTTATTAAAATAGTGAACATAATCTAAAATAAAATTAATCCCTTAACCCCCAAATCATTTTTTTATTAATTATATCCACTTGATAAAAAATATTTTTTCTAAAATCAACTTATTCGTAATCCATAAAATCATTTAACTAAAAAGAATAACTCATATTGTCTAGGGTCTTCATGTGGGCTAGTGGTAGGAGATGCGCCATTGTCACCCATTAGTTGTGGGTTTGATTATGGTGGCCATGCCAGACGCGACTCATCATGCATGTTTTCATTTTTATTAAAATATATAATTATTATAAAATTATAAAAAAATGAGATAAAATAATAATTATAACCATAACATATTTTAATCTCATGTTTATCTCATCCCTTTCATTTTTCATCCCAAAATATAATAACCCATAATTCCCTTAAATGATATTGTCTCAAAAAATTCCATTAGTCACCATAATATTTCAGATCATAGAACCTCAATTGCGGTTTCAAAGATAGTGAACTTATGATATACCTTAAAATCATAAACCCATGATTATATCCCTAACACTTATGAATACATCATAATTTCAAAAGTTTTCTAAACCATCCTTTCTTTCCAAATTTGACGCTCCATCCATAATTGTGGAATATTATTGACTTATCTCTAGAATTCACATTAAATATCTTTTCAGGTTTAGAGATTTATATAATTAAGATACAACTATAATATAAAAAAATAGAAATAAAAATTGTACAATTCAAAAAGTATTATTTTCATCCATAACATCAAAACTATTAAAATGAAAAATAGTTTATTTTCATGATTAATCATCATAAATATTTTTTATTCAATCCATGACTCTATTCTTTCTTATATCTTATGAAAACATTTTAGAAAAAAGGATAATCACACAAATCTCATTAAAAGAAATAAAAATTTAGAAAAACCATCAGTGTAGTTAAAATCTGATAACCCATTCAATGTTCATTGAGAAAATTAAACTAAAAAATTCACATAAATAACACTCATACTTTTATCTCAACGTAAAACACTAAAACCAATAGGAATAAATTAAAAATACTTTAGGTGACTTAGAGAATAAATTACCTAAAACCCTTTCAAACATCTTCCAATTGCAATAACCATATGGTTTATATCCAAATTATAGATTTATAATGGGGAACACTCTTATTATAAGATATATTGGGCTCACCCATGAGTTATAATGGGGATTAACCCTTTGTATAAGCTATGTCAGGCTCACCCGTGTGCTATAATGAGGATCAACCCTTAATATAAGCTATATCAGGATCACATGTGCGATAGAGTGGGGATCAACCCCTCATATATGATATATTGGGCTCACTCATATTATATCATTATCATGTACCATTTCTGGAATAAAACATTTTCATCTAAAACCCCATTTTATGAAAGCTACTCCAAATCCCATAGGAAAAATATTTTCATATAAAAATATAATTTTCATTTGAGATCCCATTTTCAATACTAGGATACCCAAATAATGTAATATGGGAATTATTTTCGTTTTCAAAGTCATTAATGCTTATAGAGGATGAAAAATATTAAATAATGGTTACAATAGCATAGAAGTCATTGTTTATGTATATGTTAAAAAACTCATTTCTTAATTTTGTAATAAAAATAAAACACTCCAAATGAATTTTTAACATTTTAAAACATTTAATGAAATTCAAGAGTCACATAAAATTTCCTTTATATTTATTTTATAACAATATAAATAAATTTTTAATTTAATTAAAAGGATAAAAAGATTTGATAATTAAATCATTAAATGTTCATGGTGTCCCATACCACTTAGAACATTTAAATATTAATCTCTATGAATAAATGAATAAAATTAGTATATATAAAATATGGAAATGAAATGTCACAGTGGGTGTATATGAAATTTATAAATGAATAAAGGTTCATATAATCACGAAATACCCCAATGAAAGTAGATTGAGAAGAAGTCCCTTACCATGAGTCTATATTGTCTTCTTCATTATTCAATATCCTGAATAATAAACATAGGTTAATTTATACATTATTATGAATAGTTTTAATTTTTATAATTAAATTTATATCAGTTATTGACATGTTACTGAAATTAGTAAATGTTTGTGTTCATATTGGTCATTTTGTCGATGTTCGCTAATTTAGAAAAAAATGAATATATTTTGATGAAAATAATCACTCGGTCATACATCCATTATCTCCATAATATTATTTTTGATTTAAATATCTTATATATCAACAATTTATTCATTTAAATAATTTTATAACATTTGGTGATAAGAAATGAGATGCACTGTTTGTGGAGACTGTAGACCGTACATATGCTTGAACTCTACTTTTATTTCCATTTTTTATTAATGAAAAAAAACCGATAAAAATGAATATTATAAATTCATTATAATATATATGTTATATATGTTACATATTTTCTTTAATTTCATCCTTTATTAATTCCAAGTATGTCATGAGCGAGTCATATCACATTGAGGGGCGATAGTCCACACTCCCTCAAATGAAATTATCGTATTTACTCACTTTGAAAAAATAAACATATGTAGTAAATAAAAATTACCTAATAATAAATTTAAATAAAAATAATAAATATAATATATAAATATACTTCTATTATTTTGGCCACTATGAGAGGTGGTAGGATAAAATTGAGCAATCGTTATTTCTTGGGGTAGTAATTTGTCATACGTATAAATAGTGAGTTCTATATCCATTATATTGAGGTGCATGTAAGTGTTTGTAAATACCATATCATAAAAAACCCTAGTATATTAATTAATATGTTTTTTATAAAATAATGTAATAAATAGATTTTATGGGGGAGGATAATGAGAAATCATGAATGGAGCTTAAGAGAAGATGTTATCTCTAAATCATGTAACTCTTTTTTATTAGAGCCAAATAGATATCATGAATTTTCTTTTGTACAAGGTAATGATTATAGGAATAGTGGAGGTATTGTGAGAGCTTATTAAATAAGAATTAGGTAGATCCAAGTGGCATCGAGAGTTGTGATTAAGTGGGAAGATGTTGTGGCCTTGTATAAGATGTGGGAGGTGCACTTTTTGAATGTCCTCAAATATTATTTTATTATAAAATTAATTTTGAATTATAATAGTTTAAATGTGATACATTTGGAATGTAGGGTGAGTATTGGTCCAAATCAATGCATACAATAGGTTTTAGACGTGTTTAGGTCTCAAAATTAACCTCATTTTTTACTTCAACCCTTAGTTAAAATCATTAACTCTTACTATATCTTCTTGTATTTTTATAATATATAGTTACTACATTTACTATAAAATTACAAGAGAATCACACATTGATAATTATTTTAATTTGAAACATTATATTATTCATTTTTCAGAATCTTTTATTTTTAGGACTATTATTTCATTTAATAAAATAGAAATATTTTTAAAATACATTTATGTCAATTTTGACACTATATATAAATTGATTTTTGTTTAAGTAATTAAAACATGATTCCATAGAAAACAACTCATTAACACATCCATTACATGTCAAATTAATCAAAAAAATCGTTTATGGAATAAACATATTCAAATTAATTTTATTTTAAAATTTATAATATCATTTATTTCAATATTTCATTAATAAGGTAATCGTGACATCATCATTGTGTCATAAATATATTTATATATTTACAGTGTAAAAATTATAAATAAAATAACATGATTCAGAAAATATTTTTATCTTTATATTTACAATTTATAGGCGGGAAATATCATTTATATACACAAAATTATATTTATTTTTCTAAGGAGATACATTTTTATGTTATATTTCTCATTTCATTGAATTTAATATTAAAAACGGCAATTATCACACCCATGTGGATCCATGGGGTCCAAATTCAACCCAAGGATACTCATGGTCTGAAATATCTCAAATAATATAACTAGAAAATGTGTTATAGTAGATTTATATTATTATAATATTATTTGTTAACCTTTATTTACAGGTTTTAGAATTTATTATTGGTAAATAGAAATAATTACGGAAGATACTATTAATTATTCCAAAAGATAAAAGGTACCTATTTATATAATTTAGACATTCTTATTCTATATATAGAATCCAATTTTACAAATTCAAAATATAGAATTATTTTAAATTAATTTAAAATTAAATCCCTTTGTAAAATACACAAAACAAGTTTTTAAGATGTAAAAGCTATTATAGGACTGAAATGTGTTTATTTCAAAATTAATTCTTAAATTACATCCAATGCAAATAATTAGATTGAATTATAAAAACATAATCCAATTACACATTAAAACAAATTTAAATGACAATATATCTATTTACACAAATTATATGAAAAGACAACTTTGATTTTAAATGTAGTGTTTTGCAGTATCCATAAAAATTTGGATATAAAAATAAAATTAAAAATATTTCAACTAATGTAAATGTTTATGTCCGGATTATAAAGAAGAGAGGATTATTTTATCAAATACAACATAAAAAAGGGACAAAAACTTGATTTTAAATTGGATCTCCATCAAAAGGAACTAAAAATATATATTTTGTAAAATTAATTCTTTTATATGAATAACTGATTTTTTTCTATCCAATCTAGAAATCATATAATACTGATTAAAAACATTACATTGAATAAATAAATTATATTTTTCATTAAATTTAAATCCATAAAGGGCGATATGATTTTATTAACAGAATTATTCTTTTTTTAATAGGTTTTCTGAAAAATACATCTTATATATTAATTTTTTTTATTGCAATTTATAATAAATTTGGTAACCAATGAATTATTCATCCACGATTTCTATACCGTGTTTTCATAATTTAGTTGATACAATTCATTCCCTCCATTTCAATGACTATGTTATAATGGTAACATTTATGTAATAATATTTTTTTTTCGATCAACCCCTATATAGCGTATCATGTACGCTATGGAAAATAGATCTTATATAATAAAAATAGGGATGTTAATTTTTTCCTACAATTACTGGTGTTATTGAAAAAAGATGTGAAATTTTTTCATGATGTGGCAGTTTGTCGTACACATAGATGATGATTTTTGAACACTTTTTAGTGGATGTGGAGAAGGTTCTAGGGCATTTAAATTTTTTAAAATATAAAATTATATGGAATATAGTATTTTTATTATGTCATCATTATTTAATTTTAACGGAAGGTGGTGGAGAATGAAATAAATTAAATATGCTCATTTAATAACATTAGATCTTCTTCGTGGATCCTCCTGAGGTTTTCACCAATTCCTTCATAGGATTGATTTTTATCCATCAAAATCACTCTAAGATGAGAGTATGGTAATTTAAATATTATTTGTGACTGTATACTTTGAAATAATGAGTATTTATGTTGTGAAAAATATAAGATAGGGGTGAGATGGTAATATTAGAGAGAGAACAAACTTGTTATTTTTGAAAAGAAATAAGTGTTGTAACATTATTCATATGTCCAAAGGGTCTAATTTGGGCTATCATATAACCATGGAGGTTTAATTGTCTAAATATTGATTGATAATTGTTTTTTCAAATGTTTATATGGAATTTTTAGCCTTATCTTTTTTACACTCAGTAAACCCATTTTTTCCTTAACAGTGGTAAATAATATTTACTGCAGTCCCAATTCAATTTGGACGAAAATTAAAATGAAACTATTATAAATTAGAAATTATTCTAATTAAAAATATTTAATCCATTTTTAAAAATTACATTTACATTATGTTAATAATTTAATTAAAATTTATCCCACAAACTTTAGTAAATGATGTCTTTTAAAGGGAAAATAAAACAAAATGAAATGTGTTTATATAAAATTTCAATAAGAAATTTATTAAAATTAATAATTTTTTATTAAAGTATACAAAATTTATCTAATTTATAATTAAAATAATTTATAAATCTAATTTTTAATTATGAATAATTTAAACGAAAAAGCTGGTTTTATATATAATTAAAAATTATTCAATATTAATCAATAAATAATAATTTCTAAAAAATATAAAAAAATTCACGCTATGTTAATTTAGTCATAATGATTTCAAAAAAAATTAATTTTTTAAATTTAATTTTCTAGAAATTGGAAAATTTTATTTCATTATATGAGCACAAGAGGGGTAAATTTTATTTTTTTGAAAAATATAGTTTATATTTGTATTATTAGATATATTCATATTTATTTCCTTGAAAACAAATAAGATGAATATTTAAAATTTATTGTAATATATAATATATAAATTTATTTAAAATCATCGAATAAAATTTATTTTTTTAATTTATTAATTTAACACATTGTACCGTGCATAGAAATTGTTCTTCAGTCAAAATTTTTGTTTTATTCTCAAAAGGATTTAATAATCATTTTATATTAATGATTTAGAAAAAATAATTTTATATACATGTTTTAACAATATTTTCATAATTTATATAATCTTATTCATAACATCCAATTCAAAGGAATTCTAATAATATTCATAATAATATTTTAATACTTTTTCAAGTTTCATTTAAAATTTATATTGCATGTGATGATAAATAAGAATAGTGTTTTTTGTAACGATAAACAAACTCAGCAATGTGTGTAAATAAAGATAAAAATAGTGTTCTATGTAAATAATAATGTGAAATTTTTTAAGTAATATTACTTTTTTCCAAATAATAATGTTGTGTTATATCTTATGTGATGGGTGTCCAGAGGAAACATTCAAATGCATTGTTTAATGTTACTTGACATTATATTCTTAACATAAAGAGATCACTGAGTTTGTTTCTTATATATATTTAACAATTATCTTGTTATTTTTGACACATATTATGTATATAATACTATATATTAACTTAATTGATTCTTTTTTATTTCAATGGGATTTAATCATTTTCATTAAGAAAAATATTTTTGGTTCTTATTGTGTTATCGATTTATTTCAAAACGTCAATGGTTATTGTGATAATGGTAAACATTTTATCATTATTTTTTTACTGGCCTAACATATTTATTAATTTTTGTTTCTCTTAATGAAATATTTTTGTTCACTTGATTTTTTTAATTCTTATTCACAATTATTAATTATTGATAGAGAAAATGATGAATATTTTAAAAAATTCACAAATAATTGTCCAGAAAATAAAACTGGTTTTAGTTTTTATGTTTTATATTATTGGAAATATTAATATTGAGTAGAAATGTCAACATTATAATATATTGGGGATTAATGTTTGTATTATTACTTACATAACTAGAACTCTAGCACTTACCTATCTTTTAGAATAAGATAATGTGAATAATTAAATAAGAAGAAAATAATATGTAATAATTTATGGTCGGGTGATTATGGTTAGAATTAATGTAAATGTTTCAATAACTTTATCGGTTAAAGTAATTTCAATAAAAAATTTCTATAAGATTTTAAATTTTTCTTATTTTAAAAATATAATATTTTCTTGATTTATAGGTTTATTCGTTAAATATATATATATATAAGGAATGGTTTTCCATAGAGGAAACATTGAAATTTATGTAAAAATGTATCAAGAGGAAAATATCATTCCAAAATAGAAACCTTGAATTGATAGAATTGTATATAAGTAACTTTTTTTAATGGTGGATCATTATTAATGTTGTGTAATTTAATATTGAATCCATGATAGTGGTAAATCATATTTACCAAATAGTAACACACAAATATTTCAAATGTATAACAATATGTTTGATAGTGTTTTCAACACTCCACAGTGACCTCAAACGACATTCAAAATATATTGTTATTATTAAATAAATTTTAATTTTTAATATATGAATAGTATTTAACTACATTACAATTTTTTTAATAAATATACTATTAATTAAATTGAATTATAAAATTTAATAATTGATTAAAATATTTTTTTAGTAAATTAATCTTAATTTTATAAAATTATGTTTTCGTCAAAAATAATATTCAATTATTTTTTATGAGAAAAATAATAATAAATTCTGTGAATTTTAGAAAATATATTTTATAAAATTAAATTTAGTTATATAAATAATATTATCAAGATTAATTAAGGTTAATTTTTTTTAAAAAAATATATACTATTTATTAGAGATTAGTAAAAACATTAAAAATAAAAATTATCATTTTATGTAAAAAAATTTAATTGATTTTTAAATTAAAAGGATAAGGAATAAATTAAATATTAAATATTTTAAATATATTGGATGTCCCAATGATGAACCAAAAATTTATATTTATGTTAAATTATCAATTTTGGATCCTTAATGAATGTGAAAAAATTTGGTACACCATTTTCGTTTCCTGAATTACAATTGTGTCACTCACATCACGTATAAAAGGACACCTCATACCATCTACTATTAAAACCATATATTAAATTTGTATCCACCAATGCCTATCAAAACATGTTCCTTACTTCCCTCTTCATATGGAAAATAACTTATATTGATAATAAATCTATCTTATAAAGGCTTTATATTCTTACGTAATAATTTTTTCCCAAGAACATGTATCGGTTTTTACTAAGTGTTTTTATTTTATTTATCCATCAAATTTATTCCAATAATAAAAATTATGATTATATAATAAAAACTGTATCTCTAATATATGTAGAGGTATTTAATTTATTGGAATAACATCAATCCACGTCATCAAAAGTCAAATGGGATACAAATTCATAATTCATGTGTACATCTGAGTACCGAATCAATAAATTATGTCATTCATTTTCAATAATTATCTATCTTATATTTTTATTATGATTTATTAAATATATATATATATATTTGATAATATTAAAATATTTGTTGTTATAGAGTTTGATATTACATATAACTTCCTACATTAAATTTCATGGTGATAAAATAACATTGTTCAAGTGTACGACATTCTACCTCCTCATAAGGATATGTGATTTGTTTCTCTCTAACGATATATTATTGGTAATAACGAAAAATTTAATGAATATATGTGACATAAATGACATAGTTATGATATTAATGAATTTTTTAAAATATTTGAAAAAATAATATATCAATTTCGATCTTAAATTGAAATATGATAATGTCATTCTTATATAAGTGTGGACTACCACCCCCATAAAGCGATATGAAAACTTTTTATTCAATAAACCACATGAATTATATATAGGTAGATTTTGAGAGATAATACGATTTTTCTGATATTATTATTATTATTATTGAGGGATAATGTAATACATACCGTCTTTTCATAATGCCCTTTGGAAAATGGGAATGTTACTCATTCATGTGTTCTACCTTCCATCTCAATGATCATATCACAATCCGTTTATCACAACCATTAATATTGATCGGTTTAAAAAGTATAAATAATCTGTATATATGATAGGTAATAAATTATTATTATTTAGTATACATGTAAACAATGAGAATATTGATCACAATCAACGCACCAAAGTCATTTTGAAACAATGAACATAACATCCTAAAAAAATTTACTTTAATTAAACATATTAAATATTAAATTTATGAAATAAAAATATATATACTAAATTATATATGTGAAAGGAATTAAATGTGTAATATTATTTTAAAAAATAATGAAAATTATTAAATACTATTATATATGTTTTTCAAATAGGAATGAAAGATGTAGTATGGGAGATACACGTTTCCCATCACAAAATAATTTATTTAAGTCATATTTAGATCTCACTAAATATTTTTTGGTGTTATTTATATAATTCCCCTGGATCAATTTTTTGACTAATTTTATAAACAATTCCATTATTAAAAAATCCATATAAGGATATCCCCTTTAAGGTGTTTCTATCTATAGATATTAAAGTCATAATAGATATCATCTCAATTTAAATTCATTGAGTAAAATATTATTTTTATTTATATAATTTATTTTATATGGTATATATAATGACTATTTTAGATTTAATAACTTAAATACATCAAACATTTCTATATGTTAATTATTATTTTTTTCTTTTTTGCATTCATGTTGATTTGAAATGAATGTCATTAAGTGGAAAATAATTTCGTAAAACAGATTTCACTATGATATCATACATATTCATTATATTTTATATTTTAGGATTATGTGTTTAATTATGTTGGATTATACCATTTTTTGATGAAAAATATTTAATTTGGACTTTCATTTGATACATATTATAAAATCAATGATTAACTGTCAAAATGAGTGTTAAAATATTTTGTATTTGTTATTTGTTTCATATTATCTTTCTTTGGGATATACGTCTTTGATACGCACCGATAACAAATTTTGAGATATATATAATTCCATTTTTACCATTAAATGTTGAATGACCATATGTTCGTGAAATTTAATATATAATTTTGTTCCATTAATTCTTGTTTATTACCATTTAAGAGTTAAATTTTTTGAAGATATTTATTTTAAAAAATTATGTAAATTTGAATTGTTCATAATGAAGGTTATTTTAAAGAATATAATGTGATATTATTTTCATTAAACACATTTCATTTATTTTCTTCTTTTTTTAATGTTGTTAATATTTTTAATTTTAGTTGTATCCATTATTGATTGAAGAGATATCTAGGAAGTAATTAATAGGTGGTATTGATCATGTATTTTATTTTAAATTGCTTATATTTCTCTTTAATATCCATGATATCAATAAATGTATTCAAAATTATTCATTTAAAAAAAATTACATCAAAATAATATTTTAATTTATCATATATCTTTCTTAAATTTTTTTATAATGGAAATTTATCAATGTTTTCCCAGTTGGAATCTTTTACTCTCCCTTTCTAAATACATTAAAAATTATCATTATTTATTTTACATTAATGACATATATGTATTTTACTAAAATAATTTCATTTATTATACATTATTTTTCATTAATACTTTTCAATGGATATTTTCAAAGAATATTAGTTTTTAAATATTTTATGATATTTCAGATTTTAATATTTATTTTCAAAATGAAAAATTGAGTTTCTAAAATACTTCTTTTCAAAAATATTTACATTTTATTTTTATTCATCATAATCAAATACCTATAATTTCATTAATTCATCCATAAGTAAATTTTCAAATGATTCAATCCTAATTATTTTTCTATATTGAAAAATATTTTTTCAAAGAGGATGACATGGAACCCATTTCTTCTCCACCAGTTAATCTTGCTTCAAATATATTGCAATGGAAAATATTTATATTTGATGATTTATTCATGTTTCAATGTTATTTTTATGAAAATCCTTTCAGTTCTATGAGTTAATCAGGTTATGAAATGAATAATGGTTTGTAGTTTGTTATGATTAAATGAATTTTATAATAATGTTATTAGAGAAATATTTCTTATACATTTTTTATATTTAATGGATGGGTATTTTATGAGCCAAAGACATGTGGTTACACTATAAATGATGGGAGTTTGTTGCTTTGATATATTAAGAATTGGTGGTTCCATGATAAACCAAGTAAATGTGTGTCCATCATACCCCAATAATGTATTGGGTAATCTAAAAAATGATGTTAACAATAATATTTATTCCATTTGTATGATTATTTCAATATAATGTTCCAAAATATAAATATGTTTAATTTATGATTGATAATGTGTTTAAACAATTCATTACTTTAATATTGAAATGACATGGATCAAGATTGTGGAAAATCTTGAGTACAAGATTTGTTAATTAATTATGACTTTTCGCATATTACTTTATCTATGTTTTTTTTCTATGACTTCTTTTATATTATGCTCATTAATATCTATTATATCACTATAACATTATGGACTTCTTATTTTATCAGATGACATTAAATTATTAATGTTTATGTTTCTTCTTAGTGAGAATTTTTTCTTACACTATACATGTTTTAGTTTCTCAAAGTTATCCAGAAATAAGTTGAATGTATTATGTCTATAAGGGTTTCATATTGATGATAATGATGACTTAATGGAAAAGAGTAAAATCTATATTAAGTGTTATACATTTTAATTTTAAATTAATGAGTATTATTTATGTAATAGTTTTTCTTTATTCTCTAAAACTATGTTCTAAATGGTCCGTGGGTATGTAAGTGACACAATATATCTTTTTATGTAATTCTTTTTTGATGGTGAGAAACAGGTCACTGTTATCATTATCAAATTTGTATGTGTAAGAATTGTCATTTTAGCCCCAGGTCCATAGTGTGGGTTTTGGGAAGTTATAGTCAATTTAATATGTGGGTGTGGTTATAATTTGATATTATGACTTTTTTATGTACATTTATATTAATATTTGTTTATAAAATCGTTGATCTATATGATTAAGCTTGATAAAATTATACATAGCCTGACACATCAACTTTATGGTTTTTAGGCGATATGTTCGTAACATTATTAATGAAATAATGATATATGTTTTTTGGGATTAATTATATATAAAGCATTAATTTATTGTAAAGTATTCTATCTCATTTTTTTAATTAATTTATAAGTTATTATTAACAATTACGGTTCACTAAATATAGTATATTGATGTAATTACCCGAACAAAATTGTTATCGTATAGATAACCATGGGAATGATAAGGTATTTAATTACAAAGTGAATAATGATTTTTCAAAATGATGATCACAATATTTATTTTTTATATAAGGTAGTTTATATATTTAATTATTTTTTAGCCTTTGGTTACTATTGTTGAATTTTATAGAAGAACACATTTTTTCATTGTGTTGATGTTTATTCATTTTGGGAATTATCATACCACGTTCAAACAGTACTGGTTTTGGGATTATAAATAATTATATATGGAATAGATTAATAACAGTGTTTATGGTTATTTTTTTCTTTAAAATATGATTTTAATGCTTTTTTTTAATACATCATCTTTAACACTCATCATTTTGGAGAAAAAGTTGGAATTGTTGTTGAAATTGATGAAATTAATGAACTTAAACATAAAAAAAAGATTATTTAATTACTTATTTATTCAATATTTTAATTAATTATAGAACCCTATTGAAGGGTACTATAAAAATGTCATCCTTTTATAATTATTTTTGACAAAATCAATAATATTTTCAAACTTCTTTGGTTTACGGTTTTTTAGTTCTGGAACTTATCATGATCATTCAATTTCATGTGAGCAATGATATAAATCACTATACATAAATATTTTTACTCTAATACTTAATTCCATGTCCATACATTCAATTTTCACATATGAACATTTATATTGAAAATAGTATGTGATATTCCAGATGTCCTTTCTGACTTTAATTTCGCTCTAATCAAAAATATGTTTTATTAAGATATTTTATAGTGTGGGTTTCCAAAAAATATATTTTAAAAAAGGTTAGTAAATATATCTCTTATATATTTTTCAAATTGAATGGGTGGGATTTATTAAATTGATTAGGATTTAACACCCCAATAAAATTACTTTATAACATTATGTTCAATGGTGTATTTGGCACACCACATCAAGTTTCAACGACGAAAACAATGTTTGACTATAATGAGATAAAAATTAAATATTAATCTGTGAATAGTACTAACTACATTATCAAATATATATATATATATATAAATTCCCTACTAAATATAAATTTATTTGTATATTCAGTGAAAATATTCCAAAAAAATTATTATGTTTACCTTTTTTATTAAAAAAATGTTTTGTTGAAAAATGATTTGATGGTTTGTATGAGAAAATGTTATAATTAATGTTTAGATCAGTTAGATTATTAATTTGGTAAAATTAACATATATTTTTTAATCATCATTTAAAAATTAACATAGGTTATTTTTTTGATATTTTTGTAAATACATTAATTTTTCAGTAAATAGTGAAAAAAAAATTAACTATAATAGTCATGGGGAAAATATGTCATATAAGGGGTTGAACTATAAATATATGTTCATAAATTAAATAAAAAATTTCTAAAATCTATTTTTTGAAAATATGGTGATCTTATTTTAAATAGTTTATTATAATTTTTCATTTTAGAATGTATTGGCATATAAAAAATGTCTGTAAATATGTTTGTATGTCAAAAATACAGGTGTGTTAAAAAACATACTTATAAAAGGACACCCATTTTTCATGTTTCTTCAATATATAAAAAAATTTAATAGACAATACCATAGAAAATATTATCTATAATTTCATATTTAAATACTATATAACATAGTTTTAATATATTTTCATCGTGAGAATTGTTTTGGTTCTTAACTATAGACTTCATGTGAAGAAGATGTATTATTCATAACACGGATTTTTGGAAATCCACCACCTTCATATATTTGTCAATTATATTTATATAATAATAGACACATATCTCATATAATAATGTGTTATTATGTTAATTCATTAAATTACTTCCTTTTATTCTTATAACAAATGGTTCAAAAAAAATTTATTCTTGTGTACATTGTGTTATCACCTCCCAAATTATTGTCATTCATTTTCTATAATTTCTTATCACTATTGTTTATAATGATCAATTGAAATATCATATAATAAATTTAGAACATATTTATAATTCATTAGTTATGATATAAAATATATATTCTTACATTATATCCAATTGGGGATTTGATATGTCTCTCAAGTGTATATCAGACATCTTCCTTATGAAAAAACATTACATGGAATAAAATAAGAGAAATATTTATTAATATATGTGACATAAAAGATTTAATTATTTAATTAATTTCATATTTATTATTCATAAATTATAATTTATCATTTTTATTCTTACACTAAAAATGATAACGTCGTCCATGCGTATGTGTGGACAATGACATCAATAATGTACTGTGACTCATTAATCATCCCTTAATAAAATTGATGATTTCTATAATTATATTTAAATTAATGATATAAAATTTAATATATTATTATCATTATTTATTTTTAATAAAACTCATACCATCAATTTAAACAAATCATAGAAAAATAGATATTATGATCATGAATATATAAGACATACCATATCTTTAATTGTATTGGTGTTGATATATCAAAACCATAATAGATTATTTGTTTTATAAGTATTATTGATTAAGATATATGGAAATTATTTTATGATGTTATTATTAATACACGGAAGTAATCACCACATTGAAAATTCCCAACACACCAATGTTGTTTTCAAATAATTAACTAAACGACCTCAAAACACCCAATGCATATTTCACTTAATATATATGTATATATCATTAAATAGAAATAAAATAATTTATTTAATTAAATGGTGTTAAATTAGTAATTATTTATTATTAATAATAATAATTTATTTAATATTATTTTACATTATATTGAAATAAATATGATGGAAATCATATATGAGGTATGGGTTTCTCATCAAGCCTTTATTTCTATGAGACATATCACATATTGACCACTCATTTTTTGTGGTTTATATATATCCTATTAATTTTTTATATGATCAAATTCATGAAAATTATTTTGAATTAAAAATAAATATGAGGTTCCCTCTCTCATGGGGTTTTTATCTATAAATTTCAATATGCAGAATAGATTTTATCTCAATTTAATTTCACTTAAAATTTTTGAATCAGATTTCATTTACATAAACTATTCAATAGAACACTTATTCATAATAAAATTAATCTTTCATATATAATCGTATTTTATATTTTATTTTCTATTATTTTATCCATGTGGATTTTAATGTATTGTTAACAAATGGTAAATAATTTGATATCTAAATTTTATTTTTAGAAGTCACATATGTTCTTCATTGTATTTGATTTTATATAATTATGTGTGTAAGAATCATTTAATATATTAATTTATATGTACACATTTTTTATTTAGATATACCTTTTTTACACATAATCATATTATTGAGTTATTCTCAAATTCAATTCATTAATATTTATATGGGTTATAAATCTCAAATATAGATTCTTTATAAAATAGGTTTTTGACATCCAAAAATATTATTTTACGAGGTTTATAAACATAAATTTGACATGTTATATCACAATAATACTTATTTCCATGATACATATTTTTTTAGTTGATTCTATGATTTTATAGGGCTTATGATCAATCATATTTCAAATTGGTAAACGATTTAGGTTAAAATATTCTTTATTTCAAAATAAATCATTTTTTTAAATAATATGTTTATATTTTCATTAAACATATATAATTTAATCTAACTTTTTTAATATGTTTAATATGTACAATTCCATTTCCTCACTTATTTATTGAAAAAACTAGTTCATTTAATGGTGATACAAATCTAATATATTCTTTTAAATCAACGGATTTTATTGTTAATAACCATTATTTGTAAAATGATTCAAAAAAATAATTTCTAAAAACACTATTTCATAATTTTATTTTGAATTATTTTAAAAAATAATGATTTTAATGTTTTCCATATATGTCAATTTTGATAGATTTTTTTAAATTATTTTCCAAAGAATGTTTATTTTAAATATTTTAAAAAATGATTCGATTTTCCCTCTATCATATCCATTATATTATTTTTTGATTTAATTATATCATTCCAATGTTTTATTCAATAAAAAGGATTTTCAATTTATTTTTTATTATTTTATTAAGTTGTTTTAAAATTATTATATTTATTTTATTCAGAATTTTATTTAATGGTATTACAATTAATCAATGTCAACAACAATTTTTATTATATATATTATAGTTGGTATTTTCATAATGATACTATCCTTATCATTTATCTAGATGTATTTATATTGATTAACTGATATATACATGGAAACTATTTATTTTCCAAGGGTTATTCATGAAGAAAGTTTATTGCTATACTACCCATTTCTTTAGCATGGTTTAATAAAATATGAAATAGATAGTTATGAAGAAAAATTCTATCCACATGTTAATGAATCTATGAAAATAATAATGGTTATTTAAAATAATTATAATTAAATTATTTATCAATGTAAATTATTCTTGATATGATTCCTAGACACTGATTATTAGAATGGTTAGTTCTGTTATAAACCAATGAAATATTATTCCATTATAAACCATGTTTAGATGGTTCGCTGATAAATATATTATAGTTTATTTCATGATAAACCATGAATGGGTGAGTCTAAGATATCCCTTCAATTCATTATATAGTATAAATATAGATCTTTTCTATAATGGTTATTCTATTTGTAAGGGTGATTTGAATATAATGTTATAATATACCAATTGATTTTTATTATGCATTATATAGGTTTTAAATGTTTCCGTTTATCCTGATTAACATCCCATGCATCATGATTATTAAATTTCTTTGATCACACCATTGATAAATCTTTATGAATTTCTACATAATTATAGATCCACGTCTGATGGGTATGCGTTATCCTATATTATTACTTTTCCCATTAATAATTTAATCAAATACATAATATCATGTTATTATCAATGATGATAATCAATGGTTAATTCTTATGTTTATCCCCACTGAGAATATAAGAAAATACTTATTATGTTACTTTCCTTACTAGTTATGAAGAATGATTTTTAATAAAATATATCTGTAAAGGTTTAATTTGGATTATAATGATAACATAATGTGAAATAAGAAAATATTGGTTTAGTGTGAAAGTTTATATTTTAAATACATGATTATTATTTTTCTATATTTATTTTTAATTATAAAAAAGAACCTAAATATATAATTCCATGGGGGTATATATCTTAGCCAATACTTCCATTTAATGTTATATGTTTTGTATGGTGAAAAATATTTCACCTTCATCGGTATCAATGGAAAAAATTAATATTTATTTATTTATCAATGAATACAAGATATAGACATCATGGATATTACAAAAATATGAACATGTCGATCTTTGTGAATTTCTGGAAATGCATCCCTCCATCATTCAGTCTAACTTTATTTATAGTGGTATCTAAATAATTTATTAATGTACAAGAATAGATATTGGATGTCATGGGATGTTCAGAATATATAAAGGTAACTCATTAAATTTATTAATATGATGTTGAAATTAATATATAATGGTCATTGGTTAAGAATTAAATTGATAGATAAGCTATTTTTCCATGTAATGGGATAAAATAATGAATATTTTCTGGAGAAAATAATTCTCAATGGATTATCATCTAAGAAATAAGAACTAATCATTTAAATTTTTAAAAAAATATAATGATTCATAATATGAATATGATAAAAAGTTGAAATTGTTTTACATTATTAAACTAAATATTATTCTAGAAGTTGATATTAAATATTTATATATAATTCATAAAAGGAAAATAAATTTAATATTGTTAATTTTCCACATGATAATTTAAATTATTTGAGGGATTTTTTGGTTGTGCTGAGAATGTAGATATGTATTTCACACATAATTATATGTATTATTATGAAAATACTATGAAATGTTCAAGGGGGAATAAAATATAGAATCAGTAACTAATAATTATATAAGAATTCCCTAATAAGATCCATGTTCTATAAATGAAATTTATGGGACGTCATGATTGAATTTGAAATGTGTTACCTCCTTAAAAATATTATTCATAGGGTTCATGACTAAAATTAATGTAATTATACATATTCCAAAAAATTGATAAACTATAACCATACAATAAATATTAGTATTTATTAAAATATTTTTGAAAATAATACTAAATTGTATCCAATGTTATTTACTCATTGTGGAAAAATTATATTATTAATCTTTTTGAAAAATAATTTTCTATAACTACATTTTATATTGGTCCATCTATTTAACTAGATAAAGGTGTGTTACAATTTTATTTTAAGATATAATCAATTTTTATTTGAATCTAGATATTCACAATCCATTATTTATTATAATCTTGATGTAAAATGTAAATACATCCTCAAAAATAGACGATAGAAATTTTATTGATAACTCCCACATGAATATATTTTAGAAAAAAGGATATATATTAATATTTCTATAATTACTAGTGGGATGGTATTTAATTTATTTTGAACAACCCATAGTAAAGTATTAAATTATTTTGGTTCTAGATTAGATTTCATTTTATCATGTTATTGTATATTCGAGATAATTTAATATTATATTTAATGATTTTATAATAATTATACCATACTAATTAGTTGAAAATTTTATTAGAGATGCGAGTGATGTTTACCAAGCTCATGTTATTGAAAATTATGAAATTATTAAGATAGGATTTGTTGCAATAACAAATTATAATATTCATGTATTCCTTTATTATTTTCCTCGTCATATTCCTTATTAGGATGTATATTTTTATATTTAATTATCATATGATGATATGTTTATCTTAAAACCCACTTAAAATGGATTTATTAGAACATTTTGAACAAAAAAGTATGTTTTATAGGTTTCTAGATAATTTTTTCTTCATCCCAAAACCTACTAATAGGAGAACATTGTTTTTTCAAAAAAACGATGTGTTAATTAGAATTTTATTTTATTACATATCCTTAAAATACATACCTTTGGAATACAACTATCATTTACGTCATATTAATGATTTTTAGGAAAATATATTATGAAAAAAGCTTTATTGAATGAATGATCTCTATTTATGTAACCATATTACTATGGGAAAGGATAATAATAATATGATGAAAAAATTTCTGATATAATATGGGAACTATGAGGTTTTAGTTATTCAATTTCTTAATATTAATTTACTATCCCTATTCATGGAATTTATGAATATAAATTTCAATCAATATTTATAAAAATTTATAGTTATGTATATTTTAAATATTTATGTATATTATATAACATATTAAGATCATTAATAAATCAAGTGAATTGTTATAAAATTAATAACAAATATATATACATATATAAAATATAATATATGTGAATTTTTTTTTACAAATACATCATTTTTTGATATATTTTATACATATATAGAACAACTATAGACCATGATAATATAATAATATTGATTAATGAACACGAAATACTGATGAACTAGAGATTCAAGGATTTCATTGATAAACATCTTACTACCGTCAGTTTGATGAATAATTTTTTGGATTTTTCATCCCATTGAAAAATCGATATAAAAAAGAAGTTAAATTAAACTATAAGAATGAATAGGATTATTGTATTCATAAAAATAAAAATATTATTGGATTCTATAGTTTTGGAACTACCCTTTCTAAATAGAAAATTTTTCAAATATTTTTAATTTTCAATAAAAGGACATGGTTGTTCCCTAATGTATAATTATTTGGTAATTTCTTAAGCTTCTTGTATAATATATCTAAATGAGTCAAATTATAATACTCCTTATCTAGAATTTATTAATATTTTTCCTAAAAAAATATTATAAATCAATTATATTGAATAAATTTTAAAATATATACTGTCAAAAAAAACTGTTTTATGTTAATATTTAGTCAAATGGAGATGAAAATGAGGCAGGTAAGACAGATTTATTTTAAAAAGGATAACTTATAGGTACCCAACCCTATCCATTACATAATTGATTGTTTTAATCCAATAATTCATTATCATTCAATTTTGGATCTATTCAAGATTACTGAATAAAATAATTACATTATATCTCATATATTAAAAATAAATATATTTAAAATTGGAAACATCTAATCAGTATATATTTATTCAATAATATAGATTTTTTCAAATAAAACATAATTTTTTAATGGAAAATAATCACAAGTTCCAAATAGAATTATTCATCACCCATACCTGTCAATAAACACTTTTATTTTTTAAAAAAAAGGATGAGCACAAAAAAAATAGTATGGGATGGAAAAGGAATTGATGAAATCGTTATTTCATGAATATATTTAGAAACTAAAACTTTTCAAAATAAATATGGGGCCCCAAATTTACATTTTTCTAGCCCAAAAATTAATATACATGGAAATATCATTCCATAAAACATATAATAATAATTCAAAAAGGAAATAATAAAAATCGTTATCATTTCAATGAAATCATGAAAATATCAGAATAACATTTTTATAATGTTATACATGGAATACCCATCATTGATATAATTTTAATAACAATGGTGGTATATTCCAATAATTTCATTGGAGTAACCTATTCAGATTACTCTTCTCTTTTATATAGTGAATTATAGATAAATAAGAGGCTCAATAATCCTTGATACTACATTAAACAAACATCCATATAAAAAATACCCATGACCCATAATATAATACATAAAATCATTCATCATTTAAAAATTCTTTAAACACAAAAGAATTATTTTTTAGTTATTGATATATCCATTTTATCTGAAACCAAATTTTCAAAAATAAAATTTATAACAGAAATTGGATTTTTTTTATTTGTTGAAATCAAGAAATATTATAATGAAATGTAAGTATTAAGTAATAGTTACGTCATTGAGAAAGGACATTTTTGTAGTATATGTTAAAAAAAATCTATTTATATTTTTCGCAAAAGTAATTGATACATTCCATAAAAGATTCATTTTTAAAACCCATTAACGATAATCAAAAAAATAATTTCAATTTTATAAATAACTATTATTTTTATAAATACATGAATAAAATAATTTAAATAATATTGATGTAGAAAAATAATGTCACTATTAAGGGATTCATAAAAATTATATATTCTATAAATGTCTCTTTACATTAGTATGAATTTTACCTTATGTTTTTATCTTCATCAACTATAAACATACAATAATTATTTACATTCTGGAGAAAAAATTTAAAACGACTGAGAATTCTATGAGGAAGATTTCCCTACTTATTTATATTTAATATAGTATAGATAACATAAAATGACTTATATAACACAATGAATACTATATGTATGATGAATAAATGAAATAATATTTATTTCAATAAGATAATGAATTTATGTTAATGAAATAATAACATCAACATAGGATTAGTAATATGACCTTTATGAAAAGTAAATAAGCCGGATGAATAGTAACGGCAACTATCATATTAAAAAAATTTTAAAACAATATTATAAATGATATTCTGATATAATTATATAATATTTTAAGAAAATGATTATTTAAAAAATTAATAATTATGTTATGGTATTTTTTTGAGTCATTAATATTATATTATATATTTTTAAGTAAAAAATTATATTAAAACTCATTTTTTATTTAATTTATGTATGAATTACTATTTTATGACTTTTGATTATAGTATAATTTTATTAGACCAAAGATCATTTTTCATAGAGTTATTGAATCATTTATAAATTTGATATCTATATTATTCTAGTAAATTATCATTATAAATAAAAAGAAAATTTTGAAAATTTTGAAAATTATTGTCATTAAATATAGTACATTTTTTAAATTCAATATGTTGATTAATTGTTATGGGGAACTTTTTAATTTTTTAAAAAATTCATGAATTTTTTTGAATAGAAAAATAAAAAATTTACGGTATAAATACATTATAAGTTAAATATACTGCTCATTGATTCTTGAATGATGTCAGCACCATAATCTCAAAATAGATCAATTATTTTAATATATTTCATGATAATTTTCAATCTATTTATATTCTTAATACGAAATAATTAATAAATGAATAAAATATTCATATAAACACTCCTCTCCTCCACTATAAATACCACCCCACCGCACCACTTCTCCTAACACCTATAAGCATTTAATATTTTTAAAAATTCTACCCAAATCAAGATGATATGTCTCCCCCTACACCTAGAATTTTCTGGTCGCCAAAAAATTTCCAATCTACGGTGCATTAAGGTTGTTGTCACAGATGATAATTCAAGAGGTATATCCTCTTTAATTTTCCATTAATTTACTTTAATTTTAATTTTTCATTTCTTACACCATCCTATTATACAATGTTTAATTTAGTTTTATGTCTAAAATATTATCTATATACTCGAATTATATCTTGTTGGTGGAATATTTCTCATTAAACACTATTTTCACTATTTTTTAAAAAAGATTAATCATTTGTGAGGGGATGATTTACAATCATCGTGGATGATGGATTTTTGGTACTTCAATTTCCCCATGAAGGCCTTAAGTCTATCAGTTTTTTTAGTTAAACTGTAATGTAATATTTTTTATAATAAATCAAATTTTCTATAACTGTTATATAAACATAATATTAATTGATATGACAATACTATTTCTTGATGATACAAAACTACAAAAATAATCTCATTTTTATCACTTAGTTTTCTCTAAGTACACATTATAATACCATATAATTAAATTAATTATATTATAAAATAATATTCTTTATTTTCATTAATATCATATAAATTCAGTTATGAATAATTATATTCATTCTACATGAACTTCCATACTCATAAACAAGTATGCCAATCAAGAAAACCAAGGCAAATGACACTCTTGAGTGCTAAAATTGTATATTATATCTCATTAAAAATTCCATAAATGAACATAATAATATTAGAATTAATAAAATACCTGTATAAATGGTTTTTAATTTACAAATTAATGGATTTATGGTTTTTTATCAAGGTAATTAAGGTCAACTGTGGAACACATTCATACAAAAGTTAAGTGTTTTCTTCACAAACAAAAAACTTTCATTGGGGTCACACATTATTCTTAAATACACCATATTAATTACTAGTTTCCTTTATAAAATTCATATAAAATATAATTATATTTTCCAAAATCGAGAATTACGATCATTCAATATTTATATTGTGGGTAAATAAATGTTATAGAATGATATCTTCTATGTTTTTCATTATACCCAATATCGTTTAAAGGGAACATCAAATATTTTTACCCATTTTCATATAGAATACATGATATGTTTCAAGAAGAAACTATTTTTTTAGAAATTACTAAAAAAAATCCTGAAAAACTATACTTTTTAATTACAGGTTTTATATAAAAAATAATGAAAAATATAAATGATTTTTCCAAAAGAACTCATCTTTGCAAAGTAAATGGGGTATTTCTATGAATAATTTCAAAATTATTTCATTAGATTATTTTTATTTATTTAATCCTATCTATTTAATTTTATTACTTACTGATATTTATCTCTTATTTATATCATTAATGATGTTATATTAATTTATTTGTGATAATTTATTCTATGGATGTGATTTCATGATACCATTACCCATACTACATAGAATGTTTAGTGATTATATTTACAGATAGAGGAATGTTATTTAGTTTTCATGTATATATATATATTATCCCCCTTTATAAAAATAATTAATAGTATTTATATGGTGATGGCTGAGACGCGATATAGCCCCTATATGCATCATTATTTCTCATGAGACATACTAGAAAAGGTTTTCCTCATTATTTATGGTTTTTTAACCGAGTTCATGATGGTATGTTTATGATCTCCAATTATATACATTCCCTTATTATGAATAGAGTAATTGATATACCATTTCATAATTTGAATTGTATAATATTCAAGGTAATATTTTATTATATAATTATTTTATCTTTTATTCCTTCCATATTGTGCTCAATATTATAATTTAATAGAATGTGTATTTTTAGTTATTCACAATGAATTATAAATTTTTTTGTTTTATTTATTACCATTGTTGTGAATATGATCGAAACCCTTTCATCTGTTTTATTTTACCCCATGAATTGATGAAAAATATATTGAATTAGTTTCATGGAAAATCATTGAGTTGGGAATGTTTCGAATTGAATTTCAATTTTGTATTTTCTTTTATAAATTGAAATTTAAATCTTATATTTTAATCTGTTTTTCCAAAACTAATAATTCATTCAGTCCTTTGGGATTTGACCTCCTTCTCTATTATAACGATCTATTAATATGGGGCTCCAACATTGGGAAATTTTGGTTATGGTCTTTAGAGTTGGTATCTAATGTTCTTCGGTAGAATCATTGGAAAATATATTTAAAAAACTAATATTAAAGGACATAACCCTAAGATAGACATTGATGATATGAATAAAAGAACATCCTAGAATATTTATAATTGTTAGATTATGTGTAACATACAATAAATACATCATTTTTTGATACTAAAAGTGGATTTGATTCTAGGACCAATTTACCTCGTGGTTAAAACTCTGACAAGGTGTCCCTGGCTGGACCTGGGGCAACCTAGTTCAAGAAAATGATCCTGAATGCACACCTGGTTTGACACTCTGGAAGGATATTCTTAGGATAAGTCGCTTTTTCAGTAAAACCCATATTGAAATATTTAAATGTAATCATGTACCTAATGAAACTATGTTTATTATTATGAGATTACCATTTCATAAAATTTCAATTTCTAATACGTCTTTTTGTAATTTGAGATTATAAAATATGATTTACAACCTAATTTATCATATAAAAATATTTATAAATGGTTCCACATGAAAGGAATGGAAACCATAACAATTCTTGTATACAATTTTTGTAGTTACCTCTGATAAAAGATAATGATATCCGTATTTGACTTGTGACTCCAGCTATGAATCATATAACCACTCTGGGACCACTGAATCATGATATAAATAATCACCATACCTGTAAATTGAATACTGATTAACAACCTAAAAATTAAATGTTACACCACTTTATGAGATAACAACAATTTCTATTCAATGGGACTAGAAACCCAATAGTAGTATACCAGTGGATATGTTCCTTATAGACGATATTTATCACTTTTGGAAATAACAAATGGGAGATGGTTGTCATAGATATGTATCATCTATAAAGAGGTTTTTATCAGTGGTGGTCATTAATTATAAACATAATGTAAGTGGAAGGAATTAGAAATATGGAATGGAGGGATTTTGAATTTATTTTAGTATAAAAATATTTTACTCACAAAAAATGAGCAGATTTGGTGAGTAAATTGTTGAGTCTAAGAAGGAAAGTGGATGAAATCATTGAAAAAAATGAATCCAATTTTACAGGGTTATCATGTCATGTCGTAGATTACATACATAATACATGGATAATTATTTATAAAAACATTCATATTTTAAAACCATTCATGTGAATTGAAGTTGTTTTTCAAATTGTAACATCATATGATGATATATTCTCATGTACTATAAACATATAAAAATAATTATCTATGTAAGATTAGATTGATTTATAGAATGTTAAGAATTTAGATTATAAATACACTGGAAAATGAAAAAAGACATGTTAAAGGGAAGGGTTGAACTTTCATAATCTGATAATTATGTGAAGAAACACATTGATACTTTCCTTAAGGGTATGAAAGTTTGTTACAAGTGTGGAGAAAAGGAAAACCAAGTCCATTATTTCAAATCAGTGAAATATGTTACCACTTTTCAATGCTAAAATTTTAAATAGTTGAGACATTATAAATATTATTTTCATAAGAATCAAGGAAGCCTTCTCCAATGTGGGACAAGGGAGTATGGCCATGCTTATTCCATCACAGCATCCGCAGATGAAGATCCTAATGAATTGGTGAATGGTACTTTAATCATTTCATCAAACATATAAAATTCATTATTTTAATATGGATAATCACATTATTTTAAATCATCCCAGTTTCCATGATAATTTGACAATTTTTCGTTGACTAATAAAGGCATTTTTCAGAATAAACTCCTAAGGAAGGTATTATTACAAAAAAAAATTGTTCAATACCATTTATGACACCTATTAATTATTTATTTAAATAACACTACGTCATTCATATGATTGAGTTTTACATAATCCTTATTATGTATTGTATTTTAAATTTAAAAGAAAAATCTATTGTAATATAGTGATTTTAGGATTTATGAGATATATTTAAAATCCCTTATCTTTTGGGTTGAAACTTAATTATATATCTCTAATATAAATCCACACAGTGTAGACATACTGAACAAATTCTTTGTGGAGGATGAGAAAAAACCATCTATGGATGAGGAATAAAATATTCAAATTTAAGATGAACATATAGTACACGAATATATATATATATATATATTCATATGATTTATCTGTAAATCTTGATAAAACACTATTTTGTGGAATATTTTATTGATAATAAATGAAATAATTTCCTCACATTGTGTTAAATATGTTTATTTATAAAATATTTGGGATTCGATCATTCATTTGAAAATTTGGTGAAACATCCAGTTTTACCCTTTATTGTGCACTGTAGTATTTACATGATAAATATTTTTATATTTATTATTTGAACATTTTATTTGGTAATAGTGTTCATAACATAATTTTCTACAACTTTTATTCAGGACACTAGATCAAACTAATGCATTTGGATGGAGTAATTGGGCGATAGAGGCAAAGGTGGTCTGGACACACCATAATGGAGAAGCTTATGTATTTATTCCATAACTCCTTAATATGGGCCTATATAGAGCCCAAATTCGGATAAGAGATAGAGGACCCATATTCAGACATTTTATCCGTCTGGAAGGCCGGCCAATTCACGCGTTAGGATGGTCAAATGGGCGGTGCAAGTTGGTATAAAATATTTGGCAGAGATTCCCCATTCACACTTGAACCCACTTTGAAGCTAGCCTCCCCACCAGTCTATAAATTGGTGTTTTTATCATTTGGTGGGGTTGGGACGTGCATTAAGAGATTGGAGGAAGAGGAGAATTGGTTTCACCCAAATTCTTCAACCATTGTAAGAGTGGTAGCTCTTGAAGCAATGATCCCTTCATCGAAGCCTCCTTCTTTTCTTCATTTTTTAATGTTTTCATTTGTGTAATAAACTTATTTGATCATCTTTTATTTCTCATATTTTCTTCTGTTTTGATTAAATTTTTTCTTCTCTTAATATTCATAATTGGGTTGGAATTCTTGAGTAGAATCATTATTTGGTTATACCCATTATAAACCTTTGCACATGCCAAACGCTTGTATGATGATTAATCCACCCTTGGAAGAGTAGTTCTTTTTAGTAATCGATCGACCACTATCCTTCTTCATTCATTTATTTGGAATAAATGAGCTACTATAATTCAAATATTATGACCTATTAATTGGGTTTTTTATTTAAATTAACCTATGCATGCAATTGATAGTAAACACAAAACACGCGAGGTCGGGAATTGTGTGAACTGGGAGAGCGCAACCTTAACCGGTAATTCAAAAACACATAGGATAAATTTGTGGAGTTAAAATAACATCCCTAAACTCAATTAATCCTCATTTATAGAGTGGTTATATTCTTTAATTTACCACTGAATATAAGATAATCTTAAACATCAATCAAAGCAGGGTGTTGCGATTGCAAGTTCTGAAGTTAGCCTAAGGTTAAATTCACATCATCTTTGAGGTAAATTTAATTCTAATACGGTTCGGGATTTAACAAATTAAGTGATTGTAATTAAGTAAATATTAATTTAAATGATAATGATTAATAAATTATTTAAGAGGTATAGTTAGATCGATTACATCTTTTTAAATATTTTCTAAAAAACATCTTCTTGTTGTGTCTTTTTAATCAAACTTCATTTCAAAATTAAAAACAAAAAAATTGAAATCTCTTCTAGAAAACCTCTATAAGTTTTATAAAATTCAAACAACCCCCATCCTTTCAAGTAGTGTTTTTGTTTTATTTTATTTTTTTAATACCTCTAGAAAGTTGTTTTAAATCTACTTCCTCCTTTGAGAGACTATCTTAGTTAGCCACTCTGATGCACCTAAGTACCCCTAAATCACACTAATCATTTGAGGGTGCCCACGATGGTGCTCTTTCAAATTGGCTCCATTACCGGGGAGGCAAGTAATTTATTCAACCATTTAGAGTTATTTCTTTTATTTTTTATTTTATTAATTTCTTCACCTATTTCTTTCATCTTCCCCCTTTCTCAAGTTTTCATTTTTTTTTCATCCTCTTCTTTTCTTTTTGGACCATCAACTCAAAATTATCATTTTTATTTTACTATGGTCCACTTTATTTCTTTTACTATTTATTTGATTTATGACACGAACTAATCCTGAAGATCTCTTAGATCTTGACCCTGAGATTGAACTTAGCCTTAGGGCTTGAATCAGAGATTCTCAGTCTACAGGAAGTTTCAATATTCAACCAGTTGGTGAATTCCTCTCTTCTAGAAACATTGACATTGGATGCAATTCGATTTCAAACATAAAAGAGGAATCAATGGCTGGAAATAATGGAAATGAACATAATAGAACCATTCAAGAATTGATTTCACCAGATATTAACTATCAACCAAATTGTATTGCATAACAAAATCTCGAAACAAACATTGGGTTAATATCTGGGTTAATTCACCTTCTTCCATAATTTCATAGTTTATCTGGTGAGCATCCAAAAAACACCTTAAAGAATTTAATGTGGTTTTCTCAACCCTTAATCTAAGAAATTTTTCTGAAGATCAAATCAAATTAAGATCATTCTCATTCTCACTTGATTGACCTGCAAAATATTGGATGTATTATTTTCAACCTGAAGATTTAACATGTTGTAACTATTTGAAACGTCTTTTCTTGTAGAGATTTTTTCCATCATCGAGGACCACTTCAATTCGTAAGGAGATCTCGGGGATCAATCAAGCACAAGGTGAGTCAATGTATGAGTATTGGGAGAGATTCAAGAAGTTGTGTGCAAGATGTCCACATCACCAAATCAGAAAGAAAACCCTCATTCAGTACTTCTATGAAGGACTCACACCTATGGAGATGAGCATGGTGGATGTCGCAGTAGGAGGGGCAGTGGTGGACAAGGAACCAGTAGCCACATGTGCATTGATCGACAATATGGAAAAAACTCCCAACAATTTCGCGATATAGGTAAACCACATATCAGGGGAGTATATCAGGTAGGTCCTTCTTCTCTTGAAAGTCATTTTATTGATACCAAGTTGGTTGAATTGAACACTATGGTGAGAAAGATTGATTTGGCTCAAAAGACATCCCAAACCACTCCTTCATGGCCTTGTGGTCTTTGCACTGAGACAAGCCACCCAACTGACTGTTTCCCGCAACTCCATGAAATAGAAGATTGTGCAGCAGTGTTCCCTGGGAGACCATATCAGCAGCAAAAACAGACATTTCCCCCAAGGAAGTATGACTCCTTTGCACCAACATTCAACCATGGGTGTAAGGATCAATCAGAAAATAGGTATGGCTTTGGGCAACAACAAAGGCCCCCTTTTCTACCAAAATTCCAACAACCTCCACCTTACCAGCAGGGTTTCCAACAACCCCAAAGGAGATTTGAATCTCAAGCACCAACAATCCAATAACCTTGAAAAACCCCACCCAAGGTAGATTCGAACACTGATGACCTTTTAAAGAAAATTGTTCTTAATCAACAGAATGAACTAAAGAGTCAAGGTTCAGAGATGAGGGAGTTGAAGACTCAAATGAGCCAGAACTCCACTGCCCTCCATAAAATTGGAAGTAAAAATTCAAAAAATCTACCTTCCCAACCCACTCCGAATCCAAATGGGAATGTTAGTGCCATCACAATGAGAAGTGGGAATCAAATTAATGATACATATGTACCTACCATTCCACCGGGATTCACCTGAACTCCAGAGAAGCCGCATTCTATACCAACTGATGAGCAATCCAAGGAAAAAGATAAAGGTAAGAAAAATATTGATGATATTCCTCCTAAACCCCTTCCTTTTCCAAACAGGGTTGTTCAAACCAAAAAGGTGGCTGAAGAATAAATGCAAAAGGTGGTTTTGGACAAATTCAAGCTTCTGGAGATCAAAAATCCCCTACTTGAAGTCATTAAACAAATCCCATGGTATGAAAAATTCTTAAAAGAACACTGCACCAATTGAAGAGGGCTTAAGGGAAATTAGAGGATCAACCTTCGAAGGAATGTCTCATCACTCATTACACCAACTCTAGAAATTCCAACAAAGTGAAAGTATCCCGGGACATTCATCATCCCATGTACCATAGGGGAGTTTCACTTCTCTGATGCTCTTTGTGATTTAGAAACTTCAATAAATGTGATTCCTCACTCTGTATTCTCATCATTGCAGGTTGGTGAGTTGAATCCAACAAGAGTAGTGGTGTAGTAGGAAAATAGCGCTACAGCATATCCAGTGGGAGTCTTTTAGGATGTACTTGTCTGGGTAAGAGACATGATCTTCCCAGAAGATTTCTACGTTCTTAACATGGAGGACGATCATGTAAGTTCTCATTCCCCCATTATCATAGGTAGAACCTTACTCAAAACTGCAAAAACTATCAAAAATGTCAATGAGGGTATAATTTCCATGGAATTTGGGGATGAAGTTGTGATATTTAATTTTATGGATTCCATGAAGTACCCCTCAGAGGATCATTCTGCATTTTTTATCTCCCATTTTGAACCACTAAGTAAAAACACCATGGAATTAGATTGTCCTATTCCTAGGGAGATTATGAGTATTGGTTTTGGTTTAATGTCTAAGATAATTTCCACACATGTTACTAATGAACAAGACTCCCAAAGATTTTATTTTTAAATGGATTCATATTCTGATCTTGATCATGTGAACTCTGATTATGACATGGCTATTGAGTATGCTAATGGATTTGGTGCTTTATCCTCTAAATATGATGATTTCTGTTCTGATACTGATGTTTATTGTGCAGATATGTCTGTTACATCAATTTCTCCATCCATACATCACCCCCCTACATTGGAACTCAATCCATTGCCCCCAAATATTAAATATGCATAATTGCTGAGTGGTGATAGATCACCTGTTATCATTCCAAACAATCTCTCTTTTGAACATAAAGGAAAAATTTTGAATCTATTGAGTGATAAAATTAGGGCATTTGGTTGGACATTGGAAGACATATTAGGTATTCTCCCCTCCATTTGCATGCATAGGATTCTTTTAGGGGATGGGACTAAACCGGTAAGGTAACTACAAAGGAGACTCAATCCAACCCTTCTGGAGGTTTTTAAAAAAGAGGTTGAAAATTACTCAAGGCTGGTATAATCTTTCCCATTTCAGATTCTCAGTGGGTAAGTCCTATTCAGGTTGTGCCTAAGAGGAGTGGTGTTACTGTTTTTAAAAATGATAAAGATGATTTAGTTCCAATGAGGGTGCAAAATAGTTGGCGTGTGTGTATTGATTATATGATACTAAATCATTCCACTCGCAGAGACCATTTCCCCCTCCCATTTATTGATCAAATGGTTGAGAGACTAGCTGGGAAGACACACTATTGTTTCTGAGATGGATTTTATTGCTATTTTCAGGTTCTTATAGCTCCAGAGGATCAAGAAAAGACTACATTCACCTGTCCCTTTGGCACATTTTCCTACCGAAGGATGGAATTTGGACTTTGCAACGGCCCAGGTACCTTCCAGTGATGCATGGTGAGTATTTTTTCTGATTTTATTGAGACATGCATGGAGGATTTTATGGATGATTTTACAATGTATGGGTCATCATTTTATGAATGTATAAATAGTTTGGGAAAGGTATTGAATCGCTGTATTGAGAAGAATCTGGTCCTGAACTTTGAAAAATGTCATTTCATGGTAGAGTGTGGCATTGTCTTAGGGCATGTAGTGTCAAAACATGGGATAGAGGTTGATATATCTAAGATAGACATTATTTCATCCTTACCCTATCCTTCATGTGTGTGTGATGTTAGATATTTCCTAGGGAATATAGGATTTTATCGGTGCTTCTTCAAAGATTTTATTAAGATTTCTCTACCTATGTCAAGATTACTTAAAAAGGATTCTGATTTTGTGTTTGATGTTTCTTGCAGGAATTCATTTGATGAGCTAAAACAACATCTGACCACTCCACCTATAATATAGCCCCTACGGTGGGGGATTCCTTTTGAGCATATGTGTGACGCCTCCAACTTCATGATTAGAGTTGTCTTATCTTAGAGGGTGGAAGTACATTCACCTGTGATTGACTATGCATCAAGGACATTGGATTCAGCCCAATAAAACTACACTACCACAGAAAATGAGTTTCTTTCTATCATATTTGCTTTAGAAAAATTCCTTTCATATTTATTGGGCTTAAAATAGTTGTCTTTTCTGACCATACAACTTTGAGGTACCTCCTAAAGAAGCCAGAAGCAAAGCCCATGCTGATTTGATGGATGCTCCTTCTTCTGGAATTTGATATTGAGGTAAAGGACAAAACAGGGTCAGAAAACATGGTGGAAGACCACATGAGTAGGCTTACTCACGCACTAGAGGGTGACACCTCGGACCAGGTACCACTTCAAGAATCTTTCCCCGATGAGAATCTCTATACCATCTCAGGAACGCGTCCTTGGTATGCTGATTTAGTTAATTACATTGTTTCCTCTGAAATCCCAGTAAATTTGAAGAAACATCAAGTTCAAAAATTACAATGTGAGTCTAGGTTTTATGTGTGGGATGATCCTTACCTTTGGCACATGTGTAGTGACCAAGTTATTAGGAGGTGTATTACTGATCATAAGTTTGAGTCTGTTTTTAAATTATGTCAAACACATGCATATGGTGGACACATTGGACCCCAACGGACAGCTATGAACGTCTTGGACTCTTGGATATATTGGAATAGTTTATTCCATGATGTCCATGTGTTTTGTAAGTCATGCTCTCGTTTCCAACACTCTGGGAATATTTCTAGGAGACATGAGATTACCCAACATCCCAAACTATTCTGTGAGATTTTTTATGTGTGGGGAATTGATTTTGTGCGTCTGTTTCCAAGTTCATATAGTTTATTGAATAATTTGGTTTCTGTTGATTATGTGAGAAAATGGGTCGAGGCCACGGCCACTAGGACTGATGATTCTCATGTTGTTGTGGATTTTGTGAAGGCACATATATTTTGTAGGTTTGGAGTACCAAAGGCCATCATCAGTGACCAAGGGAAACACTTTCCCAATGGGAATTTTTCTTCCCTACTTCAAAAGAATGGGGTGACACAAAAAACATCAACACCATACCACCCCAAAAAAAATGGTCAGGCTGAGATTTCAAATCGTGAGTTGAAAAAAATATTGGAGAATACTGTGCGGCCAAATAGGAAGGATTGGAGAAAGTGCTTGGATGATGCATTGTGGGATTATAAGACAGCATACAAGACACCCATTGGTATGTCCCCATTTCGGATTGTTTTTGGGAAAGAGTTTCATGTCCCCGTGGAAGTTGAGCACTAGACTTATTAGGCTATAAAGAAATGAAACATGGATTTGGCCCAAGCTGGAATCCAAAGGAAGCTGAAAATTGAAGAGAATGAGGAGATTAGATTGTCTTCATATGAGAACTCAAGGATCTACAAGGAAATATCAAAAGCAGGTCATGATAGAATGATCCAACAAAGGGGGTTTCATGTTGGAGAGAAAGTCCTTCTCTACAGTTCACGACTGAAGCTGATGCCTGGTAAGTTGCGTTCTAGATGGTTAAGTCCTTATATTGTGTCTAATGTTTTTCCTTATGGTGCAGTGGAGATCACAAAAAAGGAAACTAGAAGGAGATTTACAGTCAATGGGAAACGTTTGATGAGGTACATTGAGGGACTTACTACTGATGCAGTAGATTTTATCACACTGGAAGACCCCATCAACACTTGAGCACATCAGGATATTCCTAACCCTTTCACTTTTATATTATTTTTCCTATTAAAAAATTTTGCATTTCATGTGCATATATCATCTCATGGGTTCACATTGAGGACAATGCACTATTTTATGTGTGGGGGAGGGAACGTTTTAGTTTATTAATTTCAATTGTTTTCCTATTTAAAAAAACAAAAAAAATGTGTGTTTTTCAAATATTGTGTGTTTGTTTTTCAATTTTCATTGTGTTTTTGAAATTTTTGAGTTGAAATGATTCTCATCACAATTTTGAAATGCGTATCAATGAGTGAAAAAATTTATCCCAATAAACTGAGCTTATGTGAATGCTAAAATGACTTTGTTTCAAGTTCAAATATTTATTAATTTCATGAAAAGTTCACTGAATATTGAATCCCATGCCACATCTCATTGTCTTTATATTTGAAATCACATCACTGTGAGGCTTCTGAACTATTATTTTCATATATTTTACATTCACCTCACATATTGAGAGAACCAAATCATGCTTGATTTAACCAGAATTTGATTTATTTCTATCAAAACTTGAGGGTTTAAGGTACTTATGTATAAATGATTGAGGCATTTTTTTGGTATTAAACCCCCTTTTTCAAAGAATCATTTTTATAATGGCCTAAAATGAACATTTAATCCTTGTAGCCCTTATAATCTATGCACAACCTATTAGGTTAGCCACATTACAAGCCAATTTTCTCTATCAAACCAACTCATGAAGTGAAATTGCATAAGCTAGTTGAGCTTAAGTGTGGAGGAATCTATCTTGTGTTGTGATACCACATTCTGTGATACTTTGGGTGGAAAATTAAATTATGAAGAGATGTGTTTTCTACTAAAGAAATTCATTATATTGAATGTTGTGCCTTTTCTGGGGCTTTCATTACAAGTGATGTTGTGCATTTTCTGGAGCATCTAATTGAGGTTGAAAGTTGTGCCCATCTAGAGCTTTCAAGAATATCATGTTTGAGAAGATTGAAATTTTTGAAGCTAAAATTATGAATAGTGTAAAACGTTCATGACTATTCATGATGATGGAGCTGAATTGATACTATAGAGATTGATGAGAAGACCATATTAATGTGAAAATTAGATTAATGCAATTTTTCTTCAAAAAGAGTCGAGCCCTCCTCATTCAGCCTCAGAATTTTTCAAATCTAAATCCTACCAACCAAAAGCCACAGAACAACCCTAAAATGTCCTCATGATAAACATATGTCCTTGAATAACATCAGGTAGTGATGTAAGAATCTATCGAGCCTATGGTGACCCTTGTATGAGTTTGGATGAGAAATACATTGCAAAAAAAATTGACATTTGTGTGATAAGAGAAAATTCAAGTGATGTATGTGTTTTGTGGATGGGAGGATAAATAAAGTGGAAATATATTGAATGATATAAATGAATAACTTGAAATAATGGTTTTTTATGAGACATGATATCTTTTTTTTCTTGGTGTGTAATTTTTTGATCTCTAGGATATGTGTTTTAAAATTGGTTTTGATTTGATATTTATGTTTACTTGATATGAGGTTTTTCTCAGGAGTGCAAAAGGGTAACTGTGGGGGAGTTGATAAAACACTATTTTTTTGATTATTTTATTGATAATAAATTAAATAATTTCCTCACATTGTGTAAAATTTGTTCATTTATAAAATATTTGGGATTTGATCATTCATTTGAAAATTTGGTTAAAATCCCAGTTTTACCCATTATACTGCAATGTTGTATTTCAAAGATAAATATTTTTTTATTTATTATATGAAAATGAAAATTTGTAACTGTGTTCTTAAATTAACTGTCTAAAACTTTTATTCAAGAAACAAGATCAAAATAATGCAATTGGATGGAGTAATTAGGACCTAGAGGCAAAGGTCGGCTGGACACGCCAGAATGGAGAAGCTTCTGTATTACGTCCATAACTCCTTAATATGGGCCTATATTGATCCCATTTTTGGAGAGGAGATAGAGGACCCATATAATCAAATTTTATCCATCTGGAAGGCCGGACAAGTCACGCGTTATTGTGTTCAAATGGGTGGTGTAAGTTGGTATAAAATATTTTTCCGAGATTCCCCATTCACACTTGAAACCACTTTGAACCTAGCCTCCCCACCACTCTATAAATTGGTGTTTTTATAATTTGTTGGGGTTGGGACGTGCATTGTAATATTGGAGGCAGATGAGAATTGGTTTCAGCCAAATTCTCCAACCATTGTAAGAGGGGTATCTCTTGAAGAAAGGATCCCCTCATCGAAGCCTCCTTCTCTTTTTCATTTTGTAATGTTTTCATTTGTGTAATAATCATCTTTGACCATCTTTTATTCCTCATATTTTCTTCTGTTTTTTTTTAAATTTAGTCTTCTCTTAATCTTCCTAATTGGGTTGGAATTCTTGAGGAAATACTTTATTGGGTTATACCCATTATAAACCTTTGCACATCCCAAACACTTCTATGATGATTACGCCACCCATGGAGGAGTAGTTATTTTTAGTAATAGATCAACCTCTATTCGTCTTCATTCATTTATTTTGAATAAATGAGCCACTGTAATTCACATATTATGATCTATTAATTTAGTGTTTTATTTAAATGAAACTAATAAAGTAATTTAATAGTTAACCCAAAACCCGTCAGGTCGGTAATTTTGTGAACTGTTAGAGCGCAACCTTAACCGGTAATTCAAAACCACACGGGATCAATTTTTAGAGATCAAATACAATCCCTAAACTCAATTAATCCCCATTTCCAGAGTGGTTATGCACCTTAATTTACCACATACCATAAGCTAATATTAGAACATCAATCAAAGCAGGGTGTTGCGATTGCGTGTTCCGAAGTTATCCTAAGGTTAAATTCCCTTCATCTTCGTGGTAAGGTTATTTCTCATAGGGTTCGAGATTTAACAAATTAAGGGATCATAATTAAGTGAATATTAATATAAATGATAATGATTAATAAATGATTAAAGAGGTAGAGTTAGATCTATTATGTCTTTTAAAAAATTTTCTAAAAAAGCATCTTCTTGTTGTCTATTTAGTCAAACTTCATTTCAAAATTAAAAACAAAAAAATGCAATCTTCTGTCAGAAAACTTATTCAAGTTTTATAAACTTCAAACAACCCCCATTCTTTAAAGTACTGTTTTTGTTCTATTTTATTTTAGTAATACCTCCTGAAATTTGATTTAAATATACATCCTCCTTTGAGAGATGACCTTGGTCAGCCACTCTACTTCACCTAAGTACCCCTAAATCACACTAATCATTTTAGGGTGCCCACGACAGCACTCTTTAACAACTTCCAAAGTATGATGTTGAGTTCTACATTGATTAAATTCATGTAATAACACCTATATCAACTAATTATTATAGAATAGAACCCTTGGAATTAGTATAACTAGTGAAACAACATCAATGATTGAGTAATAAAGTATTTATTCTGCCTAGTGTTTCTTTATGGGGATCTCATGTCCTATTTTTCATGAATAAATATATATTTATGAGGTCATACATTAACCTTATATAAGTAAATGTTATTAAAATAAAGAAAAAGTATCTCATACCTCACATTGACTATTTATTTAATCAATATCATGGAGATCAATACTTTTCAATGATTTACCATCGATCTAGGTATCATCAATTTCCTGTGAGAATGGAAAATATTTAAAAGATAACATTTTGACCCAAGTATGCAAATTTGGAATGTATAGTTCATCCATTTGAACTGAATAATGAACCCTATGTTTTAGTGAATCTAATGATCATATTTTTTAAGGATAATATTGATTAATTTGTTGTGGTATATATCGAGGATATATTTTTATAATCTAATAGATATTATGTTCAATAGGATCGCAAGAATATGATTTGGAGGACACATAAACGAAAGGAATAATATTTGATTATTAGAATTTTTGAATGTTGGATTCAATCAGATTAATTTAATTGCCTTATTTTATTATAGGATGTAATATTAGTTGATCCTTTTATTAAAATAACATTTCATGAATGGTATACAGCAGCAAACATTACCAATGTACGTATTTTTAATGATTTTACAGGATTTTATCAGTGTTTTTTATAGAACTTCACTTGATTTGAAACCCATTAACCAATATTACACATAAATTAGTTAGTTTTTTATGGAAAAAATTATGTGATTTTTTAATAAATGAATATGAGATTACGAAATTCTCTAATATTGACTCTACAATCTGTAATAGAGGTTTTTTATTCATAGAGATGTGTAAAATAAAGGACTCTGGTGTGTTCTTATGAATAATGAAAGAGTTAGTGCCTATGAAGCCAGGTAGTTAAAAACTCATGAATATAAAAATTTAACTCATGATATTGAGTTAGCGGCTCTAATCATTGCTCTCAAAATATAGAGAAATTGTCTCTATGGTGATATATTTGTAATATTTACAGATCAAGATATTTTAAAAACAACTTTCCATAGAAAGAACTAAACATTAAGAAATAGAGATGGCTCCAGTCTCTCAAGGATTATAATTTTTAAATACACTACCACCCTGAAATGGTTGAAAAAGTAGTAGTTTCATTGGGCATGGAGGATCATGGATTACTGTACAAAATGAGGATTGACAATGATATAGGGTATATGGATCTATAAAATATTAATATGGGAATTATTAGGGATGGTGAAGCATCATTATTTTTTCAACTGGTTTCCCAACAAACATTTTTTAAATAATTAAATGTTATCAATGTTATGATAAGAATATTCAAATGAAAATTGAAGTTGTCGTTTACAGAAAGTTTCTTGGCCATTCGAGTGAAGATGGAATTCTTAAATTTGGGAGGTTGTTATGTGATTCCTCTATTCCGGAGAAAAAAATGGAGTTATTGGGTGATTTCCATATCACAAGTTTCAATATATACCATATTATCAATATGTTGTATAGATATATGAAGGAAATTTTCCAATGTGATAATATTAAGTGGGTTATTACTGATTATGTATCTAGATGTTTAGTCATTCAATAGTTTAAGGATGATATAAAAAATCTAAGAGGTATCATGCGACCCCTACCAACTCCTACATGGAAATGGGATTACATCACTATGGATTTTTTCACCAAATTCCCCAAAACCCCAATAAATAATGATTCAATATGGTTGATTGTTGATTGACATACCAAAATTTCCCATTTTCTCGGTATATAGCAGGATTTTCCATTATAGATCCTTACAATAATCTATATTAACTATGATATAATACATTACTTATATCCTCTCTAAATTGTGTCTAATAATTATCCACTATTTACATTGAAATTCAAAAAAAGAATCCACAAATCATTGGATAATAATCCTTATTTCAGTATTTCATATCACCCTAAAAATGATGGGTAATCAGAATGGATGATACAATTAATAGAAGACATGGTGAGATCATTCTCACTTGACATTAAACAATGGTAGGATGGGTATTTACCGTTTCTGTAGTTTTCCTTCAACAATATTATCCATTACGGTATTTATGTGGAACTATTTGAAGAATTATATAAAAAGAGATATCATATACTAACTTTTTATGGTGATGTTTGTGAATAGAAGCTTGTGGGCCAATATATTGTAGAGGAAACAATAACAATTGTAAATAATATTCAAACCTGTATCTATGCATTATAAAATAATATCTATGGAAGGGTGTTATATGATTTCGCAAAGAAATGTAAAGTGAACCACAGATATGTTGGACCGTTTAAAATTATAAATATAATTTGAGCTTTAGCTTATCGTTTGGAAATGCCTTCTGCTACTTCAATAGTTCACAATGTGTTCCACGTATCTTTGTTAGGGAAGTACATTCTAGACCCACTTCATGTTCTCAATTATAATTAATTACAATGGTAAACTAATTTATCTTACAATGAAAATAATATCTAGACATTGGACTATAAAGAACATGTGTTAATGAATTAGACAACTCTGATACTAAATATACTTTGGAAAAGGCATAAAATTTATGAGTTTAAGTGGTAAAAAAATTATATTATGATTAAAAACTACATTAATATTTTATGGGGGTTACAATATTAAAATATTAAGGACGTAATTTTTAAAGAAAGGGTGCGTATAAAGACATAGAAATCTATAAATGAGATTTTAATTCTTATGATTATTTCATATAATATAAATCATATAAAATAACATCTAGAATATACTAAAAAACACATATATCAATAATGGATGAAATAATAGGTATTTATAGATGTTAATGAAGTAATACTGATGAAATAGTTACTTGACATTCAGAATAGTAGTATAAAACAGATTAATAGTAAACCATCCAAATGAATAATAATCTTTAACATTTATGTATAAATAAGATTTGAATAATTTTTAAATTAAATTATGATATAATTATATCACTGTGTAAATAAAGCAATATTTTTAAAATTATTAATTAAGTGACAGTATTTTTGTGAGTATTAAATATTTATTTAATTTTTAATAATAAATATAATTATTTCAAAGAAAAAAACTAATAAATTGTATTTCAGAATGAATATTTTGCTGAAATATTATTCCATGATAATTTTATTATACCATATTTAATTTTTTGGAGATTAATTAAATAAGTTATAAATTCAAAATGTGTATTTTTTTGAGTATGTGATGATTTAAAATAAATATTTAATATTTAATATTTATAAAATTATTTCAATAACATTTTTTTTTTCATTTTTTACTTCTACATGTTCAAAATTTTTACGATGATGCAATTGGAATTTTATAAAAAATAATAATTTTTAGTGATTAGTAAAAGATTGTAATTTATGTTATAAATAAATTTTATGTTAAATACAATATTCCATGATTCATGAATTATGTATGAATAATAATATAAAAATTATCATCATTATATTAAAATATTTTAAGATAATTTCCATACTATTTTCTTTCTTGAGGAATATTAATAAACAAATAAATAAAATAATAAAAAACACCCCACTCATCTATTATAAGTACAACCTCCCACCGCCACTTCTCCTCACCCCAATAATCCTTGAATCTTGTCCAAATTATACTAAGATACACTTTCAATTTCTCCCCCACTTCCATTAGGTTCTTTTTACAAAAAAATACCACACTAAGGTTCCTTTTGGAGATTCTGAAAGAGGAGAATTCATGAGGGAAATCTTCATTCATTTTTATTTATATTCTTCTCAGTTTCCTTTAATATTAATTATCATATCCTAATCTGCTATATCAAAATGGTTATGATAAACCCCTTATAATATAAGTATACTTAAATTCTATCTTGTTAATGGATTAACCTTCATCATTGTCTATTCTCTCTAACTTTAATTTTTAACATAAATTCTTAGTCTGTGACGTGCTGGTTTACAACCATCATGGAAAAAAGATTTGTCATTACTCAATTTCTCATACAAGGATAATAATGGAAAAAATTTAATGGATAATTTTAACTATATTAAAGTTACTAAAAAAGTGGTAATATTGTATAACCAGTATATATAAATAATTTTAATTCATTTGATAACACTAGTTTGTGATGATCGAAAAACTGCCTAAATAATTTAAATTATTACTTTTATTGTATTTTCTAATAATTTATCCTAAGGAAATATTAAGAAATTAATTATATAACCTTTTAATAAATTTTTTTTTATTAATATAAAATAAATTCTATTCTATAAAATATTACCCAATCTACATGAGAATCTATATTGATTGACATGTTTACTGATTGTGAAAAAAAAAGAAATGAATTCTCTCGAGCGATAAATTTATATCTTGAAATTCATAAAAAGGACATAAATAAAAAATATTATATTAAAATAAATCAAATTTATTTATATAATATTATTAATTATTTAAATACTGGATTTAGTTTTAGTATCAAGGACATTAAGGTCTATTGTGGAACACATTCAGACATAAGGTAAGGGTTTTCTCTTTAAACTTCTTTTTTCTTTTGGGTGAAACATTATTCCAATACAAGAAATTTTAATTATTATTATATATTAAATAATCATCTAATATGATCATTTAAACTTTCTTATTAATTATATTCATTTTTTAAAATGATCCATTCTAAATTATTCCCAACATACAAGCACAGTTAAAGGGAACAACTAAATTGGTTACCCATATTCAACTACCATCCATAATCTATTTTAAGACATTTTAATTATTCTAAAATCCCAAATTATTTCATTAAATATGATATTTTTTCATTATGACTTTTATAAAAACCATCATTACAAATATAAATTATTTTTCTAAAAGAAATCTTCTTTGAAATGTTTAATGATAATTTATCTTAAGATTTTATAAATGTCTATGTTAAAGTGATTTATTTTATTTCATCTACTATATTGAATTATGTTATTTCTCATTATTTATATCTTATTTTATTCATTCTCCATATTTTAATAAATTTTTTACAATATGGTTGACTTTGGTTATGTTATCTTTTTACCATTCCTCATACTACTAAGAATGTTTAGTGATTATGTTTATAGATTTGGGAAAATTATTTACTTTTCATATGTATATGTTGTTTTTTTTGGATACCAATTAATATGATTAATGAATTTTACGTAGTAATTTATTTATGGGGACCTCTATATCTCCTTTCTACATCAGTAGGTCTCATAAGGCAAAATTGACTGTGTTTTTATACATTATGTATGATGTCTAGAACATGGACTTGAAGGGTTGTAATGGATTTCTGATATTATGCATTCCCTCATTTTAACTCTAGTAATTGATATTCCATGTGATTATTAAAATAGTTTAATATAAATGGTTATGTTTTATTGTGTATTTGTTTATTAAGATTTTATTTTACTATATTATTCTCAATATTATGTTTCAATGGCATGTGTATTTTTAGTTATTCACCATGACATGTTACTTATTATTCTACTTACCAACCATTACTCAGTATATGATCTCACCCCTTTCTTTTGTTTTATTTTCACCATATATTCTATATTGAAAATTATGAATTACTTATAGGGATTATGGCAGGTTTTTGATAGTTTTAATGTAATTTCAATATTATATTTTCTTTTCAATGTTGAAATCTAAAACTTATGTTTGATTTTTTTCTCTAAAAATAAAAAAGTATTCGGTCCTTTGGGATACAAATTCTATATCATTAAATCAAGTGTTTTAATATTTGGAACTAGCTCAATTAATTGGGGTTATAGTATTTTAATTTTAAAGATTATTATTCCACTCATTATGTCTCATACTATTTGATATTTAATTATTTAATTAATTAAATTCACATTGGATGTTATGATTATAATCAATTAAGAATTCCATTATGGATTTGGGAATTCAACAATAATCAAAGACATTAATATTCCATTATCTAATGGATAAAAACAATGAAATTAATAAAAAATTTATATATATCTTATACTTTTTTAACCAACCATCAATGATGGTTTTGAAAAAATAAACTATGTATCAATCATAGATATGATATTCTATATACATAAATTAGTAATGTTTCTATTTTTCATTGATCATAACTGAAAAAATATAAGTACAGTTTTAACATAAAAAATTTGATTCCATACCATAAATATCATATTATTTAATAAATTATTTCTATATATATCATCCATGTTATTTGGTGAGGAAAAAATGGCATCACTTCAAAGAGGATGTAGTCTATATATATGACAATGATATCATTTTTAGTGAAGGGAAATGTATGGAAGTAACACATTTTTAAGCCTATATGAAGTATATATATTCCATTAATATCATATATATTCATTAATTTCATATTTTTAACTATCTAGGGGATATGTTGTTTGAAAATTAATGGTATCAGATTGCGAGGTCATAGCCATCCATACAAATGAATTGTAGTTTGGTTACCCATTTGTGGGAAGTTGAGATGATTATAGGTTATTAAATTAACATAATAATGTATAATTATACTTATTATATATTTTTTTACTTTTATCATGAATGAAGGATATTTTTATGATGTTCATGGAGAAATAGGACTTAAACATGTGGATAGAATCTATAACTCCTCTCTTTGGAAGGTATACTTGGATTATCCACTTATCCTCTATATGGATTGTATTAGGAATAAACCTAGAGTTAAATTTTTTTAGGGATTAGATAATTTATTTGAGTATATGATTATGAAAAATTGGATTTTTATGTTTCATGTAAAGGGAAAAGGCATTCCCTTTTAAAAGATATGGGATGGTCGGTCTAGAAATTTCTCAAAATACAATATTAATGTCAAATAATTTTCATTTTTAAATGTCTAAAAAATTATCTATTTAGAATATTGGATTAATATGTATATAAATAATATCATTAAATAAGAATTAGATAGTTTTTTAATGTACTTTTAAACTATTTTTATCATAACCATTTGTAAACTGTTTTAATGATTATTGAAATATAGAGTTTTTTTTTCAATTTATGAGTTAATAATTTCACTATAAAATAAATAAAGACCTATAAATGAACAGATGATTATTTAATTGAACATATACTATTACATTGAACAAATATTATATCTTATTATTTTTATCTTTTAATGAAATATTATATTTTATAATATATCAATAATTCCATTATAATGAAAAATTCGGTACATTAACTTTAATAATATCAATAATTATATTATAAGGAAAAAATAAACTCTATTACATCCACTACATGAAATTTACATAAATAAATTAGTGTTCTATAATAATAATATCATAATATAAATATCTATTATTATTTATTTTATTTATTTTATTCTACTAATAATTAAATAAATATTTTGTCAACGTTGTATAAGGGTTTAATTTATATATTCATTCACTAAAAACTAAAAATAAACCAAATTGATAAATTTAAATAATTCATATGTTAAATATATATTTATAACAAAACATATCACCAGATTATATCTAGGTTAAAAAATTTATAGTCATAAAAAACAGTTTGACATTTTATAATTATCATTAAATAAAAGTGTTTAAAATTTATAATATATTACATAAAAATGGAAAACAAAATTTGAAATAATAATATATTGTTTGATTTTTGATAAAAGGGACTCAGATAAAAAAATTATTAATGTGTTGCGGTGGTTTTATATCCCAGTATATAATATTTTTACCTTTAATGACCCGATTAACAATAACTATGATTACAAAATTTAATTTGGTTAAAACTCATATTAGGACAAAATAAAGGTAAACTTTTTAAAATATATATATTTAATTATTTAAAATAATTATAACATTTTTAATAATTATAATAACATTATTATTCTATATAATATAAAATTAGACATTTAAAATGTGAAGAAAAACTACTTTTCTAAAAAAGGGAATTTAAAATATAAAAACTTTTTATGAGAAAATAAATTATAAAATACCATTAAAATACCATTATAGGATTATTTTAAATCAAAATGAACTATTTAAATTAAAAATTAAATAGAATTTTAATTTGTAATAACTTAAAAATAATTGGTAAATCTCAATAAATATAAGAGTATTCAATATTCATTGAGAAATCCATGTTTTCAAAGTAAAATTCATAAATTTAACCTTTAATAATTTTAATATTGAAATTTTACAAATGAAATTAATTTAATAAAATAAATTCTATAAATTTTTTAGAAAGTAATTATATAATTTTTTCATAAAACCAGGAAGCCATTTTTTGGAGAAAATATATTTTTTAATAATTAAATGCCTTTTATAAATATATTACCTATTTAAACATCATTAATTAAGAAATTATAAATGAGTTTTCACATTATAAATTTTATAATGTGTTTATTAGTTTTATTTCCATAAAATACAATAGATATGCTATAAAAGTAATAGAGATAAGTAGTAATCTCATACATGGATATTACATTTTTGAGATGATTACTTACTACATTGCACATAATCCCACATGAGGGCCAAAATAGTTGTGTTCCACTGAAAACATAGAACATAATATTCTAATATAATAAATAATATCTATCTTTTATAGTAATGTTCTTCCAATTTAGTAATCACTATATAAGTTCCCTACGTAAAACCTTTATTCATAACATGGGGAAATGAAAAATAAAAAAGGGTGAACTTAGATACTCAGTAAGGGTGGTCAAAAGATATATGAATATTTGAAAATATTAATTAATAAGATATGAAAAATTGTTTTTGAAAATAAAAAAAACATTCAATGTTTATATCAAACCTATCATAGATCATAAACATGAGTCACTGAAGAATGATTGTTTGTTCATAAGACATAAAAAATAATGGAATCCGAGAACATGAACCTTGAGAGCATAACATCAACATAAAAAATAGATTTGTGAAATTAAAATAACCATAAAATAATTTGAACATGTATTAATTGAAATATGATCACTCATTAAGATCTAGAAATTTAATCATGTCATTGTATATACTTATGGTCATGCAACAAGGTCTATGAATATTAGTGGGGATAAGAAATATAGGTCTATACATTACATCATGAAAATGAAATTATGTTCAGGAATAAAATTTATAACATGTAATCATGTTAATGGATAATTGATTTATCGTGTAATCAGGTTCCCAAAAATATTATGTACATGAAATAGAGGTGCACATATAAAATCATATTACTCAGGGATCGCTCCCCAACCATCATAGTGGAAAAAGTACTTTACAAAGTTGTGTTCACTCCCTATTCTAGCCATGTATAAATCATGATTTATTATTATTTAACCAATGTATTGGATTGAGATATAGGTCACACACATCATTGGTTATAACATAACCCACGTCCTTTTTTATAACGCAGAAAATGTCAGATAAGAAAAATCATACATATGTGTGACATATGATCAGAGACCATTCTTTATTTATGAACTCTTAAAATGAAAAGGGTTTAAAAATTCACCATAACACAATTTATTCCAAATTTACAGTTTTCAAAATCATTTCATCATTTTATCAATGAGTAACTCAATAAAAAATAAGTGGGTTCAATAATCATCTTATAATGGTATTACAAATGAAAAGAGAATTAGTTTTATAAAAAATATTTCATGGTAAAAAAATACCATTCCTCTAAAAAACTATTTATTCCATGCATGTTAAAAAAATAATCCTTTCACATTTTGATTAAAAGTGAAACGAGAATTTTATGAACAAATAAATGAAGATTCATTTAGAAAATTAAAAATGTAAAAATTTGTAGAAATTTATTTTACAAATCAATAGAGAGTAATAATTCAATTTTAATAATTTTTTTATAATTAATGGTTTTTGAAAGAAACAAAATTTGGACAAAATAGAGAAATACATTTTTATTTTCATAACAAAAATATTATTTGTAATCATATGTACCATTGATTGGAAAAATAGTACCACTACATAAATATATCATGAGTAAAAATAAGAGAGTATTATATATTATAATTTTTTAAAGATTTTAATAAAACATTATTATCAATAACATAATCATAAACAATCATGAAATTCGATTATATTTTAACATGAAATCTACACCAAAATTTTAAATTCGAAACATAATTCCTAGGAAGGAAAAAAAATAAATAGAATAGTAATGGAAAAAGAAGGCTATATATATACATCATTAATAATATAGGTTCATAACATATCATGCATCACAAAAACATTGGGAAATGAATCCCCTATCGCTTGGGTAAATTCTTTACTATAAACCCCATGAAAGATATATCTACAAATTGATATTAAAATCCCAATAATATTCAGGATATTATTCATAAACTAAATTCATCGGTAGTATATACACCTCATGAAATATATATGTTGTTAATATTTTATGTGTCCCATAGAAGTATAATGTGAGATGAAAATCTCATACATTGAGTATTGACATCCAACGTAAACATTCAATCCTAATATACAAAAAATGTAAGTATATTATTGATAACAAATAATTGTATTATTATATATCATAACTTATATTATTTTTTATTGACCTTTAATTACTCTTCTACTCACAATTCCATGTCAACATTATATTTTAGGTTAAAAAACATTTAATTTTATATTTATTTTTATCTGTTATTTTTATGATCCTCATACGTTGATCATAGTTACATCATATCTATAATTTAAAATATCATATTAATATAATATATATTTAGTATTTATTTTTTATATAGCCATTAAAATTTCTTGATTTGAAATGAATTACATCATTCATGGAGATGGTATGCTATATGTACTCATGACTTTTTTTTTCCATTTTCTTATTGAATTGAATGAAAGAGAAGAAATTAGTATTATAGAATTAATAAATAATTAAAATTTAAAAAATATCAAATTTTTTAATTATAATAACATTTTTTAATACAATGTCAACTGGGATTGAATCACATCACGTCAAGAGAAAGATTTAGTGTTTTGTACAAGAAAATGACCATTGAATATTCCTACAAAATAGAGAGTATGAAGGTTTGTATGATATGATAATTATATAATAATAATAAGGTTATAGGTATCATAAATATAATATATAAAAGATAAATCCATAAATATTTTAATCTATGAGAGGTGGTTATGGAAAAATGAACGACACTAGCTCAATAGTCGGTAGTCCACCATAAACATTAACAATGTGGTCGTGACCCATTAAATGGAAATTGAGATATTTTTATGTATTTAAATTAACATTAAAAATATATGTCTATTTAATATACTTAGGTTATCATATAAACCTGGTATAATATAAATTTTTTCAATTAGAAAAAATATATTACAAAAAGATGCTCACTAAATAGCATTACCTCTTCTTCAAGTATTCTCCTTAGGATTGAATTGAACACTTTCTGGTTGGAATTTGTAACCAATATAATGATTATGGGATGATGATAGGGAATTAGAGATTTTAAGTTGGACTATTTTTCCTGAACCAAATATGTTTTTTAATTTGAATATGGGTGTATTCGGAGGCTGACTTTTAATAGTGGGGGATATGACAAACTAGATAATTTTGAATATAATTGAGTGCTCCGACATTTTGATTATGAAATCATTTTCAAAAATACTCCATGAATGAACCATATAGTATTAATGGAATAATTTTGTCAATAGAAGAATTTTTTAAATGTTTATTTCTTATGAACACCATTATCATTTCAGTATAGCCCACTATAATCCCATTTTTTCCTTACCTGCAGTAATTAATTTTTACATCATTCAATTTTCAGATATTAAGAAAATTTATGTGACCTTATTAGATAGTATAAATTATTATTAATCAAAATAAGGAAACAATTTTTAGAAATTCTGTTCTCATAATTGAAAAAAATTAATTTAATATTAATCCCACAATAGTATGGTGAATGTGGGGATTTAAAAATAACGTGACTAAAAGTTCACAATGTCTTTATGTCCAATTTTGTTATGAAATTGAAACCAAATACCTAAAATAGAAAACTATATATACATATTTAAACTAAATAAACTTTTAAACATTAAAATTTTAAGTTAAATTTTTAAATAAATTAATAAAAATATGGTTTTCAATAAAAATAGAATATTTTTCACTATACCTCAAAATTAAAAACAATTAAAAATAATAATAAATAATAAGTTGTTATTTTTTAAAATTCTTAATTTCAAATTAATTTTTTTAAAATAAATTACTATTCTGATTTTTCAAAGATTATTTTTAAAATACTAACACCTAAAACATTTGAAAACTGATTATTAAAAACACTCAGTTATTAAGATTAACATTTGATATATTCATAACTATTTTCATTAAAATAAATAATTTATCTATAAAGTAGTTTATATAAAATTTATACCACATTAATTTCATTATATTTATTCATAAATTGTATAATTTTTTTTATAATGTTAGAACATATTTTTTTGTCAAAAATAATTTTTTTAGAAAAAAAATTCCATTTTTTCATATATTATTAACTTTTTTCTATAATAAATAGGTCGCAAAATAATAAATTATCAATAGATGTGTAAAATGAATTTTTATAATTTATTTAATCTGATTCATGCCCACCATTCAAATAAATTTTTGATAATTATGATATTAAATAATAATATTTTAGTTATAATAAATTATAAATTTAAACATGTTGATGCATGTAACTAAAGCTAAACATAGTAATACCTGTAATATATGATAAAATTGGAAATTTATGTAATGAAATATAAACTCAGTGTTACTTATATCACTATGAATAAATTATTTTTTCATATAACCCATCATATGGAAAATATGAAAAATATTTTCAAAAAGAATCATAACCATATCTAAGGGTGTTATACTATTCTGCAATAAAATGAATTTCTCTCTCAAAATTATACAATGACATAAATTTTTTATCATTTTAAAATAAATACATAGAAAACCACATAATATAGATGACTAATAAATATTAACATTAACATGATAATGTGGGAATGTAAAGGTTACCTAAAGTAAATCATAATTATGTTTCCAAAAAGGTAGTAACTGGTGGGATGTGGAGATTTACTCATGGTAGAAAAGTTTAAAAAATTATAGTGAGTGATATATGTCATTGATTATATGAAAATTGGGTTATCAAGAGAATTTTAATGAATACAATACCATAAAATATAGAGACATGAAAAACGCCATTGATATCATCAGAAATGGTGATAACAAAACAAAATTTTATATCATTATATATTTCTAGAAGATTAATAAATTTCCTGAGGTAAATTATTACACGATATATTATATATCATAAGCACAGTATCATCCATAAATTGTTATATGATAAATTTATACATCATCTCTTACTCTATGAAATTAATATTCTTTTCATGGCCCTGAAGCACCAATGGATCATATGGTCTATAAATAAAAAGATTGTTAATTTAATCTATATTTAATTATCATTAGAAAAAATGTTATATTATGTTATCAAATAGTACTAAATATTAATAATGTTATGATATATATTAATCTTTAAAAAATTATCCAAATAAAATGTAAACCATTCCAAAAATGGTTTACAAATTATCCCTACCTAAATTTAAAATTTTAAATTACATTTGTGAAATTCTATAACATAACATAAAATTAATCACCATATATAATAATGATTATCTTGATTGTCATATAACAAACATGTGAATTCCATCATCTCTTATTATGATGAAAATAGGTAATGAACTAAATTACCATAATATAATATTGAAAAAATACATTAACCATTATTAATTACATAAATGGATGATTATTGTTTATATTCCATATATACAAAAATATTGTAATCTCACTCAATGAAAAAATATACAACTTTGACACCATATCAATTTTTCGTTATGTATTCATAAATTAAATCTAATTTACATTACCCATACCAATCATATTTTTATCCAACCTAAACCCAATATTGAAGACATCCGGATTATTTTAAGGATTAAAATATCTATTTAAATATATCACCTTTCATATATGATTATTTAAAGGTAATCATCACAATTCAATATATTTTTTCATATCATTAATGGAAATATTAGACTAAAAAATCCTTAATTATTTTATAATCCATGATTCTTGAAACCAAATAAATAAAATTCCATTCATTTCACCTCCATGGTTGGCATGGAATATGTTCATCCTTGTTTTAGAATTTAATTATCGAGTCACGGTATTTAGTTCTGTAACTTTCATGATCTAGATAAAAAATACATTTATATATTTAAAAATGTTTCACTCTATGACCATATTTTCCTCATAGATGAAATTTCATCCACCATTATGGATTTTCCATCATGTTTTCCTCCTAAACATCATGAAATTTGGAAGGAATAATCTTTTTTCCCATATGTTTACTTCAATATAAAAATTCATAAAATTACATATTACTCGTACATAATGCACCAAGTATATCCCCAAAGATCACATTGTTATTCTTATATCGTAAAATATGATTATGCATATTCATAATACATTTCCCTCTAGACATCACACTTTTTTTCATTCTTATTGTCAATTAATTTTTCATCAGATTAAATTTTAACTTGTTTACTTTTGGTTCTATCTATTTAATAAAACTAAAAACATAGTGCAATAGCCAATAATCTTGGTGTGGAACAACATAATAATGAAAAATTAATTATAGGGTGTCTAAATCATGAATAATTAATTAATGTATGACACAATAGGTTTTGACTTGGACATTCACTGCAATATTTTATTTAAATAATTCATTATGGTTATTTTTTTCTGAAGATCATCCCATGGAAGTGTCAAATATTGTGTGCAGTAATTCCCATTATTTTTATCATGTTTCCAATCTATTATAGTTCAATTCATTGTTTTTAAGGTTTTTACACATAGATACATCTATTCAAAATAAAAAAACATTTCGTATCCATATAAAGATGTACTTTAACAGAAACAAATAACTCTATCATTTACATAATTTCCAGGTAATTTTCATGTAATCTAAATCATCCATAGAATATCCATAGCGAAAATCCAAGACACAATATTAAAAATACCCATAATGATCTCACTAAATTAATCTCATGGTTGATTACAATGATTTACTAAACCATTCCACTAATACAAATTATATATACATAGGTTTTTATAAATGGATATTATGTATTTAATGATTATTATTATTTACATTTCACAAACCAAAATTTTCAGAACATAAAAATTTAGTGGCACTAGAAACATTGAATAAAATATCATAATTTATTTCCTTATCATCCATATTTTTCACAATGCCATTTCTATATATTTTTATGTCTAGAAATATCCTATATAAAAAATTTCACCACCATATAGGGTAAAGAATAAAATGAATCATTGAGATCATATGATCAAATAAGGTAATCATTAGAGATATTAATCATTTAATAAATTAAAAATCATGATAACTGGAATGGTGTGTCATAGTGGAAAAAACTATAATCTCAATTTTCAACCTATCATAGATCATAAACATGAGTCCTGGAATAAATATTGGTTGTTAAGAAGACAATAATAATAATGGAATAAAATTACATCAGACATGATAGTATTGCATTGGAATAAAACATAGAATAGTGGCATTCACATTAGTTTATAATTTTTTGACCATGTATAAATAGGAAAAGGATCACTTAATAAGATATGACCTTGTAATCAGACTCCATATAAAGTTACGATCATGCAGCCTGGTCTATTGAAAACATCATGATCATGAAATACTGGCCTACACCTAATGCAATGAACACGTTAGATAGCTCACGCAAAATATTATTAGCATATAATTAGGTTAATTAATAAAATTTGGATTAAGTAATCATGTTCACATATAATATTAACAAAATTAAAGTAAGATATGCATATAATGTAATAATATTCATGGTTCTCACCTGTGATTATCATAGTGGAAAATTTCCCATGTTGAACTAGGTTCACGCTCTATTCCATTCATGTTTATCTCATTATATATAAATCATTACCCATTTCATTGTAGAGATATATAGGTCCAAATGTTCATTGGATATAACATAGCCATTTTCCGTTGATAAAATGTAACCACCATCTCATAATGAATATTATATATATGTGTGGAAATTGATCATAAAAAATAATTATATTACAAACACTAAAATGAATACCGATTCATAAAAATATCATCATACTTATGAAAATTAAACATGTTTCACAACTTTTTATAATTTATAAAATCATAACACATGTAAAAAAGATTTGTGTTTCATAATAATTACATCATGGGATAATCTATATAAGAGAAAATGGTTTCATATATATCTTAACATTATAAAAATAAAAAATTATTAAAAATAATAATAATTATATCCTTAGATCATATCCGAGCAAAATCATAATTAATCCCAAGGAATTTTATCTTCGTTGTTAAATTATTTTGGGAGAAAACTTGGGGAATTATTTTTAGGACAAAAATATTTTCATTAATACTTTTTATACTAAAAAAATAATGAAAATAATTCTCTATGAATATAAATTTGATAAAATATAATTTATTATTATAAATTTAATATCAACCATCTAATGAAAAAAATAGATTTTATATTTTGGATAATTCATTTCGAAACATAAATCATTAAAAATAATTTATTAATTAAAATAATTTATTTAAAATTCAAAATATTTTAAATCTCAAACAAGGATAATTGTGACAAAAATCACTTAACGTTGTTGAAACCTGTAACCGTAAACCTCATAAAATTTACATCCTAAAATGGACATGTAAATCCAATTACTATCAAAAATAAATTAATAAAATACATTAATGTTAAGCATATAAACCTCATAAAATAAAAAGGTGGTGAATATGAGATTTCTCTCACATTAGTAAAAACTAAGACCATGTTTTCTTTCCTTAAGTATTTACTTCTGTCATTATGGTAAAAACCACCAGTATAATAAATATAATTTTATAATAAATATATAATAAAACCATATTGATTTAACTATATTATAATGTATATTATTTTCATAAGACTTTTATTATCATTTTGTTAAAGATTCAATGAAAATAATACATTTCATGTAGAATTTAATTTTTTTATATGTATTTTGATTAGTTAATTTTTGGTCCTATTAAATTGGTATTCATGCATAGTATTCATAATTTTAATCCATATATAATTATAATATATATTAATTATATATTTATAATTATTCATCTATAAATTTTCTTTATAGGATATAAAATTCGCCATTTATGAAGATGGTAGTTGTATGTATAAATGAACGTTGTTTCCATTTTCTTATTATATTGAAATAAAAAAAGTAAATAATATAATATCATTACATAATAATTTATATATAAAATATATCACATATCTTAAATAAACCCATATGTAATTCAATCTTTTTAAAGCATAAATAAATCAATACACATCATTAGGCTGTATTGTGTCACACACATGAACCATGTTATCATTTTCCCACAAAATGGAGAGTATAAAGGTATGTGTGATATAATAATTAATAAATCATGATAAAATCATAAATTTAATAAATAAAATATATAAAAAATAACACTATTACAATTTCCAACAATTCATGTTGGTAATGGAAAAACAAATATATTCTATTCGTAAGACGGTAGTCCTCCATACAAAAAACTGATTAATTTTTTCACCCATTTGATGGAAGTGCGGATGTGTGCAGTTCATCAACATAATCAAACAATATAACAAAATTATATTTAAAATAAATATTATATTTTAATGACATTTCATATAAATAATTTTGTAATTTTGGGAATTAAATAAAATAATGATATTCCTTGAAGAATATTATAGCTTCTTCAGGTATTCTCTTTATATTTTCAATAAATACATCATAAGTTGTACTTATATCTACTAAAATTATTATAAAATGAGATATGGGAATTTTGAAATTTATTTAATTATTTATTTTATAGAAAAATATTATTTTATGGTGTGAAAAATGGTTTTGTGTGGGTGTTATTTAATAAGTGGGGGAGACGAAAATCTTTGTATTTTTTAAAATATTCAATTGCACCCAAGTTCTCAAAATCAGAAAGGTGTCCCAAATAGACCATTTTAGAACCATACATGTTATATGGTGAAAATATTCAAATAAAATTGTTTTTATAATGTTTTATATATTTGTTAACCCTTATCATTTAAGTTATCAACCCCCCATCCTGAAGAAATAATTTTTCAAATTAATCGTGGAAATTATTTTTTACTGACTTCAATATTTATTTTGGTCAAAATTTACTTAATCTTATTAGATAATATAAATATTTATATTTAAAATAATTTAATTAGTTTTTAAAAATTCCATTGACAAATGCGGGAAAAAGTATTTAATAATACTCTCATGGACATGACAATAATGTATGTTTTTAATGAAAAAAAATTTAAATTTTAAAGTATTTTATATCATAATTTAATATAAAATTAATTCCAATTTCAAAAATTATATTAATAGATGTATAATATAATTAATTAATATTTAAATTTAATTTAAAATATAATTTATGTTTGTAAAAAATCTACACGAGACGAATGGTTTCTATTAAAATTTAGTATTTTACACTATTGATGAACAAATGAAACTTTTAGAAAATACCAAAAATTCACCATAAGGTAATTATCTCATTAAGGATAAAAATATATATTTTATTTTGTAAAATTATTTTTCATAAATTTTAAATAATTATTTTTTGAAATAGTATTCCAGAAATAGGAGACACAACTACAGCTTATAGAATAATATTGTTTTACCCATGAAATTAGATTTATTTTTATATATTGTTTAAAAATAAAATTATTCGAAAGTAAGATAGTTTATTTAACATATATAACATATAAATTTCATTTATTTTTTTTAACAAAATATATTTTATTTTTAATGAAGATCAATGTTTTCTGGTTAATTTTTTTTTTAAAAATCATTTCTTCCATTTTAATAAATATTTTATTTTAATTTCTAATAAGTTAGTATAAAAAGAAAAAATTATATATAAATATGTAAAATAAATTTAAATAATTTAATTATTCATATTCTTAACATCCCATCCAATGGCTAGATGGAAAATATCCTATGAAATCATAATATTCTAATTAAATTATATGTTTTGTTTAAAAAATGTGTTGTGTGTAACACAATCTAAAATAGTTATTCTTATAACACAAGGGATGGAATATTTTTATTTGTAAGGAATTATTAACTAATATATTCTGGTAAATTAAGAAAAACTCATTATTTGGTGTCACATAAAAATATGGAAAATATAAACTCTTTTTGAAAAATATAATTTCACAAAATTTCAAGGTGTTACAGGTCACATTTAAATAATAATAGTTTTTTATTATTTAGAATCTATGTTTTGTATCATGTACGATATTGATGATATTTATTATTATAATAATAATAAAATATTACATTCTCTACACCCCTCCCCTTTATAAAATTATTTTTTCACAATTTCAATTCAGGTGCAGCCATTAGTATTTGAATTTTGAAATACCTTTCCTCAAAATCAATATTTTAAAAAGGGTAAAAAACTTCTTCCTGAAAAGATGCAAAGATAGTTACTATGTAATATTAAATAATACATATTATGGTCCCAAATAGTAATAAGCTAGTGTGATGTTATAATTATGATATTGAGGAAAAATATTACTCCAAATGTGTAATAGTGAGTAATACATAACATAGTACCGATATATTTTACCGCCATAAAACCATAAATAGTTGAGGGCTTAAAATAAAATTAGTATCTCAATTTGAAAAATTTAAGGAATTTTTTTTGTTTCAACATACCATTCGTAAATATGATGTCAGGACCTACATTCTTGAAGATGATGGATAGATAATTCCCCCCAGAGACCTGCCAACAATAGGCCCAGAGGTTAGGAACTACTCTAAGGGTATTGAAATCTCACAAAAATGGGAGGCATTTCCATTTTTATTGTAATCATGAATAGTATATTAAATGTTTGAAACTTAAACCAATCCATGATAGATATACATAAAAAACCAAAATCCATCTCACATGCATGTTTAATGTATAACTTATAGAAAAACAAATAAACTCCAAAGTAAGTACAAAAATAAAACCTTGTGGCGACACAACATCTTTCATCAACGTCTAAGCTGGTAAGGTCCTGTACGGTCTGTGTAATCTCCCTAGAAACTCGAAAATATTTTTATATAAGTAGGGTGAGCGTATTAGTATATTGTGTTGGGGAAACCAATTTCACATGTTCATATGTACGAGAAGCATACTAATGAACATATGAGAAAAAAGTACTAACTCAAAAGAAACTAATGAAGTTTACTATCCACCCCAACCATAATAAGGAATTATCCCCAAATAACATGATTCAAGTAATGTAAAGTAGGTAGGACATCAATATTTGGGTACATTGCACCACTTTCCACTAGTCAACTACTGATCTATAACACCTAATGTCTTGATGCTGCTATGCTCTTCCTCAAGCCCCACTAACACAACCAGACCACATAAACCTAATCCACACACAACATCACATCATTCCCGCAACCACAAAGCCCACTAAAACCACAATTCATTCTACAAAACACTTTCTCCTCATCCCAAATATGACTTTTAACCAACCACCTCTCACATAGGCAATACCATATGTATGGTATTAAAAATAATGACATTATATCATTTCTGAGGTGTCTTGGGATATCAATTATTATAAGAGGGAACATGGAAATGTTTTTAACCATTCATTCATTATCTCATTATGATGTTGGAAAAAATACCCTCCACCCTAACAATCGGGGAGATCGGCCCATAGATCTCTAGAAGGCTAGGGTATGTGAGGTAAACAAAAGGAACTGCAAGATTATAAATATATATATAAAATAAAAACTCTCATCCCATCTTTTGGGATTCCAAACATACAACTGTTCCACTTAAAACCTCAATTTCATCTACCACTAGATGCACATACCACCACTAATGATGGTCGCTTGAACGCTACTTCACTACATGACACAACACAAAACATACCTCCTTCCAATTCATATTACCAATTATCATTATTTATTATCAATCACTGATTTTGTTATTTCCACCCATACATGGGAAACAACCAAACACTAAAAAATTTATATGGTGAAGCAACAATACCAACCACTGGTATGTCAAGAATAGAAAGAAACTTCCAACAACCTTATTCAATGTTATGACACCCAATTAATCTTATCACAACCTAACCCTACACCCCTCTACACAAAAACACCACACCCACCACACCCATAAACATGAAATATTTACACAACCCATTCATGTTTCCCCACTTCCCAACCACATACATAATTCATACCTAATACATAACAAATCTATTCATTCAACAATCATTCAGACACTCATCCCGAGACACCGTCACACCAACCATACCACCTAGTACACACAATCACAACTGCATCTACAATACCACTCTACCAATATAGTTGAAATGAAGAAAATAACCACACAAAACACAAACCCATTACAACAAGTAAATGTTTATTCATATATAACATCACTTGTTATTTAATTCCACTTGAAATTTTTTTGGAGTTTATAAACGAAATTTCATTATGGGGAATACATTTATTTAATTGAATATACCAGATTAACATGATTTCAATTCTTAAAATATTGATTCAATAATAATATCAGTAAGAAATCATATACCACCAACGACCATGATTTTCAGAAGAACACTACCCACTACATGGATCAAGGATAACATATAAAACAAAGCGATCATCATCATCTTCCATGTACCACATTTATTTCATCTTATTATATTTGATAAATCTTAATTCAACCATTATCATAATGAGGAATAAACATATCGAATCATCAAGAAACATAATTAAAAAATAGGTGAATGAAATCCCTACATATAATAATAGTCGACCACTAATTATTCATTGCGCCAAAAACTGGATGAGCGAGTAGTATTAATACTCTAAGTGAACTGGATAAATGTATAAGAAAAAAACTGAACTACACGATAAGGGATATCTCTATACACAACATGATAAAAGGGAAACACAATGTTAATAGAATTTATTATCATTGAAAATCTAGATCTTATATCTATGGAAGAGGAAACAGTTTCAAGGGCCATTAAATTTGGATTGTGGCCAAGACCACGTGTTTCGAATATTTAAAATTTCATGAATTATATGTATATTAAACATATAATTAATATATTTGAAAAACAATTAAAAACACAAAAACAAGATGTTAATCATAATTTACATCAAATAATACATAACTATGGTTATGCGCTAAAAACTGAGAAAACCTACAAAGGATTCACTAATGGGTGAGACACCAACAATATGCCATTAATAGCAAGCCACTAACAATGAGTCACCAACTCTGTGATACTCATGATGAGCCAACATAGAGAAATATCGATTCCTAGCAAACTAATTCCTTGGCTCACAGACACCCTTAATCATAGATGTCTACACTCACTGAAACCCTAACTCACCGACTCACTGGCTCAACGAAGCCCTAGCTCACTGATACCCGGACTGATGAATTCCCGAAATCATTGATTACCAAACTCACTGACTACCTAACTCAATTATTCACTAAAACACCAACTCCCAGAATTACCCAAACCCTATCTCACCCACTTCTTAACCCTCTGATACCATTTCACACAAATGCATAGACTCACCAATGCTCTGACACAACTATGCCCTAACTCATCGATGACCCAACTCACTGAATCCCTTTACCTACCTACACCTATTCCAAATGATTCCTTGACCTACATACACCTTGACCAACTGATTCAATATTATCTACCGATGCATGTGACCTATAGACTTCATGGACTAATCACAAAAACTCTATAAATTTTGAAAACACTTGAAATGAGCTATCATTGCCTACCAAAACACAATAAAAATGGGATTTTGATAATATAATGGACCATGTATGTTTATCTCACTGCATTAGATAGTTGTCCAAATATTTTTTCCCTTGAAAATTGAATGACTAACCTATAAGAATGTGGGGTCTGAATAACCATATAATAAGATAAATCTCACGAAAAAACCACCTCACTAGAGTGAAACATCTAAATCCAAGAACACCTCCTCCTATATTTTATAAACAAAAAATCACAAGATATAGAAAACATGAATAAAAAGTCATACTGTCCTAAAATATAAATTAGTTCATTCATTACCCCATGTTAGGATACTATCCTATCTTCACTAAACATATTTTACCACATGGGTTTTGAAAAATATGCATTATTTACTCTTTATTAGGAATCAGGTCCTCCTCTCCTTATACATCGGGAGTTTATCATATGTCACATAATAAGGAAATTTCTTATATCATAGGAAAACAAGGTTCATGCATTACATCACAAAGAAAAACACATTCATATAGATTAAAAAACACTAGGTACATGGCACACATATGCATCTATCACTCCCAAATACTCTTTTCCATGCCACCATGCCCCCACAAAATTCGATCCACATGAAAGGAATTTCCACATATCACTTTCTCCCGATGATCCTAGATCTCTATTGGTTTTTCCACGAGTGTTTTTCCCTGATATCGAACTCTCCCCAATCAATGATATGTGTGTTATCTTAAAGATACTAATGAACTAGGGAGAGAAGAAAGACATCATGGACCCTCCCCAACTACAGTGGAAATGTCATCATATATTCCACCTCACCAACTCATCCCATCTCCTCAAAATGTTTGATGAACATGGGAGAAATCTTACTCCCTCTACTGATCCTCTGATGCCATCCTTGAGGATAATCCTTAATGAATTTTTTGTCCCTGACCAAGAACTCTAATGGACTTCTCCTATGATAGGTATATTACTTATTTTATTCATCTGTTTATTGATCTTCTCAAGGACAGGATAAAACTTCTCTGTCGTCTTTTCCACAACATCCGGACCAAGAAATGTTGCCACCTCAAATTCCATCGAGCTCATGGTTGAATGAAAGAACCTCTCATATAGTGATTTTAATGGATCCATACTAATGGATGAGTGATAGAAATTATTGTAAGAAAATTATTAAGAGGGAAAATGCCACACCCAAGACCCACTAAATCTCAGAAAACATGCCCATTTCATTTCATCAATTGTCTCGATTGTCATATCTATTATTCCATAAGTCTGAGGGTGGAAGGAAGTTCTTAAGCATAAATGGGTGCCAAATGCATACTGCAGTCCCCTCCAGGCTCACGACGTAAAACATGTATCCTAATCTGAGACAATGGATCATGGATATCCATCAAGCTGCACCACATCATCCACATAAAATTGTGATATGGAATCAACTATACTCGAATCCTTGATTTCTAAGAAGGGACCTTATTTATTCAACTAATCCACTACATCCCAAAAAAAATTTCATCCTCTCATATCATTGGGCAATCCTTTGATAAAATACATCGAGTTTTTATCCAAATTCAAATCAATGAAATTTAGGTTCTGCATCAAACCACTAGGATCAGGGTGCTCAACCTTCACTTTCTAGAAGACTAAACACTTTTCCAAAATCTCTGCCACATTCTACATCATCCCACACCAGCTAATCTATTCTTCCAATCCCCAATACATTTGTGAGACTCATGGGTTTTCTTCTAGGGGTGAGCTCTAAAACTCATGGAGAACTTCATCATTCATTTTTACTAAAACAAATAGGTTCCCATAGAACAAATTCTTATTCTGACCATTCTCAGAGAATACCTCTGGAGCATCACCCTTGTTAATGAGATCAAACAACCCCTCCAGCTCTGAGCATCCCCACTGTGTACCCACGCATTATTTTTTTTGAAATTAATGCACCATCATCATAATTTGATGTCCTATACCACCATCCATTCCAATAATAAATTGTAATGAAACCAACTCCACTATCACCCACCAAGAATATATATATTCCCAAAAAAAATAATTCCATGAATTCATCTAAAACCCATCAACCACAAAATTTTCCTTTCTTCATGGGTTAGAGATATCTAAATTGTAATTCTGGAGAAACTCCACCCACCACTATAGAGAAATGTTTTGGTCTCACTAGGATATGTTTTCCCACAAGCTCTTATAATCTAAGAAGAACACAATGCACTAGCCAATGAGTTTATGCCACAACAGATTTACTGTGAACATGACTTCTTCCAGTTCCATATCTTTGGAGGCATAGTTACTCCCACGGGGACGTAATTACCAAGACCCATAAAAGGTCACTCCTCATTGCTGCATTATGACACACTACAATAAAATATGATAAACCACAAAAATACCTCTTATATCACCTGTTATACTAGAAGAATGATCACTGGAGTGCTGGCCAACATCCCCATCCGTTAGTCGAATGTTGCCTAGCACTTCTCATCCCACACAAATTCTTGGGCTTTATAGTCAAATCTATCAATGGTGTACTACTCAAGATAAATTAGGTACAAATATACTGTAGTATCCCATCATACTGATAATGCTGCATCTTCTTCTACATTCTTCGGTGATTCCCAATAAATGAAGAACACGGATGAATTCACTCCCGCAATAGAACTCCTCACAAGTGCATCAGGTCTACTACCTTACCCATCAAAGGAACCTCTAATTATGCTTGTAGTGTGAAGGGGGTAACCGCATACTGAAAATAATTATAGAGTTCCTCCTCTACGTACCTCACCCATGACTCCTCATCTGGAATGATATCCCTAGAAAAAGGTAAAATATCATAGAACGTTTTACCGAATTTCATCACTGACATTATACCTTACTGTAGGGAGAGTAGCTCCTTACTATTATTTGACTTCATTATGGAAGAGTAGAATTCCTCCAAGAAAACCTTCTCAATGTCTACCCATGAAACATTGGTCACTTTCTTCTCCCCAAGGTAATCCATCCACCACTAAGGCATTTCTCCCCTCAACAAGCTCACTACCAATGGAACCCAATACTCTATCAGATCTTGAATCATGTTTAATGTGATCAACACCTCATCGATCTGACTCTCTATTTCCTTGTATGATATAATGCCCCTATACTTTCCTAGATTTTTCGGCCAGAATGCACAAGGCATCTTCTTCTACTAATCATCATCCTCTACTAGGTTGATCCCACATCAGTTAACTGGGTTAGACTACAACCCCTACACTTCCTATACCACACATGGGTATTGACCATGAGCCATAGAATAATGGAAAATAAAGAACTCATAATCCCAGGTATTATGAAATTTTCTCTTACGATTCATTTTAAATATTTATTTATTTTAATTTCATCGAAATACCAAATAAAAACAACAATAGAAGTCATCATGATGTATGTAAATTTCATAGGGTATAACCCACAAACAGTGTAGCATGAGTTGGTATTTTTTTAATCATAGAGTCCTTGCATCGAATCATGGGGGACCAAGAAATCCCTAGCCCTTTTCCAGTCATTATAGGTCTATGTGACATACAATGATCACCTACCATTATCTCCCTAACAACCAATGAAATAGTCACTATGCATAACTCTAAACTCCATCTAAACTCTCAAAAATAACCTTTAATGCATTCCATAACTACCCTATTTCTTCAAGATGATGGTGACAGAATGACCCCCTGACTCCTGCCACCAACAGTCCCCAATGTAGAGAACAACACCATGGGTATAAAAATATCATAAAACTGGAGGCATTACCCTTTTATAGTAATCAATATTATGATATGAGATGAATCAACATCAAACATCTCAATGACAAATATATATATAATGAAATCAAAATCCATCCCACAATCATGTTTAAAGTAAAACGGCTGGAAAAACAATGAAAATTACAATGTATGTACCGAAACAAAACTAAGTACTAACAAAAAAATTTCCCGCAATGTATAATCTAGTATGGTCCATTACAGTCTTCATAATCGCCTTGGAAACCTAAAATCAGTTTTATATACATATGTTGAGAATAAATGTATACTCAGTAAAGAAAGACAAAAGTCACATAACCACTAGTTGGAGAATCATCTTGATTCCCTGGTGAGAAAATAGAAGAAACTCAATACCACCTAATAAGCATTATTATCCATCCCAACCTCCCCATGGATCACTAGATTACTAATGATCCATAACGAAAAACATCATGTTGCTACCATGCTCATCCACAAGCCGCACTATCACAACCATCCCTCTTTCGACTGAGATGAGCACAACATCACATCCTTTCGGATGACACATGGGCCATAACCACCCCATGTCTCACCCATAAACACCTAGGCATCATCATGAAGACATTTGGGAAACAACCACCTCTCACATATCCAATACCATAAGACTACTATTAAAACTCAAACCATTAAATCTTTTTGAAGAGTCTTGTGAGACTAATTCCTGAAATAGGGAGCATGGTAATGTTAGTAACCATCCATCAGTCATCGCATTGGGATGTTGGTAATGATAACCTCTCCCATTACAGTGTCGTGTTCGGAAAGTAGTTCTCAAAATGGGTGGGTTTCATATAGAAATGATAAGTAAGTATGAGTATATATCTATATATATAACACTCATAACATTCAATGGTATTGAAAACATAAAACCAGTACAATAAAAACCACATTTTCTGCTACACCTACATACACATACCACCATGAACGACAGTCACATGAATGATGCTTCACTACATGAAAGAACTTCTATACATACACCCTTAAAATTCGTTTAACCATTTATCAATCTGAATTTTCAGTCAATATTTTAGTAATTCACATCCCTACATGGGAGACTACCATACACTACTAACTTTATAAGGTTATGAAACCATACCAACCACTACCAAGTCAAACAATGAATTAAACTGCCAACTGCCTTCTACAAATATATCCCGCCAAATTCATCCTCTCATAACCAAACCCAGAAACCCCACTAAACAACATCACACAACCTAAATAACCATAAATATGAAATCATGACACAAGATAGCCATGTAGCCTAATTTCCCAAAAACATCCCATATACATTCCCATATCATAAAAATTCATTTATTCATCAATCAACAAATTACTAGCATGAGAAACCATCACAGCACCTGTATCACCTCGTACACATAATCAAAACCCCATACACTGCACCAAATTACCAAAACATATGCTTATTTGAATATAACCACACACAACGACACCAAAAAGAGAGGTTATATTCACTTCCAGTATCACTCAGTATTTAATTCAACTTGATCAAACTGGTTGATCACATAACAAATTCAATCATGGAGAATATATTTTTTTATCCAAATATGCCTGATTAACTAGATTCCAATTCTTATATAAGTGATTCCAAAATCACACATGTAAGCAAACAGATCCCACCAATGACCATGATTTTTAAAATAACACAACAGACTGATCCATGATAGGGATAAAAGATAACATATTAAATAATGTGATCATCATCATCTTCCCATCGACACATTTATTACTTATTTTTATATTTTTTATATTTTTATTTATATTTCATCACTTGTAGGTGTCATTATATCCTACCCTAATGAGAAAAAATCAAAATATAGGTGAAGGAAATCCATTCATGGTACAACATGCGACCAATGATTCTTCGTTGTCCTAAAAAAGGGGGTGCGTGAGTAGCAGGAAAACTCCAAGAGAACAGGATCGACCGATTCATAACAACATGAGACTTCCTAGAAAGGGAATGATCTAGGTTCACCAAGAGTAAATCAAAACACACTAGGAAGTGAAGTTATCAACTTATAAAATCAAAATCATATATCAATTTATGTGTAAATGGTTTCAAGGGCCATTAATGTCAGATCATGGCCAAGGCCATGTGGGTCAACTATTTCAGTGTCCCCGAGGAGTTATAATATTAATGATATTATTAATATCCTTTGAAACAAATTTGGAAACACCCAAAAAATTCTCTTCACATGATTTTTTTCGAAAAAAACATATGAGGGGTAAACTATAAAAAATGTGAAAAACTATAAATGAGTCAATGATGTGTGATTCACTGATAGAAATCCACTGACAATAAGTCATCAACACTAGGCTAAATTCCTTGTTTAACCGATAGTGAGCCACTGATGCAACCTAAAAATGACTGACTCACTGATGCCCTAACTCACCAACACTCTAACTCACCAACACCTTGACTCGTAGATGCCTTGACTCCCCAATGCCCCGACATACCGACGACACTAACTCACCAACCCCCTGACTCACCGACACCCTAAATCATCAATTCCCTGACTCACTATCATTTTCAACCTACTAATGTCTAGACCTATCTATGCCTCAACCAACCTACGACCAAACCTACCACCATCTTTGACATACCAATGACTTAACATGACAACAGCTCAACCTACAGACACCCTACCCTACCGACAGAAAAATATTAAATTTGGAAAACATTTGAAATGAGATATGGTTTCCTCCATCAAATCCTTAGACAGAGGATATTGATAATGTAATGGAACTTTGAGGAATTGTCCAATACATATAAGTTATTATTTTATATCATATACAAATAACAACTACAAACTTTCTTACAGTTTAATAATAATTCCATCTTTTATTCAATTTTCACTACAGTCACATATTTTAATAAATTTCCACAACAAACACAATTTTTTCACCAAAAGAATAGTAATAAAGATGAATTTCTAAATCCTAATGAACTATAATACAATTATAATTTATCATGTAATTCGAAAAAACATTACAAGTTATTCGTCTAATTTTTAAACATCAACAAAAAATGGTTTGTAAAATATATGATATTTTAAAAAAATTAAATTTTTTATAAAAAGGAAACATAATTTAACATTAAAAATACAATGACTATATATAACGTTAAACATATATATTAAATAAATAAATTTATCAATATATTCAAATCAAAGTATGAAACCGAAAAGTTATGAAAAATTGATTACATAGTCTTCAATAGTTAACATAAATTTCTTCCCCAAATAAAATCATTCACTCATAATTTCTCCTTCCAAAAGAATATTACCTAATAATATAATCTCTATGATATGGTAATCATTCCTATTAATAACATTAAACACCATAATGATCCATTAATATCATACTGGATTCTAAAATATAATTCAACATTTATTTTACATTTTAAATCCCATAATATTATATTTATATTAATCAAATTTGGTACAACAAATAGTGATCTTATGATAAAATAAATTTAACCACATATTAAATAAATCAAATTTCAATCTATTTGATATATAATTGATGATAAATATTATCCCAAAGTGAACATTAAAACTTTAATTATGATCATTTATTGAAAAACATTTGTGTCACAAAATCCTAGACATCATGTAGGCCAATAATGGGTAATGCACCATAACACCCTTCTATTGTGGGTTCAAGAATCATGACTTGTTGAATTCTAAAAGGTGTCATGCCGCCAATAGAATGTGTGTTTTATATGAAAATATTTATTTAATTATCATAAAATTAAAAATATGGTTATAAATATCAAAAAAATAGGACTATCATATAATATTTAAAACAAAAATTTCATCCTAAATGATTATATCATACATTTAATTTATTATTCCAAAAAATCTATCAACCCATTATTAACTCTACAAAATATCGGAAAACCCAAAAGTTTTACTATATAATTATGTAAACTATATGAATATACAATTCTTCATCAAAATCCATATTTACATGATAATCTTAAGTGTTACATATACCTAAAAAATCAGTCAAATCACAAAATAAAGTGAATCAATATACTCCCATGATCAATAGAGTAATAATGAATTTAATTTTATGATCATACCTAAATCTACCACTATATAATAACTATATAATCTCTTATATGTATTTAGATAAATCATTTAATATTCTACAAAATCCATAAACCATGATTTTATATCATATTCAATAATACATCCTAACAACAACAATAAATTTAAATCATTTCCCAATAATAAAAATTATCAATACAGATACAAATAAATAATTGATATCTTTAAAATTTCATTTTATGGTTTCCACATCATTAATTGTAATTTTTTTAGGGAAAGATCAATAAGTAGTTATATTATCTTTTTAATCCCATTTGTGTGTTTTCCCCCATGCACATCGATTTTAATATTTTTCATTCTCCCCCACATAATTTATTCAATTGATACCTTCATAATAACTAATTTAAACATCATTGAGTATGATAAAAATTTACTATTTTGTTTTTTTTATTATTTTTTGCTGGCCTCATTGAGCATATATGACACAACATTCCATTATGTGAAGTTATATTACTATGTTCTTATTTCAAAACACTTGACACATAGGATTAAAAGAATATTTCTCAATATGATCATTATGAGATTAAATTCCATAGGGATACGTTACTCATGATTTTTATGTGCTAGAAAAGTCACTTAAGGGTTATGTTATTGATTGTTACTATTGATATCTGGTAAAGAATAACTGAAATATTTCTCATTACATATTTCACCCCATTTGATGGTCATTTTAGGAAACCATTTAATTTTAATTAACATCCAATGTTAGTTTATGTACATCCAGAACCATTCAATTATTTAAACCCATTTTGATACTAGCAGTATATCATCAACATTATAATGAAGAATCTTATGAGGATGATAAACACTCTAATATCCGTTATCATAATATCTTTTGATCTATAAATTTATTCAAATTATCTATAATTTTCCATAATATAAAAACCATTATGGTTATATAATACTACTATATTATTCTCAAATAAACAAATAAACACAAATTTCATCTAAAACACCATATGATAAAATTATATCTATAAGACTGTAAACATTTTATAATTTTCAATTCTAATTAAATAATTATATATCATAAATTTTAATATCAATTCAGGTATATAGTTGTAGTTAATTTGTTCATCACACATATATAACTAAACCTTATAATAAAAATTGGATGCTTCTTATAGTTACTATGTATCCCATAATATAAAAAAATCAATAATAAACATTAATTCTATTAATTTAAAATATTATTAAATTTTATCTTTACTTTTTCCTATACTTCTCTATTCCTTAAACCCTATGATTTTTTAAATGTATTATAAGACCAAATATCCCAGTATGAGAAATTAGAATAAATACATGAACTGTTAGTATATGAATACATATAAAATATTTTCCATTTTCAAAATAAATATTATGATAAAAATAAGCATTTATATACCAATGAAATCAAATTCTCTGTAAAATGATATTCATAAAAAATTTCATAATAATTCATAAAGGTAAAAAATACTCATAATTGTTTCTCTTAAATTATGAAAAAAAATGGTTTGATTTTTCATAAAGATTGAAATTTGGCGCTATTGAAGTACCACATTCATTCCTTCAACTTGTGAAATCATATGATTTCCACAGAAAACATATCTATAAAAGATAAAACAAATATATATCTTGTGAATTAATATTAAAATGGTTATTACATACACATTATATCATCGTAACAGTTTAACGTTGAGTAAATATCATAATGACACTTAGTAAAACTACCACAATTTTACAATGAATTAAAATAAATTTATATTCGCATAATCTATTGGGAGAGACATATTAGGTTTGTTGTAATTAACTTTCTAATGCATTAGATATATAACACTGGATCACACAATCTTTGATTATAATGGAACTACCCATCCATATAAAAAATTTCCATTAACCATAATTGAATACATAAAATCAAGAATCATAATGACAATATTTACACACATATGAATGCATTTTCACATATTGATATGTCAATTTTAATGGGAACATGGTTTTGAATAACAAGATTTCATGAGTATATTTTATGTGGGTGTTTATATGATAAAAACCTGTAAAATCATCATAGAGTCTAAAAATAAAAAACATTAATGGTGTTAGGAATGGTCATAGACATTAAATATTTTAAACCAGTTTAGTTGTTTCTCTTTTTTTAATGGATATGAAAATATTTTGTATTATATTTATTTTAAATTAAATTAAAATAAATTCAAAACATTTGTAAACTGTCCTTTATAAATCAAGTGTATTGATATAAATACATCCTTAAAATTACTACAATAATATTAATATTGATGACATAATTGTTTTAATGGAAACATTAAAATAAGATATTTAGAATAATGTACCTTACAATGATTCATATTCATCATGTTTATTACCTATGTTTCTAAATATCCAACATGTAATTTTATTCACATTCCATTTAAAATTTTTATACATCATTTTACTTCAATTTTTTCCCTCTCTTTGATATTTTTATTTATTTAATTAACTACATTTACATAAGATAGTTTGAAGATGTTCATTTTAGAAGTCTAAAATGGCTTCCCTAAGTTAAATATGATTAAAATATCATTATTATATCACCTAAATAAACATAATAAGGAAATATTAAATATTTTATAAATAAAATATACCTTAAAAATAATCATTACAGATATTTATGAAATTTGAACATCATTACATTAATATAGATGGTTGTCCATACGTACACCTGAGTAACACGTCTATTATTCAATGATGAGTATGGGAAAAGGTAAGTATCATTTTTAAGTTAAATAATGATCACATTATAATAAATGTAATTTTTTTAATTATACAAATATAAATCATTAATCAGATGTGTGTAAGAAAAATAAATCACATCACTTCATGGAGGATGTCATCGAAATGTACGCATGAATGATGTTATCGTATTTCAGTTAATGTAATGGGAATAAAGTAAATGATATTTTATATTTTATGAATAATAAATATGAAATACATTTAATATATATAAATAAAAACAATCATTATAACCATCTTTGAGAAAAAATGATCGAACAAGAATTTACTCAGTTTAGTAGGTGGTAGTCCTCCAAACACACAAATGATGTGTTTGATTCTAATATTATGCATGTGAAAATGGATATAGGTTGTTCCATTAACATAATAACATATTATTATATATAGGATGTTATTTAAATTTTTTATCAATACTGAAATAATTTTGATGAGGTGAAAAAAGAATGAAAACTAGAACTTACACTTAAAAACACATCATCATTGGAAATTATCCTACAATTAACACATTAATCCCTCTACTATTGATAATATACATTAAATGATCCTAAATATAAAAAATTATGGATTCTTTGAATGGTTTTATGAAGATAATATTTGAATCAGTTTTTTTTCTAGTGTGAAATGAATTGACAAACAATTGAATTTTTATAAGATATGGGAGGGGTATATTTGGAATTTTTCAAAGTAATTAATTTATAGAAATTATATTTAAAAAAAATAAAAAAGACTAATAAATATAAAATATGGAATCCCTATAGATTTAAATAAATTTAACTAATAAATAACATATAGGGTTTGACAATTTTTTAACAATATCATTTTGTTTGATCCCTTTATAACTATTTTCACAATTACCACAATATTAATATATTCTAAAATTTAACTCTAAATAATGTTTTAATAAATTAATAAAATACCCATAAATGGACCAGAAATTAACCAATTAAAATTATATTAAAAGAAAATAATTTAAATGAATTTTATATCATTTATTAAAATATTTATTTATTATAAAATATCTATAATGTCAATATGTAGAACTATTAATTACATTGATTTCAATAACAACAAGATGATATGTAAAATTATAAAATGATAATGCAATAGACCCATATCCCTATATTGACATCATTAAAATAAATATATAACATTAATTATCTCAAATCATAATAATTTTCTTATTTTAAATTTACATTTAACTGATTTACATTAATTGATTAATTTCTATAAGAGGGATGTTTAAAATTTAATTTAATTTTTTCATATATAAATTACAAATACATAAGAGTGGTTAAAATAAATAATTTTTATTTTAATATTTATTTATAGATGATCATATCCTATGTTTATCCCTATGATAAAAATATTATATTTGTAAAAAAATGAGTGTCTAATTTCATGACATGTCAATAAATTAAATATTATAAATTTTATAGGTAAATTAAAATAGAAAAAGGCTATATAACTTATTATATGATGTTTATAGTCAAAACAAAATCATATGATAAAAATGAGTAATGTTCTTGGGAAATGATCGAATCATTTTCATATTATTTTCAACACTAAATTACCTAATTAATAATGACCACGATAACAAAATTAACTATTATTTCTATTAATATTGACAGAAAATAAAAGGGATGTATTTATAAAATATTGAAAAATCTAATAAAATAAGTATCTAATTGGTAAAAATTAAAAAAGAGTTTATTTCAAAATTTAATTGAAATGAAACCTAAAAAATTGTTTTTTCCAAAAAAAAATTTAGAAAATAAAATGTTTTTATAAAACTTTTAAGCATATTATACTTGCCATAGTCAATAATTGAATTATTTAATTTTAAATGTATAGATTTAAATAAAAAAATTATCAAAAATACAAATTTTCATTAAAAATACTTATTAAGAAATTACAATTATCAATAAATTGAATTATTTTTCACTATTCATTAAAAATAAAACTTTTTAGTAAATAATCAAGAAAAATGAATTTAATAATTTCCATATCAAAAATTTAAAAATGAATTTATTTTTTCTAATAATCTTTTCAATATATAAATAAATAAATTATTTTTTTACTCATTAAAATCAATAAAAACCATTTGTGTAGAAAATATATTTTTTAAGAATAAAATAAATTTATTAAATATTGAGTATGTATTTAAAATGTATTAATGGAAAAATTATAAATCGTTAGGAATATTATAAATTTCTTAAAGTATCTAATACTATTAATTATTATTTTTTATGGTCTAGTATATAACAATCACAATTAAATATAAATAATTCGTTGTTTGTTAAAGCTCAGCGTTATATGTCTTATTGGTTTTTAAATATAATATTTAGTATTCATACCAATGGGAAATTAAATTTTAACTACAATATTCATTATCATCAATAAAAATAAAATGTGTTGATAATAAATTGAATTATAAAAATTTCACCACTTTATACATATTATGTTTAGAACATGACCCATTCTATAATGATTTTACGAACATTGGCAATGAAATTATTCATGAACAAACATGCCCTATTTTTCTAGAATCAATAAAATCAGTATTTTGAGATATAATTGATAAATCTCATAAGGATGAAAATTATTTGTATGGAATGGTGGTTCTTTTAAATAATTTTATGTTTCTAATGAATAATATTGATGTAGATGTTCTATGATTTGGGAAAATCTTACAAGTTTATTGTGAATCCCAATTGAAGAATTTTTTTTTAAATTAATCGTTCCATATTTTCCTTTCCTATAAAAAGTTATATAATTTTTTAATTCAATTTATAGAATTAATTTTGGGGTTTCATAAATAGATATATTGAATAAATTTCTAGGAAATTTGTATCATGTGAACATATTAAATAGAATAGAAATTACTGAATGTGATATTTTTCCCTTATATAATGAAATAGTGGAGACATGATAATATAACCATGTACTTTGGGATTTGGTTATCAACTAATTATATATGTAATAATGATATTTGTTTTAGTATTGATCAACTGACTATATTTTCCCATTAATTCCCATTCATGATATTGTTTATATAGATTATCTTTCTCGACTATATCACATAATGAATCTCAAGATTAATTTAAATCCTATATTTGTTAAATATGAAATTGATCTCATGTTCCCATATATATATTGTAATTCAATTTAATATTAATTGGGCATTAAATTAAATTTTAGTACACCTTTTCTTCCTAGGTCGGATAGATAGTCCAAGAGAACGAATCAAACTTTTTAATAATTTCTTCGGTCTTGTTCAATTGATTAATAGGGAGTATATTATCATTATATTTAAATATTTGAGTTTATTATAATAACTATTTTCATTCCCTTATAACTTTGGATTCTTTTTTCCAATTATATGTATTTAACTATAACACATTATCATTTTGGAATGATGTAGGAAGAAATTGGTTGATGAGAACCGAGTTATTGTTTTCATAGAGAATGGATATACAAATAATAAATAAAGGGCTGAATTTTGTAATATAAAAATATCATTACTATAAAACTACCCACATCAGGGTATATCAGTTTAAATATATTCCTTCAAAATTATGTTTGAAAATTTATAATAACAATGTAAAATATTCCAAAAAAGAGATTTATAGTTTTTTGTGGATCATATATCCCTTGTTCCTCTCCAGTAACTCTCTAAATCAATGTTTTTTTAACCATTTCATTCCCTTCATCATAAATAAATGTAAAATGGAATAATATGTTTCTTATTATAATGTTCATAGATAATTCAAAGAGGTAATACACTCACAAGAATTCTCTATGGTATTAACAAATGAATCACCATCAATATAGATAGGAATAAAGATAAATAGGGTCTGGAAGAACGGTGAAGTTAAAAACTACTAGCATCAACTAAAAATAGTTTAATATACATCTAAAGAAGATGATACTAATCTATTTTTACCACTAAATATTATTTGATTGTAAAGTATTATCTTGTAATCTTGAAAAACGTATAATTACAACATGTTTCAAATATTTATAATGTACACATCTTCATATGTTTTTTAACATCCATCCATCATATTATATTTTTGTAAAACGATGATCTTAATAACTTATATTTATAATTTTAACATAAGAATAATTGATAATACCAATGATCAATGTGAGTAGTCCTTTTAAAAAGTAGAATATAAATGTTCATAATGGAAATATAACCTTATTTTATAAATATGGAATAATAATCAATGATTTTTTAAACCATAATTATTATAGAATTAAATTCTTTAAAAAACACTTTTTCTATAATAACCATTCCATACTGGAAAATATTTTTTCTAATGAACATGAATGCAAGAATTATCTTATCAGAAGATTCTACTAATGGAGCAGGTATAATAATGATGATCTAAAAGACACATTATTCATTGTATGATAAAATTATAATAGACATTTTTTATAAGAATAATTATATATAATCTTTATATGATAAAATCTGATATGTAATTCTATATTGAGTAATAAAAACAAAAAAATAGATTTGTGGGTTAATTCTTCTTCAAAAGATAAACCTCATACATAGGTTTTTTAACTGACATCCACATATTCATATGATGTTCCTAAGATGATCTCTTTAAAAATTAAACTTTTATTACCTGAAATACTTTTCATGACTTTCTCATGATTGATAATTCTTACATTGAAAATGTGTGTGATAATTAAATTTTTTCAAATGATATTATTAAGAAAAATAGTGATAATAATGATTCTTTAAGGAAAATTACATTGATGTGCACTGAAATTCCAATATAGACAGTATGTTTATTCTTGAATATAATTATTTTAGATGAATGCAATTTTTTGGTGTTAGATAACTACCAGTACTAAAATTCTTAATTTAAGAATAATGGATAGCATGAAACATGAATATGATAAAATCATTATACTTTTATACATCAAAACACTTATAATCATTAAAAATAGATAAACATAATGTTATTAAATTCATAGGATAACATTTTACTATATGATCATATATTTGATGAATCAACATAACACATAAAAAACTAAGATATGTTGGAAAAACATAACCGTTTTCCAAAATACCCTCTTTTTGATTATCAAAACCCCATTTAATTATTAAAAAATTCTTGAGAAAAAGTTATAAAAACGTTTTTATATTTTTCATTTCCTCTTCACCCTCATTTTCTTATATCTATAATAAGTATGATAATAAAAAATAATACTTTATGTGAGTAACTCAACAATATGTAAATTCTATGAACAAAATATATTTAATTTGAATATATCATCTTCATGAGGCTGTCCTAAAAATATAATTGGAGAGATACAAAAAATAAGATCATAGATATTCATGAACAAATAAAATTATGAGAAAAATTGAAATTAATTATAACAATTAAATATCATACATAAAAATATTATATTAAAAAATAAATATGAAACAATTACACTATTTTTAAAATAGAATGATTAGTAAAAATATAATTATTAAGAAAATAAGTAACTCATTTGGTAGATGAAAATGTTTTAGAAATCTTATATAAATAAATAGGGTTAGTCCTACTGGTATTTAAGTGGTTGAAGAAACAGAGTAAAAACATTATCCAAAAACATCTCCCATAGTGCAAATGATCCTTTATGTATGACTCTATATATTAGAGGGATCCTTTTAAAATATTATTTGTTAGCGATAGAGACATTATAAGTATAATCTATATAAATAAAATATGTAGGAATGAAGGGTATATTTTTCGAAATATAAGAAAAAACTAATTATACTTTTGAAAATAATTATATTATACATTCAATATATCGAGGTTGGATTAAAAATATCTTACAATGTTTGTGATGTGGCAGCATGGTTGTCAGTTATGGTAGATCCTATTGAACATCTTCCTTGAAAAAATTATAATGGTTCAACATACATGTGATTTCTCATGACTAAGTCTATTTTATAGTAATAATGTTTAGTTGTAAAACCATTCCATGTATTTTTGAGAAAAAATCCCACAAAAATGTATTATTAATACCCCTTATTAAATTAATTAAAAACCAACATGTTCAATATATCAAAAAAAATTGAATCACTGACTATAATAATTGTATTATTTCTAATTAATGTCTAAATTTCATCTTCATTACCTTTAGAAAGATTTTTTTCAATAATTTTGTTCAACAAAAGAATCATCGTCATCTTCTTCTTCTGAGTAAGAGACTGATATCATGTTTCTCATAACAAAATTATATATATTTATATAGTATTATTTTAACAATATAATGTTTTTAGGTAATGATCCAGATATATTTTATTATATTTTATTACTAAAATGCGTATTTTCTTCATCGTGAATTGAATCCATCTAAATAGTTTGAATTTATTGATTAAAAATTTAATTTATTTCCATATGATATTGTTTAAGATATTTTTTTTAATTCATGGATTTATATACTAATTTTAGTTTTAGAAATTAATCTATATTAAATATTAGGCACCGTATTTGTGGAGAAGATATTATACTTTATAGAGGACATTCAGGCCTTCAATGCTTCTTTCACACGAGGCATGCTGTATAGTTTTTATTCAATCCAATATTGATCCCAATATCACATTCCCAAGGATTCTATATACGATTCATTCAAAAATATTAAATGTCCACTTTATTAAATATATTTAAATCCTCAAAATCATATTTGGGGACTACTCACTCATGATGTGTCACTACATCTACTCGGAACACCATCAACTAATTTTTCGATAAATCCAAAGAATTTATCTATTTATAATCAATCATACGATCTCTTTCACTGGAAGTATCTAGGCCTACTGTAATAATGTCATAACATGTAATAAGTAATTTAATTGGTGACAATACATATTGGTTGATTTATTTTTTTTAATGATTATCTAAAAGAATATTTTAATTTTTTGTGGATTTTCATCAACATGATGTACTTCCGCAACATGAGAAGGATCAGTATATCTAATCAATGGATTTAATTATTGAGGTATAGGGCAGACTCATCAATGAATTGTTTATTATTATTCCTCCTCAATTTCAAAATATGCTGTATTAATAAAACTATATATTTCTCTTAAACATTTTCGACTAGTCTCCCCATATGAAGTTATTTCGAAAAGGAGAATTTCTCCAAACTATATAGATATTGTATTTTCATGTTTGGTATTAACCAATATCATAATAGTTGTGGAATAATCTTCCCTTATCGAAGTAATTGGTTTAACATATGGACACACTATTTTAAGATTAACCATTTCAATCACCCTAAACATTACATAGTAAATGTTCGAAATGGTATATTTCATAACTATTATTTTATAATTAAAATCCATGAAGTTATACATTTATAATAAATATTTTCATTTTCTAGGAGGTATATCACATCAAAACAATCTACATGTTCTTTAAAAGGTTCATGTAATAATTCATGAGATTGGGTAAGAACATCCGCAACAACCAACAATGAGAGGACTCCCTCCGAAAAAATTACAATAAATAATTATACCACTTATTTAGCAGTAACGAGAAAAATCTTACTCACAAAAAAAGCTATATTATAATATATTAAACTTTAGCACAAAATAAAATTAATTGTGTATATAGTGATAATGAGTTTTTTTTGTCTCATCTATAGGAACACATGATTTTGGAAAAAATTGGTCTCAATACCATCAAATCGCATTTAAATTTACTTATTTATTTTCATGTCGATAATTTACCTCATTATGTAGAATTCCATTATTATAATCTTTTCTGATATGAAATGATCCAATCTTGTAGAATCTTTAAACAATTCTTCCTCAAACTCCTAATTGAATTTGAAAATTAAAGAATAATAAACATAATAAGAACCAATGTTTCAAGAACAATGTATTTTTTGGGATTCTATTCACCATAATGAATTTAAAATAGATAGTACATTCTATCCAAAAGGATCACATCATAGATTTTCATTGAAGAGTTTAAAGATTCGAGTAACCATTATGGAAGAAATGAAACACTTCAACTACACTATAGAAGAAATCAAAAAGTACTTTTATTAAGGTAATATATATGAGGTCATCAAAATAACAAAAAGAAACCTATGTTTTTTATAAACCCCTCATTATTCAGTCTGAAGGAATAAATATTTTCATATTTCATCGAACAAGTAATATTATCATTTATGATTTATGAATCTATTGAGTAAAATTTCTATTCAATCTATTTAGTTAAAATCAATAAATCTTATCTGACTTAATTTTCTATCATACCTTAAGCACATGGCTTCGGTAATAGTACCAAAAAATCATTTTTAGTTTTTTCAATTTTTCGAATAAGTTTTGACGGATTTTGGGATTATGGATATGAAGGTTAGATGAAATTATATGAGGATAATAATGATTGTAAATGGTTATCACATAGGAATCATTTATTGTATTTCATTTTTCTCTAATCGAAGGGTGGCATAGTGGGACGTGATGGGTAATCATGAAGAAATTTCACATTCTTCATATTAGTATGTTACTATTACTCAAAATCGTGGTAATAAATTTTTAATTAAATAATGAAAAAATAAATTTATGAAATATAAAAATACATTTTATAGAATATGGACTAAGTAATATATAATTGATTAAAATAAAATAGAACAACAATATATTTGATGAAATTAAATATTTCAATGGGAAATGGATTTTTTAAAAGGTCTAATAATTTATTTTATATGAAAAATAAAATAATAACATATCACCCTTTTATGTTAGATATATTACGAAATTATTTCATAGATCATTTGGATTTGTTCTAGAATTTTTATCATAATATTTTAAGATTGGATAGAAATTTAGTTATCACATTATATTGAAAAAAAATAATATATAATCTAAAATCTATCAAGATATGTTTCATCTATAGAACTTGTGCACTATATCTTCAAGATGGAATATATGCTTCTACTGTAGCGTGCACTGTAGTGGGTACTGTAGTAGGTACTATTCGATATTGTAGAAACTGAAATTATTCCTCTATTTGTGCATTTGGGCCACCAGTTCGGGCCTCGAGTCTTGGAAGGTTTTTGGGCCACCTAAACCCTTTGGGATAGTCGATTCTCAAGGACTTTGGGACACCGTAAGGCCTTATGGACCCCCAAGGCCTTTCAGAAACATGAATTTATATTTAAAAGTTTTAGTACAAGAAACAAAGGCTTCAGATGAGGATTCAGTGCAGGAGCATTCACTTGAGAAGAGCTAACCAGATTTGGATGATTGAGAGGGTATGGATTTTCCATCGGAACCAGACCTATGCTGCATTGCATAGGACAGCTAGCTGACTATCCCTACCAAGTTGGAGCGATGATATCATGGAATATTCTAGGGAGGAGGAGTTCAAAGTGGTCTTGTCTTGGTGATTCCCTCTAAGACATATGGGTCATGTAATTGTCTCTAAGCCTTCGGGCCTAGTAAGGGTTCCACCTCACCCCTTGAAAGGTGGAATATCAAACATAATATAAAAATGAAGGCCTTAGGTCCATTCAGACCGTATAAAAGAAAAATTAAAATTACATTTTTATTAATAAAAAGAGAAATAGTTCCTTTAAAAAACATTCAATCTATTTTTATAGTATTTTAATTAGTGTATTTGTGGTTTAATTGAAATATCGAATAATGAAATCCTAAAAATTTCATTAATTAATATTATTGATGTATCCCAAAGAAATATTCAAATAAATCCCCTATATATAATTTTTTCCACCAGTTTTATTTCCTTATACATGTCATTAGTGTTAGAAATCATAGGAATTTAATAGTTCATAATTTATCTAGTAAACAAACTCTATGTAAATCCAGTATATATTTTCATTGGTTTAAAACATTTATATAATATTTTTTAATATTTTTAAATCTAATTAACTTGTTTAACACAAACATAATTATCTTCTTAGAATATTATTTCCTGAATTTTGATAAATTGTTAAATATTTGTTTGTTCATTGACCAAAATATAACGTCATTATCATATTAGTTTCCAGGTTTTTTACAATTAAATGAGGTTTTCTTGAAGAGAGTGGTGTATGCCAACCCAAAATAAAATCCATCTATGGAAATAAAAGATGTTGATCTTTTAAAATATGTTCTATGAATTTTTTTATACCCATAAAAATATTTTTAATGATTTCAATCAATATTTTGAAAATTTGGGTGATTAAAACCATCATGATTTCACACATTAACTCAATCCATTAAAAATAAATTTATAGTTGGGGATTTCACATATATATGATATAATTTGTAATAGATATAATATTTCTATGCTACTATTATTCTAAATGATTCTAAAGTAACTAGTAGGGAAAATGAATCGTCATAATCTATTCCTTCTAGTTTATTATAAATGTTTTAAACAAATGTAGATTTATTTATTGATATCACACCTTGATAATCATTTTTTCTAAAAATCTATATAGTTCCTATGATAATATATTCAGAGGGACTTTCAACTAATTCCATTTTTTTCCTCTTTGGTATTATTAACTATCATTTCATTGAAAACTACAAACTCTAATCATCTCTATCATCTTATATAGTTTTAGGATCCAAGTAAGTAAAAATGGAAGAAAAATGTACCTGGTTTCCAATAATTATTATATTCCTAAATCATTAATATAAGTATATAATAGATATTTATATTGGAATAACCATTATCGTTTCTTAGTATTCTTGGTATAATTTATCTGGTTCACCAATGTCAACAATCTTAGAATTTGATTCACCAATTATATATTCCAAATAATCATCCTTTTTATTTTTAAAAATAGTATTATGTATAATTTCATTATGATAATCACTTAACTCATCATCCAAATTCATATCTTTATCAAATAGATAAATATAGAATAAAATCATGAGTTAAATCATAAAAAATCTATGAAATTTCATGAATACAAAATATTCTTTGGGATTAGCTAAATTTCCTTGAATTATTTTTTCCTCACCTTTTGGATCAAATTTACTAATACATTCATTGGGGTTTTAGAAAAAAAATATTAAATATAAACACATTAAAGCATCTTTCGTTTGTTTTTCTATTTTTCTATAACTCATTGGTGTTTTTCTTTTTGATGTTCGACATTATACTTCTATCAATGAAATAACATGTTTTACTAAAAAAATTATCCCCTTGATGAATTAGAATGTTTAATGAAAACATTGATATTTTAAATCCATCTATGATCTCATTACTTATTTACACCACTCTATTATGTTATGTTATCTTGAGAGAATAATTTTTTTTAATACCATACTTCATGGAGAATGAATTAAACTCATTATTCTAAAAATGCCTTCTCTAATCCCTTCATGAAGGAAAAATTATAACATCTTTATTATTTTTCACAAGTTAAAATTATTTAATGAAGAAATAATAGTCTTCACTTTTAATACCCAAAAATAAAATCCAACTAAATCATGAAAAATTAAGAAATAAATAAAAATATTATAGCACAACATAATATTCGAGAAGGTCCAAACATATCTGAATTGAGATGTTAAAGTTCTAAAAAAGTGAAAAATAATAGAACTTGTTTAAAAGATGACTTTTATTTGTTTCCCACTTTACATTCATCAAATACTATGATTTTATCAAATTTAAGGCTTGTAAAAACAAAAATAAAACATATTTTGGATAAAATTATCACCGATTGGACATTATGGTGTCCAACCCCTATATAAAAAATTCAATATTCATTTTATTAATCATTCAAAAAATTGTTTCATTATACAAAAACCAAAATATATGAAATCGTGGATATAAATAATCTAATAATTTTCCATAATAAAACATGAATTTTCATTACAGAATTTTTATGACTTGTTAGAAAAATAATCCAAATAACCATCATGAAAATTCTAAGAAATATGTATCCGGTTTTTCTTTATAACTTTTAAATAGTGGTAATTTTTAATGAAATTGGATTATTTACTTTTAATATATATAATTCATACTATATTTTATTTTTTATTATCACTTAATATGACATAGCATCTATAAAAAGTATATAATGAGTTAATGTAAGATAAATTTATACTAACGTGACCTAAATATATACTATAAATAATATATTAAACATTGAAGATCATGTAGCTTGTTCTATACAATGGAATATAAAAACTACCATTTTTGTAACCCAAAAATTATTTTTTCTATATATTTTATGTATAAAAATTTTGGTAACAAAAATATATATTCTTTTTCTAAAAATATAAGTGGATTATGATAGTTTTCCAGAAATAATATATTTTATAATTCCACACATTATTAGACATAAATGATATATGTCATTTTAAAATGATCATTTATCCTTAAATGAATCCATGTTATACAACTCTGGATTTATTTTTGTACATTATTATAAAATTATTTTAATAGTATTTATATTTTTTCCCTTTCATCCTATGAAAGACATTTCTCATTTAGGTTGGTTTTATAAAAGGAACTATTTATGTTGTCTTGACTATTACTGAAGATCCATTTATCCTAATTATGAACTTGAATTAATTTTTTCTGTGTTTCAAATTTAATTTTTTTCTTATTTAAATCACCTAATTCATTAATAATACAATTATAAAAATTTATGAAGTATTTTTTATATTTTGTTCTATAATATCTGGATTTCGGAATTATAATTTATTAATATAATTATTAATATGATAATTTAATATATAAGACTCAAAATCATGCTTATAAATATAAAATGATTGTACATCATCTGAATGTGACATGAAAATTAATTCTATTTTGATTATATACATCATCTTCAGCTTCTGAATATATATATTCAAAAGCATCATTAAAGGAACTCCCATTGTCTTTCATGTCCTTCTGTTATTTCTTCTGATTACAAAAAATCATGAATTTTCATTCACATACATATGAATTCTATTGTTTTGAGAGATATATAGCTTGAAATTATAAATTTTCTTACCATATTTGCATCTAACTAGTTTATAATTTCCCTCACACTTTTTTACATTCTAAAAGGATTTCTTAATCCAATTATATTTTCATACAATGGATTTAAAATCCTTGAAAACTGTGAAAGTTCGTTATTAGAGAAAAATTTTCAATACATATATTCTTCATTAGTTTATTCTCATATCTATATAGCCTTATTCATCTACTAATCTTTATAATTATAACCTTAAATATTGAAATTTACTTATTAATATATTTATATTCTCATGCCTTACATTCCATTTTGATTTCATATATCATAATAGTTCCAATAGAATCATTTGATTTGGTATTTTGTTAACATTATTATATTTTAGGCTTGTAGCCGATTTCTCACTCAATATAATTGGTATAATTAATAATAAATTTTGGGATTAATCCCATTATAGAACTGATGTTTCTAAAGAAATAACATTATTCGAAATTTTAGGAATTCTTCTATTCAACTGTGTGATTATCTCTCCTCCCTTAATATCTATGGTGCCAAATTTCATATTTTTAGTAATATTTTTATGTTATCTCACATTGAACATTCTATGATAAAAAAATAATATCATAGACTAAATGTCATGGGATGTTTGTCATTGTAAAACGTTGATAAACTCATTTTGGAATATTAAACGTATAATAACATACACAACATTATATTTTAAATCACATCTCATTTCAGTACCAATATATCATGTTAATGGGTTTGTCTCTAGAAATTAAGAAGTCTTCATTTCATTCATATAATCCATTTATCCAATCTAGAAATAATATCATTCATTTATTATTTAACTATAATTTACACTATTATATTATGGACATCTGACCATTATTATACCTTATATTTTATTAGACATGATATCCATTTGAGTTATTATCATTAAAATTCATCCATTGATAGATTATAACTCCATAGTCACTATCTTTGAAACAAATTTTTTTACTAGAGAATGTATACTGAAGTACTCAATATGCGATGATTGGAGTTTTTGATAATTTTATTAAATTTAAACCCAAACTCTTAAAGTTAAATTTGTTCAATTATATTCATTAATAAAGAACATGTCATATAAAATCAAAGGACAACATAAATTATTTTAACAATATATATATATATATATATATATTGTTTCATTGATAAAAACAACCTAGTCAACTCTAAAAATATTATACTCCTTGAGTTTTGTTATTTTCACAATATCATCCCCTTTTCATAGGATTCGATCATAGTGAAAGTTATTGTCACATATTATATATTTATAAGACCTGTCAAATAGGATCCTCCTTTACATGACCTATTCATGGTATGAATGCAAAAATGAAAATTATTACTGTTTGATATGAAGATAAATTATGGTTGGAGGAATTGTAAGGAACATAGTTGCGAGAAGAAAAAGACAATATATAATGATAAATTTAGACTACATGAGATTAATCTTTATTTAGGTGTTTCAGATCATCAATTGAAAAGGATAATCATGTAAGCATGAAAATTTTCTAATACCAACAAGTTCTTGGTATCTCATATTTATACACCTTCATTGGTTTATATATTACATTGCCACATCTATTTTTTTCATGGTCCAGTAAACTATGATGCTTCTATTTCACTTTATAATTTGTATATATTCATTTTGTATATTTTCAGTGGTCGAGTGAGTAATCCTTTTGTAATGTTGATGAGCATTATTCTTAATGTAATATGTATTTTTTCAAAAAATTCCTCAATCATATGCACGAAATGTTTTAGAAAATTTCTATCATGGTTCCTTCCATTATTTGAAAAAAACATTGATTAAATTTAAAATTTTTATTTAGGAAAAACATTTTCATTCACATAAAAGCCTGAATTGTATTATTTATAGATTATATTTTTTATAAATATATATTCAAGGATGTATAGAAGATACCTTGTTATTAAAAGTTTTATTATCTAATAAATCCATTCTTAGATCATTATTTAAAGAGATGCTTATAAAGATAAATAAAATATTTTATTTTTTCTTTATGTATGAAAAAAATAAAATTGGTAGTGTGTTGGATAATTATTCATTATAATATTAAACATTACGCATGAATTGAAAATTTAAATACAATAATTTAAATTATATTCTTAATAAAATAATTTTATGAGTATCATTATTATATTGTAAAATATTAATCATAATTTAATTATACATAGATTTATGAAATTTAATATGATATCGATTATTTAATTTCTTCAAAATATTTTAATAATATAAAAATTCCAAGAAGTGGTTCCATAAGATAAAATACATTGGTGAAGACTAAAAAATCTGTTATGACACTTCGGTTACTCCATAATATAATTATGACACTCAAAATATATATTTTCATTGTAAAATAAACTCATTTGATTAACATGTATGTTTGAGTTGTTGCAGCCCCCTCCCCACAAAGTGTTCCCCAGTTAGGCCATAAATTTGATATGGGAGACAATGACCCTCGAGTTATGAGTCTAGTAGGCCTCGGGTTGGTGACTAGAACCGAGGGTATTGTAAACACACAGAAGAGAGGCATTACCCTCTCAGAGAACACATGCGAAAGAGAGAGGTAAGATAATCAGAAACCAATTCCATCTCAGTCTATAATATAAATGAAACCCCAAGTGCACATATTTAATGTCTTTTAATTCTACTACAACTGAATGGGTAAAATTACACGTACCCAAAAGAAAGTAAAAAATAGCAGCAACCACAAGCCAGAACAAATCCTGAAACCCCAAGCTAGTAGAAACCATCTTGATCTCCAACTTTATCCAAGTGACATGAAAATCGGTTTTTATAAACATAGAGTGTGTATAATAGTATACTCAGTAGGATCCTTCCCAAATACTCTCATTCAAAATTAATGAAAGCATACTAAATCACAGTGAATAACAAGTGAAACTAACTCGTCACATAAATAGTTATACTATATTCCCAGACTCACTATGGATAGTCTCACCATGTAATGTATACAAGAGTATATAATACGTTAATGAATATCAAGTGTACCCCTATAGTACTTCCCCACTGGTGTGCTTCTTTTCCCCAACGTCGCACATCCTAAGTATCTCTCTCCAAAAAAATTTGACTACATACACCTAGGCGAAGCACCACAACAAGCACCTCATGCAACAAAACCACCACGTCCCCACATGTAAGTAACCAGGTAGTTTCCTCGATCCATCATAGTTCATATAACATGTATCATACGTCGGGTATTATACCTCAATCCATTCAAGCCCACACACTGAGTAAGGATCCTCATGACACCGCAGCCTATACACTTTACACCTAATGTATTCCATAGGATACACTATCCAAAATATATGTGTGTGAATAACCACAAGCCATTACAGCCCTCTACACACATATATGGGGAAAACTAACCACTATTTCAACCTGTACATGTTACTACCAAGAGAATAAATAGGTTCCAAAGGGGGTAGTCACCCATCCATCCTCCCACTGGATTGTTGGGGAAAACACCGCCAGGGATAGGAATCCCTGAGGTGTCAGTTTCCTTAACTGATAGGGTGGAGTAGCATATAGAAAAACAAGAATTACATAATATACTATATCTCACAACCACGCTATGGGAATAACCTAGTCCTAGACTCAACTGTAGCTAACATCTCCCAGACTCCCGACTACCACTTCTAAGACTAGGTATCCTATAAGCAAAAAACCATTTAAAAAGAATTGTTAAATTACTACATTCCCTTTTTTTCAGTTTCACTTTATGTTAATTAATTCTTCAAACATTTTTCGACCTTTAATAAATTTTTCATTATATTTCATTAGAATCACACCAATAGTCTACATTCACTTTAAAATTTTAACCCCATCATTTCATTCAAGGAATATCCAACCCCATGTGATAACCTCATTTATTCAATTATTCATTTACAGAATTACTTTCCCACATTCCAGGTCATTATAAAAAAAAATATGTTCTACTAAACACAAGTTAGCTCAAAACGTTGAGTAGATAACTTCCCATTGATTCATTGTCACCTATAAATAATTCATAGATCCATAATCCCTTGAGAAGCTTTACACGAAAATAACATGGCATACCCAATGCGACTTCACACCTTTTGGAATAATGGTATGAAAACCAGATACCTCGAGCAGTAGGGAAAGTGATGATAAAAACCAATCAAAGAAACATCAAGAATCCAAACATTCACATCCAACATTTTCCATCATCTATGTTGTCCTCTATGACACCCACATGAATAAACTGATGCATCTTTCCACTCTTGGTGTCATCTCATTCCACCACCAATAGGCCTCACAACCCCCAAATAAGACAACAGCCATCTAGGCTCACATCACAACACATGGAGTTAGAAAAAAACATCTTATCAATTGGGATCTTGACATTTAGAAAAGAAAAAGGGTAACTACAAACCCTACCCAGAATTATCTTTTATAGAACAACAAATTATTTCATCCATCTTGGAATAACTGATTTATTATTTGTAGGTTCCAAATTCGGAAAACCTAACCAGTAAGCTATCACAAATAATTAAACATGATTTATTAACATAAAATTACAACTAGAAGAATGATATTCATTTACATACATCTTTATATTTATCCATACAATTATCAATTAATTCTAGTATTACATTCTATACCAATATTCATCATGAATGAATAAAATAAGCAAACTAGAATAGATATCACACTATCTAGAAAAACAAGATGCAATAAAATTCGATCGATATCAATTTATTTATCCATTTGAAATATTGATTATGTCAATTCCATTGATGTTTAGTGGAAAAATGTGCTAACTATACAATTTCAGGCAATAGAATAGCAAAACATTAAATCCCCTACCTCAAAAAGTTCATGGAATTCTTTATATGATAATGAGCCACAAAAAGGGTTACAATATCCACCTATGTGACAAATGTATCCACATGAGAATGCAGAGACACCACCAAAATGACCCAAACCTATTAAAAGACCGTTTTAAAAAAGTGGGTAAAATTCATAAAAATTGGCAACGAGAAAGAATGAGATGAACCCGGAATAATGAAGATATATCATAACATATATCAATGACTGATTGAAATTACTTGGTTGCAACAAAATAGAGAGAGAAAAATCCTAGGAGGAATGTTTTATTGCACAACTCCTATGGTAAGGAAAGGTATGTTTGAGCGTCTCAAACCCATGAACAAGGAGGAAGAACATGGGGGGAAGATATCTTGTACATTTAGAAGATTTAACAAAGTAGGGTTTTAGATACACTTGTTTTCCCAATAAAATAGGATCACATTAAAACACGTCGTTTGACCACGTAAAATCATTTTGAGAATTTTGAGAAATTAATAAATGAGTTACGACCCCTAAATCAACATTAGAGTCCTTAAAACAAGGATTTAAATGCATTTTATGTTAATTGAAACGTTAAATGGGAGAAACTATAAGAAGCTGGAAACACTGTTCATGAAATCAAAATTTGGAAAAGGAAAGATATTGTTCATAAACCACACTGTTGGCACCTCACATTTCTAGAAACACAATTCATAAACTCAAAATTTGGCAAAGTAAAAAATGTCCATGTTGGATCCTCACCGTTATGGAAACACTGTCCATGAACTCAAATATTGAAAACTAAAAAAGGTCACTGTTGGAACATTATTATTATGGAAACACTATTCATGAACACAAAAATTGGAAAAGGAGAAGGGTCACCATTGGAAACTCACCGTCATAGAAATACTTTTCATGAACTCAAAATTTGGAAATGGAAAAAGGTCGCTGTTGTAACCTCTCCGTTTTGGAAATAATGTTCATGAACTAAAAATTTGTAAAGTAAAAAAGAACACCATTAGAACCTCACCATTCTAGATACACTATTCATGAAAAAAAAAATCGTAAAAGAAGTATGTCACCATTGGAACCTCACAATTCCGGAAATGTTGTTCATTAACTAAAAATTTTGCAATGGAAAAAAGATATTAGTTAGAACATCATTGTTCTGAAAACACTATTCTTGAACTCAAAATTTGGCAAAGTAAAAATTTCACCGTTGGAACCTCACCGTTCTAGAAACATTTTTCATGAACAAAAAATTTGGAAAAGGAAAACCGTCACCATTGTAACCTCATAGTTTGAACCTCATTTTTCCATTGTTCACAGAAGGTTACCGATGACACTGTTTACCTAGAACTAGAGATGCACTGTTCAGATAAGGTCACCGTTGCATTGATCATATAAGGTTACTGATGACACTGTTCACAGAAGGTCACGTATAACAATGTTCACATAATTTCACTGATTTCATTGTTCACATAAGGTCATCGTTTCACTCTTCACATTAGGTAACCAATGACACTTTTCACTTAGGTCTACCAATGAAACTAATTTACTAGGGTTTCTGATGTCATTGTTCACCTAGAGAAACTAATGAACTATTCACATAAGGTCACCATTTCACAGTTCACATAATGTTATCATTGACACTAGTCACATAAGGTCACCATTGCACTGATCACAACCGTATACCATTGGAACTTTTCACTGATGGAACTGTTCAGGGAAATTGTAATTTGAAAAAGTGTTGGGGATAAGTCACCTTGAACTCCCAAAACACATCATACACCAGATTTTCACAACGGAATGGACTAGATATGTCTAGGAAATTACATCAAATACCTCTTAATGAATTCTCCTCCTTGAGAATTCAAAACCCCCCTAAAGGAAAAAAGAAACGATGTCCAAATAACAACCAATCAAGTTAGTTATGAAAAGGGAGCATGCCAAAAGAAGCAACAAAAGAAATCCATGTTATAAACAAACAAGGTCTATAACTATAAAGGGTACTTCGATACATGAAAAGAGTTAAACATAAAACAACTCCAGGTACTGATCACATATCTATGACTCACGTTCCTAGGTACTATCCTCCATGACACCATGTCGCCACAAGGCACGAACCAATGGGATAGAATTCCCATGAAACATCTTCTATTTATGGTATTGGATCTCCACAGAGAATTTATCAAAAGTCAAATCTTTATCAACATCGATCTCCTCCCAATCAATGACGTGAGAGTCATCATGAAGATAACAATGGAGCTGTGATACATGGAAAATATCATGTATCTGACTCATTTGGAGGGGGAGTGAGACTCAATACGCCACAACTCTAACACAAGCTAGCACCTCAAAAGTCCCAAAAAACTATGGAGAATGCATAGTCCCATGACCAATCCTTCTATGCCCGTGATTGGGTTCACCATCCGAAACACGTGATCCCCAAAATCAAATTCTAATGGTCTCCTCCTTTGATCGACATTTGATTTCTGATGATATTGTGCTGTCTTCCACCACTCCTGAATCACCTGAACCATCTCTGTTGTATTCTACAATTGATCCAATCCGAGAATTTCTCACTTTTAGACTCCAGCCCAGCTCAATGGAGAACAGAATGGCCAGCCATACAAGGATTCAAACAGCACCATACTATTGCTGGAGTGAAAACAATTGTTGTACAAAATCTTCACCAAGGAAAAGTGAATCATCCATGAGCCTCCAAAATCTATGACACAAGAGCATAACATGTCTTCAAGAGTCTAGATGGTTCACTCTGTCTGACCATCCATTATCATATGAAAAGAAGTGAAAAGGCATAGTTGAGCACCAAAAGCAAGCAGGAGACCTCTAGACAACCTAGAGGTAAAATGAAGAACTCGGTCCGAAATGATTGTCATTGAGACTCAATGATGTCTCACCACCTCCTCCATATAATGCCTCAACAAAACATCAACTGAGATTCACTCCTTGATTGCTATGAAGTGTGCTGATTTGGTTAAATGATCCACTACAACTAGAATAGCATCATGTCCTCCCTCAACTCATGTTAAACCAGTAAAAAAGTCTACTGATAGTTCCTCCACCTTTCACTAAGTAATATAAAATGGTTGGAGAATACCACCAGTAACATAGGGTTTAGCCGTCACCTTCTGGAAAACCCAACATCATGAAATAAACTCTGCAACTGTGTGCTTCTACCCAGGCTGCCAAAACTAGCTCCTCAAGGCTTAGTACATATTTTCCATGACAGGATGCACCACTAAAGGTGAACTGTGGAACTCTATGAGAACTGTTTCATGTATCATCAAATGAACAAATATCATTCCATGATACAACCCTCAATATTATTCATCCTCAGACCAAATATAAGGGGCCTCGCAAAAAACAACTCAGTCTCCCCATAAATCAAACTATAGATCACCCAACTGGAACACTTCCACCTTCTGCACCAAATATGGCTGCACCATCATCTGAAAAAGACAACCTCTTCCCCCAAAATCTCTAATATCAAGATGTAATTCTTATAGTTCTTCCATTACTCTCCAAGAGTCACCAGATTCACGCATTGCATCACTACGTGACATTCGACTCAGTGCATCATCAACAACTTTCCCCTTTCCATGTATATATAATATTTCAAAATCGTATTCGAATACGATATCCATCCACCGATGATTTCGTAATTTCAAGTCACATTGGGATAAAAATACCTCATGCTCTTATGATCGGTGAAAACCACAAAGGGCTCACCGATGAGGTAATGTATCCACAACATTAGAGAAAACACCACAGCTTTCGACTCAATATCATTGGTTACATAGTTATATTCATTAGTATTCAACTCCAGAGATGCATAAGAAACAAATGATCTTTGCTGTATTAGAACACAGCCTAACGGGCAAAGGCACCATTCCCTGGTCCATATCCTACACCATGAGGAAATGCAAGCTCCAGCTCAACAACCAAGTGAGAGTCTCTCATACATGCAGGGAGGGGAACAAAGTGGCTGACCATCTGGCCTCTCTTGCTTCTTTGAGTTCCCCGGTTTGTTTCTTTTTTATTGTGTCCCAGTTTAATTCAGAGGGGGAGGAACTTGTACGGGGCGATGCCCTTGGCTTACATTACTTTCGCCCCCCTAGGTGGACCCTCTGCCCCCCTCTTTTTTCTATCTTTTCTTTCTTTTCTTTGTTGCCTTTGTTTCATGAATAAAAATCGTAACGTTGGATGGAAAAGCATCGCAGAAATCATCAAATTGAACTCCCTCTACTGGTAGACAATGAACTGGAGCACATACCAACATCTCATTTAAATACTCAAAAGCTTCCTAACACTGATCTGTCCATATGAACACCCAATCCATCCTAGTTGAACCTATCATGGGAGTCACAAGTTCTGATAAATCAGCTTAACCACTTGTAGGATCCTATGAGAGAAAGTACACATCGCACCTCTAATACTATCTTTGGGTGTTACCAAGACACAAATGCTTCTATCTTCAATGGTTCCACAAATACTCCATGCCAGGACACAACATTCACCAAAAACTGACTTCTCGAGCCCAAAACTCACACATCGACAACATACCAAATAGTTGAGGATGACGAAGAACTCCCAAAACAACGTGTAGATGCTCTGCATGCTCTTCTTCAGACGTGGAGTAAACAAGGATTTCATTGTTGATAACTACAAAGAACGTGTCCATGAACTCACCGAACAAGGTTTTCATCAACCTCATGAATGAAACTAGAGAATTTTTTATGACATTTGTCATTTCAATGAACAGATAATGTACATGACGACAAGGGAAAGAAGTCAATGGGATATCCTCATCCTTCACGCACATTTGATGATATCCTGACTACAATTCGATATTTCAGAACCATCTTAAACCCTTCGGTTGATGGAATAATCATGAATTTGTGCAATATGATAGCGATTGTTTATTTTGACTTTGTTCAAGCAATGATAATAGATAAAATACTTCAAACATCCATCCGCTTTCTTCACAAACAAAACATCTTCACCCCACGGTGACACACTCGGACGAACTAATCCACACTATAACAGGACATAAATCAATATACATAGTTATCATTACTCAAAAGGGGACATCCTATATGTCGATATAGTGATTGGAGACGCTCTAGATTGTAGCTCGATCCCAAACATGATCTCTCGTCAAGACGGTAATGATACAATATTTTCTGGAAAGACATCAGAGTACTCTTTTATTACCCTAGGAAATTCCAAATTCTGAACCTCTGAAAAACTCAGCATCAACTCAGACATCATGGATGATAATGAGAGAACATGCCTCTGACCCTTGCAATGGTCTCACTTTCCAATGAACACAATTGGATCTCCATCTGCATCGAAGAACACAACCTCCCTAATGAAGAAATCCATGATATCCTTCATCGAATACAACACATATATGCAGAGGATGACATGATATTGTTGTATTCGTAAACATGGTGAACATCCACAAGAGCGGAGCTACCCCAACACTAGGTCATAGTCTATACATACTTCAAACAAGTCAACTCAACCTCTAACTGGTGTACTCAATGCTAAGGGCAATGGAATCCTCTCTACTTCATATCCCAAAGCATGGACAAGGGTAGGTGATATGAAGGAGTGTGTTTATTTTGAATCTAACAATGCCTACTATAAGGTAGAAAACTATCAAAGGGTTACTCGAATGACATCTGGATTGCTTGAAACTGGAAATGATAAATAAATAAACTAACCACAACCTCCTCCATGACCTCTCTGAACCTGATAACGACCACCAACACAGCCACGCTATGCTCTCTGAGGATGGGGATAGAAAAATGGCTATCCTCTACCTACCCCATCTACCCTCTGATGATATAAAGCTGGTGCAACCTGCTAGTGCTGACTCTACTAGAACTGCCTCAATGGAGGAACATGGAGCAGAACACCTAGTTCACGATGACTGCTATGAATGGTCGGGCACTCTCACTGCTGATGATGTTGATCACCGCAAGAAAATTAAGTACCTGATCCCTTGGAATAGGCCTAAGAGATGTTGCCCGCAGAGAAAAGTGATGCTGAGGGATGGTACCAACTTCCGGAAAAACAGAAACTCTTTTTCCCATAAAACTGGGAACCCCGGACCATATCTCGGCTTTGTGAGTAATAATAACGACACCCCTCTCGTGATGCTCTATTTCTGGCCAAATTCCCTTCGACAACCTCGTCCCTTTCCAACACCTCATGATATGTCATCCACATAAATGGGGTGACCTGGCGTTGTATCTATAGACTCAAAGCCTCTTCAAAATGCTTCACTATGGCCTCCTCATCTGACAATAGGTCTGATGAATATCATAAAAAGTTCCTAAAATGGATTCCAAAATCAATCTCATTGGAGATCACCTGTCGAAGGGTAAAGAGGTCTTGGTGACTAGACGCGTTTGCGGTCTAAGAAAGAAACATGACTCTAAACGTTTCTCGGATCTCCTCCTATGAAATCGTAGACTCCTCATGTTCTCTAAGAAACAACAACCTCCACTGCCTTGCAGCTCCACATAGTATTATCATAATCGAGGACACACATTGATATTTCAGAGCTCGGTTATAAATAAATATTATCTCGACCTCCTCCAACCGTTTTTCTGTGACTGCATCTGAAATGAATCCCTCATTCTTCTACAGACTCTGGTGCTAAAACTCTTGGATTGTCCTACACCATGTGTTATCATCGTCAACATCTAAGTTACGGTGATCTGATAACACAGCTTGCTAGATATCATCTATGTAATTCTAATAACGACGTCAACCTGGAGCCATACCTGTAAAATAAAAAATATCTAGATCTCCTCAACATGGAATAAGGGCGACCTGGAATTAATTAATTAGATGTTTTATTTTATTCATTTTAGTTTAACATATACCAATTTCTACCCATTAATACATAGGCACAATGAAAAACATGATCCTTTCCTAGGTCTCTACCATGAAACTAGTTTCTCCTAATTTAGTATCCATTTTAAACTTAATGTTCCATACATTAGAGAATAGGGGGACTTAACACATATGTCAAATCCAGTCTCAAGTGTTTATAAAACTTCGTAAACATTACTAACAATATTTCCCTACCAACCCATGAAACCTCGCATGTTTCAAACACCATACTCTATCATATCTATCAACCAGACCTCTGATACCACTCTGTCATGACCCCATCAAAACAAAGTGTACCCCTCCTAGGCCGACAAAGTGAGAAGGGAGATAATGAACCCTGATTCGTACCTCCAGTAGGCCCCAGATTGGAAACAAGCACAGTGGTTATAGTAAACCCAAATATGAGAGGCATTACCCTCTAAAAGAACACATGCGAAAGAGAGAGATAAGATAGAAAATAACAAATTCCATATCAGAAAAAAATATAAAAATAAATACAAGTTCACATGTGTAATGTCATGCAATTCTACTACAACTGAAATGGGAAAACAACAAGTACCTAAAAGAAAGTAAAAACTATAGCAACCCAAAGACCAAACATCTCCTGCAACCCCAATCTGGTAGAAACTAGATTGATCTCTAACCTGATCCTAGTGACCTAAAAATCAATTTATATAATCATAGGTTCATTATAAATGTATACTCATTAGGATCCTCCACGAAGCCTCTCATGAAAAAGTAATGAAAACAATCTAATGGACTGGGAACAACAAGTGAATCTAACTTGTCACCTAAACAGGTATACTATGTGCCCAGCCTCACCCTGGATACTCTCACTGAGTATCACATACAAGAGTATATTATATAATATAGAATATCAAGGGTAACCATCAACTACTTCCCCATTGGTATTCCGCTTTTCCCCAACGTCGCATGTACTAAGCATCTATCTCAAAAAAGGCTTGACCACAAACACCTAGGCGAAGCACCACAACATGCACCTCGGGCAAAAAAACCACCACTTCTACAAAAGAAAGTAACCATTTAGTTTTATAGAGCCATAAAATCTCATATAATGTGTATCAAACGTTAGGTATTATACCTCAAGAACTTATACCCAAACACCAAGTAAGGATCCTCAAGCCCTCATAGCTGATACATGTTACACCTATAGTAGTCCATGGGATACTATATCTATAATATATATGTGTGAATAACCACTAGAAATTACATATTTCTACACACATATATGGGGAAAAGAACCACTATACCTTCCAGCACAATTAACTACCAAGATAAGAGAGAGGGGCCAAAGGGGGTAGTCAGTCATCCATCCTCCAACCAGAATGTTGGGGAAAACACCCCCAAGGCTTAGAATCCCCAAGGATTTAGTTCCCCTAACTGAAAGGGAGGATTATTGTATTGAAACAATAAAATTATAGAATATAATATATCCCTTAACCACATAATGGGAATAAACTATTCAAAGACTCAATTGCAGCTAATGTTTCATGGACTCCCTGCTGCCACTTCTAAGACTAGATATCCAATAATCACACAACCATTTAATGATATTTATTACATTACATTATTCCATTTTTTAGTTCTACTTTAGGTTAATTAATTAATTAAACATGAATTAACCATTAACAATTTTCACATTATATTTCATTACTATCAAACACAAATTATAATGCCCCTTTAAAATTGCATCCTTAAAATTTTGTTCTAGAAAGCTCCAACCCCATGGGTTAACATCATTTATTAAATTATTCATTAAATGCCTTACTTTCCAATTTTACTAGGCATTCTAAAATGTCATTATATGGAACTAAGCACAAGGGGGCTCAATTCAGTGTGTAGATAACTACTCGTCGAGTATTTTCCACCTATATCAAGAGCGTAGACCCATCCTCCATTGAGAAGCTAGAATTGGACAGCACGTGGTATACCCCAAGCATATTCTCCCCTTTTGGATGAATGGTATGCAAGAATGGCTTCCTTGAGTAGTGGAGAGGGTAAATAATACAACCAACCAAATAAATAGTAAGCACTCGAACATTCACATCCAACCTCTTCCATCATCCCCAATGTCCTCTATGACACCCACATGCATAAGAGGATGCATCACGCCACTATAGGCGTCATCTGCAACCCAAACCTGTTGGACTCTTTTCCCCAAAATATCACAACTTCCATCTAGGTCCACATCACAACACAAACAGTAGGATAAAAAAACATCTTATTAATTGGGCACTTGGCCATTAAACAATAAAGTGAGTGACTCAAAAACCTACAAGGAATTATCTTTTATCGAACAAACAGTTCCTTAATCGATCTTGGATTAACCAATTTATTATTTGTATGTTCCAAATTTGGAAAACCAATCCAGTAAGATATCACAAATAATTAAACATGCTTACTGCTCCAATTTTATTAACATAAAATTACATGAAGATGAACCAAATTAATTTACATTCCTCTTTATATTTGTACAAACAGTTATCAATTAATTTTGGTTTAACGTTCAGTACCTATTTCCATGTAGAATGAAAAAACTGGTCAATAATGAATAGATATCACTGTATATTGGAAAACAATAGGAAATAATATAAGATCAATAATTGTTCATTTATCTGGTTCAAATATTTAATATGTCAATTTCATTGTGATATAGTGGGATAAAACATTGTTACAATAATGTTTCTTGCATAAGAAGAGATAAACAACAAATACCCTACCTCAAGTTGTTCTTGATGTTCTTTATACGAGAAAGAACCACATAGTGGGTTTCGATCTCCTCCCATGTGACCACTGTATCATACTGAGGATGCAGAGACACCACCACATCATCAAACACACATGAAAATCCCATTAGGAACATGGGGGTAAAATTATATAAAAAGGGAAAGGAAATGAAGGATATGAACCTGAAATAATAGTGATAGATCATGACTTATATCAAAGACTGATCAATATTTCTAGGTTTTATAAAAACAGAGTGGAACAAATCCTACGAGTAATTTATGAGTGCACAGCTCCTACGATAAGGAATGGAATGTTCAATCATCTAAAACCTGAGAACAAGGAGGAAGAATTAGGGATGAAGATATATTGTCCGGTTATATGATTTAACGAAACATTGGTTTAAGATACGTTGGGTTATCCAGTAAAAGAGGATCGCATTAAAACTTGCAGTTTGACCAAGTAAAAACATCCCGTGCCATAGTAGAAATTATTAATGAATTTACTTACTTTGAATTAGCCTTAGATTCGGTGAAACAAGGCATTAAATGCATTTTACATCAATGGAAACGTTAAAGGGTCGAATTTCTATGAAGTTGTAAACACTATTCACCAACTTGAAAATTGGAAAAGGAAAAACATTATTCATGAACCTCACCATTTTGGAAACACTTTTCATGATCCTCACAGTTGGAACCTCACCATTGGAACGTCACCAATCTAGAAAAACTATTCATGAACTCAAAATTAGAAAAGGGATAATGTCTTCGTTGGTACCTCACCATTCTAGAAACACTGTTCATGAACACATAATTTGGAAAATGAAAAATGTCACTTTTGGAACCTCACTGTTCAAGAAACACTGTTCATGAACTACAAATTTGGAAAAGGAAAAAGGTCATCGTTGAAACCTCACCGAAATAGTTGGAAATGGAAAAAGGTCACCGTTGGAACTACACTGTTCTGAAAACACTGTTAATGAACTCAAAATTTGGAAAGGGAAAAAGGTCACCGTTGGATCCTCACGGTTCTGGAAACACTATTCATGAACTGAAAATTTGGAAATGGAGAATGGTCATTGTTGGAACCTCACATATCTGGAAACACATTTCATGAACTCAAAATTTGGTAATGTAAAAAGGTCACCCTTGGAACCTCACCGTTGGAACATTACCATTGCAATGTTCACAGAAGGTTACTGATGAAACTGTTCACATAGGGATACCGATATACTCTTCACATAAGGTCACCATTGCACTGTTCAAATAAAGTTACAGATGACAGTATTCACCGAATGTCACCGATGAAACAATTCACATAAGGTCACAAATTTCACTGTTAAATAAGGTCACTATTTCACTATTCAAATAAGGTCACTGATGACACTATTCACCTAGGGCTACTAATGACACTGTTCACCTAGGACTACCGATAACACTATTCAACTAAGGCTACCGCTACAATGTTCACATAGGGTCACTACTTAACTATTCACATAAGTTTACCGATGACACAGTTCACAGATGGTCACCGTTACACAATTCTCAACAGTCTACCATTGGATCTTTTCACTGATGGAAATGTTCACAGAAATGAAACTTTTGCATTTTTTGGGGGATAAGTCACATTATCCTCCCAAAACACCTCATACAACTGATTTTCACAGTGGAATTTACCAGATTGGTCCTAGCCATTACATTATTAATGTAAATATATTTTCATTTTATATGATGAATTCCATAAGAAGTTATAAATTATTGAACATAAAATATATAATAATAGTTTTAAATAATGTTCTAAAACTCATTTAGAGACACATATGAGTAGATATACATGGATTTTGAGAATAATCATATCACATAAAGAGTTGTGATATAGTGTAACATTATAAATATATTAAAAAACTAGTATAGAAAAGGCTTCATTAGGTTTTGAGGATTCACCAACATATGGGAGTGGCTAATAGCGGGCAAGAATGTTATGTGCGTAATTGGAGGGAAGAACAATATTTTGAGGTAGGTGAATTTTTTTTGATAGTGTATCTCAATAGAAATGTGTTTTTTTGTTTATCTAAAATTTATAATAGGGAAAATAGTTCACTGGACAATTAAAAATATAATATAATGAATGATTAGTTTCATACCAAGTGTCATGGACTTCAATTTTATCCCAAAATATTTTTTTTCATTTTTTCATGTTGATAAATTTTATCTGGTAATAAACTCTTGTTTTAGTCTCAATGGTATATTAGTTGGAATATTATATCTACTAAGGATCAAACTATAATGATTCCTAAATCAATATATAATGGGTAATAGAATAACATAATTCATTACATAGAGGTTTTTAGAAAAAATAATATGTTTAAAGAAAAACAAAAAATTTAAAATTTTATGATTGAATGATATCAGAACTTGTTTATGAAATGTATAAAATTTTGGTAGTAAAATTTCAAAAAATTTGAGATGAATTATAGTCCAAACTATTATAAAAAACATTTTTATATTTTCATTATTTATATTATGTTTTATGTTTTCACTAAAATATTAGGTAATTTTTATAGATAAAGTAAATAATTATTTAATTCTTGAAAATCATGTTTTCATTTTAATATGTAGTTTTATATAAATTATCTTCCCCCTAATTATATGAATTTTATTTTATATAAATAATATAATTTTTCATATTATCTTAAAATAATTATCATACTATAAAATTTTGGTATTTTATAGAAAATAATGTTTTCATATTATAATCTTATCAAAAGATTAATTTTTTATGTAATAGCTAAACATTATGATTTTTTATTAAAAGGATAGTTTATTTAATTTAATTCTAAAAGGTAGAATACTATTTTGTATTTTTTACAAATTTAATTAATAATATATTATTAATGATATTATAATAATAGTCTTTAGAATTTATTTTATTATTAAATATGGTATAAAATAATTTATAATCTTATAAAATCAATTTCATGGAAAAAAAATTCAGTTATGATTTTTGTACTTAATTTTAAATTTAATACATATAATTAATTTATTTGAGTTATGATATACATATTCCATATATGGAATCAGTTGATCTAAATTCATGAAATTGTTCCCTTTTTCCCTTATGTGTTGAAACTGTTATAAATATTTTTCACCTTAGTTAGGGTGAAAAGGGATATTTTGAATATATATAATATAGTAAAGTCTATAAAAAAGTACCTAACAATTTAATTTAATTATTTGGATGAGTATTTTTATCCAATAATCATATGATGCTTTAATATATAAATTTTTTTTGGCATTTGGTTTTTTAACAATTTTTAATATTTATTTAAAAGATAATGTAAAAAAATTTACTTTCCAACTTTATTTATATAAAATTTTTATTGATAGGGATTTTAAAAACATTGTCTCATTTATTAATAGTCATTTGAAAATAATATTATTTAATTTTCTAATTTAACATTATTAATGATGAGATTATTACCTTTAATTCTAATGCAAGGATGACAAATTATATATTCAATTAACATAAAAATTAAATAACATGTTTTAAAACTATTAAAGGTAAAATGATTTTGATACAATATTATGTTACAAAAATTTAAAAAATATATGATATGTTATTAAGTATCGGTAGGATTATACATTAATTTATTTTTTGATATAATTTCTTAAAAGTGAAATTAAAAGATAGTTCAAAATTTTTCATTGATGATATTTTATAATAAACAATTTTATTAAATGACATAAAAACAATTATAATTATATATTTTTCAAATTAAATAGTATAATCTTTTTAATATATTAAAATATCTATTTAGGGGACATTTTTTTCATTTATTGCAACTTTAGTAATTCTGTTGACTTTAAAACATTGATACCCTTGTAAGTGTCAAAATGGTTAACATCAGTAAACACTAAAATATATGGGTGAAAACCCCACCTAAACATTTTAAATTTTTATTTATTGGACTATATAGACATTTAATCATCTATTATTCAAATTATATCTATTTTACCCCTTATTTTCAAAAAAAATATTTATAATTATTCAAAAAATATTTATAGAAATTTAAAGAGTTCTCCTCCCCATAATTATAAAATAGAACATCATATAATATTTTACTCGAACATAAATACCATTTTAGATAAGAAAATAAATATCCAAATATTTTAAATATATTTGTACCCACATCATAGAGTCCTTGGTATGATAATAAATCTATCATAGGATTGATTTTTCTGTAATGATTAAGAGGTTTCCATAAAAATAGGTATAGTTTATAACAAAACGTTTTCATTTCATTTCATCATTTAATATAAAAACACTTCATCAAACATGATAAAATAATAAAAATGGTATATTAAATGTACTTATATTTTATTATATTAAATTCATTACCTAATTTTAATCCTTCTACCATCAAATGTAAATTTATACTATTGTTCCTCTCAGACGCTGAGTACCACCTCGCGAACTGATGTAAAACATTTTCCATCACCAAAACGTGAAAATTATTATAATGATGGATTTTATTTAAATATATAATAATAATGAAATTTTTTTCATTATTTATGGAATATATATCATCTAATTTATTATCCTTATATCTATTAAAGATTGATAATGTCCTTCATGTAATTGTGTGGTCTACCTCCTCAAGGAAGCGATGTGATTCATTTTTTCATCAGTGAATCACATATATTATATATATAAGTGTACATATGTAAATAATATCTTAATAATGATATAATATTCAACATTAAAATATATTATATTACATTGCTTCATTAAATAATTATCATTTGAAAATGGATATGTTACTCTAGAGTACATATAGCTACCATCTCCATGATTGCAACATAGTTCATTTTTCCAAGCCATATTCAATTGATGGATATAATATTCTAATTTATATATTAAAATGTTAATTATTAAATGATATTTATTCTTTGTATCAATAAATTATGAGCTTATTTATCATCATCATGCTCATAATGTAGTTTTTAAAATATGAGGTGAATATTGTCAAAATTTCCAACATGATTTTAATTATCATTTTAATTTCATATTAAATTGTATTTAATAAAATAATTGTAATAATAAAAGTAAAAATGTATTTTATAATTTAAATAGTTATTATATACCTGTTATTAATAATGAAAATTAATATATGTTATTAGTCGCACTTACGATAACGAACATTATTTTAAAAATCATATTTTCTCCAATACAACTCATTTTCTTCTAGGTTTATTTTTTTTTGAAATATTTTATAATGGTATTTTTATGAATTTAAAAAAATATAAATGTAAATTTATATCACATTGGACATTATTTCATGGGATTGACATATATATATTTTTATGAAATTATTTCACAATCATTGTAATGGAAGAAAGTAATGTTCAATTATAACGAATACAGAATCAGTGGATATTCTTAACAAAAATAAATTATTTGAACTTTGTAATCTATTATATCATTCCATAATTTGTTCAATGAAAACCTCTTTATTATGGGAAATTAATATTACATAGTTTTTTATATGGAAATTGGTATATATATATATATATCATAAATTTTTTCCATATGGGTTCATAAGTGATTTCCTGGAATTTTTTATAAAATATGAAGAATTAATATTTTTTTAATTATATGTTATATAATCACTATAAATTTTGATGGGTGAGTCTATTATATATTATAGAATGTGTGATACTAATAACGGTTATATAGAAGGTAATATTGTTGTAGCTTATATGATGTATTAGACCATATTGTTCTCTAACGTATTGGGTGATGTTATTTTTCCTCATAAAAAAGGAAGGGGGATAAATGTAGATATTAATCCCATGGATTCAAATTGGGTTTAGTTGTTTCAAAAAACAATTATGTATAAAATACTCTATGATTATTAATATGGTTTTCCATTACATCTTCTTATGATTATATTCCATAATTATGAAAATGTTTTGTGTTTTATTATATAAATTATTTACCTTATAAGACCAAATAATACTGAGATAAATGTAATCAAAATTTGGGATTTAATGATTTCTAGTTGTCTAATATATTTCATATTTTTATTTTCCATTCCATAAATTTTGTGAATAGTTTTTTTAAAATGTATCTATTAGGCTTTTTGGTTTGGTAAGTTTGAAAAAAAAGTCATGTTGAATGTAATGATAATTTATTTTGGAAAATAAAAAACATATTTTAGAAACATTATTTTTTGGAAAAAATGGATACTGATTACAAGACTCCACTTTGTTATAATTGGTATTTTTTAAAAAGTTTAATCTAGAATTTCGCAAAAACCATAACTTTTTATTGATACTAGAGAATGAGATGAAGTTAAATCTAGACTAAAACTCAATTATATATAATGATTTAATGGCATAAATTTTTAGTTATATAATTTATTATCTATCTTGATAGTGTATTATATTAATTTCCCATATGATGAGAATTTGTGCTAAAATATTTGTTTTCCATGTATTGGAATTATCCCATAAAATAAAAGGCCAATATGACTCTTTGGATCACATAGATAGTTCACAAAATTCATTGGATACCATGTAATGTTTTATTCACACATATAATCATTTATGTCTTCATTTATTCTTATACATGGGAAAAATTTCTCTGTATCTTATTTTCATTCATGATGATTAAAATAATCAATAATAAGTAGTATAGAATCCATCACCTCATTTACATATTTCCTTCAAAACCATAGTGTTTGTAATTAATTACCATAATTGATTTATATCCCTCATTTGATGGTAAAATTTTAATTCAACCATGCTATTTCAATAAATTCCTAATGAATGATAAATAATTTAGGAGGAATATATCAATTTCTCTGATATAAATGTATTGCATTTCAAATGAATGATGATTCATATTGTAAAATGAAATAGTCTACCAATGGTTCAATATCATTTACATTAGATGGATTCTCTATATGTGCATGGTTATTGGTCTAAACCATTATCAATTTCACTAATAAAGGCTTATGTTGTACAGTTTAAACATTATATCCATATCCATCATCATTATACGTAGAAAGAGTAAAATAACTACATTGATTACATGAATTGATAAGATTTCCATTCCATCCCCTATGATATGTGAATGTATAATGGATTAAACAATATAAGTAAACTACACTATTATTCAAAATTTATAATTTGGTATATGACGATATATTTGAAAAAAATTTCCTAAATACAATCTAAATCAAAATATTGGTTTGATTTGAAATATTCCCAAATAATTAGAATATTTTAAAATAATTTTTAATTTGTTTGTAAATAAAATGGGAATTATCCTAATCATTCACCATTATTGTGTCAAACTATGCATGTAGTAAGAGATATGTCTTCATAAACTAGAAGAAAACCCAAAACATACTCCACTAACACTTTTTAATTTTATTAAAACTATTTACATATTTTCTAGTACCATGTCTGCTTTTAGCATCCACACTGTGGTGTATTGCTCAGAAAACAACATATTGATTTACTTTTCTAATGAATTAGGATATTATTCAATAATTAGTAATATATATCGTCCGTCATTAATAAATGTTCCATATTATATGTGTTATTTAATATACCTCTCTTAGATTCATTTAAACAATATCTAATAAAAATATATAATATATACAGACAAATAATTCCAAAGCCACTGGTTACAGTGTTATATTGGTAGAAGAACTAAGTGATCAAATCTGTATATACCAAATAGTTCATTAGTGTTGGAAAAAATATATACTCACCAGAATATCACATTACAATTAAAGATGTAAAATACATGATAATATTTTATTTTATAGAATCATTATTCACTTCATCATATCACTAAGTTACAATAATAATACACTTCATGTAATCCTTAAAAATGAAAGATAAGATTGTAGTAAGCTTAGATTCTTGGAAATATAATGTGTAAGTGGATGATTTCATATACCACATATATCGTGTACAAAATAGAATGAATAAATGTTGATCAAATGATTCCATATAAATATACACATGAAATTAATTCTTATCAGTAGATATGATAGTATATTGAATAATCACATATAAATAAATAAAATATCACATATTGGTTGATTTTAATAGGTGTGACATCTAAAAATAACCATAATGAACTTTTACCACGTCATAAAATATAAATGGGTATGGCCTTGGCAGAACTCAAAAAAATTATCTCATAATACCCCCATATACATAATAGTTTTATGTAATTACCCTCCCCACACATTACATAATAATTCCAATGAATACATTATATTAATAAAGAATAAAATATAAAAAAAATCATTATTAATAAAAAAAATCCAATATAGATGAATTAGTATAAATAATGTTGATATATTTCCCATTAAACCAGATCATAAACAGTATAGACAAACATTATGTGTTGTATCATTTCATTATATCCCCTTTAGATCATAGGAAAAATAAATTTTTTTTATAAATTATTAGAAATAAAATAATAAGTACTTTAAAAAATTATTATACAAAATATAACATTCACATTCCAAATAACTTTTACAAACTATTAATTTTTAAAAGATTAGGGGAAATCATTAAATAGAATTTTAGGAATATATAATGGATGTTTCAAATAATTAAGTGCATATGATAGTGGGAAATTCAATTTATGTAGTAATTGTTAATAAAATAGTATGGTAATTCATTAAGTAAAATTACCATTTCACAAGATTACATGAATATTACTTTTAATCCTTTTTAAAAATTCAAACATATGTAATATTTTATTTCAAAATTATTCATTGATATATATAAACTCTATTGAAAATAGTTTATAAAAAATAGATATGTATGAAAAATAATATATACTGAAATAAAAAAGTCACTTTACATTCTAAATGGTTATTTTCACCTATTTTTTTATACCTCGATACATTAAAATATGTTTCCATTTAGAAAATAATAAATGTTTTTATAGATATTGATGAAAAAACAGTGTATATATCCCATAAAAATTAATTAAACATGACCATTATCGCCTAGATTTTATGGTAGAGGGATTTAATATAAATAACTAAATTTTGAAAAATATCTGGATTATGAATGATCATTTATTTCTATTTATTTGAAATAAATAATAAGAATAATTTAAATGAAAAATAAATTAGTTCAGAAAAAAATTACTTTTTTCTAAATGAATTTTTAGTCACTCTTCATGCAAATATTTCCAAATAAATTCTTAAAAATGATAGAAAATTATTTTTATAAAATTTATATTATTTATAAAATTATATTATCACAATGTTATTTTTGTGAAATTTTGGTATTTTTTAAATGTTTCATTTTTTGATAAATTTTGAAAAAAACATAATTTATATAAATACAATTTTTTTCATTTAGATTATATATAAATATATAATATATTTTAGTTTCATAAAAAAATTAAAATTACTCTACATGTTTATATATTAATATAGATTGTTTCAAAAAAATGAAATTCATGTTCAATTTTTTTATAAGGGCTTTGTAAACATTTTTTCATTTCAATATGGAAACCCACATTATCATCCCATCTATAAGATTAAGTTTAAATTATCTTTTGATACTTATATGATATTAATTTTGAAAAATAGATTACATATTAATTATCTGAATAATTTTATTATCTATTATATTAATGTTAATTTTTGACAAAATTTAATAGCAAAAAAAGAAAATATAAATTTCCACCGTTAATGTACAGAGGGTTTGCCATTAGAAAAACTAAAAAGATAACTATTAATAAATACTAAAAACCTTACTATAGTTAATTATATATATATAATTTGGACATATCATGTCTATATCTATGGAATAATCCATTTTGGAACCTTTTAGAATGTAAAAAATGTGGGTATAAAATATATTATTTAAATAATTACATGTTTTCCAATCACTACAATAATAAAAGTCAACCCACTATCTTCTCTTCATCAGACATTAAAACTATTTTGGGTTTTCCTAGTCATTCAATAATAATTTCCAATGTTACATCCCCTCATCCCAAATTCTTTTTATGTCTTTATATACCCATTATAGGAATACAAAATGTTTGATCATAATGAATTTGACTAATAAACATTTAAATTCATATATTAGTATTTTTTTAATTATTTATTCTTCAAAATCTTTTAAATATTATACATCTATGATTACATAATAATATATCTATCTGAAATAGTTTGATAAGTTATTATTTTATTGTAATTACATATCACTACCTCCAATTCCGTCGAATGAGTTATGGAATAATCTTTCAAGTGTTTGGAAGACAACCACCTCACAAACTGATGTTATTCATTCTTCCATTACCACCTTTCACGATTCCGGTATAATAATAGATATTAAGTATATGAATGATATTTATCACAGAATTATACCTCTTTAATCATTATGTCATATAATGTTTTTTCCATTCCATAGGGAATACGATAACATCGGTCTAGTGTATAAAAGACTATCACCTCATGAAATGATGTGATTCTTCTTTCACTAATTATTTACATCGATTGTGTTAATGATAATGTTAATATTTATATATGAAACAAAAATTTTAATAATTACATTATTGAAATACTTTTCATTTTTAAAAAATAATATATCATTTCATTTATTACCTTTTCATTCAATAAAATGCGATATGGTCATTCCTGTACCTGTATACAATGTCAACATAGGGTGATGTTAATTTATTTTGATCACAAATAAAAATAAATGATATATAAAAATATTTCATTATATAATATATTATTTACGATCTTATGATAACTATGTAATCATAAAATATTACTTACAACATTTCCATAATGATTGTTGATAAATGGAAACATTACTCGTGCGTTTGTGTGGCTTACCGTCTCTATGTTCATAACATATTTCATTTCACGAAAACAAATTTCATGGACAGAATTAAATGTATAACTAATATATAAATATTTCAATGACATCATTATAATTAAATTAGATATGATGAAACTATAAAATATTAATATGAACCAAATCTTATGAGATAAATAATGAATGATAAAACAAAGTAATTAACACCTGAAGCAACGAAAATATAGAATGATTATTAATTAATGGGTGATAAGATATTATAAAAAGATATTATAATATATTATAACTATTTATATTGATATATTATATGTTAATAAAAAATTTAAAAAATAATAATTTAATTTAAGGCATGTTCAACCAAAAATGAAGCATGGGGTAAGGTAGTTTGTATCAATATTCCTTTTTTGAGGCACATTTTAATGTTTTGCACATAAATTTTTTATATGTTTCATATAATTCCATTGTGACATATAATATCATGATTAAATAATAAATTATTATATTTTACATTTAAATTTAAATTATTTTATCCAATGGAATTTACGTTTAAATTACAATGTTGTAAAACGTATTGTACAATCTCATTTATTTTTGGATATACTAACATTATATTAGAAAATTACTTCATAAAGATAATTATTATTTATAAAATACATTTCAAATAAATAACCACATTACTGTATATTTAATTTTATTATTTCCCCATCCATATAATTTTTTTCACATAGCTTTTACATTGAATGTTATTTGATTCACTGAGGAAATACAGGTAAATTTGTATCCTTTACCCAATATGATTTTTTTGTAAGTAATATTTATCATGATTTTAGTAGATCATTAGATATAATATGATTTATTTATAAAGGAAAATATATGTTGTTCCTAGTTATATATAGGACCCCTAATGCATAGCCATGTCTTATGAGAGAAACAAGATGGCTAAATTAAATGGGATTTTACCCATTAGTTCTAAACAATATTGGGGAAAATATTGAATGTAAATGCATCATGGATGTTGATATAATGATGTCAAATAATTAATAATTTCCTTAATTTAAAAACTTTAGGTATCACTCTACATGATATTTTCATGATGATATTTTAACTGTCTATTATTCATACACTTGTAATTGATTAAATTAAAAGTTTGTTCATTTATTTACCTTGACAAGTCAATTAATAATTATCTAATCATTGTACTTATGATTCTATTATAGATTGTGTGTTTACTTATCTAAATACCTATATAGATATTTCTTTATTGATTCATAAAAACTTCTTCTATTTGTAACATTTAATTTAAATAATGTTTACAATTATTTTTTCCTTTTACAAAATTATGAAGAAAGAACCGTTGAATGGGAATCCAAGTATAATTTTTATTTTATTTTTTATGTATATTGTCTTATATTATATTCCCAATGGAAAATATCAATTATTTAATTATTATGTTCTCCATAACATAAAAACTTATCAACCATTTTGGACCTGACATTTGGTATATGTTCCAATTTAGTAATGTATACATCATATCTGGCCTAGTAGAATCTTCATCATGACAGTTGGTATCAATGGATGTCTATTATAAACCAAGGGACTGTGAATTAATAAACAATAATTACTAAGAAACATAACCCAATGATAGACATAGATACTAAGAATATTGTTACATTCTTGTGTGTAATTAAGGAAGTGATTATTGGGTACTTAATTATAATAAATCCCATTTTGGATACTACAAGTTGATGTGGTTTGGAAAAAACGTACATGTTGTTAAAATATCTAAAAATTATTAATTATTCATGAACTATTACATATCTAGTGAATAAAACAATTACCATGCACCATATTTTATAATATCAATTGATATTATTAGGATACATCACATTTTCCTTATAATCCCTTATAAATTGTTTTAAATTAAAGTTATTACCATGAAAACAATAATTTTTAATTTTTAGATTAATAATTTATAAATTTAATTATTTTTATGTGATGTGTTAAAATATATATTTAATAATAACATTTTATTTATATTCCAATATTTTATGAACTAATGTAGTATATACAATTGTATAGAATTTTCCTCTTGAAAAAGGATGGGTTCAATACACATGTAAAATGAAATGATTTCCCTATTGATGAATTAAATAAATTAGTTATTGGAACTAACAATATTATATCTATACAAGGAAAATATAATCAGGTTATGATAAATAACCAAACGCTAATGTAGAATGTAATTCCACACTGAGATTCTCCTATGTTTTATATATTTAATTGATAGAATCTTCAATTATTTAGTCGTAATGCTAATCCAGTGGTTTCTAAAAATGGATTGATCCTATAGAGAAGTTTATTATTGACATGGAATTTCATGAAAATTTAAAATGTTTCACAATTTATGTATTTTCTCAATGGTGATTCTGATTAATGGTGGTCATCAATTACTAAGGAATAAGAGAAAATATAAATCATGGAATATAAATCATTTAAGGAGACTTAAGTTGAAAAATTATTCCCTCATGAGAAAAAAAACATAGATGAAATAATGTTAATTAGAATAATGAAAATGGAAGAAAAACGTTTTGAAGTGTATGAATCTAACTTAAAAAATATATATAGGTATGTCATGGATTATAAATGAATCATGGATCACATGATTAACTATTCCTACTATGGGTTTATGTGATCTATCAGAAGGGAACTGTTCTCTCAAATTTATTTTCATATCATGAAATAGTTTTATGTAACATAAAAAAAGAGAAGTAATTATCATCAATATAAATATTAAATAGATATGAACATTAAAATATGTCATATAAACACCTTGGATAAGGTTTTCAGTTAATAATGAATAATATAATGCATTGTTTCCCTCCATATATGAACTATGGAAAAACGATTTTGGAAATTCATGAAAGGAATTATAGTTTTTTATAAGTGTATATATATGTCTAACGTTGAAAACTAGTACTAATAGAATAATCAAAACACTTATATTCAGTGTTTCTACTATAATGAGATGAGGTACTATTGAAAATAGTGACCAAATAATCCAGAGAATATACCACACAAGGGCTCAATGGGTGATGGCCCGTCTTATTTGATAACAACAACTAAGGTGGAAGTAACAAATTATGTTTTGTATTGTAAAATTATCCTCTCATAAAATTTTTCCAATGATTTAATTGATTTAAAATCCACAAAATTTTTTATATATACCCAAATTTCTATTATAATTATACATTTTTGATTTACTTGACTAAGGAATTTGTTAGTAAAAATCATAGGGTAAGTCTTGTTATAAAAAATATGTGATAGATAGTCCCAATTATGACACATCAACATGCACTTTTTTCATAACTTATTATCATACCAATTGTCAACTATGATATATTCCATGGTATAGATTTAATTTCAAAATAATAATAACAAATTTTTTGCATGAAAAAGAAAATTTTTAAATGTGATGAAGATTTGAAATTTCATATTATCAGATAAAATAAATTGTAATATAATACATTTCTAAGGATATCCATATAAGCTCTAGGGAGTTAGATTATTGGGGAATAAGGGAAAACTATATCTTTTTTATGGAAAGTTTTATCTTAAAATTGAATATGTACCTATTGAATAATAATACACTGATGTTTTTCAAAATATTTCAGCAGAAATCCACCATGTTTGTGAATTTGTGTTTTATAATGATTTACCCGTAATGAAAAAAATATATCTAGGACTACCTATATAATGGGTTTTCTAGAATCATTGGTGTTTTGGAAACAACTAAAGGCATTTGGTGATAAGGGATGTATTTAAAATAGTGTTTCACTATGGGGACCCCTTATTCTCTTTCTTGAGAAAAAAGATTAATACATGTGACTTTTGAAGGATTATATGGAAATAAATAGCATTAATATGACGAAAAAAGATTATAATCATAGAGTTGAAGAAATATTTGATCAACTTCGTGGATCCTAATATTCATTAATGATTTACCTATATTACATGAATTGTCAATTTCACATAAATAAGAAGAAATTACAAAGAAATATTTGTGAACTAGGATGACGTGTCTCTCATATTAACAAATTTTATATCGTATATCAATTTACATAAACCCACCATAGTGTTTTTATGGGTAATTTTCATATTTCTCTGTTTTTAGTGGTATTTAGAACATAAAATATAAGTGGATTGATATTTCAATTTAACAGTTTTATATTTATAGTGTTCTTAATAAAAAAATATACTCTATAATTACTTAAAATTTGAAAATATTGCTCTTAGTACTCTAATAATCCTCGGAGTAATTGAAACCATTTATATCCAATGCTCGGTACATATTTTGTTGGACCAAAAGAAGCTCACAATTCAGTCCATGAAAACATTACACAGATCTTGACAAACAAAATGATTTTCTTATATATCTAATTGGGCCATCAGAAATGATCTGATATTTGGAATGGATATATTAAATGATCTTGGTAACAACATTCATAATGGATTCCATGTTGGAATTGATATTAATAAATTTAATGAAATCATGTGAAATTGTAGAAATGAAAAAAAAAATTATGAAGAATAAATTCCCAGTGTAAATTGGAAATATCATTAATCCTATGTGAAAATTGAATGTCATATTTTCAATATAGAAATAGGCCAAAAAACAAGAACAATTTCATGAATACAATATATCCAAAAAAATTCATTAATGTTGTTTATCAATCAAATACTTTGGTATAGAGACTTTAGACCCAAGATATCTCACACCTCTCACTATAAAAATATGTTTCTTCTTCCATCTCAAAAGTTTGAAATTTTAGGTTATAATTTTCTATCCATTTCATTATATTTATACTGTTTTACATTATTTAGTATTTTTTTAATTTTAATATATTAATTTTCATCTTCATTTTTCCATTTCATATATTTTATATTAATATGCTCTATCATAATTGTTCACATCTCAAATATGAAATAAATAGATAACTGACCTCGGCCTTTGTTTGAGGGATGGAATTATTGTTTTGTTGTGAATGATCCCCAAACATTATGGAGATGATCTAGGAGTCAATTAAGGTAATGATTTAGTTTTATTTATGTATCTTTTTATTTATTTCCCTTGGGGTGTTTTTGGTTGAAAATTTAAAAAAATTGTTGAAAAATTCATTGTTCTTGGTTGGCACATAATTAATGAAAATCTTGCTCCCAGACATGGAAAATGGTTTCCCAGTAAAGAAAGGGTTTTCATGACTAGCACACAATTTGAGAAATGATGCACCCCAAATAAAAATTTACATATTTGGCACAAGATTATGGAATATTGTGTTCTTGTATCTAAAAAACCATGCATGACCTTTAAAGTGGCCTAATAATTAATTTTTTACTCCCACCAACCCATCGAACACACCTATATCAACCTTCATTCGACCCTAGGAGTTTATTTATATTTCATTAGTTTTATTTATGGATTCCACATAATTATGAACACTTTTTTGTATTATTCGATGTGCATTTTAAAGGTTCACTCTTCTCTTGGTAAGTTTATCTCATCCCAATGTTTTCCCGTTCATCCTCTATTATTCTATTATTGTTTTGAAGAGACGTAATATTTTTTCCGGATATCGATCTATTTTTTATAAATCTTGTTCTATGATTTTTCATATATATTTTTAATTAAATATATTTTTATTTTTAATCTATATTTAGTGTATTGTGATTCCAAACATGATCTATGTTATTGTACAGCTCAAATTCTGGTTTTTTTTATTTTTTCATCTTTTTTCAGTGAATTAAGGTACGATGTCTAATTATTAAATTCCAAAGTCATTATTTTGATTAATTGTGTTTATATTTTATAATTGAATTTTTGTTATAGAAATTTAAATTTATTATATTTAATTAATTTTTGATGTCAAATAATAAATTATGAAACAATGAGGTTAAGGAATAGTGCAATTTGATAATTAATTTTGAAATTAATTATGTTATGTTGGGATCACGAATTATATTACTAATTTTTGAATTAATTATGTAATATTTATATTTTATAGTTGTATAAATTAATTAAAAAATATTTTATGAGCATTGATTAATTTTGAATTGGGTATAAATAACTGTTTAATTATGTACTTGAAGTCGTATTGAAGAATTATTTAATGATTTTTGTTTTAACTAATAGAAAAAGATTACTTAATTTTTGAATTATTTAATGGAATAATTTGGTGGTAAGTCTTGGTAAATGTATTATTTTGGATTTATCAATGTTGGGGTTATTTGTGATATTTGGGATAAAAATTATTGTGTAATATATGTATCTGGGACATGGTGCACTGCTTCCAATGATTATAGTGAAAGAATTTTTTATAGATATTTTTGGGACATGGTCTCTTGATTCTAAATCCCATTATGTCATATAAATATATATATCTATGAGTGTGAGAGGGACATGGTCTGTAGCTTCTGATTACCATCATGAAATTTATATTTGTGTGTTTGTGTTTCTTCTTCTTCTCAATCCCACGGGGTCCTAAACATGATGATCAAGAGAAAACTATTTTCATTGGTCTATGGTTCCAATTTCCCATTTTAAAATTTTAAATAGAATGGATAATGAATGAACATTTAATTAATAAATCATGAATTGCTAATATGGAATAGTTCAGAATATTGCATGGGACAATGCATATATTGAGGTTCGTGTATCCATGAGAGCCCATGGGATTATTTTGATAAATATATATGAATTTATTAGGGATAAATATTTATTTATAAATTTTAATTTATTATTTATAAATCTATATACACTATCAGTTGACGATATATTGTTTTAGACACCTATCATTCTTTCATACAGTGTTGTACTCACACCATACATGGGATGCCCAATCAGTTCATTAATATATTTTTTATTTTATGGATGGTTTAAGGGAAAATGCTTTATATTAAATTTATGAGTTGGAATATCACTTGGATATGGGATTTTGGTGTGGTTCGGGACCCTCTTGTGATTTCATAGTGTTTATAATTTTAGTTCTCATTTTAGAAACATGAATATTACATTAGTAAGGGATTATTCTATTTTAGTTGGTTAGTGTATTTCATACATCGATTATATAGAGATATCGGTATTTCTTATGTTTATTTGTGCTTCAACAGTGGATTATTTATATTTTATATTGTTTTAAGATAATAATAGAGGTTATAGTTTCCCCGTTATTTACTTACCATATAATCACTACTAGTCAGAATCCTCTAGCATAATGGAGGTATGAATGAGGTCATGCCACATACCATCTTGTGGGTAGTGGTGTATAGAACCCGGGAAAAGACATTAAAAAGTTGTATCAGAGATATAGTTTTCATTTGTTCTTATTTTCCTTCATTTTTTAGAAAGGTAGGGAGGATACTATGAAGAATCATTAGCTTGGTAATGATCTCATATATTGGAGTTGTAGACCCATGTATGGGGGGGAACTCATGTACTATAGGAATGATAGTTGTTATTGTTATTTTTTGTTATAGTTGAATGTTATTTAACCATGAGTGACACAATAGTTGTGTGTTGTGATAATTTTTTTTATATTTTATAGAATTTTCTCATGGATGAGAATGAAAGGTGATTTCAGTATACATACATCATTATAGGATCTCAGTATTATTTTGTTTCACACGTCATTTTTAAGAAAGCACGGGAAAAAGGGTTTTGGGTTAGTTGTTGAAATTAAACTTTTTTTCTTTCAAGAGAAATTTAATTTAAAATGGTGCTTATTTGAAATCGAAATCACAAAAATAATGAAAAAGTACGAATAAAATGGTTTCTAAATGAGAAACATGATATGGGAATTTTTTACCCATATGAACCAATATATAGGTTCTGGATGGTGATGAGTAGTGATAGAGAATATTTTTTTACCACGTAGTATGATTTTGGAGGAACACTTTTAAAGATTTGTTTTGATTTTCCATTCAAAAAAATGTGATAATTTTTTGTTTTTTTACTAACAAAAATGTTTGTTGTTATATAGAATATTCATTCATGATGATGCTTTTAGTTAAGACAAATCAAGGGAATGTCTAGGAATGATCCTATAGTGATTGAACTAGAGGAACCGATAAATCTGGTTGAGGTAGTTGGCGCTATGTTCAATGTAAACAACAAGATCTTCCTGAAATTCATAAGAATAGTTCCAATGTGGGTTATTAATAGTATTTCTGACATGAAGAGGATGTTTTAGCTATAGCACCTTCCAAATTTTACAGGATAGGGTGGACCTGGGGGAGTGTAGTTCTATGTAAAGTCCATCTAAACTATATATGACATCTTATATACTCATGATGAGAGGACGGTTAAGTCATATTCTTAAAAGATTTATGGGAAGTAAATGCATTGGTGGAATATTCAGACTTAATGTGGACAATAAGGGACTATGGAGTGGAGGGACTCTAGGAGATGATCTTTGAGCACTTTTAGCCTAAGAAGGTTAGGAAGGAGACAAAAGCTATGTTAATGAGGTTGAATTATTAAAATATTTCTAAAATTGACTATGTTGGATGAAAATTATATTTTCGCTACTTTTCAGCAGTATTGGATGCATTTAAGAATGCATTGGAATGATGATTTATGTATTTTCATTACTGGGAAATTATGAACAACATCAATATCATCGTGATGAAGATGTTGTTGGATGTGTTAAATCCAGATCTCATAATGGAGGGGAAACTAAATGAGGACTCCAGTTGTAGAAATGGAATGATATGGAGTTATGTCATCCAAGATTATGTGCTATTGTTTCCGAAACTAGATCCAAATTACTGGAAACATAGTGGCCTTGGAGAAAATTTATATTACAATTACTTTTATCAAGTGATTTAGTAACAATGTGATGGGACAAAAAACATCTAGAATCATTTTCCTATACCACTAGAATAATTTTGATTCTCTCAAAATATTGGACATCTTGAGAGGTTCTTGTATAAATCGTCGCAAAACAGTTCATGATGTAGGAGATAGATAGAACAAGGTTTTGGTATGAGTACATTATACAAATTATTAAACTAGCTGTTGGAGTTATATTTGATGAGGAATTGAAGATAATGGACAGGGTTATTTTCGGAATGAGTGCCCACATCATCATAGTTGTTAACTCAGAAGATATAGAGGGAATCACATGGAATAGTGAAGGTACATTTTCTTTCCATACAGCCTACACATGTGGATAGCAAGGTTGCGCCTTCGACAAAAAGAGGTGATATTCTAGTAGAACCAATAATATATAGTACCTTATTTGATATTGGCTTCACTCATTATATTATATTTAATGATCTAGTTAAAGGGTTCAACGTGGTAGTAGAGTTAGTGAGTGGGACTGTAGTCATATATACACCATGTAGAGGGTTTTTTGGTAAACATCTATTGGTGAAATAGCAGTTCTCTTGAAGATAGGGAGTATCGTTTTCTGTGGGAACTCTATATTCATAACAAGAATGGTTTCAATATAATTATTTGTGTAGACTGACATGCTTTATATCAAGATCACATTTATTTGTACCATAAGAGAGTAGAGTTTATGAATTCTAAGGGAGAGAATTACATTCTCCGTGGAGAATGGGAAATCTAGTTAGATCAATCTGGGTGAATCACTCATCACCTTGTAGATCTCCTTGCACTAGATTCAATTATTTTTCACGACGAAGGAGGTGAGATACCAGAAGTTTTTGCACACTTAGTGGAATAGTTTAGTGATGTTATTCAAAAGAAATTCATGGGGATGCCACAATAAAGGGATGTGGAATTCACTATTGAGATCATGTTGTGGGTTCAGCCAGTATAAATTCCACCATATATAATTACATTGACATAGCTTCAAGATGTAATTAATCATATTTAAGAGGTAGTGGATAAGGGGTTTATCTGACCAATTTAGTCACCTTGGGGTTTAATTGGGTTGTTTAAAAAGAAGGAAGATAAGTTTTTTTACTTCCATTATGATTTCCATTAGTTGCGAAATATGATTGGGAAGAAATTTTATCCACTTCAATGTAACGGTGTTATATTTGACTAGTTGAGATGATCTTGTGTTCTCTTCACGATCGACATGTGATCGATGTATCATCAGTTGATAGTTTTGAATTAAGAAATAAAGAGATCTAACTTCAAAATCTGGTATGGATTATATGATTTTTTCATAATGCCTTTTGGGTTAAGAAAAAACATGATTTTTATTTTTCCTTGATGAACACATTCTTTCATTTATAGCTATATCAGTTTGTGGTAGATATCATATATGAAATATTGTTATAATATTAGACTCAAGGAGATCATTCCTCACATCATGATATTGTCTTTAGTACGCAGATAGGGAATCGACTATACTCTATTCTATATAATCATCAGTTGTGGATGTTTTACGTACACTTCATTGTGAAAATCAGTATGGAGGAAGGTGTGTCAGTGTACATAGAGAAGGTTTTGGTAGTGGTAGCATGGTAGTATAATTATAATTTTTTTTATATGCAGCTTTCTGGGGTTAGATGGATACTTTCAGAGATTCATCCAGGACATTTCAAACTTGAATGTGATACTTTTGGGCATTACCATGGGGATGATGTTTTAATGATTAGAAGAATAAAAGAAATACTTGTAGAAGATGAAGAAGTGATTGTCATTTCCACCAATGTTGATCCTACCTAAGCTAGGAGATGAGTATACGGATTATTCTGATGTTTCTCGATAATACTCAGAAAACTATTGACTGAGTTATATGAAGTTTTTGATTGCATGTCTCAGAATTTGAGGCCTCATTAATGGAACTACTCTAGAAATCACTTTGAGTAAGTGGTTGTTTATTATTCATTAATGTGTTGGTATAATTATATGTTTGGTGATTCTTTTACAATGTATATGGTCTATAAGAACAGGATTTCTATCATTTTTAAATAAATAATTTAATATTATATAGTTAATATAAGTATATTATATAAATTAATTTGATTTTAGCTATAATATATGCATGGAAAATGATACTTTGTTGCTATTTATTTAAGCAGGATAACTCAGAATCAGATGGTTCATCAGTCTCGTACTAAGTTGAAGATAAAACATTATTGTATGAAATGTATATGGTGATTCGAGATAGTTGATAAATTGATTATATTGTATCAGTTTTATGAGTGTACACATTTGAGATGGATCATTGATAGGCATTATGAGGATCCTTAGTTCATAGCCTTGATGTTATGGAGACACCTTCAAATTGAATCAATGATGAGGATGAGAGAATATATATCAGGAATCAGGTTGTTGTGACTACAAGCATTCATGATGAAGTCATCTGTAAATTTCATTAATTGGATTACTAATATATACAGGTGTGACCAAAATGTACTGTGATGTATGAATAAATATTGGGTGGCTATACATGAATGATAGAGTAATTTTCCTAACACGATGTTACACGTGTCATTCATAATGGTTGAGTATCAATGGCCTATTGGATTACTACTTTTGTTTCCAATTCTAGAATGTAAGTGGAATAGAGTGACTATGGGTTTACTGTTGGATCATATAAAGATTCCAATAATGAATGATTATATATGGGATTCTTTGTACAAAGTGACATATGTAGAACATTTATTTCCTATAAGAGAGAATTTTCTAGTGGGGATGTTAAGGGACTTGTATGTCATGGAGATAGTATGTATACATGGGATTTCATAAAAAAATTGTTTCAGAACACAATTGCCATTTAAGTTACTGAATCTTGTGGTGCTTGAAAAAATATTTTGGTACACATGTATTATTGAGTATGACTTTCAACCCATATACATTTGTGTTGTCATATTATACTATATTGGGGATTGAGGATATGTTACGAGCATGTATGATAGACTTTTGGAGATCTTGGGAGAATAACTTATTCAAAGTGGAGTATTCTTGTATTGATATTTATCCTAAAAAGATAAATATGGAACCATACAATTATAGTAGTGTAAGACCATCTATTCTCCACTATGTTGGATGGATGCTACTCAGTCAAAAATTTTGGGACCGAGTCTCGTGTATGAAACATTAGAACAGCTACCAATGAATCTGAAATGTATGACTATAGATTAGATTATGAATATGTAATATGATGTTGAAAGGATATGACAATAGAGTTTATAGATGGTGATCATCTATTCCTTAGGATTACTTCATGGTTGGGTCTGGACAGAATATAGAGACAAGGAAAGATGGAGAATAAGTTTGTTGGAGAGGTTTTAGTTGGGGAGGGAATTGGTCCTATTGTGTACATATTAGATCTCCATTAGAAATAAAATTCTATGTAAGAGGTTTTATATGTATCATAACATTGAAGGTATCTCCCCAACTATTCTCATGTTATCTATGTGGATGAGGTTGACATTGAGAATGGTGTATCCATTAATGAGCATCAGATACATGTGATGGATCGTAGTGATATAGTGTTGTATGGAATGAAAGTGTTGATAGATCATGTATTTTTCCACATGGTCATCTATAAGTGGATAAATGTGAAAGAAAATATGATATGAGTGGAAATAGCCTGAACATTTTGGCTAAGAGTCTTAGAAATTCTATGGTGTGCAGCTCGACGATGAACTATTATTAGGTGGGGATATTGTATGATTTGAACCATTTCTAGAGTTAAGGTATGCTTGATATTATGAAATTAGTATTTTTTATCATATACCATGCAATTTGGATTTTCCATTGGGTTTGTTTTCATTAAAATTAAGAACAATTGATGAAAATTGGTTGTTCATGGTTGGTGCATGGTTAGAGAAATCCATGCGGGTAGCCCAAGAAACCATGAATCCCTGGATGGTGAGGGTTCACAGGACCCAACCATGTTTTGAAAAACTATTCCACAATAACAAAACATGGATATGATTGGCACATTGTTAGGGAAAAAAGTGAACCAATTCTAGTGACATCGTGAACTAAAATTAATGGGGAATGTAAATTAAATTTAAAATCCCTTGAAACTCGCAAATTTAGACCTTCATTCGACTATAGGATGATGTTTTTGGAGATTTCTGGAGGGATTCCAAAAAAATATGACTATCAATCATCATGATTTGAAGCCCATATGTAAGATATACTTCTCTACTAGTATGTGCATATCATCTCGATGATTTCTTGTTCACCCACCTTTATTCTCTATTTCATATGATGAGACTAAATATTCTTTATTTATATATATAATTCTACATTTTTTTACTCTAGATCTACATTAATGCATCTATTTTTATAATTATAGATATATTTATTTTTTTATATTATTCATTGTTTTGAGATTCAGACACTGATCTATGCCGTTGGGCTACTAAATTATTGGTTTTCCTAATTGGTGATTGTTCATCAAAAAATTGAGGTAGTTGTGTACTATTAAAATCACATATTCATGATATATATTATGTATGTTCAATTAATATATTTTTAAGTGTTATTTAGAAATTTAAATTCCTAAATTTAATTAATTAATGGGTCCAATTAATAAGTTATTAAATTGTGATATTTAGGGATAATTAAATTATATAAATAATGGTTGAATTAATAATGAGATATTAGGATTTTTAATAAGATAATTAACTACTAAATAGATTATTTCAAATTGATATTTTTAAATTTTAAAATTAGTTGATGATTAAGTTTAATATAATTATTGAATAGTGAATTGCGTAAAAATAATTGATCAAATATTTATTAGAATTTTTTTAGTACTGGTCAATTAATTGTATAAATAATTAAAAGACATTTATTAATTAAATAATTTAATATTATTATGGTTAATTGAGATAAAATTCTTAATGTTTAATAATCAATATTGGTGTGATATAGGATTCATGTGATATAAACTATTGTATGATATACAAGTCTGGGACGTGTTCTACTGCTTCCAAAGGATGTAGTGAATTTTTTTTGACAATTATATGTGTGACATGGTATGCTTTTTCATAAATCCCACATGTGTGAGACATGGTTTGATACTTATGAATCCCATAAGGATATATATATATATATATTATAAATATATATTTGTGGGATATTCTGAGGCTTATCGTGAGATATGTGTGCCTATTTTCTGTCTATCTGTGTGATTGGGGGACATGGTATACTTTTTCCCAATCCCACAGGGTCCTGGACATTATTATTTGGAGCCAAATTATTGGCATTGTACTATGGATCCATTTATCCAGGTTATAAATTGAAATAAAATGTGTAATTAAATTCAATTTATTTATTAAATTTGGAATAGATAATGATGAAGGGTTCAGGCTCCTACATAATTAAAATCGGGAATTGAGGTTTGGGATTCCATGGGAGGACATGGGTTTAGGTAGTTACATAAAGACTAATTGATAATATGATAATTGTTTACTTATTCCTTGTAATTATTTTTTTATAAAACATAATTCATTATTAATTGAATAGATATTATTTTAGACATTGTTGGTGGTGGACTACTGTGTTTTACTCACACACTACATGGGCATCATGAGATGTACCTGAATCAACATTGGGTTTTCTTGATATTTGAAGGGAATGGGACTAGAGTAAGATGGTCAACATGGGATGGAGTTTGGTTGAAGGGACCATACATGGTACAGTACCCTATTAGGAGTTGATAGTTTCTGTTATATCAGTTTAAATTTTATACACTTGACACATACATTAGAATGGCATGCTTTCTATTTTAGTTGGATATTGTATTTCCATTATTGAATATCTAGAGTTATTTGTATTTTTTTGGTTTTTCATGAATCTAATATAGTCAATTTACTTATACTATTATTTTACATAGATAAAAGAGGATATATTCCAATCATGACTGACTTACTAAACCCAGATAGTTAGTCGACCGCTTCTGGCATACATGGAGTTGTGCCTGAGTCCACATGATGGACCAACACTAGGCACTGGTGAGTGGTACCTAGGTCGGGATGTTACATATTGAGATTCATGTGATTTCAGTACACATCTATTTAATTTATTTGGGTTATTTTGGTGGCGGTTAAATTGTTTATGTTGAGTGGTGGACTTTTTTCTCTACCCTCAATTTCTTCTTCACATTTATCAATTATCCTTCTCCTGCCAATTTTTGTCTTGAAGATGATGTAAAATGTCTTGGATAGTGATTTTTGGTGATATGGTGTCATTTTTGACGTTCGAAAGAGGATAACCTCGTATATAGATGTTTCAGTATTGGGTAATCACATTCATATGTGGAGGTGTAGTGTTACAGTTATTGGGCACTACATTGATTTGACTGTTGAGATTATTTTGAATAATGATATCAATCACCATATGCTCTATGAAACAATATTCTTTCTTCATTATTCTAAAATAAATATATCTTACCATGAATTTATATATATACATATTATTTTTATTTCACACATATTTTCATATCACCCCCATAAATAGTATTTTAATATTATTATATTAGTTAAAATATAAATAGTGTTAATATAAAAATTATTTATGTAAATGGGCTCTTCATTTATGACCCAAGGGTGTGCCACTATGGTGAATTCTTATGAAAACAATAATTTAATTGAATAGTTGTTCATAAAAATACATTGATATAAATTTTTTGTAATATGCAGTGATTAAAGGCACTTATTAATAACTTTTTTCTTAAAAAACCTAAATAATTAAAAATTCATACAAATAAATAATTTGATTTATTACTTATTTTTTATATCTTAAGTCAAGATGGATTATTTTAGTGACATGTATTTTTTGTGGCATTTCACTGAATTCTCTATCCTGGAATTAAAATTTGATTTTAATATGAAAAAAAATAATTTGGTTATTGAATTTTTTTTAAAATTATTGAAAAAGAATGAAATATGGTACCATCAATGGACGCCTAACTTGAAGTAGTAATTGTTCTATGGTTGGGATGAACAAGAAAAATACTATATATAGATTGAAAATTAATTTTTTTCTACATAAATTTGACGTTGATGAACCCGCAGATGACATGATGATGAAACATGAATATCTAATAATCTCTTTTTCTCGATTTCTTGAAGAGGTTTTTGATGATGCCATGTCAAATGATACAAATGTGGGAGAACAACATGATTTCAATTAAAATTTGCTAGATTTTTTTATGAAAAAAATTTAATTGATCATCTAAAATTTTAAAATGAATAATAAAAACTTCTCTACATATTTTGTTTGGGAAGAAGATATAGAATACCAGGAGGAGATAGATTTCTCAATGGCCATGTCTGAAGAGATCATTTTTTATATTGACATAAGTGATGGGGATATTTATTTTTTGATTCTTGGTATTTTAATATTATCCAATTGGATTTATATTTTAACTTCCCCTTGAATAATTTTATGAAATAACATCAATATTTTGAGGTGAATCAACTAGGAGTTAATTGCATAGAACACCATTCATTATAAAATTTGTTTTCCATCATTTAATGAACATTAGAACCAAATAGTCCTCATTTTCCTATGAAGTTTTTTCATAAATAAATATGACAAACCTTATGCTCCAAACAACCATTAGAAGATCTCTCACTATTGAATGATTTATAACCCTATTATGTGGATATATTTGGAGGACAAATGGCTGTGGAAATCACTTATCTTGTTGGGAATGAACAAAACACAAAAAAAATCACTTAGTAAAGAGAGAAATATTTTTCTATGGAGGTAGGAATGACATGCTTGTGAAAAATAAAATGATATTTAAGGTATTATTATTATTTATCATGAGTTTGGAAATTTTTATCCATGTATGGGGCGTGATATAATCATTGAAATGATAGTTGCAGTTTGTTGTCATTTAATATTTAATAAGATTGTTTTCCCTTAGTATTGGATGACCATTAGAGAGTACAATAGATAAGCGTAGAGGCGTGATAATGCTCGTATATTCCCAAATTTTATATTGTAATTGAATTTTTTTAAACCCATCATAGTTTTCTATAATGGAAAATTTTCACATTTCAATTTTAAACTATTTTTTTAAGCTTAATCATAAAAAGGCATATTTTTTAATTTATCTATTTTATTTTTATTCTACATTTTTGAAAAAAATTCTATATGTTGATTGAAATTGTTAAATTATCTATTTAGGCAGACATAAATATTGGTCCTAATTTAATAATTTTGAATCTGAAGCTAAATCCATATTATGGAATCCCAATATCAAAAAATAACCCATACCTCGAAAATAATATAGAGATTTGGGGACATGTGATGTTGAGCTTATATAATGAATTGAGCCATTATAATTTAACTCAACATCTTCCTATAGATATTAAATAATCCCTGGAAGAAATCTAATAAGAATTATACACATTATTCATCCTTTTTTATTTTCAATCAATCTAGGGAATGTGGAGAATTGGAATATGGATAGTCAACCTAGGAAAAATAAATTTCTATTATAAATTAGTCATATGTCCCTCCACACACAGCCAATAAAGTTGATATTTAGTTGGTCAAAGAGAATAAAAATGTTTCTAATTATGTCATTAACGTGGTTTATCACATTTCAAAATTCCTAGGAACACATTGGAGCCAAAATCACTCTCATTGATCCGTATAAAAATGTGTTTCTCCTTCTTTCCTAAGAGATGGGAATATGAGGGTACCCTTTGATGTCTATTTCTGTATCATTTTTATATTTTACATTATGAAATAGTATTTTAATTTTAATATATTTTTATTATTATTCATAAACCAATTCTTCCATTTTATTTTTATGTTCTCTCCGTCCATTTTTATTTTCCTAACTCTATTAAAAATATAGAACTATCTTTAATACCTATTAAAGGGAACAAATAGTGTTTTGATTGAGTTTCATTTGATTTAATTTAATATCTCTTTATTAAATTAGGGAAATTTCTTTAATAGTTAAAATGATTATGATGAGTGGTCTCCCCATTTCTATACCAATATGTTTGTGTTCTCATTTATCGATTATCATTTCATTCACTAATTGATTGGGTATACGGTGGAACATGGCTTGAGTAGTGATGGTCAGTGAACAGGTAACCGAGATGTTCTTAAGAAGAGGATGACCCCATATTTAGAGGTCTTGGTTTGGGTTAATCTCATTTCAAATGATAATGTGTACTTGTATAGTTCATGATCACTACATTGAATTTACCGTTGAAATTCATTTAAATAATGATATTAATAAACATAAACTCCCATGAAAAATAACCATCATTATTTTATATTCATTTCATATTTACTTATATATATATAAATATTACATTTAAATTTCATGAATATTTTCAAATCTTCAAATATATATTAGTTTAATAGTAAAATATTATTTAGAATATAAATTGGAATAATCGAAAAACAGTGCATGTAAAATGCCTCCTTTTGATAGAACCTAGGGTGTACACCTTTTCTAAATTATTTAGAATATTAATATTATAATTGAATTGTGGTTCATTTAAAAATTCCATTATCAAATGTATGGATATTAAAATTTTACCTTAATTCTATTTTGATTGAATAATTCACCCTTTATTTTTATCGATCAAACGAGCAAATTATTCATGAAATACCATGGTGATGTTATTGTGGTATTCATCTGTACGTACAACCTATCTTTTATATCATCGTAACATACTTAATTTCAAAAAACCATCAATCAGGATTGTTCTTAATAGTATAGTCAACATATAAATATGAAATGTTTTAGTAATTATTAGTATGGAGATTATAGAAGTATAATATATGTATAATAACCTGAAATTTTTGTCAAAACATGAATGATAATTCAATCCAACTAACATCTGAATCAAATAAAATAATGAATGGTTATTAATGAACGAATGATAAGAAGTTATAAGAGGATCTTGTATGAAATTTAAAATTTTAATATTTTTTTAATCACTTATTAACATGTTTAAAACCAGTATAATTCCGTTTAAATTACTTTTATTAAACGGAAGTGTAAAGGAAAAGACATCATCTCAATTTCCCTTCATTGAGGGATGTCGTAATGTCAGGCACCTAAATTCTCTTATACGATATATATAATACCCCTAAGACATGTTATATTAATTTTAATTATAATTAATTTAATTTGAATTTTAAATATGATTTATTTCATCCAGGGTGAATAGCATGAAAATTACAATATGGTAATTGTTATTTCATAGTCTCCCTTACTTTTATTACTTTTATCATTCTATTGAAAAAATCGCATTATTGTGATCATATTTCACTATAAAAATACATTTATCATAAATTTAGATAATATTTTATTATGGATATGAATATTTTATAAAATTTAAATCATTTTTATATTCGTTGTTTTCATTGATAATTTTTTGATTAATAGGGGAAATATAGATAATTCGTTATCCCTTGCACAATAGAAATATTTACTAATAAAGGATTTTGTTTAGGGGTTAAATAGATAAATAAATATATTTATAAAAAAAATTAAGATATTAATGGGTCACTATTATATATACCCTCTTGATACATCAATATATCTCATAAAAAATCTAGATGGTAATTTCATATGTGTTTTTACTGGATAGTTTTAAACTGCCTTGTGGAATGTTTATAAAATTATTGGAATCATTATTCCTATTGTCATGCATTATAAAGATTATGAATTAAATTCTTTTAAAACATAATTATTTTCTCCATCTATAATATTTTTCTATTATATTCTATGTGTACTCCTTTAATTTTCATATTACTGATTAACTGTTCTATGTGTTTAGATATTTTTCATGGAATATTGACTATGGCATATTTTATCTAGAATGAAAATTTAATCAAATGAAATTTCTGTTCATATAATTACATTTCCATAATCATTATTTTTTTATTAATTCATTATATATTACAGAATTCACAAAACATAATAGGAATTTGATCTCACCCTTATTTTGTTTTCATTCCATATAGTTTTAAGAAGAATACAATTAATGAGTTTCTAATGATATTTTTATTTTTATTTTGTTATGTGATATGTTTTATATTATATTTAATCAATAAAAATTTATTATATATTTATATAGTTCCCTAAAACATCTATAATTTTCAGTAATTTTGAATTTAACACTTTTTATATCTTCCATTGTAAGGAAGTAAACACAGAGCATTTGTTATTCGACTAACAGTGATAAAATATTTATTAAATATATTGTTTAAAATGGATGTAAAAATTATATTTTATATAAATAACCATAATTGAATAGAATATATAATATAAAAATGGAAGGATAATATAGTTCTCCCATTGGAAAAGAAATATTTATAATCCCAAATAAGGGTGATCTTTTGGAATAAAACCTCACCACATGTCAATTTATTATTGTAAATGTTTGAACAGATTATATAATAAATATATATTTATTATATATAAAAACATATATTTAAACCCACCAGTCATATATATTATACTATATATGATATACTAATAACATTTTATTTCCCAATTATCAACTATTCAATATTAAAATCATTGTTCATGGTGATAACTGGTTCATTTTTTTTGTTATATTTTGATTAGCGGTATCTTCACATTAATCTAGCTGATGGTTTAATCAAAATAAATGACTATTAATCCTGATATAATTATAATTTATATTAAATGTACTTATTTATAGTTTCATCCATAATTGGTACAGAAAGAGAATTATTTTGTGTTGATCATAGAGATGGAAGATCTTATATATATGTAAACACTGTAATTCAATTTTATATAAAGGTAATGAATAAAAGAAAAATTATAATTCACTTAAATTATAATTAATATATCATATATATCATATATATATATAATAAATATATCATTGTTATTATCAATGTAAGAGGAAACACATAGATAATCTAATCTCTTTATATAGGTTGAAGTCCATGCATACACATGAGAAAAATTATCATTTTCAAATAGAATTGATGTTTGGAAGGAAGATATTATATTATAAACTATTAATATCTATAATTTCATTAATGTAATATATAATATCTAATAAAATCATAAAAACCATAAATTATTATTATTTATGGGAAATGAATTACATCGTCAAGTGGATAGGGGAGTCTACATGTGTGGACAAGCGATAGTTTTACATCCCATTTGGTGGAATATGATGTAAGTAATGGTTTCTAAAAAATAAAATAAATTTTATTTATATTAATAACAATAAATTTATTATTTTATGATGAATTAAATAAATTTATAATATGTGCGAGAAGAAATAATTTGACATTGTTTATGTGTCAAGTTTACATCTTCTTCAGAATGCCTCATTTTTTTCACTTCATTAGAAGACATAGAATGGTATTCAATAACAGACAAATGATTATTCATGGATTAGAAATATGAGAGTATAATTTTTAAGGGAATGGTTAATAAATATTTCAATATGATGTGTTGTGATTTGAAAATATGGGTGTGCCTTCATATGTAGGGGAGAGGACACCCTGGGATTTTCATAGAAAATAAAATATATTAATTTAATACTAATACATTTTTTGCAAATAAATTGAGAATATAAATTCTTATAAGATTTGAAACATATATATTCATAAAACATGACATTGAATATTTTAATTCAACAAAATAACCTAATTTGTTGGTTTCAACCTCCTTAATCTTGTTTTACATTGTCCAATATGGAAAATTTTTTCTTTTTAATATTTATTATGATAAAAAATGAATATATCCTCATTAAAATATTTTGAAATGGTGAATCAAAATAACGAATAAATTTTATCATATTCATTTATATGTGTGGAATAATTTAAATAAAAATGTATCCCACAAAATGTGACGAAATGTTGTTTTCTATATATAATGATATCATAAGTATAAATATTGTTAGGAAATCCAAAATAAAAAACAATTATAATTATCGTAATGTGATTAATTATAATATAAATTAATTAATAATATTTTTTATCTACTTAAAATATAAAAAATTGTAAAATCATTAAATTAAAATCATGTTTAAATAACAACTATATTTTTTACTATACATTAAAAAATTTGTCATTTTAGAAAATTAATAAAAAATCACTCAAAGGTAATTTTATCATTTTAATTTCAAAAACTTATTTCCATTTCATAAAATAAATTTGAAAATTATTAATGAAATTAATTATAATATTTTCTACAATAATGAAATATATACCATTTTTTATGGGAAAATTTCTTTTTAATGAATTTAATGTCTTTACCCCAAATTGACTATTACATATAAAAATATTTATGTAATTTAAAACATTTATACCTAATTCAATTCCAAAATATATTTATTTAAAATAATTAGTATAATTTAACATGTGTTTTATGTTGTTAAATTATATTACATATAATTTATAAAATGATTTTTTGGGAAACAAACTATATGAAATTTTCAATTTATTTGAAAAATAATAATAATAAAAATTAAGGGTCAGATAGAAACATATAGAGATATTATTGGATAAATTTATTTATAAAATGTCATATTATTATTTTAATCAATGACCTTTTAGATATGTTTAACATGAATGATAAATTATTTATGTTTAAATCATTTGTATAATTCTAATGTTTTCCTACCCTAAATTATGGTTGGTAAGATCCTTTAATACCTTATTCACTATTTTTTATCCTCATATATCATCAATTACATAAACTACTACCATAAAATTGTTTATACGTTCATTTATGAGATCTTTTTTTAGCTTAAGACCATCATAAGAAGGATTATTTTGTATACCAAATGAGGTCTCTCAATGAAGAGTTAATCATCATACCAAACTATTTCAATGTTTCTTTCTTATATAAAAAAATATAAATATAATTATTCAAAAAATATAATGACCCAAAAAACATATAAATACTAATACATAATTATTAATATTAGAAAATCATTTTCTCCCACTATTCCATCAAATGTTAATTGAAAGTATCAACAATAATTCATTGCGTACTACACCATCTACATAGTGATATATTATTGATTTCCCACTAACGTTATTAATGATTTTATTATTATTATAGAATTAATGTTTATATTCAATATTTATAAACCAATATGTATTTTTAAACTATAATATCTTATCTTTCATCCTACCTTCACTTCTATTGGTAATCAGTAAAATCTTGTGTGCATATTTTTAGACTACCCATTCCACAATGTGATCTGATTTGTTTTCTATTTACTATATTCATGAATTATAATAGTGATATATTTAATGAAAACTAATTATATTTATGATTTTATAATTATTCTATAAAATTTAATTATTATTCACCTCTCTTACATTACATTCACTAAAAATTTAAAACATCACATAGGCATACGTAGGGACTAATATCTCCTCAAAGTGGAGTAGTTAATTTTCAATCCAAACGTTATGTTACTAGTTATGAAAATTAATTTAATTATAAAATATTCTTCTTATGATGTGATTATGTTTATTTATATGATGGTACAATGATAAAAATATAGGAAACTAATGAGATGAATCCTACGCAGATTTAAAATTGTTAACACTTAAAAACACATATAATAAGAAATAATTATTATTAAAATGGATTTCAAATAGTATATCTAGTTAAAAAGTGATTTTATAAGTATTTATATTTAGATGTTACTAAATTATATTAAATTTTAATATATTAAACTGGAGGTTAAAATCCATTAAGAGTAATATCCATGTTAAGGATAGGGTTCCTCAACTCAATTTTGATTATGTGAGGTGTATGCATAACAATGTAATTTATTCCTACATTTAGATTATAAAAAACCACATTGATATGATATATCATTAATCTCATTATATTTATGTTATTTAATGGTTTAATTAATTTTATTAATTTCAAGGTTGTTTGATTGAAATGTTTCCAAAGTAGTATTAATTGTATTGAAAAATCCCACTTTTTTCCTATATTTTTAATACTCAAATTTCAAAGGATTAAATTATATGATATATATATCATAAATATTTTTCCTTTTTATCCTTTAGTAATTTTTGGAAATTAAATTTTTTAATTACCTTTTACTATCAATATGTACACAGATTCTAAAATGAATTTTTTACCCCATATATTCTATCTATTCAATTAGTATTATTATTCCCCATGTCCATATTGTTTATAAAATACATTAAATAATTTATTTTTCAAATTATTAAATTACTGAATAAATTTATTTCTAATATTTCCTTATTTATAAATATCAATTTCAAATATAATCTAATTTAAAATTTTAAAATAGTGTACATTTAAATGATGTTGTGAACATTAAATTTGTTTTATTGTTTAACAAACAAATAAATGTCCCAGCATCAAAACAATTCATTTACATGGTGATGAATTTAAAAGTTTTCATAGTTCTACTGACTTAATGAATCCTAATATCCTTGAAATTATTATATTTAAGAAGAGTAATCTAGATATGGAAGGTTTTTTTACAAAAGAACTTTTTCATGGATATATTAAAAAATATTTTTTCTATGAAAAATTCTATTGATGAATAATATTATCTTTTAGAGATAGTATGAAATATTTTTGTCCAAACTTATTCTCAACATTACATAATATAATATTTTAATATGAATGTATTGCCTTATATATTCTAGTTATTCTAATATATTTAGTTTTTTATAATTACGTAATGATTATTTAAATTTATTTTTTATTAATGAAATTAATGCAATAGGATTATTAAGTGATGGGTGGGTCTGAAAATTAAATTTCCCCATGATGCATCATTTGGTATCATCAGATAAAATATTGTTTTTTTTGGTATTTACCTTAACAATAAATATATACTTTCATGTCACATGGTAATGATAGTCAGATAGTTTTGAAAAATCTCTATGAATTAAAAAATTAAAAAATTATTTATTGTAGGCAGTGTATTTATTTGAATATTTGTGATATGATTGGAAAACATTTATATCACATGTGATTGTTTATATCAAAATTTTTTACAAAAATTTATTCCAAAAATATATTTTATTCCTTATTTATTCAATAATATTTTTTCATATATGCATTACCTTACATAGAAAATATGACCAACCATTTATATTTTTTTTCTTAGGATTGTAGGAAGTCTATTATATTTGATACGAAAATATATGGTATTGGGAATAATATTTTCCAAAAATTAAATAATTTTTTTTCTATATTCATATATAAAGAGATATAGAATAATCTATTTAGTTTCTACATACCCTAAAACTATATAATATATTATGATGATGACTTCTTATATCATTTTTTAATTTAATAACAAACCCACTAACTTTGGGATACTGAGAATTTTGTTAATGTTTGTGTAAAATTAAATTTTGTAAGATAATTGGGAAAAGATTTATGAAATCATAGATTTGTATACACGAAAATATGATATATTTTAGTGATAAGTCCATGTATATGGTAATATAATGATTCCTTAATAACATAGATATTGTTTTTTCTTTCAAAAAATTACATCGTTATTTAGATACAGGATACCAGATGTGGTTGTGGACCAAATGGATCTATGGGTAATAAATATGAATACATTAGATTGAGTACTAACTTGATCGTCACTGATTTAATATTATTGGGACATGTATTTGACATTGTGCTGGATACTATTATGGTAAATTCATGGGTATATTAACATTTCTTTATAAACATGTACGATTAATGAGATTATATAAACAAAAAAACTATGATATTCTATAGTGATATTGGATAAACCTAATGTGTCTTGGGATTAACCTTAAATATTTGATTATATATTTAATACAATAGATACCCCTTATGTTTTTTTGTTAATAATGATATTAATATTATTATGTTTTTTTCTAGATATTTATGGGAAATGAAACACTATAGTTTAGTATGTGTTTTAGTGAAATGTTCATTTTACGAATAATTCTATTATTGTTTTATTACATATGATTAAAATTATTTACAAACATTAGGATTAATATGTTCAATTATGTTAATATATATAATTAGAAAAAATGTGATATTACATTTTCATAAAATATTATTTATCGTATAGAAACCCATTGATTGAAATGTAATTTTTTAACTAATTGAATATAGATATTGTTAGTAATATTCAATAAAATGAGTAACTTACTAGATTATGGTAAATCAAAATTTTTTATAATGGATGTATATTGTAGAATTAATATTAACTTATAGTTGGAAAAAGTTTATTATATAAATATGAATTTACGGTTATTTGGTATATATATGGGAATTAATAGAGTACTTAAAATATTACATGATTAAGGTTTATACATTTATAGTATATATTATGGATTGTATTAATTGGAGATTAATGTTATTTTAACATATAATAATATGTTATCATATCATTCTAATATCTATGTATCAATTTTTCATGTATTTTTTTAATTATTTCAATGTCAATGACTTTTGGAATGATTTTATTTAAATATTAGGAGTTTTTAAGGTGAATTTGGAGATTAATAATGAATTTCTTCCTATAGAGGATTATTTATAATGATTAAATTCTAAACATGTACAAAATAAATTATTTTTTTAATATATTATTGGAAAATGGTATCCATTTATTTATATTAAAATTCATAGAATACTAATTTCACTAATTCCACAATGAAATATTAATATTGAATTTTTCTTTCTTAGAGTAAGAGGTTCGATAACAAAGGAAATTGATTCCAGAATAAGAAAATTAAGAAATAGTCATTATGAAATGTATGTAAATAAGGTAAGTGTATTTTACCATGTTATGTATCAGGATTTTAAATTCATTAATTACATTGTGAAATTGATCTTTATAAAAAATATATAATATCTATTAATTCGTATAATTTAATTTTCATATTTAATCACATACAATGTTATGTGTTAGGATTATAAATTTATCTTTATCCTATTATATATCATTCTCTATTATTTTAGTTATTTTATTTATCTACTCAGTGTGAATATTTTCTCTTGTCAGTATTTTTCACTATATTTAGAATCAAAATTGTTTTTATTTTATGTAATTTTTATGTCTCAAACTTTCATTTCTCAAATGGAGTTTTAATATCCATTTATATGATGTGGTATATCAATAATGTAATGTTCAAATAATGAGAAGATGATTACCATGATAAAAAATGTAATGAAAATACTATTTATGGTTCTAGATAATTTAACACCATATAAAAATATTTAAAAATAATAATAAACCTAATAGATATATTTACACACAACACAATGAAGTAAGAGGACAATGATAGAATATATATGTATTATTATTCAAATTTAAAAAAATTTACCATGATATTAAATTGTAGATAAGTGTAGGAATAACCACATTATTAAAGAGATGATTAATTTTTTCATATAATGAAAATGTACTCATTGTATAAAAAATTATTTGTACATGACATGTAGTAACGATATTTTATACTTTAACAAATATGGATTCCTCATAAATGGGTTTAATATAATTTTTTATAATTTATTATATTTTTTTAAAAGATTATTTTATCAAAATTATAATAATAAATTCATTACATTTTTAAAATTCGCAAGTAAAAAATTTTTGGTATTTTTTTCATAAATGTTTTATTTTTAGTAAATTTCGAAGAAATAATTATATTACTACTAATTTAACTCAATTACATTAAATCATGAAATATTAAATGAACATTTTTTTTTTTAAATTTAATTATTAAATTTATCAATTATCTATTAATTATAAATATTATAATTTAATACCATTGAATTTTTGGTTTAATTGATTTTTGTTTAAAGAGTATTGATTGGAATGAAATTCATTTATTAAAAAGGAATAATTTCATTGTACATATATATTAAAATTTATTTCATTCTCTTACAAATTTTCAATAATTGAAAATTTATTCCATATTTAGAATCATGATGTTCAAATATCATATATGAATAACACTGAGATTGTGGTATGCACACATTATTTATGAGTATTTATGTTTATATATTTGATGGGTACAGAATGGGAGAGTATTGAATGATTTTTAAAAGGTTTATAGGGTTATTTTAAGGGTTATTGGTTTGAGAATGTTTATTGAAATAGTGAAACATTTCCATGAAATTGTGCAGAATGGCGTAGTGGGATATTGGTTTGAGTATAGTTATGACACACAGTTTTCCAAACTATCAGGTCAAACTAGTTGAACCATGATTTTTTAGATATTGGTCCTCTTCATGGTTGGAGCATGTATTGTGTAACTATGAGGTCGAACAATGGAAGTCAACATCACAAGGCTTTTGCAGTTGAACAGTTTTCACCGATTTTTCTAACCGTACAGCTGAACATGCATAATATATAATATATTTTTTTTACAATTGATATTAAGCTAGGATTCACCCATAACACTAATTTTGATCCCCATTTCTACTCTCACATTTCATTTCATTCTCTCTAAGACTATGTAACCAATCGCACTAATTTTGAAATCATTTTTAGGCATTTGATTATGCAGTAATGACAGATATCCATTGTTAATTCTTCTCTCATAGTATTTTCAGGATTTTCCTTTGTTATACATCTCTCTATGTCTGCGTTTCATAGATAAACATCCAACATGGATACATCTACGTTTTTTTATGTCAATAATGATTATTTCTTACCTTGATGAAGTCAGGTAATGGAATATAAGGAAAATTTTTGGAGTTCTCACTCAGATTTTGGGAGCATTAGTGTTTTTTTCTCCAAAACCCTTCGGGTTGGTGGATTAAATATCATCTCATCATGTTAAAACTTTATGGTAATATTCCAAATTATTTTATTTTCTATAACTTTTTCAAAAAAATTGATGTATGATGTTTTGTTGATACACTATTGGTGATGATTTCTAAATTTTCATGAAATTGTGATATTATTGTGAAATGTGAATCATTATTAGACATTCAAATGATGATTTTAAGAAAAAATTATCTTCATTTTAATTATGAAAATGGTTTGTCAAATTAACTTTAGTAACAAAATAATTTTATAGTTAATGGAAATGGAATTAATTTTTGAAATGGTTTTGATTTTTGTTTATTAAAATGTTGTCTACAATGGGTGTTGGATTATTTTTTTTTTTCCAATAAAAATGGTTAATATTATTAAAATGGCTATAAATAGTCTATTATTCATCGTGTTTGATAAATTTTGAATCATCAATTGAAATAGGGATTGTTAGTGTTCGTGATGTAACACCATCAATGAATTGTAATGTTTGTCGGTAAGCACCACAATAAATTTGGGACAAAGAATTGTAACGAAATTCCACCATAAATGGTATCCCCAAGCTTGGGTGGTTGCGTTGTGTGTGTGGGTGTGGTGTATTTATTGTGTCATGTGAAATGAATCTTATTATTTCCACGTGAAAAGGGAAAAATGTTTAATTAAAATTTTAATTAATATCCTTGTATATTTTTGGATTTTGGTAAAAACGATTGGTAGGATGTGTTTTGGTCGTTGGAAACTGTTCACTTTTTTAAATGCATTTCTATAAAAAAATATTATATAAATATTATATCATGATCTATCGTAGTGTGTGAGTATGGAATTCATTTGTGGAATTCCTACTGATATTAATTTCCCACCACCTGCTTTGGCACCTTTTTTAGATTTTGTATTCTGAGACACAAGGTTAAAACATTTCCTTAATTAGTGGTTCATCATGATGCCTAGGAATCCTCGTGGTGTTGGAGCACGATACCTGCTTGGGAGAAATAGAGAATACTATTAATATCTGTGATTTTAGTAATTAAATTCATCCAGTTGGTACATTTTTATGATTTATGGATTGGTTTGGGTCGGTTATTATTATAACCTTTTATAGTTTTGGGGTTGAAATAAATTATTGACATCAATCATGAACTGGTTATTTAGTATAGGAATTTTTGGATTGTTGTTTATTTTTATGAAATAATCATCCACCAATTTTTTATATATCCCTCACATCACATTTCCAGCCTCTGTCCCCATGGGGATGTTGCTTAATGACAGGTAGAACGTCCACCATAACTCAAGCCAATATGGAGGGGTGGGATATTATATGGGGTATTATTTTTTTCATTCTATTGGCATCTGTTTTTAGTCATTGAGTTGGAATTGATTTTTTATTTATGAATTGATTTGGGATGGTAGTATAGAGTAATTTTATAAAAAATTTAAATTTATTTCTTACAAATATGTAGATGAACTTTTTATGATAACATAAAAATTATGAAGTGGTTGGGTAATTATGTGTTTTGGAGACACTTATTGGGTCATAATAAAATCTTCATGGGTTTATCCAATGAGAAGGGGAAGAATTTCATGGTGGCAATGAATTATTACTTGTATTTCATATATCAATTCGCTTCATGATTTATATTGTTGTATGAATTATTTGATTTATGAAAAAAAATAGAAATGATTTTAAAATGTGGGATTTAGAAAAGAGATCAGTAGTGGTATTTTAAATATGGGTTGATGTTTAAAAACATGATGGTTTTTAAGGGATAACCAAACAAGGGAAATTTTGATATATATATATAGTGTATCTATCATAGATTCAATGTTATAGAATATTTGAGCCTTCAATTTCTATTGAGTGGGACTTATGGTGTAAATTTTTTGAATAGAAATTGGCACCTGGTAGGCATCGTATAGACAATATAGATGATACTGCACAAAATGTAATTTCACTTGAGCCACTATTGAATCTGAAGATGGTGTAGATAATAGTGTATTTTTTTTAATTTATGTATAGATGGGAAAAAATGATGAACCAAGACATCTGGATTATTCGATAAAATTTCAAAAAAAAAGATTCCACCCAATATTCGGGGTGACTCAGAATGAGAAAAAGAAGAGGTTTTGATGAATAGGATGAATCAAATCATCAATTTCATATACACATTGATAGAAATGAAATTCAATTTAGCGACACACATATTATAAGATCTTGCACGTCTGTGGTGGAGTTTAGAGGTCCAGGCATGAGACGAACATGAAATGATATGGGGGATTTTTAGTAACTTTTTAACAGAGAACTCTATCCTAGCACATTCATAATTCAGAAAATAATATATTTCATTATTTCATTATAGGAAAAAAATTTCATGAATGAGTGTACAAATAAATTCATATGTTTATTCTGAATTCCACCATATGGATCAGCTAGTACATAGTTGAAGGTGTGCATTTTTTAAAAGCTGATGTGGTTGGAAATCTGTTCGAAGATTCCACTTCTCCGCATAATGGATTATAATGATAATGGAAATAGAAAATCAATGGATGAATGATTTATCATGGGAGATATTATTGGAGGAGTAATGTATATACCCACAGTAAATGGTGGAAGCTCTATTGTGGGGACCAATCCGAATAGTGACTCTTATATACTACAAGGAGCTATGACTCTGAATCTGATTTAAGAATCATTTAATCCTCCTCTAAAGCCTATGAGAAATCCTGGTTGTTTAAAATGTGGATCAATAATCCATATAAAGAAAATTATCAAAAAACCTAAATCATGTTATTATCGAAAGTAGATTGTGTAACATCATTGTAATTTTCATACTTCTCTGAGAACGGTGTTCGAGATAGTAGTCAATGGATTCTGGAATCCTATTGCTTGATGGGATGTGGGTAGCAGAATAGAGTTATCCAGGGTGATTCTAAGAATACCATGAATCCTCGACATGAGAAATTTCAGTAGGGTAATAATTACTAAACTATTGTGAGTAAGTAGGTCTATGGATCTGAGTAGATTAGGGTGGATGTTCAGTCTTGACCACCAATTATGGGAGGCATAATTATTCTCAATTCAACATTTATAAGAGTTGTTTGACATTGTTTCACATCATTCATTCATTACAAATCTTTCTATTGATTGGTTTTGTTTATATCAGAAAATGATGACTTCTATTTTGAAACATCTATATCATTTGTGTCAAAGAGAGTTTTGATCCTTTATTTATAGAGAATGATATATATTTTTCAATGGGGTTGATTTGATATGGGACTTCTCAGTTCGTGATACTGATTTTTATGTTATAACACAAGATAAGGATTGGTTGAATATGTTTATCTCCCACAATGACTATTATGCATGAACCGTTAGTTTCAAGAATAGTGATGGTGTCGAGAACCTCTTTATAAGAGATAAGATGGTAAAGGTGGGTTCCATGAGCTTGTTGGGACTAGCATTTGGGATACTCACATATCAGTGGTTTTATTTTTCAATGGAATCGATTGAAGAGATGTGGAGAACCGGTTCTCAGGATGTAATTGATCATTTTTTGAATTCTTTCACAAAGATTTATTAAGATTTCCACCTATGTTATGTAGTGTATTTTATGATTCATCTCCTCTAGGAGACCAATCCTATCTCACTTCCCTATAAATATATGGCACCAATATAATTGTTGGAATTGAAAGTGCAGTTCGAAAATACAGAATACCAATGATCCATCTATCCTAGATTATATCCATGGTAAGAAATAGTCTTGTTTATTGAAAAGATGAATGGATCATTTCAACTCTATGTATATTATCATAAGAATAACCATGTTATGACAAATAATAAAATTCAAATCCTACACATTGATGATATGTTCGATTATTTGAGGGGAGATCAGTGGTTCTCTAAAATAGACTAGCATTTAGGATATCATTATTTGTGTGTGAGGAAGAACGATATACCAAAAATCTCATTCATTAGTAGATATGGCCATTATGAGTACGTTAATATGACCATTGATATTAGTATTGAATTTTATATCTTCATGGAATTTATTAATATCAAATTTCAATGATATCCACATTCATTCATCGTGGTGATTGTGGATTATATATTGGTGAATTCTAGGATAAGGTTTGAGGATGATAAATACTTTGAAAAATGATATAAATATTCAGAGATCATTGATTTTATTCCAAATTATCAATTTTTTATTTTTGGATTCAATATTTATGTTTCCATGGCCATGTTATTTCTAATATATTTCAACAAATCTGCAGAATATAGAGGCTGTTGTCTCTTGGAAACTTCTAAAGAATGTCTTTGAGGTACAATGTTTTCTTGGTCTAGCGTTGTATTATAGAAACATTGTTAGAGACTTATCATGACTATATTCACCAATTAAATCATTGAAAAATAATAAATTTCCATTTAAATGGAGTATTTAATGTCAAAAGTCATCTAATGAGCTCATGGGTCACCTAACATCTTCACTAATCACAGTTTTTCTAGAACCATGAATAGGGATCATGGTTTATTGTGATGTACTAGTATCAATTATGGGGTGTTTTATCATGCAACATATCATTTTATTATTTATGGATCATTAAATTTGAGGTTTCATGATAATATATACCCAATTGTTTATTTGGGGATAGCAGATGTATTGCATGATTTGAAAAAGTGGCATCACTTTCTCATCAGTGAATATCTTATTGTGTTTACCAATCATAAGAACATTAGGAATATTTTCTACAAAAGGGATTTGATTTTCAAATATAGGAGATGGATGTAGTATCTCTTGATGTTTTTATTTGTCTTGATGTATACATCGAGTAAAGGAAATTCTACGGTAGTTGCATTACGATGAATATCATAAGTTCTCGTGGAAAAATAATATTAAGAATAGTGGAATTTAATGTCGTTCATAGTCGAAATTTGGTTGGAATGTGAATACTAAGATAATGTCTAAGATTTATTTCTAGTTTTATAGGTAACTGATTATGTTGGTTTTGTTAATGAGGAGAATAAATCTAAATATGAATGTGTGACTATGAGGTGAACAATCAATGGTGGTGAGATCATTAAGGGATAGAAACTAGATGGAAATTATTTTATGTGGTTTCATAATTAGACCATCGTACGAGTGACTTTTCATGAAAAACACTTTAGCACATATGATTATTCATGATAAGTTGTCCATCCTCTAATTTAGAATATGCATATGGAGTTGATATCATAGTTTTGGTGTGTTTGTTTTAAATGGAATGATTATGAATTTGTATAAATATTCTTGACTTTTCAGCGAGTAACGGCAGAGAATGAGTTACTAGAACTATTGTTGTAGTATATACCTATCCACATAATGAAATTGGATATTATTTATATGGATTTTGTTATAGGTATCCCACTAACAATTCAGAAACATGATTCCATATGGGAGAGTGTTGTTAAGCTAAAAAAATTGGCCCATTTTATTCATATTCGTTAATATCCTTCTATAGATGAACTATAATAATAAACATATAAGAGGTGGCAAAGAGGCATGGTGTACCACTTTTTATTTTATTAGATAGATAGTCGAGGTTACTGTATTGTTTCTAGAAATCCTGGAATCATTCCCTTGAGACTCAGTTTACTATGATTATTATATATCATCGTTAGACAGGTGGAAAATCCAAGAAGACAATAAATAATTTGGATGACTTGTTTTAGGGATGTGTGGAAACTTTTGGTGGAGTTAATGGGGATCACATACCATAATTGGATTTTTTTGTATAATAATATTTATTACGCCTCAATACATATGGTTCCATTTGAATCATTTTATGAGTGTACATGTAGTTATCCACTTTGTTTGGTGGAAATAGTTGAGACTTTGATGGGTGGGCTATGCTATTTCAACAATACAATGTTGAAGATTATGTTGATAAGAAAACAAATGTAGAAATATCTCGGTCATCCAAAATATTCTTCAGTACATGTTCAATAATCATTTTTGTTCAAGGATGGTGATCATTTGTTCTTGAAAATCACATCAATATTGGGACATTGTTTAATGTCCCGGTTCTTTGTGACTTCTAATGGTGCCCTGTATCTAGTTGGAAAAATGATCTCAAGAAAATTTTCCCAAATGATTGAGGCTGCTGACTAGTAGTGAGAGACATGGTCTGATAATGGGGAAACAATGCCATCATTTTTATGGTATAAACAGTGGAAAAAAATAGTATGCAATATTAGAAGTAGTAAAACCACAAAAGTAAACAATGGACGAATGAAATGAAATCGAACTGAAGCCATAATATTCATGTATGATCCACGTAATATGTTTCTAATAAAATATCCAAAGAAGTCACAATACTAGAAGGAAATATATAAAATAATGTACAAAATAAAAAATTTAAACTCTACCAGCGTCACAGACCTCGGCGTGGTCCTACGATCTCCCTCTCCTACTTCCATCACGTACCTGATAAAGTATGGTGCTTTCCGTTATCTATACCTACAACTATAGAATCTGTTTGTTTCCAAACCATGAAACAAATAGGGTGTGAGGTGAATCTCAGTAGGCAACCACCAAATGATTTGTGCCTACATTTCAATGAATATATATAGTATGCAATATTCATAAATGAATCAATAAACCATGAAGTACAGAAAATTAAATAATCATATAGTTTTTAATTAAATTCATTCAAATTTATTAGTCATCATTTTATTCTTGTAATCTCTAGATCTAGAGAAAGCTACATATACTCCTATGTAATAGTAACAAAAAATGACTCGGAATACCATATTAACAATCATGTAAGACTGAGTTCAAGCTTGTGCATTATCTTGGAAGGCTAATCACAATAATTTAGTCATTCCTAAAAAACCCTCCTGGAAATCTCTCATGATCTATCCCCTTCGGATCAAAACAATAGCAATTCACTATGTAACGTCCCTCTTGGATGCTCTCAAGGTCTAACCCCAATCGTTTAACATTTCACTAATCATTTACAAATGACCATCAGGGCTTCTCTCAAGTTCAATACCTCTAGGTCAACAAGGAATCTATAAAATAATAAACGATCTCCGGGGTTGATCTCATAGTCAATATCGTTGGATCAATATAGAATAAATAAAATGATAAATGACAACATGGGTAGCTCTCGAGGTCAACACCTATACGCCAATATCTACACTAATTCTTTCATAGTCTTATGTAGATAAATTTTTAAACACCCATATTTTTCTTATACTAAGGCTCCCATGGTCCATTGGAAAAAGAGTGCACATATCATAATAAAGCATCCCATGTTATCTTTGACAACTACATGTCTAAAAATTCAAAAAGCACACCATATGAATTTCATAATATCAATCAACTACATCCTAATATACTGAGGCATTGAAAACATGGTATCTAATCATGAACAAATTAAACAACCCATTACCAGTCAATCAACCCATAGTGGGTAATAAAAAAAGGTTAATTTTATTATCAAGCAATGCCCCAAACATGGGTATGTGGTAATTTTGGCACATATAATCAAATGATGAACAATGAAGGGAACAACCCACCTACCTCAAAGTCTCATGATTAATATACTTGATCTTTAACCCTTGAATAGATTTGGATTGGCATAAATAAACAAAAAGGGGAAAAACACGCAGCCTAGAATAACTCATGAGAGATGAAGAATCAAGGCGGAAGGCTCTATGTGTTTTGAGAACACAATGGTGGTATCCCACGCACCGGAAAAAGTCCCAATCCGATCTCAGATGGTGAATCGGGAGGGATTAAAAGTATTTCGGCCCTTTTGTTCTGTTATGTTATGAACAACTTCTAGAAGAAGGTGTTTTCGAAGATGAGACACACACCTACGCTGATTTATCAAATAAAAAGGAAAAGAACACGACGTGTTCATTAAATGTACATGTAGTGTAGTAGCCTTACATGACCCCCATATTAAGCGGTCTATCGAGTCATAACACAGACATGGACTCGGCCGTTACACGACAAGTATGTGGCTGTGCGTGGAAGCCAATTACACAATGTGTACCCCGACATATACAACATGTACATACAAAATCATCATTTCATCCTATTCCACCATAACAACCCAAAATCGAGATCCAAACATCAAATGAAGATTTGGGCTCCTTCAAACCTCCCCCCTTAATGCAATTCATCCGTGAATATTCCATCAATTGGAGGTGAAGAAGTAACTTCAAACAACTATGGCCACTATGATCGTACATTATCATCCCTCCCCAATGTCTTGTCATGTACTTTATCATGCTTCCATAGCACCTATACTATAGGAATAGATATACCTTGAAGAACCTTCATGATGCGATACACAATCAAAATAGGGTGCTCGTTGAGGGACGCATCCACCTCTATATCAACCTCCTGGGGTTGAAAAACATGTGACAAATCTGAAAAAGTGACGTCATAATTGTGCAACCTAAAGGATGTCATGAATAGCATGGTACCCTTGAGGTAACTACAACCGATTGGAAAATTTTTTGACTCTCTCGAAAACCCCAAATGGACCGACGTATCTCGGTGAATGATTTACCTATCACCCCATCCTCAAGTGTCCCAACCTTGGTGTGACATGCAAGAAAACTGGATCTTCATTCAAAAACTACATATGACATCTCTGTCAAGCACCATAAGATTTATGCAGAGTGTTCTCGGTAGCCATACTCTTCCCAATCAACTCCACTGACTTCGTGGTCTCCTATACAAGACAATGTTCCAACATAGCTTCCTATCTTGTCTCCATCCAACATAGTGGTGATCATCATGGCCTATCATATAAAGTCTCATAAGGTGACATCCGAATCATTTCCTGAAAACTGTTATTTTTTGAAAACTCTTCCACGGATATGTGTCTCTCTCAAGAGCCCCCAAAATCCAACACCCATGCCTAAACATGACCTCCAAAACCCGAATCATGCACTCAGACATTCCATCTGTCTGGGGATGGTATGTTGTACTCAAAATTACCATAATACCCAAATCTCTATGTATTCTTGACCATATATTATAATTAAAGAGGTCATCCCATTATGAAACAATAGTGTGCATAACCCCATACAATTGTGCAATCCCTCATATGTAAAACTTTCCATGCTCATCAACGTTGAAGGTTTTTTTATTCATTAGAAATGTTCAAACATTGTTAGTCTATCACCAACAACCCATACAACATCATTTATTCTAGGAAAAAATGGTTAACATATCACAAAATCCATTGTGACTTCATTACACATCCACTCAAAAATGGATAAATGATGTAAGAGTATTTTGATCACTTATTCTCTTTCTTTACCTTCTAACTAGTAGAACAACTCACAGAAAAATCAACTACATCTGTTTTCATGAATGGCCACTGATACAGGCGATGTATATCTCAATCATATTGACACCTGGATGAACTGTTTATATAGAGGCATGAAAATCTTAGAACATATCCTCTTATATGTATGATAACAGCCATACACATCAATGAAAATGAAAAAACGCATCCTCAATTATGGTCATTATAGGTGTAGATTTCTCGACTGAAACACTCTATTAGAGGACCAGGACATCAGAATATAATAGCAACCTCATTTGTACTCGATCTAGTATAGTAGAGGTAACAGCTATAGAAGAAAGAAATGTCTGCTCCATTTTTTCAGGAACCACCAAATGCATATCAGTGAACATATCCATAAGCTGACACTCACTACTGGCCTCTTGAAATTTTAGTATTTGAGTTATAATTCTCAATGCATCATCTACTACATTTCATTTCTCATGCATGTAGGCCAAGTCAATGTCAAAATACATAAGGTACTCAACCCAACATCGCTATCTCAAATTTATATCTCATTAAGTAAAGGAACACCTGAGGATTTTTTGGTAAGTTTATACCTCAAAACACTGACCCAGAAGATAATGCATCCAACAGTTCATGGAATTCACAACTGCATCCAACATTAGATCATGTGTCGGGTAACTCATCCCATGTGGTCTCAATTACCTAGACTCGTACACAATAACTCCTTACCCCTAAATAATCACTCATGTTAGCCTGAGACCAAATGCATCATAGTCAATTATATAACTCTAGACATGCATCAGAAAAATCAATATTGATTCTGAAATCAGTAACACTTTTAGTTCATGAAATACCGAATTACATAAATTTTTTCATAACTACTTCACAGCCGTTGTAGTCAAGTCCATAAGTGGTGCAGCTATGAATGAGAAGATATCAATAATGAAACTGAAGTAACTAGCCATCCCAAAAATGCTATTTACCTCAAATACTTTATTCTGATACTCCCAGGAAACTACTTCTCTCATTTTATTTGGGTCTACAGATACTCTGGTGTTGCAAATGAAATGACCCAAAATGTGAATCATCTCCCTCAAAAAGTTTCATTTTGTGACCATGGAATATAACTGGTGATCTCTCAGTGTACTCAATATGATCTCAATATGTATGGAATGGTCCTGTCGAGTTTGAGAGTAAAATGTGATAACAACTATGAAGACTTCCACAAAGGAATCCATATAATGATGGAACACTTGGTTCATCAGTTCCCTGAAATTTTTTTGTGCATTCATGATATCAAATGACATAACCAAGTAATTGTGTAGGCCATATATAATCTGAAGGATTTAAGAGGTAGATATGATGGTATGATTCCCCACTAATGATAAACAGATCTCACAATATTCTTCGAAAACAACTGGGGTCCCCGAAGCTGGTCAATGATATTATATGTCATGGGTAGGGGATATCAGTTATTGACCATCAATTGGTTCAGCTTTGGATAATCCACAAAATGTCTATGAGTACCTTCTTCCTTCTCCCCAAAATGGATTGGTGAACCCCTTGGATAAGTACATGGTCATATGAAACCCTCTGACTCCAACTGCTCTAACTTCTTCTTGATATCATATAATTCACGTGTATCCAGCTTATAAGGATCAATGGACAAGGGTACATCTCTAAGAACAAGATCAATAGAAAAATCCACCTATCTATACGGTGTTAATCTTGAAAATTCCTCTGAAAACACATCTATGAAATGATCAACCACTATAGTAAAATCAATCTATGATGTCCCCTTGTCATCCAGATATAAACTTTCAATATGGGCAGTATTTCTCCAAACCCATGATGGATGTGTCCATCTCTGCTCCCATAGATATCATATTAACAATTTTTTTAGAAACTAAATAGTATGTGTTGACGTGAAACTCATCCTATGGTGATAGAAGTATACAAATGCTTGAAAATATACCAACCAGTCCATTCCAAGAATTACATCCAAACCTATCATCTATAAGACATAGAGGTCCCAAACAAGTGACAACCACCAACATCAAGAGGGAAAACTTTTCACTTACATACACTAGTCGTACTAATCTAAAAAAGTGTTTCTAATGTCATAACATAATCATATCGAAATATGAAAAGCCCAAGGATCTAACAATGGAAACAGATAATAAACTATGTGATGCTCTTGTATCAAAAATAGATAAATCCAAAACTGAAGCAACTAGAATCGTATCTCTATCTGTATAGGGTTGAGGATCCTACATTCTCTTGGTTTATTCCATAAAAAATGTCTGACCAATAGTGTGACATTACAACCCTACCTGGATATGCTATGCTAATCCAACTTACAATAATTAAAAACCTCACATTTGGCTTCGATGGCCATGACCACCTCCTCATCCCTAACTACATGAAAAACTCCAATTCCCTAACTAATGAGAAATGGGTGGTCCTAAACATGATCATGGATTCATAAAAGATACCCTCTTTCATGTTCTATTGATAAAAACCAGAAAAAGTGTGGAAGATGTACCATCTTGGTGTGTTATTGGAACTCTACATGGTCTCTCAGGCACTGAGGTCTCGTGATCCCATTTTTCCCGCACTAGTAACACCTCACCTGATTACCTAAAGATAAATCGTGCAAAAACATTGTATGGTGCTTCCTATTATCATGTGAAGGATTACCAGCCCTAGATGTTGAGCCACCAGGCTCGTAGCTCCCAGATCCCTCATATTTCTCTCAGTTATTAGAGACTGATTTACTATAGCAGTCACCGATGTTATCCTGAATACATTCTCCTGCGATTGGATGTCAAACCTGAGACAATCCTAAAATCACCTAACTATTGATAAATCATGTCCTCCCAAAATAGGTGAAAAGTGTTTTTTCTATTTGAAATTATAAGAGTAATACATCATTGAATGAGTGCCCCTCCCCAAATTCAAAAACTCCTTGGATCGATTGGCCCTCAATATCTTGATATATAAGTAATCATAAACGGACCTATGAAACTCCTCCCATTAAATATCATGATGAAGTCTTGTTTGTGAGAAAAACTTTTACCATCAATTTGTGGAATCATGTAGCATGTATGTTGTGAGCTTCACCCACCTCCCCAAAGGTGTCTCCAGATGCTCAAAGATATAAATCATGGAATCGAACCATGACTCTATAACCTATTGTCCTCCATCACCTAAGAAGTGGGAGGATTCAGTTGTTGGATAGCCCTCATAAACACTACCATAGTCTGGGAATTATTTTTTTTCTCCATGAAACGTTTTCATCATCTTCATAAATCCTTCATAGAACTATGCACCTCACTTGCATCCATTATAACAACTGGGTCAAATATGAGCATGATAGGAGGGTCTGTTGGTAGTCCCTGATCTACCATTTCTAGTGCTTGATCACCGACCTATACCAAATGTACAACTAGAGGATTTCGTGGTTGCATGGCTCTGGAATGTCAAGAGCACACCTCAGTTAAATACTATCAAGGTTAACAACATAGAATTTCATTAATGGAATAGGAGAAATAAATCCTTCATGTTTTACAAAGGACGGTTACACATCGTTTATAACTACAACATGATGTGTTCCCATAAAATTTTATCTTGGGCGCGTACCTCTACCGACTTGGTATTATAACACCCCATACCCATGACCTGTTCCTCATGATACATGGTGTGTACTTGAATATTATCTTATACATATTTACTTCTACATGACTAGAATAAAATGGATCTTCCTGTGTAACACTACACGACATGCATTCTCTAGACATGGCATGTGACATATATGTATCCACCCAAACATTCATTAATGAAATTTCATCATGATCGATTTTAATGACTTATTATGGTTATATAAATTATGAACATCATAGGTTTCATGTTTTTGGAATTTAAAATACTGTTATGAATTTTTTCTATTGCAAATATAGTCATTGAATAGTGATCTCATGATTAGTATAAATATATGGGCTTTGAAAAATCCAATTTACACATACAAAATAAGGGATGGCCTCATACCGTAGACTTTCCCCAAACTAATCCCATTTTCAGAGCTCGGAAATGAGATGGCATCATTGGGATTTTCTCATGACAATGCCCAAGATGAGCTTGAACAGGTTAAGATTGGGCTGAACCAACTACCTGAGAAGTGGATGTTAATAGAGATTACCACTGGGGCGATGTTATCCAGCCACCCTAAGAGAATGTCACCATCGCACACCTTATCATTCGGTCTAATGCGGGTGTTATAAGGGTTTTGTAACAACACCCGAGCACTATGACTATGTACATTATTTTGGTATAATGTATGACCATTCATTTTATTATTGTTACTTTTGTAAATATTTTTTTTAAATTGTATTTTTATATAATATCCAACTAAGAAATATATTTTTATGAATTAAGATATTTTTTATTTAATTAATATTTTAATAAATTATTTTTATTATTAATAAATTCATTTTTATTAAATATAAATTATCATTTAATTTATGACTGCTGTTGCAATTTTTATTAAGGTTTGAATGTTTATCATGACAAAACACCTGGTCTTTCGATAAATGTCAGTTATTTTTATAAAAGTAAAAATTCAGATATATAGAACATTATTTTCATAAAATGAATTTTATTTTTTCAGTCAAGACATCGAAATTATCGAATGGTGAATAATTAATATTTTTTTGAGACAGTCGAATTTTTGGGTAATATTTTAATACCGTTTAAATATATAACATGTTTTATGACATCATAACGACCAAATTGTGATGTAATAAAATACTATAAACATTATTTTTTGCCAATATATTTTTTAAGATTAAAAAATGTGATTTTAGAATTTTATTTATTTATTTTAAAATGCTTTAGTGAACCCTCTATAACATATAAAACATTTTTCATTTTTAAATTGTTTTCCTTGAGAGTGTGACCCACCTCCACGTAAGCAACCCAATTATTTAAAAGGTTCATCCATTGGCCACATATAATATGGTTTTCCCCTCCCCTTTGAAAAAATCATGGCAAAACCGTGGTCCTATTTGGGGTTTTGATTAGTTTAATGTGGAGTGTCCCAAACCTAAATAATAATGAATTGCCTCTCATTTACTATATAAACCCACACAAGATCCCACATCCACTTCAAATAAATTCTATGGATTTCGTCCTACCTCATCCCTCCAATCTCTAGATTCCTCCCCAGGTGCCCCAATCTCCCATAAATCATCTCTCAAACATCTCCCACATCATTGGAAGCACACTTCAATGTAAGTGATTTCTTTATTTATCTTTTTTTTCAATTTTCTTATGTGGTTATGCCTTTTGTTTTCCATTAAAAAATTTGGGTTATGATTTGGAACCTCCAACATACTTCCCTATATTTGTTTGGATGATGGGAGACTCCTTTCTCTCTAATTAATTCCTCCCATGTATACTCATTATCATGCCGAAATTCTGTGATGGATTTATCTCTCTTATTTTACATCCTAGTAATTCATCTGTATTATGCATCCAAATTCCCTTTAAATTTGTTGGTACATGTATCAATATGACCCCCATGCTATGAATTTTGTGTACATATTCTGAGACACCCATTTCTCTCTCATCAACCATTTTCATGAATCCTTATGTCACGTCGTTATGCTGCCGAAATTGCTCCTCATTTTTTCAAGACAAGATCATTGTGTAGTGAATAAAATTCCCATGTCCCCGTCAAGTGTATTCACCTTTATGAACATATACACATTGAATGGTAATTTCATTTATTCAACATTACTTAATCTTGGAATAACTTTGGATGTTGATTGATTCCAGGTTATATGATCCATGTGGTACAGATATGCATGAAATGAAATGTTTATGAACGGTACTCCCTAATAGCACCCTAGTGCATTGGGTAATGTATAGTATAATGAAATATCTTGTGAAATGAGTGTTGACTCAATCTAATTCAAGTTAAATGAGGGTTTACTCGTGCTTCATGTGTTATGAGGGTATCTCTTGCTCCATGTGCATTGAGCCTTGGCTCATGAAAAATTCCATGTAAAGTGTTGTTGCCCCATTTCGATGTTATGATTATCATGTTTATCATGAATTTATGTTCATGTTTATATTATCCTCCATTGATATTCCTATTTACTATCATGTATTTTATTACTTATGTTATTCCATTTTTATTCCCTTACTGGGATTTATAGATCACCCTTTTCTTTTGCATGTCCTCAGGTTATCCAATGAAATTCTATGTACGGGGGAATTTAGTGGTCATGTAAAGGATGTTTTCAATAAAGATGTTGTATTTCATGTTTTATGTTGTTATGTAATGATCTAAAGCACCAAAGACACTGGAAATATCAATATACTAAGTTGTATCAAGTGAAGTTTATGTAATAAATCTTGTATTAGTGTGTAATAAAGAGCAGGGTTGTTATAGTTGGAATCAAAGGATAAGATTAGTAATTTTTTGGATTATGATTAGAAATCCCTATTGAAGTATTAGAGACTAGACTAAGTATAATAATATCATCCCTACTATTTAGTTGGAATTGATTATGTGGTTTATTAAGATAATACATCCCTTTCTGGATATGATCAGGTAGAGGCGGCTCTGGCACATATGTACCGAGGGGTGAAAACCATGACATGGAGTTTCGGTCTTGACTCGAGCTATCTGAGAACACTAAAATGGGCCTTCCTGGAGTCATGGTTATTAAACTCTCTATGGATATACATTGGTAAATTCACAAGAATAGTATGAACCATTATTAAGGGAATAAAAAAATTCCCAAAGAATATTTGTTATAAAGTAGATTATGGATAATGTAGATTAAATCCCATATATTCATAAGTTAAGGAAATAAAATCTATTTATATATATTCATTATTTGGACTACCATTTATTTGTTACCCCTAAAATTCATTTTATTCCATCCAATGGACGGAAATAGGAGGACTCAGGCTAGCTACCGATGTTAATATCTACGTGATGACTCTGCTAATGAGATTCCCAATCTAATGGGAGCGGGAATCTTGAACATTGTCACGATTATATCTCAGTTAATTCAATCATTGAATAGATACATGTTTCAAGAAGAACGTTAAACCCCACTTATGATTGAAAAAGATGCTATTAAGAGATTCCTGAGACAAAGGCCTCCTACTTTTAATGGATCATATGATCCCTCAATTACCAAACAATCGATAAAATCCATTGATAAGATCTTCTTCATCCTTCAATGTTCCAAAAAAAAGATAGTTCTTCTAGTTTCATATCATCAATAGGATGAATCCAATCAATGGTGGAAATTTATCAAAAAAAACGATGCCTGAGGAAGTGATCGAGGCATTGAAATACAATGATTTCGATAAGATTGATTTTGATAAATATGTTCCACGCACCCTCTAGCTTATGATGGAAAGGGAATTACTTTACCTCAAGAAATATGAAGATGAATATGTCCGAGAATACAAGGAAAAAATCAAAATGTTTGCATGATATGATTCTGAATTTGATGTTACCCCTGAATTGTAGGATGACCACTTTGTTGGTGAGCTGAAACCAATCCAGCAGAAAGCCCTGGTGATCTACGACTTTGAAAGATATGAAAAAAATTTCTGATGTGCCATCATGGTTTAAATAAAGATTGAAAACCCTAAAGGGTATCATTGGGATATGAAGTGTAAGGTGGACTTCAATTATGGAAGTTCATTAGATATATCCAATGATAATAAGAAAATTCAATAACCCACTTTCCAAATCTCTGGAAAGAAGCACCCCGAAAATTGCCAAAACGTGATGAGGAAATGATTTAGGTGTGGATGAGAAGGGCACCTAGTGATTAACTGACAACATGAAAACCCCATAGATGAAGTAGTGGAAAATAAATCTCTATTAAACTCTCACAACATTTTCCATTTCATCAACTTCAAAGAACCAGGGAATCTTTCAAATCAGTTCCCTATGCCTAGGGTTTTCAGAGGCAACCAACATCCTCTAATGCAGCAAGCGCGAGATTTTTCGATCACTACTACCGATGTGAACACCAAAAATGAAGTGGTGATAGGTACTCTAGTTATTCATTCAAGAATAGATAACATACTTTTTGATTTAGGTTCTACAGATTATTTTATCTCCCGAATGATTAGTAGAACAATCCCAACGCCACCACAAATCATGGATGTAAAGATATATGTGAGTACAAAAAGTGGGCATTCAATGCATCCCATCAATATAACTCCTCCCCAATAATAATAAGTGGATTTATCTTTCGGTAGAACCTCATAATACTCCATGTGGTGGAACTTGACGTAATTCTTGGCATTGATTGGATTAGCTTATATAGATCTAACATAAATTTACATGAGAGGGAAATGACTATCCATGTGGATATTTGACCCCCAATTATATACTAGTGAAAGGAGGTAGATAAATCATATTTAGCTCCATCATCTCAAGCATGGATATTAGTTCCCTATGAGCATGCGTATCAAACACATATGATTGAGTCTGAGAAGGCAACCATCCTTGAAGATATGCCTATTGTGAGGGATTTCACTGAAGTGTTTCTGAAGGAATCGTCTTGTTTTCCTCCATGAAGAGATGTTGAATTCTATATTCATCTTATAACTCGGTAATTTCTAATATCTGAGACTCCATATAGAATGGATATTGTGTAGCTTGAGATACTGAAGAAACAACTACCGGAGAATCTGGATAAAGGGTTTATATGTCCATGTGCATCACCATGGGGTACACCGGTACTCTTTTCCATGAAGAAGGATAGGTCAATACGCATTTTCATCGATAATCGTGAGCTTAAAAAATCAGGATAAAGAAAAAGTATCAAATCCCACAAATTGATGGCTTGTTTGATTAGATGCATGGAGAAATATAATTTTTCAAGGTATATTTGTGGTCGTGATATTATCATGTATGGCTAAAGAAGGATGATATCCACAGGGAAGATTTTCATACAATATATGGGCACTGTGAATTCATAACAATACAATTCAGGCTCACTAGTGCTCCAGAAATCTTCATGGACATGATGAATAGAGTCTTTAGTGATTACCTCTAAAATTTTGTTGTGGTCTTTATTGATGATATTCTCAAATACTCCAAAACCGAGGAGAATCATGAGAAGAATCTATGAACTATACGAGAGACCGTACGAAAGGATAAGCTCTATGAAAAGTAAATCATGTGTGTGTTCTAGTTGAAGGAGGTCTCATTCTTGGGTCCTATCATCAAAATTAATGGTATATATATGCATCCCTCCAAGACCTCTACAATAGAGGGATGAACGAGGTCGACACCATTAACATAAATCTGCAGCTTTTTGGGGTTAGCGGGATATTTTCGATGACTTGTGAGAAATGTCTCATGAATTTACAACACTCAACCAAGCTAACTCGGAAGGGAATGATGTTTTCTTCGAGTTGTGAATTAGAAGAAAGCATCTAGGAGTTGAAAAAGGTGTCTTATCGCAACGCTCGTGCTCACATTACCCACAATTGGATAACTTTTTATTGTAACCAGTGATGCTTCAAAGAAGGTCCTAGGATGTGTGATGATGAAAAATGACAGTCATTTCCTATGCTTGAAGACAATTGAATTTTTATGAGAAACATTATCTAAAAATTATTTGCAGTTGGCTGGAGTGATCTTCGCTTTAAAAACATGCATACATTTTCTCTTTGGGTAGAAGTGTGATATATATACAGAACAAAAAATCCTCCAGTATATATTCACATATAAAGAGTTGAACATGCGCCAACGAAGATGGTGAGAGCTGATCATATACTATGACTTCTCAATCTATTACCACCCTAGGAAAGCGAAGAAGGTGGAAGATTCTCTATGTAGAATGGACCCATCAATTCTATCATTGATTAAAATTTAGAAGGATCTAATCTTCTTAGATTTGATGAAGATTGATATGGGAAACATAAAGAAGGGAACAACATCAATCCTTTCCCAAATGATTGCTCAACCGTCTCTTTTGGAATGGTTAAAAGATACTGAAAAGAATGATGTGTGAATTATGAATAATGTGGAATCCTTTAGAAGAAGGAAATCCTCAGTGTTCAGTGTTAATGATGAAAGAATTGTGATATTTGGGGAAAGACTATGTGTTCTATGATTTCCAAAGGTGAAGAAGGAACTTTTGGATGATTCAAATTGTTCAAATATCTATATTCACCCTAGAATCAAAAAGATGCATCGAAATCTCCGAGAGAATTATTGGTTGTATAATATGATGAAGGATATCACTGAGTATAGATAAAAGTGTGTGGTGTGTCAGTAAGTGAAGGAAGAGAGGCAGAAGACTAAGGGGATGATGTAACCATTACCCAGAACAACATGTAAATTGTAGAACATCACTAGGGACTTTGTCACTAGACTTCTGAAGACATCTAAATAAAATAATGAAATCTGGGTTGTTGTGGATTTTATTATAAATTCTGCACAGTTCATTGCAATTTTGGAGGATTTCTCATTGGATCATCAAGGAAATATATATATATATATATATATATATCAGAGAAGTGTTAAGGATGCATGGATTACCACTATACATTGTATCTGATCGAGATCAAAGATTCATATCTATGTTTTGGAAGAGTCTTTAATAAGCTCTAGATATTGAACTAAACATCAGTATATCCTATCTTCCTCATATTGATGGCCAATATGAGCGAACTATTAAGACACCAGATGATATGAAAATATCATGTTCAATGGAATTTCAGGGAGGTTAGAATGAATATCTTTTTTGGTTGAATTATCCTATAATAATGGTTTTCACTTGAGCATTGAATGGCACCTTATGAAGCCCTGTATGGGAAGAGGTGTAGAACACTGACATGTTGGTACGAAGTTGTTGAATTTAAACTTCTTGGACATGAAATGGTTGATGAAATGGTGGAGAACGTGAAAACCATTCAACAGTATATCAAGGAAGCCCAGATTCAACAGAAGAGTTATGGAGATAACCATCGATGAGACTTTGATTATAATGTTGGAGACATGTAATTTCTACGCATATCTCAGTGGAAGAATTTCATGATTTTTTGAAATAAATAGGTGTTATGTCCTAGGTATATCGGGCCATTCAAGATTATGGATCATGTTGAGGTTGTGGCCTATCGACTAGCACTTCTCCCTACCATGGACAAAGAACAAGATTTCATTCATGTATCCCTCTTACGGTTGTACATACTAGACCCTTCACATGTACTCTATTTAGAGGTAGTACTATTAGAGGATGATATTTCTATTGAGGATAAACCAGTAAAAATATTAGATCCTAGAGAAAAGGTACTACAAAATAAGCTAATGCCCCTCATAAAGGTGTTGTGGAGAGACCAAAAGTTCGATGAAGCGACATGGGAATCAAAGGAAGTGATTAAGGAAAGTTACCCACATCTATTTTAGTGTGGGAAAAGGAAAATTTGAGGGAGGAATTTCTTAAGGGGTAAGATTGTAACGACCCAAAATTTCATTAATGAAAATTCATCTTTATTTAATTAAATGTCTTATTATGGTTATATAAAATGTGAACTTAATTGGTTTTATGATTCTTGATTTTAAAAGGCAATTAATAATTTTGGTCATTACTCATATAGTCGTTGAATAGTGATCACATGATTAGTATAAATATAGGGATTTAACAAATCCAATTTACCTAGACAAAGGAAGTGGTGGCCTCATCTAGTAGACTTGCCCCATATAAATCCCATTTGTCAAAGCACAGAAAGAAGGTGGTGTCATTTGTATCCTCTCTTTACCAAGATCATGTCAAGCTTGAACACTTTAGGCATGATCGAAACTAACTACGGGATATGTAGAAGTTAACAAACATTACCACCCAAGTGATGTTATCTCAGCCACCCAAGATTCTTTCACCATCACACACCTAATCCTTCTGTTTTATACAGGTTTTATAAGGGGTTATGTAACAACTCCCTAGCATTAAGACTATAAACATTACATTTTATAAGTAATGCGCATTCATTTTATTATTATTATTTTGTAAATTGTTTTTAAAGAACAAATAGTATTTTTAATTAATATTCATCTAAGAAGTCTATTTTGATGTATTAATGGATATATGAGTTAAATAATATTTTAATAAAATATAATAATGATTATTAAATTACTTTTTATTAAATAAAATTTATTGTATAATTTTATAAGTTCAGTTGTAATTATTTTTAATGTTCGAAAGATATTTGTGTCAAAACCCAAGAATTTTTTATAAATATCAGTTTTTATATTAAAAGTAAAAATTAACATATTTCAAAAATTATTTAGATAAAATGAATATTATTTTTGAAATCATGAAAACAAAATTATCCAATTGTGAATTTTTTTTAATTTTTTGAGACAGTCGAATTTTTGGGTAAAAATTAAATATAATTTAAATATATATTGGGTTTTATGACATCATAATGACCCAATAGTGATGTAATAAAATAATCTAAACTTTATGATCGGCCAAAATATGTTTCTCCCTTAAAATAATGTGATTTTATATTTGTTTGACTTATTTTGAAAAGAATTATTGGACCCTCCAAGACCTATAAAACATTTTATCTTTTTAAATTGTTTTCTTGAGTGTGTGACTCACCTCCACATAAGAAACCCAATTTTTGTAAACTTTTTGGACATTTTACACATAAAATATTTTATTACACTCCTATTTTTTAAAAACCATGGGAAAAAACCATGGGCTGGATTGTGCTTTTGATTAATTTAATGTGTGGTCTACCAAACCTAAATAATAATGAATTCTCTGTCCTTTCATAAATAATCCCACCCATGCTCCCACTTCCTCTTCACTAAAATCATTTTTATTTCATGAAACCTATACCCTCCTATATCTAGAATCCTCTCAATGAACCCCATGCTCCCAATAAGCCTCTCTCATGTTTCTCCCAAGACTTTGGAGGACATTTCCATGTAAGGGATTTCTTCCATTCTTTTTTATTAATTTTCTTTAATTTTTTATGCTATTTTGTTTTCAATAACCATTGTTGGGGTTTGATATCTCACCTATGCCATACATTACCCCTTATATTTGGATGATGGGAGACCCATTTCTATCTTATTAATGCCTCGCATGTACACCTGTTACCATGATGAAATTCCGTGAGAGATTTCTCTATCTTCTTTTACATCTAAGTAATTATTTTGTATTATAATTCTAAATTATATTATGTTTGTTGGGACATGTATCTATATGAACCCCTTACAATCCATTTCATGTAGAGTTGATGAGACACTCATTTCTCTCTTATCAACCATTTTTAGGAATCCTTATGTCACGCGGTAATGCTTCCGAAATTACACCGCATATTTTCATGCCAACATCATTGTGTAGTGAATACCACATCCATGTCTCTTTCAAGGGTATTCAACATTATTCACATATACATATTAAATGGTACTTTCATTTATTCCACCTTACTTAATCATGGAATAACATGTGATGTTTATTGATTCTATGTTATATGATCCTTGTGGAACACTTATACATGAAATGAAATGGTTAAGAAGTGTGTGCCCTGATTGTTCTCCAATGAATTGGGTAAAGTATATTCTGATTATACATCATATGAAATGAGTGTTTACTCATGCTATTTTTTGTTCAATGATGGTTTACTTGTTCTTAATGTCCAATGAGGTTTTACTCATGCTCCATCAGTAATGAGCCTTGGCTCATTCTAAATTCATTTTTTAGTGTTGTTGCCACATTTCTATGTTATAATTAACATTCTTTATCATGAATTTATTTTCCTGTTCCTCTTATTCTCAATTTATATTCCTATTGTCTAAAATGTATTACATTCCTCATGATATTCAATTTTTATTCCCTTATTAGGATTTTTAGCTCACCGGTTTTTATGCATGTCCTCATGTTATCCCATTCAAGGAAAAGTACGAGGGAATGCAATGATCATGTAAAGGATGTTTTCAATAAAGATGTTGTATATCATGTTTTAAGTTGTTATGTAATTATCCTAATCCCCAGAGACACTAGAAATCTTGATCTTCTATGTTGTATCATGTGTGGTTTATTTAATAAGTCACATTTTAGTATGTAACAAAGAGCAGTGTTGTCATAATATATGTTCCATCCACTCATGGAATTAGTAACATGGATGGATACACAGTCCATTACTACAAAGTGTCTACACGAGACACATGATGTATAAAACCTATGTTTCAATCATCTGTGTCATTAGAAAGATGGTTAGATACATGTCTGAATACAGAACAGCGTGTAACTCCTAGTACACTGTGGGTTCTACCAAAATTTTACAAACACCATGTCTCTACTCACAATGTTAGTAAAACTATCAACAACTACACTGCGTGTACATACGGTATAAAAAATATACATAGGAGAAGTCATTTATTCCAGAATAGATGAACCCATGGTGTGTTTTCCTGACATAAGATGACATTTTTTTGGGGGTTCCGGTTGGTAATCCTCTAAAACATCTCCGGAACCCTTCCAAACATTAAATTTAACCAAGGCATGTCATGTTCCGATCTGTGATAGCCCATAATCATAGTTAATCAATGTTGGGAATCCATAATCATATCATATTAATACATTTCAATTTAATTTAATATGTGATCCACCAAATTATGATCCAAGAGGACCTATAACACCTCAGTGACCAATGATCGGAATACATCAAAATAAATAAAAATATATACCAATACCCTATGAAAATATTAGATATTACTATCACGACATTTATCACAACATCTTTCATATATAGTACACCGTCTATCGCAACAACATGAAATCTGTAATTCTCCCTTAATGGAATGACAAGGATGCATGGAATTTGATATCTAGAGGGTTCCTATAAGATGAATGAGATGGAATACCCTAATCTAATCCGGTTGTAGCAGAAATATAACCACAATGATATCAATAATAATACCACAAAATAAGTGTGTCACCCACTGGTGAAGTCACATCAACTATGAAAATTGAAAAACCCACAAAATATGAATATTGGAGGTAAATTGTTTTTCCCTATACATGGGTAAGCTAATCCAATTAAAAACTTATTACCAACTACCTATTCCTTACTATCCCAGTATATAGGCTCCAAATAGTTAGTCAATCTGTAAAAAAACTCTTCTAATACCACTTTTTAACATTCTGGTTCTGAGTTCCACACAAATGTGCCTCTTATCTAGTTGGCCACATGACCTCAATATAATTTCCCCAAATTTTAAAGGTTGCTGACTTATGGTGAGGGTCTCCTTCTCATAATGGGGAAACTATGACCTCATTGGAAGATTATACATAGTAGAAAAAAATACTAACAAATATCAGGAGTAATACTACAAAAGTAAATAGCATAAGACAGAATGTAAATCCGATAGAATCCACAATATATATATATATGATGATGAATGGAATATGTATCCAAGAAAACCCCCAAACACGTCACAATGAATTAAAATAATACATAAACAAAAAATTCAAAAAAAAACTTGTAAACTCTAGTAGCATCACAAGCTTCAGCTATGTCCCGTTCTCTCCAGATCCTAAAGAAATCAAGTACCTAATAAAGAATGGAGCATTTCATTATCTATACATGCAACTATATAATACGTTTCGGTCCAAAACATCACCAAAATAGGGTGTGATACAAATACCAATAGGAAACCAACAAAATATATGTTCCTAACTGTTAGTGAATATATAGAAAGAAATATGCATAAATGATGTAATAAAATTGTTTGTACTCGAAATTAATCAAACCGTCAGTTTTTATTACATTAATTCATAATAATTATTCTTCTATTGAATAATGTAACCTCAGTATCTAGATTATGATTTGTACCCCCTATGTAATAGTAACAAAAAATATGTCCCAGAAGATAATCTAAACAATAAATTAAGAATGAGACCAATCTTGTTCTTTTTCATAGCAGACTCGTTACAATAATTAAATAATATAGAAAAACCCTCTTGGAAATCACTGATAATATACCCCATTCACTTCAAAAAAATAGAAATTAACTAATTAACAACAATCTAGTAATCTCTCATGACCTAACCCCTATGGTATAACATAGATCTAATCATTTTTAAATGATCATCTGGAAATATCTCACAGTCAATACCCCTATCTCAAAATGGAATTAATAAAATTATAAACACCCTCCTTGGTATCTATCATGTTCAATTACCATGGTTCAAATAACATAAATAAAGAAATAAATTACTTCCTTGGTCGCTCTCATGGGAAAAACCCATCGGATAATATTTACACCAAGGTTCCCATTGTCCTATGTAAATTAAAAAGGAAACCCACTCAGTTTTTCCGTATTTAAGGCTCTCTTGGTACATTGTAAAATCATCATGCATATCATATCAAAGAATCACTTGTAATATATAACCACTAAATTCCTAAAATTTACAATTAATATCACATGCATTTCATATAATCAATTAACTCTATCATTATCATCCAAGGCATGTAAACGAGGTATCTAACCTTATGATTAAGCTACAACCAATTGTCATTTAATCAAATCATAGATGGTAATAAACATGGTTAAATTCCAAATCATGAAATTCCCCTATCATTTTTATGCATAAATTTTATCATATATAATCCATATACAAACAACTAAAGGAATAAACGACCTACCTCAATGTCTCATGATTGTTATACTTGAAATTCATCCATTGAATTGGACTTGATCTTTGTAAATATAAAAAAATGAAGAAAATGAAAACAATAAATAACTCATGATAGAAGAATAATCATGAATTGAGGTTCTAATGATTTATAGAACACATCGGTGGGATTCCAACGCACTTGACAGTATCTCAATTGAAGCTCGGATAGAGAATTTGGAGGGATTTGATGTTTGTCAGCCCTTTTGTTGTGCTCTGGTACAAACCATTACTCGAAGAATGTGTTTCCAAAGATGATATGTGACCTAGATCTGATTTATCAAATAAAAAAATGTGCACGGTTGTTCATTAAATGCACACTCTGTGTAGAAGCCTTAACCATCCACTATCATAAAAGGTCTTCTAGGTCATCACATATCCACGTTCTTGGCCATAACATATCTAGTACACAGCAATGTGTGGAATCCAAGTACAAAGAATGTACATATAAAAACCTCATTTAATCATTTTTCATAAAAAAAGAAACCCAAAATCAAGATACATACCTGAAATGAAGATCTGAATTCGTAAACATCATCGTCTTGGGAAGAAAATCATGTTATATTTAAGATGTATCAGGCTTTTTGAGATACATGATAAGGACATGATGTGGAATGTCAGTTGAACTTGAAACCACCGTTTAATTCATTTCTTAATTCATTTCTTGTATCTCAATCTAATAAGAATCATATAAATGTGGATGGTGGGATTTGATGGGATCATGTTGAGTTTGAGTCGGATTCCTTGTTTGTATATGTGCTATTGCAAATTATGGGGGAATTTTTCACTCAAAATTTCATATATTTATCCCTTTTTTATTCCATTATATATGTGAAAATTGGTTTTGTATGTATGGTAAGAGTTTTAATTATTTATCAGATGATTTTAAGGCTTTTTTAAGGATACATTGTTTGAGAATGGTTAGTGAAAACCATGAATCTTCTCTAAGAAACTGTTCAGAATGAGGCAGTCATCTTCTGGCCAGTTCATGATTAAGATGCATAGCATTCAAAACCACACATCCAAACTAGGTAAACTTTTTTTTTGAGACAGTGGGCTTTTGCATGGTTGGTTTACAATTTTTATATCTAGGCATTCCAACCATGTGAGGCACCGTTTTATGGGAGTTTCAGGTGCAGGGTTAGCGCATGATTTTCCTAATCATGTGCCAAAATGATCTTGGATTAAAATACAGGTTTTATGAAAATGATATTACGTTAGTAGTCACCCTAAAAACCACATATAACGCCCATTTCTTACATCACTCAATAATTCCATCTCTCCAAATCTAGAGAGCGTCCAATTATAATTTTGAATCATTTTGAACCTATTTCATTTTGATGTGATTCAGGACCTCCCTTGGAATGTATCAAATGATAGTATTTTTTATGTTTTTACTAAGATGTACGTCTCTATCTCTGTAATTTTCATAGATCTACATTTTTCACTGATATATAAATTGTGGTTATGGTAATAACTGTTGTTTTGGACTTTATTTTTTAAAGAAATATATCCATGGAAGATTTTTGGGGTTTTCACCAGGATTTTTTTAGCATTGGTTTCAATGGATTTTTTCACAAAACACCTTTTGGTAGTTGGATTCACTCTAATATAATCCTTCTAGAAATATATGTATAGCTTTCAAATAAGCTTTTTTACTTGAACTTGTTTCCGAAATTTATGTGTGATGCTTGGATGAATCCTCTTTGGTATGGATTTGTGGATTTTGGTGAAATTGTGATATTTTTTAGAATATAATTTAATGTTGGATTTTATAATAAGGATAAAAATATCAATTTGGTCACATTTATGGAAATTGTATTTTAAATGGATTTCAAAAAATATTTTATTTATTTAAAATTGTGTTGGAATTGATGTTTGTAATGGTTTTTGGAACGTTTTTTGGTTAAAATGTTGTCTAGCATTGATGATGGCTTGTTATTATTTTCAATTAAATGGTATTATTTTATTAAAATGTGTTCAAATAGTTTTTTGGAATTTTTTTCCTCAAATTGTTATGGTTAATTAGAAATAGGGATTTTTATTGGTCGTGAAGTACTAACATCGAGGAATTAGAATGTGGTCATAATGTGGATCAATAAAGAGGGGATATAACATTGATGAGAAGTTACTACTTCAATGATGACATGAAACATGATTCATTGAGTTTCATGTGTGGTTGAGGTGAATGTAAGGGGTCATGTGAAATGAAATTGGTAATGCCAATATGAAATGGGACATATTGTTTATGACTTTTTTGATAGATTTCCTTGTAAATATAACGATTTGGATAAAATGTTTTTTTAGGTTGTGTTTGGAAATTATTTAATGAGTTTTATAGTTAAAATGGATTTATATATATTATATTACATTAGTGTTCTAACTTTTTCTATCCTATTGAAATAATTTTGGAAGTCGTTATTTTAACCCCTACTAAGATTCATTACACAACCCCTGATTTGGTACATTTGTGTTTGTAAATTTGTTATATTCTAGGACATATGTAAAGGTAAAAAATATCATTTCATTATTGGATCATAATGATTATAGGAAAAAATTATGCTATTGGATCATGAAGTATAGTGTGGAGCTATGAATATTATTTTAGAGTCATTTTGATTTCCCTTTTTCTTCTTCTTTTTTTTAATCAAAATATTCTTTTTGGTTAGGATTGGGTTGGTTATTTTGTAAATTGTTACCATTTTGGTGTTTTAATTCATTATTTATGTGCATCATGTAGATATTATTAAGTAATTATATATTTTTTGGTCTTTTTTTCAAATGGAAAATCATCCACCTATTTTACATGTAGTCCAGATATTCATTTCAAGGATTTGGTGCCTTTGGAATGTAGATTACGGACAAGTGGCACTTCCTCATCAACTCAATCCAATGATATGAGGTAGGATGTTATAATACATGCGTCCCTTTTACATTTTTTCATTATGATTTATAGCTAAGATAATGATTTTTCATCATGGTAAAGGGTAAATTGGTTAATTAAGGATAAAAATAATGAGATAATTATTTATCAATCTATCTATCATATGAAACACTTAATTTTATATATTTTTGACTTTCCATTCTCCTCAAAAATACGAATATATGGAAACATGTTTCTAATTTTCATTCATATTATCACAGATATGTTTTTATGAAAAGAATAAATGTTAAATGAAATTATAATTCTCTTAATTTCTCAATCATACTCTCATAAGGGTAATAAAAGATAATATGAGATATAAATGGTTATTTGAAATACTAATAAACTACTTTTATGGTATTCATTTATTTATAATTATTAATTTTGTAAAAATTTCCTTTAACACTTCTGTAATGCTGATATAGATCTTTTTAATGAAGTGGAAAAACAAGTAATTTGTTTAAAAAAACATTAAATGAAAAATGTTTAGATTTTATTTTGATGTTAGATTAATTTATGGTTAATAAAATTTTAAATTATAGTAAAAATTATTATATTTGAAATAAATAGTTATATTGATTATGTTCAATTCATATTAAATTAATATTCCAAAAAATGATGTTAATGAAATTTTATGTTAAATAACATTTTATTAAATATTAGAATAATTAAAATAAACAAGTAAGAGTACATGAGAAATTTTAAATGGTCTATAATTTCAGTCATTGGAAATGTGTAACCCACATTTTGTCATCATAGTAAATTCATGACCCTTGATAGTAAAAAATTACTTCACCATGGTCAACGATAAAAGGGAATAATATTGAGGATCAACTAGATGAAAAGTTTTTAAATGAATTTTATCCGGTATAATTCTTTTCAATTTGTATATTTTTACCTTTGAGTCCTCTTATTCAAATACATTTAAATTTAGAATAATTTTATTTGAGAAATTCATTATTTATATATAAATTATTTAATTAATTATAATGGTTTCATACATTCAAATATAAAATGACACCTCACCTCCTCTAATATTCATAGATTTTGGTCCTACCATTTAATATAATATATACACTAATACCTTCATAGATTTGTTCCCAAAAATTATGATATAATTTTATTACCCTAGGACCATCTTTATACAAATTATTGGTTTTTCCATCAGTGGCATCACAAATTATAGATAATGATCAATGTTGAATAATTCAATCTTTGTTTCTTTTTCTACTTCCTTTAAATATTTTTCATCCATCTAAACATGATTCATCACGTATCATAAATAACTAATAAGACATTATGATAATGGGATAAAAAATTTGTATCACACCCCGCAGTTTTGTAAAATAAATTTTTCAAATAAATTATATCTTTTTTAAGATTTCTACTATGAAAAATACTTGTTTCATATTTCATTTTAAAGAAAAAATAGTTTAGATTTGGTTGTGGGCAATACTTTTAAACATAAAATGACATTCAAGTAAAATTATATTATTTGATATGTAAATTATCCCAATTACATTAGAATGGTGGGTATGAAAAACAATTAATGAAATTATTAAAATATATGGTTCATTTATTTTTTATATAAATTATTTTGGTGAGAATTGAATTAAAAATTAAAATAAATACCATTTCAATGTAATTGAAATCATATTCTAAAAAACTATTTTTATGCACAAAAATTTGTTTTACATCATAAAATAAAATAACTAACAATTTTGGGATTATTTTAATGAAATTTATATATTATATATTAAATAAAATTTATAACAATCATCTTTTGTGATGGGTAGAAGAGAGATGGTAAAAAATATAATTTTATTCCAATTGTTTTTTGAAAAAAACCATTTTTTTCCTTTGGGAAATCATTGTAAAAATATGTTTTCACAAATTATAAAAATTTAATAGAATAAAAAACTTCATTTATTAGAATCAACATATAAATATAACCATGGAGTAAATATTTGAGAATTTTCTAAGAAAACTTTTTTGATGAATAAAGAATAATAATATACATTATAAACAATTTTAAATAATATAAAATAATTTAAAATTATTATATTTTTATTAAAATTTATTTATATTTAAAAATAATTCAATTATATAATTCCTGGAAATGAATTTCATACTGATTTTTGATATTAGGACATTATTTTCTTGGGAATTTTATTTTGAAAACCCGATCTATCATCACATATGAGGGATTAATTTTAAATTAAATTATACAATATATTTGAGTAGAATTAGGATAAATTGGTTCCATAATTGGAATCATTAAATTTTTTATTATCTAATTGCATCTCCATAATGTCTCCTAACAATTAATAGTCAAATAAGTAAAAACAATTACCATTTTTACATTAAATATTAGTTTAGCTTGGGTTAAATTTAAAAGGAAAGGGTAAAAAATGAACCAAATAATGTTATGAAACCATTTTCTTGAAATATTTATATATTATCTATTATAAGTTCTATGATGGCCCATTTTTTAACCATTTGGTAGGTGAAAATTTTTGTTAAAAGTTCTTTTATTTAATAATTACAAGTGTAATGAGAGGGATAGGAGAAACTCTTCTCCTGGTTTAATGAGAGGGATAGGAGAATTATACTGAGTATTCCATGTGTGTCAGATGCAGGGCCTGATCATCTCTTCTGGACAAACGACAGCTCAGGAGAGCATACAGTGAAAGCTGGCTACCGGCGAGCTCTTACTTCTCAAATTACAGAAGGAGATACGAGGCCCTGGACATCAATTTGGAAGCTTAATGTTCCCCCTAAAGTTCGCTTTTTCTGGTGGCAGGTGTGTACTGGTATCCTCCCAACTAAGAGCCTCCTTGTCTACAGACACTTTTCAAACGACAACTCATGCCCTTTCTGCCCCGATGTGATTGAATCTCCTCTCCATGCCCTTATCCAATGTCCCGGGGCTCAGGAGGTTTGGAATGGATGGGGATAAACTTTTGAGTTGTGCCTGGACGCCGCCTCAGATCTTACATCTCTCCTGATGCGATGGTGTTCCTCCTTTTCCCCAGCTAAAGCAGGCGCCCTGTGCATTTTGACTTGGATTATCTGGAATAGGCGGAACGAGGCCATTTTCAATCATTTCCGGAGGCCCCCCGGATTTTGGATTGACCGGGCTTTGTCATGGATTGCGGTCTGGCAGAACTACCCTGAACAACAAAGACTTTTCACCCCCCCTCCTCTTCCCCAACATTGGTTCCCCCCACCGGAAGGGATATTTAAAATCAATGTGGATGCCTCTCTCCCTAGGGATGGCCCAGTTGGACTTGGTTTGCTGGCCCGAGACAACCTGGGAAATCTCATCGCTGCCAAATACGAAGCACTTTATGCACGTTGGGAGCCCTCAGTCGCGGAGGCCGCCGCCATCCTTTCTGGGTTAAACTTTGCCAAAGATCGCGGTTGGGATTCCATTCACATCGAATCCGACTGTCTCACTGTTATCAATGCCATCAATCTCACTGACGGCGGGCTTCAACCTTTCGGCCCCATTATCCGGTGTATTCACTCGCGGAGACAAGGCTTCAATTTCTGCAATTTCTCATTTATTAGAAGGGAAGCGAATGAAGCCGCTCACAAGATGGCAGACATTGTCCCTCCTTACGAGGATTTGCTTTGGTTCAATCATTTTCCCTCGTGGTTATGCTCTTGTATTTCTGCTGATCTCCATCATTAATGGATCCGTCTTCTTTTGTCAAAAAAAAAATAATAAATAATAATAATAATAAAAAAAAGGTGACCCATTATACCACCATATTAACAAATTTTAAAACCATTGGATCACCATTCCCTAAAAAATTCACTTCCAAGTTTTTTTTTGATATAATACCTTTGAATCCTATTTGTCAAATCCTTAATAAGTTACCAGAAGAAGATGTAATGTCCCTAACCAAGAATTTTATTTTATCCTTCATCTACTTTATTAAATTATTATTAAACCATTATGATATAATAAACTCATTATTTTCGATATAATTGTATATATTTTAATTACATAACCTAAACTCATCTATTTTTAAATAAAATAGGATAATAAATCATAATTCGTGTTTACATCGGACCACTGTATCATAAAATAATGTTCTGAATTTTCAATCAACACCTATGATGGATGGATATAATGTTGTATTTATAGTTTTTATATAATATTTATTATATTATAATTGTTTTATAATCATGATATATCATTTTTTTCTTAGTTTCCATTCCTTGGTAATATGATAATGTCGTTCGTATTTATGACATACCACCTCCTTGAAAAGCGATGTGATTCATTCCTTAATTATGTGGAATGTAAAAAATATGGGTGTTGTAGAACCATAATATTTTAATAGAATAAAATTTACATTTATATAATATTTTACATAAAAAGTTATTCTTAAAAGAGCACATAAAATATATTTCATTAAATTTAAAATATTTAATGGAATTTGAGGCAGGAAACCCCCATGTAGAAAGGAATCCAAATAAAGTATAAAATTATTACAAAGACACTAAATCATAAGGTATTAATAGTTCTAAATAAATTATGAAAATTAGGGTTATCTGTTGATTGGAAATAATATAAGGATCATTTAAAAAATGTTTTTAGAAGAATAGTATTTTTTCAGAATTCAATTTAGTCAAACTCGATGAACAAGAATTAAAATTTCTTCCCACATTATATAAATTTGAAAAAATATATATACTTTTTTATTATAATTTCGGAATTATATTAGGGTGATTTTTTGGTATTTTTTAGAAATATTTCATTTTTTGATGAATATTTAAAAATAACGAATTTGAATTAAAGTATTTCAAGTTAGATTAAATTATTTATAAATAGAAATTAATTTTTCCTTTTATATTAATGTATAATTAGTTCCTTAGGATATTTAATAATCCAATTTAAGGACATTAGAACAATTATCTTATTAAATATTGATATTAAAAGATTGTAAAATTTTGAAAATTTTCATTTTGGGTACTCACTTTCTCATTTCATATGCGGGATTAATAGTAATATAATTATTTTAACAATTATGAATATAATATTGAAAAATTAATTCCATATTTGAAATCAAAAATAGTTAAATTTTCTAATATGGTCAACCTAGTTTTGAACAATATTAATTGAAAATGGTAAAAATTATTTTTCACGGTTAATGTAACGATGGGTTTTATTTGTGATATTAAACTAAAATATAAGGGTAAAATGTCCTACCACCTTATAAAACTCATATTCGATATTCGTATGTACAAATTATACTTAAAAATTTCTAATATAGGGTTTTTTAGAATATTCATTCTTATAAATGAATTTAAATTTTGAGATTATTTGGGGATATTTCCGAGTAATTTGAAAGAGAGATCCCTTCTACTATATATAAAACTGCACTCATTCATCTAAAATATTTACAGCACTCAAGCACATTGGGTTGAATAATGCCTATAAAATTACTATTAAAATCATATTGACACATTTTAGAGCTAATGGTTCTCCAAAAATTCAAACCATAGTTTCATTAGTAGGAGATCTCGTTGATGATTCTATTTGATAAGGTAATTATATTAACAAAACTATTTAATTTCCTATATTATTTTTCAACATTAAATTATTTATTCACACTTATAATTTAAAAAATATCTTCCAAATAAATATAACTTTTATGTTATGAGAATGAACTAAAACCATTAACTCATCCAACATATGGGTTGTGAAATAATATTTCATGTGTATAAAAGACTACCACCTCATAGGCTGATTACTTTAATTTTCCCATTTAAACCTATCATGATTGGGTATGAAAATGGAATGAATGTATATATAGTATATTTTTTAATAATTGAACCTAAACAGTTATTATAACATATTGGATTCATTCCATATGGGATACATTTATATCACTCTTGTGTATGGTGTACTACCGCCTCACGAAGTGACGTCAATCATTTTTAACATACATCTTATATCAAAGATAATAATAATAAAATTAATGAATATATGTGATATTTATGATTTGATATTGATTTTGAAAAAAAAATATATCACCAAATTATTTACCATTTCACCCATAAAGGGAATGTTATCGCTGGTCATGCATACGTATAACTTATAGTCTCCATGAAGTAGTGTGATTCACTTTTCATGCACAACATTTCATTATGATTATAATATTTTATACACTAAATAAATATGATATTTATATCATTATATCCATTATGATTTATATATATATATATCAAAATCATAACAGCCTGATCTTTCATGTCAATATTCACATGAGAAAAGATGACAATATACACCGTAAAAACAATTTATATTGAAATATTATTAACCAAATAGTGGTAAAAATTAATAATATAATGATATAAAATATTATAAACATTATTATGGTTTGTTTAGAAATTAAAAACATGCTTGAAACAATTTTCAATAGGTATAGAAAAGTTAAAAGTAAAGAAGACCTATAATAAGGGTTTGTCCCCTCACTTTAACATTTGTGAGATACCCACCACATTCACCACAAAATTCTTTTCTATGATGTATAAACAACCTTTTTTATCATGAATTAATTAATCTTTCTAGAATATAAATTTTCATTTAATATTAATTTTTTCATTGGGACTATGATTCAAAAGTTACCAAAGATGTAAATTAATATTTCACAATCTCTTTAATATTCATGATTTTGTCTTTAATACTATATTGGGTTTATTATTTGATATATATATATATAACTATAATTATATATTTTTTCATATCTGTTGGTTATTAATAAAAATTTTAATTAGTAATTTCATTTTTCCACTCATTAGTACTTCAAATGATTTAAAAAAAATTTGATAAAAAATGACATTATTTAACTCTTTAGTCAGAAATACTTTTTCATCATTACACAATTTCTCTAAAAATGTATTAGTTTTTTAATTCATTTTCAAAATGAATTTTTTTGGAGATTTTTTCCAATTTGTTATTTTTACGAAATGTTAAGGAAGTAATAGTCATTCCTTTTTCATAACAATAACCATATGGTAATAACCAAAACTGATAAGGAATCATATTTTAACATTAACAATATGAAGAGAATTATATTTAATCGTGACCACTAAATTTTCTAAATCATATTTTATAATATTTCAATTTTATTTTAAATTAATATATTTTTATTGATGTAATATGATTTTTTTAGTTTATTATATTTATAATGAAAATATTATTTTCCACAAAGGTGTTTCTAATGATATTATTCAGCCTTCGAGGTGGCACATTTTTGGGTGGTGTTGAAATTTCACAAAAATGATCATCACCCATCCTTTTTTGATAAAGATGAGTTTTTTTGAATTCACAATTTTTTTTCATTAGACCAATTTAGCATCATTATCCTTTAAAGAAGGATGGATTAACCCTACATGAACTATTGGTCCTAGCTGGAAATTTTTCTTTGGTCAAGTACTTTTGCAATATGTCATTCTCAGATATAACTTCCTCAGATGGTCTCCAATGGGTTTATTCGTGGAACCCGAAATGCCCAACAGCCCTGGTATCCATGATTGATTTACATTCATTCCATTGGAAGACTCTCATTGATCGATGAATTAACCAATGACACTTAAAGACTCCATTGGTCATGAGGATGGAATTTCAGGCTCACCGCACCCTTCTGGGGGATGATTGTTGCTTGTTCCGGGACTCTCTTATGGATTTAAGTCATGTTAATATGTTCTTGAATCCTTGGTTTATTCACAAAAGTATATCCATGGGGTAAAATTGGTTTCCAAGATCATCGTAAGAAACCATATATTTTATTCTATGAAGGAAATTCTTACATGATACATATTATTAAGAGCTCTAAATTTTATCGTCATCCAGGGGGTGGAAGGTGACTTGATGTTGAGATCAGGCCAATAAGAAGGACATACTATGTCTCCTTAGGAGATGAATCAATGCCGATGTAGTTTGGATTGTGGGGGGATTATGCATAGAAACTTACCATTTTAGGGGACCATGATTGGGTGAGCCCATTATGATGGGCACCCTTTTGTGGTCGGGCCTTCTTGCAAGCTTCCTTCATATCCTAGTTTGATCCAAAATAAAATTTCTTTTTTTCATAATTTCTAGGGCTTATGTATGGATCTTCCCATTGAGGGGCATGATTGGGTGAACCCTTTTTGTATGAGCTCCCTTTTGAGCTTGGCACTTCAGGAAGGCATCCAACGTATACTGTTTTAATAGGTAATTAGACTTATCATAATTCAGAATCATGGTGATGTTGTAATAATAACAAACCTCTAAGCCCGCATGAGTCATTCTTAGTTTGAGAAACAAGAGGATGGCAATGATTTAATATTGCACTTGCTTCCTCTCATTTAGGTGATAGAGGGAGATCATGTTGTGGAAGAGGCTGAGGTGACAATGGGTTAGGGAAAAAAGAATTGAACACATCAATATGAAGTTAAATTGAAGGTCATCTGGCCCTACCATAGAACAATGGAGATATACCTTATTGAGAGGGCCCCGAAATACATTCTGGAAAGGGGAGGAGTTTCTTCCTCATAAAGCGGGGGACCCCTTCGACTGAACATTATTCCTCATTTAACAGAAAACCGAATGATTAACCTAAATATTTTAAATGGGGTGGTTAACGTTGGAATCCCATGGTTGGACTCTAGGTTGAAATGGGAATGCTGAACCACATGAATTCCCAATTCCCAATACATATTGGGGAAATCCTACATGGCTCCATATACCATGGGTTTGTAGACTAAATGGGGCTAGTTGATGTGACTGATGGTTAGATGATACGAGTCTGGTGGCTTTCAAGGAAGCTTTAAACTAATACCCAAGGGCTATTTAGTAGAGGGATTAAAAATGAATGGATGGTAATGGGTGGTTGAGGATGGGACCAGAGTAAATAATACCACAAAACACTATATTCAGTGTACTAGTTTCTTATGTGGGATGGAGGAGAATCTTTATACTGTAGTGGTATATGGGAAAATGGGTTTTCCACATACCGATGTGGTATACATGAATTGGTAATGAAAACTATGTACCATATTGTAATGAATCCCATCATGCCGCTTTGGGTTCTATCTGCATATTGATGCATTACATTGTGTCGGGTTTTTCCAACGTAGCAGTACATTACTTGGAGCACCATTCTGAAGGTGGGTCTCACAGATTATCGTTCCTAGATAATTCATTCTCAATATGTATGTGGTTCACGGTTCTCCAGTTAGGTTCACGGTTCTATTATTATTATTATTATTCAATTCACCTGTTTTATGGTTTGCAGCCAGTTGTACCAACGGATAATGCAATTCATGTTTCGGGCATCTTCGATGAATCGAGACTGAAGATGGATGCTTCTGTGAAATATTTCATCCAACCTCTGGGTTACCTTAAATAATTCATCATCCATCATTCATCCTTATAGTATGATCCTATTATATAGAATTGGGAGAATTGTATCTATTGGGAAAGAATCACATTTTTTAGGGCCCCATGATTACATATCCTGACCCACGGAAGACTCAGTCAACCTGGGTTTGCAGAGGCTTCAGTTCAGGATAATTGTTTTTGGATAATTGTTGGTTCTCTTTGTCCATGAAATAATGGGTTCTCAGTATGGAACACAGACTGACATCGTGCACACAGTTCCATCGATGACATGGTTCGTGGTCTACATTGTTTCATTGGCCATCGCTCTGCGTGCCAACAGTTTTTAGATCATCCTGCATACCTATTGGTTCATGATCGACCTGGGTTGTGTACCATTCCCAATAATGGTACATGGGACACTTAAAAATAGTTGCAATCTTTAATTCCTTCATGATTCATATGAAAATCGCAACTCAATGTGTGTTTATTAACCTCGCTAGACTTATATAATTACTTGTTTCCTTCTTCAAAGTGATTCTATGGGTATTTTCGTCCGTTGGATGATTTTTCAAGACCCTAAAATTCCTCACATTATAATGGTGTCTGTTCAGAATTAATAGGGGACTATTCTAATGTATACATAGTCTTAACTGAATTGGTCCGTGTTAGAATAGATGGACCCAGTAGAAGGGGACCACACAGATATATAAGGTCCCATGACTTTTGAATTTTACCATTTATCATGGAAAAAAGAACTATTTTTTTCCCATCTTCCACCACTCATGGATACCATTCTCCTTGAGGAAGTCCTATTTTTGAACCACCTCGTACGTACAATGAACTGATCTCCTCACCATTTCTCCATTTGCGTACCATATTATTGTTTCGTAATCGAAATTGATGAATTTTAAGACTAAAATATAGATTCCATGTTTGAGGATTCAACCTGTTAGGCATGTCAACATACCAAACATGGATCGGAGAAACTACAATTATGAAATTATAATTTGAACATAAACATTAATACGGAATTTCAGAACATGATCATATTCAAGTCCTATGTTCGATGTGTCCATCATCCGGGAACCATTCTGTTCCCCATCAAATGCCTCACGGATGATTCATGTACTATGGGTATTCATGGTTAAAGCCATTCGTGTATTGTTGTAGTAGGAGGGGTTACCTCTATGTTTCATGAAGTACATGGATTGTGCCTTCCACACACTATATAGTATTCAGGATCTGGTGATCACGTACCATTTCCGAAAAAATTACATGGAGATTTTTCTAGATATATTTTGAGTCATTTGTCCATTCTTCCATATCTTTTATCCATCACTTTTTAGTGGACTGATTTTTTGTCATCATTGGGATCTTCTTGTGCATGTTGCAAAGGGTTTTTAATAGGTTGTGAGAAAATTGACTATGATGAGGTAAAACATGGTGAGAAATAGTAAGGATCATCTTCGAGCACACAATATTCCTTGTGAAATCTTCTGAAAGGATTTATTGATTCCAGGTCGTCTTTCATATCCGATATCTATACTATTTATTCTTTACATCTTTGGTCTCCCTTATGATATTCCTCTACCATTTTCTTACACCAATACCCCTTTCATTCTCATAGAATCACCAAAAGGACATGATCATGCCCACCTTTCCCCAGAAGGAGAAATCATCACCACTCAAATTCAAGAGAATGTCTTCATAATTATAGGCTCAACATAGATTCATGCAAACCATGGGTGTCGTGATGGAATCTTGAGACTAGAAACTTTAGAATACCCTTCCATTATCAGCATCTCCAATGAAAATCCAAATGGTGAGTAGAGAACCAATTGGGTTCTACGGGTCGGAGGATGTTTCTCTGTTGAGTGGGCTTGGGCGTTCTGGGTGTGTCACGCCTATTTGGAGTCCCCTAATCAGTTAGAGGTGGTGGGATCGTATCAGGAGGCCTAGGTATCTCAGTTTTCAATCTACTCCCTTCTCAAAATCCTTCCAGAATTACTGATCGGATGGTGTTCATGCACAAACACCATCCCCATATTTCATGGAGAGGTGTGGATCATCCTATGGGATATCTAACAGCTTGGATGACACCCTATCCTTGGAAAAATGTATTAAAAAATTATCCAGAAGAAAGTTTTTGTAATTAAACTAACTTGGTGTCCCCTTTGACAAATATTTTACTGGTAATTCTAGAGGGATCGCATAAACATCCCCAACAGGCTCGCTCACTCATCCCATATGAATCATAGATAGGGTTATTCTTCTAGGAGAATGGACCCAGGACAAGGGCTCACTATAGTCAAACTCATCCAACCCACTAGTCTCACCAAACTCTAGGGTCATACTATGCTACCCTTTAATTAGGTCGATATAACACATGATGATACGAAATTCTACTAGATGTTTCACCTACGCTTAGACTAGCAGGTTCCCTATCCATTTTTTTGAGCATATTTATCTTCCCATACCATGACGTATATACAAAGTATCAGGCATGTACTTTGATGATGATAACCATGTTGTTTGAGGTACGATCCATTAATTTGGCCCTTCAAACTCTTACTCAGATTTATGAGTTTTTGGGACAAATACAGGAAGGTATGCTCCCTCACCGTCTTAGTTGACCATTTCAATTTCTATACAGGTGGATGGAATAGCACATACCCTATTATGAATATTGGCATACTGAAATGGTTACTCATTATGACTTTCAATCCACCCTTATTAATATTACAATTGTTCTTCTATAGACTATAAGCATTATTGATGTTGTTGGACTTTTGAACGATGCTTTTCATTTCTTGTTTCACAGCATCCTACCACCATGGGTCGTTGATAGTTGACGGGGACGATTATTTGGAGGAATTATCATACCTTATCACACTTTGATAAGTTATGTTCACATCTTGTATAGATCGAGTGGTCATTTGTGATCCATAACTACCCTAATGGTTGGCCAGGCAATTTGGATGCCTCCAATAGACTGCGCTGCTTCCGACTGTCCACTTAAGTGGAGAGTCTCACCCCGTTTTTCAATGGGAATTATGGATCTTGATGATTCATGAAGGTGTGGTTATGGAAATTATCATTCCAAACATGACAGAATAAATTTTCATATTGCTAGAGAATACCTGACTGAGGGAAGAATGTAACCCTAATAGGATACTGAATGAACCAGTTCAGTGGGTGCAGAATTCATTGACCCTTTCCTACCCCATAATTAGCTCAATGAAAATTATACACATTCATTATACTATGAAGAGTGAAACAGATATGCCTTATACCTTCATCCCTGTAGTCTCCACCAGGGATACACCACCTGTTCTTTCCCTCTTAGTAAGAAGATGCTCAGTTCACCCTTAGAAATGGTTGGGAGGGGCCTCCTCAGTACAAACTACCAAAATGGGGTGTGATTGAGACTGCTCCCCTCCCATGGAAACATCCAAGGACCACAATGTGGTTGGCACCAACTGAGAATCACTGCTCATCCTAGAAGTTGTGGTCAGTCCTCTGCACCCAACTCTAGTGGTTGGGCCATCTGGGGGAAAAGAGAGTCCTCCATATTGAGTGACCTTTCTTAGGTCCCTTCCCAATAATATGGCGATGCTTCCTTATTATATTCATGTGTAATAATGGGAGGATCAAGGTACTAGTTTTGTGGCAAGGCACTAGGCGGTGCAAAAAGAGGCTTGGTACCAGTTATGCACTCTTGCCGCAGATACACCCATGGCCAATTTTGATAATGAGGGTGGACATTTTCAGTGATTATTCACTGATTTGGGTTCATTATGATTTGAGAATCACTACACAAACCTCCTTATTTACTAAATATTCATTTCCCAAGAAGACCTTGCCTCTTACAAGGACAAGCTATCCATGTACAATTCTTCCCATCACCAGGTAGAGGCCTTCCAAAATGATTCAGAAGTATTTGATCATCAAACTACCGAGGAGGTGAAGGCTCACAATTTTGTGGACTCCCAATAGGAAGTGTTGGGGGAGTGTAAATCTCGTGCAATAAGGTTGAGGGATCAACCGGCCTCTTTACGTGCCAACTATGAAGCTGTCCAGAAGAAAGTGTGGGACCATAAGTTTTTTATGGAGTGGGTGCATCCGATGGTTAAGGCCAAAATAGGGGAGAGATATTCTGTTGGAGTAGAGAACTAATGTCGCATGTAAATCACTTTCCATCCTTTGGGAATGGTTCAACCGATCCTTGTTGTGGTTCTGTCCCAAATCATGGAATTTAGTCTTCTACTTTTTTATAGTTTGGAGAGACCCCGACCTAGGGATGGTCATCCACTTTTTTCTAACACAATGGAACTTATTTTTCCTTAAATTATCTTTCATTTTCTTTTCCCTAATATTTCATCATAATTTCGATCAATAATTAATTAAAATCAATGACTGGAAACCAGTAAACTAAAATAATAGAAGTGGGGTCTAATTTTTGCATGAGTTGTGGGACTCATTGAGTGTAGTTCAACAATTACCAATGTTACATGGGAAAACCCCACGAAAATTTATATATTTTTCATTATTACACAAAATTTAACCTAATCCTGCTTTACAAGATCATAGAAAGTATAACATGACTATTGGATAGGATTCCCTTTGTGGGTTTTTTACGCATCAAGATTTCTGACTATTCTAATGGATCAATGTTTTTTAAAATAGCCGATAATCGACTTTTACCTAGAGGTGCCTTATGTGGATTATTATTCTCTGTAATATATGGTGTATTTTTGGCTTTAAGTTCACAGTCCATCCAATCATACATATTTTCGTGGTATTAGGTTGAATATCTTTGACCACACATAATGGGGTATGGCCCTGATGAAGGACCCTTATCCGGGAATCCCATAACATCCTTCAGACAAGGATTAGGGATTTTTCCTGACCCTTAATTTGTATTTTGTATAATAATGAGGCTCTAGAGCTATTTTAGGCATATAAAGGTACAATAGGACTCTTTTTGGGGCTAATGTTTCTTTTGACTGAATGCCATTTTTATAGCAGACATATGAAGAGCCACTCGGGCAAGATGAGCATAGTCAATCAAAGGTGAATGGAAGACACTGGCCTTCTATCTTCGATGGTACTGGTTTGATTTTCCACACATTGAATATATTTTGATGTCGAGAGCAATAGTTTGTGGATGGCCTGAGTAATGGTGTCCAAAAAAATTATGGCCATTCATGTCATCTTTGTGTGGGCAATATTTCCTGCACATTTCATACTAGCGTGAGGGGGAGCTGGTGAATTGACTTTTTAGTTATTTTTCCATTCTATGTTAGAGGAATTAGGAATGAAAAGGTTATGTAAGCCATTATCCAAGTGTTTTCCAAACCCAACGGTGTGAGAAAACATGACAGTCATTTTAGAGCACAAAAGCTGGATAGGACACTCATATAGACGAACTTTCTTTCGAATGGATGCCATTTTTGTGGGAAACATATAAAGAGCCACTGCGACATGTTGTGTATAGTCAATCAAATTTGTCTATAGGAAACAATCCTTCCATCTCTGATCTCTATGGTAGATTATGGATATTGGGAACATTCTGAATACATTATGTGACCTTCGTCAAGGGGTGCACCTGAACACAAACAAGGGAATTTTAACCGATCCTCTTCGGGGGAAACCAAAAAATATCGGGTGGGGATGTTCTTTTATGTGTGGATCAACTTCATGCATATGGATGTGTATCCATAGAACTCTCAAAAGAGACCAGATATGAATCGTTCTCGTATGTTCTGATATATCAAGTATGTGTGTAAGGAAGAAAATGTAAACCATGACATTGAGGGACATTGAATTAGGAGGGATGGAATGAGGCATATATGCCATTGGGTGTACTATGATATGAGAGGACACTCATGTGGAAGAATTTTCCATTTATTAACAACTATTTTAGTTTTAAACATATACATATACAAGAGTTAATGACGTTCATAGTCAAACAATGGGGACCACCAGACATTGGCCTTCCAAATCATATGGCCTTGGAGGGTTATGTGGATTCAATATCACTAAAATCGTAGAGTTTTGGGTACATTAGGAGTGTAATGGGATATATTGGGGAAATTTGGGATGCAATTTACTAATTGGATCATGTGTCTCTTACATATATTTAACTCATATATAAGATCAAGAATTTATTCCATCATTAGAGTACTTCGTAATTTATCATCACAAGGTCAGTACGTGGGGTGCTTCTCCTAGGAGGGAATAGTGAAATGCCTATTAGAGTAATGCTACTATAACCAAATTCTTAGGATTCATTTCTATAATGTCACATTGAATCTCTTTCTATGACACAATGATCATGTAATCCATGATCAGTGTGCGAAAAAAGGTATTATGAGTATTTTGTGCCATTTTATATGAATAGAAAAATAAACATTTGAGGGAACATTGAGATTAAACCAATTCTATGCAACTTATCATCGTACAACAAGGATAATTTTAGCCTCTCAGTTTATTGTCGTGTGGTGAGGACACAAAGTTTTTTAGTTTAGAGTAATGGAGTGAGGAAAATTATACTTTTATAAATATTTTCAATAGTTTTGGGTGAATCAAAATATGGATGTTCCGGCGTTCCATAGATGTGAGTGATGATATATGCTGTAAACAATAATCCCAGGGGAAACATGAATTAGGGGTGATTCCATGGGTTTTGGAGGACATTGGTCATACTGAGAGAGGATAGGAATCTCCTGGGGATGATTTTTCCTTTTATTAATGTCCATTTTAGTGGGCAACATATCTAGAGCCATAGGGTCATGATGTGCATATTTAATCAAAGTTGACTTCATGAAACTGTCCTTTTGTCTTAGATATCCTATAATGATTATAGGGATTCATGTTTTCCTGGAGTATGGAGTTGGAAAAACTGGAGAGATGTGTCGGGGAATGTGAGAAATATCTATATTGTGATTACATTTGAACTATTAGAACTTCCACAAAGATCTGACTCATATTTAGAGGGTAAAGTGGGATCTTTTTATTTATCATGAGTGGTGGCCACATTCGGGATCTCGTAACACTAAGGACTGGACCAAACATAAATCTCGAAAACATCCCAAATTTAATGTCAAGCGATTAGGACATATCATGGGATCCACGTTCATGTCTAACCAATGAATGGTCGGAAAGGGGCATTTTATTTTTGATGGTGGTTGGGATAGGATTCCAAATCAGTGCATCACTATGTGTCCTGTCATAGAAGGAATCAATCCACACAATGTTCTTAATGTTCCATGTACCGATCTGGCTTGGTCCATATATATGGACATTTCTATTTCAGTTATTTGGGGTGCCGAGTACACCATACATCTCCCTAACATATTTTCATTGTAGAATCCATAAAAATGATTTTAATCTCATGTAATTCATTCTCATTGTGAGAGAAAAAAAGATGAAAGAGGGTTTACTTCGTAGGTGTTGGGAGGTAGAGGATATGATGGGTGCTTTTTATTTATCGTCCATGATGAGGTTGGGACAAGATCAATGATCAAGGCATAGCTACGTATCCTACAAGGGCAGGAATCAAGCTATACATTTTTCTGTATGTATCCTATATCGATTTAGATTGGTCCATGTGTAAAGACAGGTGAGGGAGTATTTTTTATAGAGGGTAGTCCAGGATACCCAGTTAGGGCATCATTATGTAAACTACAAGGGCATGAATCACAAAATTCGTAGTTATGAATGTTCCCTCTACCGATCTAGCTCTGTCCATATATAGGAACATTTGTGTTCTATAAAACATGGTTTCTATGTCTACAATGTTACTCTATAGTAGGCCTTCGTAAGATAATCCCTACCACTGATCCTAATCTCTTGTGACTTATTCCTTATGTGAGAACCAAGGAGTGATAAGGGTTTATCTTATGAATATGGGTAGATAGGGGGAATGATGGATTCATTTTTTCATAGTGGGGTAGGGCCAAGATTGGGGATCGAGGCAACTCTACGTATCCGATAATGGAAAGGATCAATCCATATGTAGTTCTATTAGAGATCATGTAGTTTATTATCATGGGATTAGGATGTTTTGAGTCATGTAATTTAATATCTAATGTTGAGGACATGGGTCACCATTTATTTTCATGTTCCAGGGTCGAGTTCCTTATAGTTTAACATCATCTGGAAGGGACAGTGACTCATAGTTTAAGGTCATACCATTTGGACTATAACATTGGGATTTTTATAACTCATTGTATAAGGTCGTAGAGGTTTGACAAAAACATTGGGTGTTTCATAACTCATATTTTAGGGTCATAGATCTTAGACCAAACCATTTGGGGTTTTAAAACACATTTTTTTGGGTCATATAGATTAGACCAAAACATTGGGTGTTTTATAACTCATAGTTTAGGGTTGTAAATCATGGACCAAACATTGTCGTATTACTACACGAGATACTTCATCAAGAACCTCACATTTCTAGGCACTGTGATGAGTTGTTTGTCCGTCAATATCAGGGAGTATTGTCCATTGGAATAGACTCCATGTATGAAATTATGTCCTTATCACATTTGATCAGGCTATGGGGGATTCTCCCCGAGTATCATCAGGGTTCTGAGGACCAAAAACATTTCCCCTTCGAAGAAAGATCAATGGAGCACCTTATTGTTGAAGTCTCATGCAATCCAGTTTTGGTAGATTTCCAAATAGTGTAGAGTGTGAAACTGTTTCTCATATTACTGCTCCAATTCATCAAACCATCTATGGGAATTATCGTCCAGGGATATTAAATCATTAATGGCCACACTTTCCTTTTGTCTTGGATTTCGATAGGTAGCACCAACTCTATCTCGTATACTAGTGAGTACGATGTTGTCTAGGTGGATGTGTGGGTCGTGGTCTGGTATGCCTATAAAACATTAAGGAGCATGTCTAGCCACAATTAATTGTCCTTGTCAATAATCTTTTGGAGTTTTTTGGAAAAACTCTTATTGATATCATCTATCTACCAATTTTATGCCACATGGTAACGGTATGAACAGTTGGCTTTAATTCCATACTCCTATTATAACTTGTCCAACATACCTAAGCATAATTTGGTGTCATTGTCTGTCAGTATGGTATGATGGACAACAAGTCTGGTAATGATGTTGGCCTTTATAAAGTTCATGATTTATTTTAAAACTAAATTCCTTAAGGTGTATGGATTCGTCCCATTTGAAAAATAAGTCAGTCACTATGAGTATGAACTTGAAATGTATGGCTAGGGCGAGATGATATAGTCCCAAAATAACAATCCCCAAGGTAATAAATGGCCTGGAGTACAAAATATTATGAAATAACTTCAGGGGTTGGTGTATGAAATTAGAATAAACATGGCATGAATGGATCTTATTGGGGAATAATGAACAATCCAGTAACATGGAGGGCACATAATACCCAAGACATCAAAATTGGTGAGAGAGCATGGTTGCTGATTGCTGGGCTACACAAGCTCTAGAATGCACTTATTTCATGAGGACAGCAGTTTCATCTCCATCAATTCCCCATGGAAGGACCCCATCGATTCCTCTATTTTAGATAATCTTTTCCTGGGATACCCAGTTTCATTTCAGCCCTGTCTGGTAGGATTTCCCCATTCCTAAGTTAATTTCTAATGGGTATCATCTAACTGGTGGTGTGACCATAAAGGCTCAGAGACAGGGCTAATTTAATCTATTTCCTTAATATTTTTTCTAGATGAACGGAAAGACCATTCGATGGTGGGAAATGTCAATGAATGTTTCATCCTAGTTTGGATCGGCCAAGGATGTGGCATCACTTGATAAAGTGCTAGCTTGAGCATTTTGTGAATAGGGGGCATAATTCTGTGATGGTTCTGATGGAGGTTCTTCCATCAGTGATCAAAAAAGGTTTATAAAGGGAACTAATACAACCTTATTGATGGCATAGTCTCCATTTACCTATTTGATGACTAGATCTAAATAACCCTTTATTTTTAGTATTTTAACATAAACATGAAGAGCTAGTTCCAGGCCTGCAAAAAGGGCATGATACTATGCTCATTTTTTGTACACCCTTTCAAAAGAGAAAAAATAGTATAGCTAGATTGGAGTTTCGGGTGATTTGACTATAATTTGAAGCCCAAATTTTTTGAACATGGTATCCTCTATCCTTTTCCCAATTAAGCATCACAAATCACCATCATAATAACATTCCCATATCTGGGGGGCCTCTTGAATAGAAAACACTACTTCATCTGCATGATTATCATTCAATGGTGTTTTCTACTCTGAGGGGTGCTCAGCTAGGATGTCTGCTAACTCCGGGCCTGTGATTTCCATTGGGGGAAAGTACCATATGTCAAACTGTTGTAGGATTACCTCCCATTATGATTGGTGTCGATTTATCATAACATGGTTTAAGATATATTTGAGCATGTTGTAGTTGGAAACCCGGGGGTCCTCATGGTGCTGCAGGTAATGCCAGATTTTTTGAACGGTGATGATTCAGGATATGAAGTTCATTTCCATATTTATATACTGTGTTTATCCATTGATTATTGTTTGGATGAGGTAATAGAGGTTTTTTTCACTTATAGCGTCATCTTTCTGTGCGATGAAGTTTCCAAAAGACCATTCCGGGGCGGTTACATACAAAATGAGCAGTGCCCCCTCATCTAGAGGAATATCACCGGAGTGCTTATGAGATATATTTTGGGATTGTTGAATGATTCTTGTAAATCATTATCCCACTGGTACGTAACTCCTTTCTTCATGAGCCTGGTAAATGATAATCCTTTACCTTCTAGGTTGTCTACGAAGCATCGATTGTTGGTGAGATGCCCTTGGAGACCTCTCCACATGTTGAGGTTTCAAGGTGGGGACATGCCAAGAATGTATAATTTCTTCTCAGGGTCGTCTATGATGCCTTGATGGATTACAATGAAGCTAAGGAATTTTACAGAGGTAACACCATAGGCGCACATTTGGGGGTTCATCTTTATGCTATGTTGTTATAATTGTTTAAGACAGTTTCATGATCATCCAGGTTGTTCATGTGCTCTTGTGATTTATCCACCAAATCATCAACATAACACTCGACTAACATTCCCCAGAAGGTCATGAAGATGCGATTAATGGCATGATAATATGTGACATGGGCATTCGTTAGACCAAAGTCCATCACATTATAACAGAACACATTATGAGAGACCATAAATGTCGTAGAATCATCATATCCCCAGGCCATACATATTTGATTGTATCCGGAATAGCCATCCATGAAATATATGGCATCATATCCAACTATTGCCTCGATCAACTACTCTGTAATTGGGACTGGGTAGTCGTCTTTTGGTAAATTCCGATTAATGTAATTGAATTCAATGCAGATTATAATATGTCCATTATTTTTTTGATAAGGACTATTTTTTCCATTCATATCAGATATTGAACCTCCCGTATGAAGTTGGATTTAATCTTCTTATCATTATCAACCTCTATTTTGGCATCAACTATCGGTTTGGACATTCTGGGTGCCTTTTTATATCCCCTGGGATCTTCTAAAATTCCCAGATGATGAGTGGAGACCCCAGGATTGAGGCCCAGAATTTCTATGTAGTTGTAGGAAGACACATCTCAATTTCTATTTAGTAACGAGGTATATGCCTCTTGATCCATTACAGGCATAGAAACACTGATTAGAGTGGCCCACGGGTCATTTTCGGTACCCAGATTCATCACCTTAAGTTCATAGATTGTAGTGGACACACCTTCGTCAAATGGAGGAGGGGTATCTCTTTGATCTTCCTCCACTTAGTCTTCTTCCCCTTCATCATCTTCATCATCTTCTACTTCTTCCTCTTTTGTTGGAAAGAATAATTTTGAGATTAACTCATCAATTTTTAGAGATAAATCGTCTATTTCCTTACTAGGTAAGGAAAGGGATGTTTGATTTCCCGAATATGGGCTAAGAGCATCATTGATTGGGAATTTTTTGTACCCACATAAGCCAGCCAGTTTTTCTAGGTCATTTTACATGACAACTATAATAGAGACCATAAAGATGATTGAGTCTGTATTCTGACATGCAATTATGCATTAAATTTGGTTGATTGGTATTATGTACGCTTCCCCATGTTGTTGGTGGGGGTCGGTGGGAGCCATTTCAAATCCATTCAGGTCATTGATCAAAACAATTTAATCATCCAAAATAAGTTTTTCTTCTGATTCATAGAACCCTTCATTGATAATATGTGACTCACATGACTCAAACGGGGATTTATCAATGTGAAACATCTAGTTTTTTCCATTTGTGCAATATTTGGTGCACTAATGGTATAATTAGGTAATTAAATTATGATGATGTAGCCAAGGCCTCCCTAACTAGATGTTGAAGGCCATACATTTCTATACCACCAGGAACTCAAAATTTGGAATGAGGTCTCCAAGAGGAGTTTTAATAATGATCTGTCACAATGGTTTCTACCCTATTTTGTCATATACCAATAGTGCTTTAGTGCCGGGTGTTAAGTTATCTTCATCATTGCCTAACTAGGGAAGCATATGCAGTGGGAGGAGGTAATCTTCATAGCCCTTCTTGATGATGATCTTTTGGAAATAAATTCCAAATATCATTCCAGACACAAATGTGGGTATGATGTGACCGTCTATGACAGCATGTTTATCCCTGTCTTGAAAGGAGATTAAGGATTAACATTCATCCGGAGAGTTCTCCGTTCAGTATACATCAGTGGTGGCTACATCGGTCATGAATTCATGGGGAATTATTAAGGATTTGATGACTTCCACCCTATGATATGCGGATAGGCATAACACATCTAGTATTTAATGGTTTCCTTGTATTGAGGCTTTCTTCATTAGAATATCCTAATTCTTCCCTAATGGTCGGTGCTTCCTGTCTCGGGGTTTCTCATTCACAGAAAAATTAGGGGTTTGTGATTTGGATGTGGACGGTTAAACCTATCTATCTGAGTCTGGTGGTGTTGTGTTCCTTTTCAGGTTTGGCCAAAATGGTATTCATGCATGCCTTGGGTGATTCGATTTATGTTCATCCCCAAATGGATATTCCATGATAAATGGGTGTGAATTTCATCTGATGGTGAAATAGTAGCATGTCGGTTCTTTTTTCATCTTCCATAGGGTCCGTCCATGAGTTTCCATGATTTTAACGGTTTGATTTATGGAATTTCTAGGTTTTTGAATCCTTCCATGATCATACATTCAATCAAATTTTAGGCCTTTGGGGCCTCTTCCCCCCGCTCATCAGATGGGAATTGAGTATTTGGGTTTTTGGCCTTAGTCATCATCTGAGAAGGGTCCACCATGTGATTGACATTAATGTAGTGGAGGATCAGTTCTTGATCTGACACTATTTCTCTCTGACTATCTCCTTCTGATGGGGCCTATTGTACGGTTTAGTGGGGTGATGCATGTTGTACTATTGGTTAGGGCATTAATTATTTTACCATGTATTTTTTCATGCAGTATGAAATCCCCATCACTGACTTCGACGTTAGTATCATCACATCATCTGGCTCTTTCTTTATCCCCTTCTGTCCTTTAGAGGATTGCAGGGCTGATGAGGATGGTTGTGTTGTTTTGGGTGCCTCAGGGGCAATAGTTTGTTGCATCAACTGCGCCTGGAGGATGACATGAACTCGATTGAAGACCTTCTTGGTCATCCAATTTTCAATAATTTTCTCTTCTTACTGGAGACTGTTAGCCATTACTCTTACTCTCTTGAGTATGATGTGGAGACATACGCCATTTTGTGTTGGGGTTGTCCAAACATGACTTTCACGGAATCCACCATATTTTGTATTAGATATATTAAAACAAAGTATTCTGGAATTGTTCGACCCATTATCCAGTGATAGGGATAATAATTTGGATAGTCATCAAGACCCACTTCATCAGCTAGCTTTTGCTATGGTAGCCGATGAAAATTAAAATTCATGGCAGCAATTAAATAGCTGCAGATCATGTCATCTCAGAATCAGTAATATTTATTTATAAATTCATAAAAATGATTTATTTTAGCACCACTTTTCTCATCTTTCCTAGGTGATTGTGGTTGTTGCAGTCCAGTGGGTCCCATATGGTTTCTTGGGGGCCTCACAACTGGAGATTGTGTCGGGGTGGCTTAGGCGTGATCAAATCCGCTTCATATTTTCTCATTCTTTTCCCAGGGTCCGCTGGGGCCAATCAGGGGATAAAGATTGGTTCTTTGTAAGGATTCCTCAATTCTTTTGTCCCGTTGTAAATATGTCTTTAAACCCAATCGTATACTTCATTTCGATGAGAGGTGTTCACAATTCATCCCAATGATTGTCGATGCACATGGAGAGCATCTCATCCTGGGGATCGACTGGTTCCAGGAATAAGTTCGGCCTTTCCATCTAGAAATGTACTCAGGGACACACTTTTTTTCTCACTTCTTACAATTCATGAGGTCACTAACTATCATCATAGGGAGTGTTGAACTGAACTGGAAGAGAAACTATCACTATAGATCCTCTAATCCTATAAATTAATTGACAAGAATGATAGTATACCATAAATAAGCCATTCCCTAGAGGTTTCATAGGAGGAACATAAGTTTTTATGCTTCTTGATACTCTAAAGTGCCCATTATAGGATCACAATTGGAGGCACAGTGCATTAAATTCCCTTTAGGGTCCCTTGATCCATTGAATAATGGGAATACGACATTCCTGATGACTGGTGGTAGTGGAACATTTCTCACCCAACTTGGATAGGGATCGTTCTCTAGAAGTATCAGAGAGTTCCACCCCTCTATGGATTCTAGTAGAGTTGTTAATTGATTGGCATTGTTTAAAAGAACTTGATGCATATCCTGTCAGGAATGAGGTTGAGATGGTGTGGTAGACCCTAATATTGGGTGTGCTGGTGTAGCTAGAATATGGGGTGAATACCTATATGGGGAAATAATTTGTTCGTCTACCTTGATATATTCAAGCATCCATCCCTGCAGGGGGATGTCTTGATTTCATTTTAGGGCTAGGTTGAATGGTTCCCTATGATTGGATTCATTTACTAGGATAATTTCATGTGGTATGGGTATATCTTCTACGATAACCTAGTAACATTCTAGAGGCAGAACACAACTGGAAAAGGATCTCCCTCGATGAAGCTCATTAATAATTCATGTGAGTTATTTCATTTCTTCCTTATTCATCGAGAATGTTTCCTCAAGGATGAGGGACACGTATCTAGGGGAGTAATATGCATTTCATAGATGAAAGTGGTTTTATTTTTCTCTTAGATGCGGTTTTGTGGGGAAGGTAGTTGTGGACTAACCGAGGGGGTTCCCAGATTTAAGATCGCTCTCCAGTTTTGGGTGATCACACCATTAGGCTTAGTGTGGGATGCCACTGGGAGGGAACCATATTCTTTTTCATCCTCTCCCTTAGCATCATTTTTTGTGACATCTGTGGGGTTGATGTATACCACATTCAATGAGTCATACCGCATTGGGGGTGGTGTACCCACTACCAAATGGTAGGAAGGATTTTTGCACCCTTTATTGGATTTTATCCTAACGTTATGTAGTATTCTTCTAGTATCTCAGAGATGATTGACCAAAAGGGTTCCCTATTTTGATCTCATAACGCGCCTTTGTCTCAGAGTGTGAGAAAAGTGAGAATAGGTTTAACAAGTGACTCCTATGATCATCATTCATCCTAGACAGTGGAATACAGACGTACTCTGTGTGGGTATTGGAGGTAAAAATACCCCCATCCCTGCTAGATGGGGCTGTTATCATTCTTCTGTTGATGCACTACAGCTGGGATTTGTTGGTCTTATGAGTGGATTTTTTATTTAAACATTTAATGAGCCCTATGTATAGGGGTTGTTCACGTATTGCGGCGGTATCTTCTGTTATTGCAACATTTTCAATTTCATTTCCTCCCTTAATGGTGTGAGCCGAGTATGACATTAGGAATGCATGATGATTTTGGTGTTTTTTAAGACATATGAACTACTTGTTGGTTGGATTCTCCTAGGAAGGAATCATGATGGATGTTTTCGATTCCTGATTTAGAATCTTTTTGATGGCCTGATCCCTTCATCCCTGACCCTTCTAAGACTTACTCCATGATATTTTTTGTTGAGTATCACATCATTCCTGAGTAGGGGATTCACATGATTGAAATTTCTGGACAATTTCATTGGAGGATTTCATTTCCAATGGTGATTGTTGGATGGGATTTGTGGTGAACTGTAGAGATCCATGTTCTTCACATCCCTGAATGTGAACCCCATCAAGGGCGTTTCCTATGATGTAACACAACAAATTCAATACGTTGAGACAATACAGTTCAAGGAATTTTTTTTGCGTTTCTAATTGTGGCTGCAGTGTGGACGGGAGGGCTTCCAGGTCGATTAGAAGACATAGCTCTGTAACGTATTGACATGCTCTACATACCCTTTATAGTGTTGAAACTTTTCTATCAGCTTGAAATGAGTCATCTATATATTGTGGAAAATTTCAGGGGCATTTTCTCTATACAAAACTTCTAGTATGTCGACGTGAGAAGGGACCATATGACAATAAATCACTAGAATATTATCTCTTTCTATTTGTCTTCTCATAAGAAACATATCCTGTTTTTGTTCATTCGAAGGCTACTCTACATGATATTCCCACCTCGACTACTTCTTAATAATTTCATTCATATAAACCATGCTATTGGGAGCCTTAATAATTAGTGAACGTGGTGGGGGTTGCTCATAAGATGAGTGTTTCCCCAACTCATCCTCTGGTTGAGAACAAATAGCAATCTTTATAGATGTAGTGTATGATGTGTCTGAATTCCTTTTTCAGAGTGCCTTAGCATATGAGAGATTTCACATATTTGTTCTGGTAAGGGAATGACCTTATTTCTACCATAAAGTTCCATTGTGTGGAGGACCTCGATAATTGGTGATGCAATGGAAAGGGAAACTATGGAAACTTGATGCCCAACAGTGGGAATTGGCCTTACAGCATATACAATGGGTAGGGTCGTTAGGGTGGGCTATAACAAGGGGATGACATTCATTCTTCTTATGTCACTATGGGGAGGTACATTATTGTAACTGTCATTGTTGTGTGGCCCTTCACAATGACTGACATAATGGGGAGGACAAGAATCATGACTTGATACCTAACTACTGGGAGAATTTTTGCATTTTACATCATGGGGAGTTCATTATAAATGTACTGCAATGAGGGGAGGTACTTTTCTTCATTTAACGTTACTATGAGGATGACCTTTATAGAAACGTCCATTGCGGGGATGGCCTTCACATTTATTTTCATCATAGCGAGTACTACGATTATGACTTAATGTCTGACTACAGGGAGAAGCATGTTGACAAAAAATACCCTTCGGAGGACCATCAGGGAGGACGACATCATGGGGAGGATTTTATTGATGTCTGGTCTTCTAATTGATGGGATAGATACACCAACACTATCCTTGAGATAGGCTCTCTTGATCAATCATTCCTAGAACACAAAATGAACCCCCATTCATGCTCTTTGGAGGACATCCACAGCTTCTAGTAGTGACATTGCATTGAGGGCCTTGGAAATTGATATTTCCACTTACATAATTTGGTAATGGAATAGAATGGTATAGTTATTTTATTTATATATGATTGAGGTCCTCATGAACCCCCACTTTAGAAAAGTAGGATCATGTATGCATTCTTCATTTTCCATTTTCCTTTGGCGCCATTCATTTTTTGGAACATTCTTATGGGTAATCTAGGCCATATGTTTTTGGTAATGGACCTCATATATGAGTTCATGTAATTTTGGGTATCATGATGTCATCATGATACACCGACGTACATCTTCAATTTTGGCAGGAATGCCTGCCCTGCAGCTGCCACCAAAATGGAATGGCATCCCCTAGTAGGAATTAGTATTTGATCTTGATAAAGTTGACTACATATCATGGGATATTGCAATTGAACCTCCTGGACTGGATAAGGGATGCATAACTACTCCGGAGAGACTCACTCATTTTTCAAGTGAGTCATTCCGTTCGTGAAAACCGGGTTGTGGGCCCGATTTCTCTCTTTTATCGTCGATGCCATTATATCATGGCTTGTTTGGAGTGTATTGTGTGGAATAAAAATATGATGATACATCATATCTAGGATATGTTGAGATACATCATTGTATGGAACTAGAATTTAGTCCCATTCTGATATCAGATATATAGTTTGTGCCTGCTTCATTCCTCTATGTGTTACCAGTAGATACTGGCAATTCTCCTATTCTGAGCTAGAGAAACTATTCTTCAACAGGTTTTCTTATTTTTTTCCACAATATTTGACTGGTGGACATCATATTCATGATAAAAAAATTATTTCTTCTCTCTTACTGCTGTATTTGTCTCACAGGCTCTGTATGCATCCGCGTGAATTTGACTCCGCTCATATTGGGTTGCCACTATATTAGGATGGCGGGGACGATATGCATTAGTAAGTGATTGTGCCATCATATTGCATGTTTCCACCATAATTGGTTTACATTTTTTTGTTTACCAGTAGATATTTACATCTTCCTATAGTTTGACACTCTGTCTGCATGGTGGGACTGACGAGCACATGTAGGAACGTGCATGTGTTCGTATTGTGCGACCTTATTTCTATTGGGGTCTTAATTAATGAGGTAGGACTTGTTTGTATTCCCTTTTAATTTTGTTTCATTATTATGGTGGAGTTGCTCCTCCAAAATTTGGATGATAACATTTACTTGATTATATATTTTCCACCTTTGGCGGGCATCTTTAGGGGCATGTGTCTCCTGGACTTTGGTTGGGGCCCTCTGCATAAGGTCCTCTTCGGTGGGAGGAGTCTTGGTTGTTCGTTGTCGGTGGTGACATTATCAACTGGGGGCCCATAAGTAAGACCCCTGTATAGTTGGGATGAAGATGTTAGCATCGACACTTTCTAAATTCCTATGGTATGGAAGGTACTCATTTTCACGTTCTGGGGATAGGCTCCTGAAACGATTAGGGATGACCACCGAGATCTCCTTTTACTGGGTTGTTGATAACGGTTGATGAGGCGGAAGTAAGTCCTTTTTAGACTGGAGGTCTTGTATTGAAGCCTCCAACATGGGGAGATTACGATTTCAGTTGTACTCTTTGATCATTGTTTTGGATACCCAGTTTTAAAGATAATGGGTGGGTGAGCAGGTCCTACTCATTTTATGGGTGCAGGCCTCCTACTGGATCACGGATGTGTATGTCTTCATTGGTTGTATGGATTTCATATGAATCGGAGGTTTCTCTATGGGAACCTTCGACATACATATATGAAATACAGACCGTAATACCCTGTCAAAGTAGAATTCTTTTAATCATATGCATATTTGGTGATTCAGCATGACCCCTTTTCCCAATTCTTTAGATGTGGGGAAAAGGGGCTTAGGTTGGGTATGATTTCCTCATTTGTTAAGTATTCACATTGAGTTCCCCTTTTTTGTTCCACCTATTAGGTGGAACATTTAGCCTATACCGGGGTGATAAAAATGGGCCATTGTGAAATCGGCTTTTGTCTTTTATCATTAGGGTGGAACCTCCACCTTCGATAAGGATTCAAATCGGGTTCACCATTTTTGTTCCACCTCCATGGTGGCATATTTAGCACCTACCGGGGATACCAAAATTTGATGAAATGAAATTTCATTTTTTTCATTTATAATTGGGGTATAACCAACACCTTGTTTATGGATTCACATTGGGTTTACCAATTTTTTTCGCCTCTACGGTGGCGTGTTTCTAGGTGGTGCATAAATGGAATGATGAGGATCATCACCCATCCCTATTCTATATAGAAGAGTTATCATAGAATTCATAATTTCTTTTATTTGGACCCGTTAAACACCATTATCCTTTAATAATGGTTGGATTTACACCATTGGAACGGTTGGTCCCAGTAGGTGATTTCATAGAGGTCAAGTACTTGTGAATTCAATTTTTCTTGGATATAAATTCCTCGGATGGTCTCCAACGGGTTTATTCATTGAGATAGAAATTTATAAAAGCTGTGATATCTATGATTTATAGACCTTCTTTCCAAAGGAAGACACTCGTTGATTGATCATTCTTCTAGCGACACTTATGGACTCCATTGGTTAAGAGGATAGGAGGTCAGGCTCACAACACCCTTACGAGGGAGGATTGTTTATATCTAAGACTCTCTTATTGATTTTAGTCATTTTCCTACGTTTGTGAACCATTGATTCATTATCGAAGAGTGTGTCAATGGGAAACCCTTGGTTTTCATGATTTTTGTATGCATGCATTTATTTGATGTTATTGAGGGAATTCTGACTTTAGCCATATTATAAGGTTATCTAGAGTTTATCATTATAATGGGAGGAGGGAAGGTGACTTTATGTTTGGATCAGTCCCATAAGAAGGGATTCTAGCATGTCCTTAAGAGATGAATCAGAACCCACATAGTTCGGATTTTGTGGGGATTACACATAGAAGCTTCCAATATGAGGGAACCATAATTTTGTGAACAATTTTAGATGGGAACCCTTTTGAGCTCCGGCCTTCTAGATGGAATCCTATATATCCAGGTTTGATCAAGAATCAGAGTTTTACTATTTCATAATGTTTTTGTCATATGCGTGGAAACATCCCATTGAGTGGGAATGAATGGGTGAACCCTTTTGGCATGGGAACCCTTTTTAGCTTGGTCCTTCAAGTAGGATTCCTGCGTATCCTTGTTTGATCAGGAATCATAGTTATCTTAGTTCCTAATAATTTTTATGTTGTAATCATCACAACCCTCTAAGACCATGTGAGTATTAGTTGGTGTGAGAAATAAGAGGATGTCAATGATTCAACTATGCACATGCTTCTTCTCCTATAGGTGGGAGACAGAGAGCTCGTAGTGTAAATGGAAGGGGTGACCATGGGTGAGGGTGCAGAGTAATGAAACCTTCAATGTGAAAAGACACTGAAGGTCATGCATCCCAATCTCAGAAGATTGGGTACTTACCTCAGTGGGAGGGCCCCAAAATATGTTCATGGAAGGCGAGGAGTTTCTTTCTCATCAATGGTGGGATCAAACTTAACCCCTTCGAATGATCACTATTCCACATTTAATGGAAATGTGAGTGATCAACCTTTATCCCTAGAATACATATGTTCCCACTGGCATGCCTTGGTTGGACTCCAGGATGACATGGGAATGTAGACCCCAATAAATTCCCGAAGCCCGGACCATTGTGCGGAGAACCATTGCAACTCCTCTTAACATGGGTATGTAGACTCAAAGGGGCGCCCTGATTCACCCGATGATATGATCATAAGTGTCTAGTGGATTTAGGAGGGGGATTTGGCCTAATTCCAGAGGACTGGATAATGGAGGGATTATGGTGGAATGAACGATAATGGAAGGGTGAGGTTGGGACCGGAGGAAATAATACTCAAAACACCTCATTTCGTGTAATCTTTTCATAAGTGGGTTGGGGGAGAATCCACCTACAATATTGGTAAGCGTGAAAGTAAGTTATCCAAATACTGATTTTGATGTGGACATGGGTATACACCACTACCTAAAACAGTGGTACGTGTCCCATCACACTGCATTGGGTTCCATCCCCATGATGATGAAGTACGCGACGCTGGGATCAGTCTGCGTAGTGGTACACAATGTGGAGCCCCATTTTGAAGGAGCGTCCAGGGGATTATCAATCATAGGGAACTGATCTACGATAAGTATGTGGTTAATGGTTCACCAGTATGGTTTGCGGTTATATTATTATTATTAAATTCCATAGATTTATAGTTCATGGTTGGGTGCACCTATGTAGATTGCGGTTTGTGATTCGGGCTTCGTCGATGAATCCAGACTAAATCTTGAGTCTTCTTAGAACTCTTTTATACAAAATCTCTATTCACTTAAGGCATTCAATGTATGTTCCTCATCTTTCTACTATGATCCATTTTTAGAGAATCAAGACAATTGTGTCCATTTGATATGAGGAACCATTTACAGAGGCCTATGAAGAGATATCTTGACCTGTTGAAGAATCGGTCAACCGAGGTTTACAAAGGCTTTGGTTCGCGAGGATGATTCAAGGAACCCTTTTGGTTCGTTTCATCGGAGAAATGATAAGTTTGTCGTATGGTATGCAGATTGACTTCATGTGCCCAAATCCTTTGGGGACACAATTCACGGTCTGCCTTGTTTCGCTGCCCATCACTTTGTGGGCCAGTGGTTTGGGGATCGTCTCGCGTACCTGTGGGTTCGCAATCATTTTGGGTTGCATACCATTCCTAATAAAAGTATGTATTCCATAGATAAATCCTTTAAAATGTGAAATCATTCATGTCTCTTCTGAAAATTGCATCTCAATTTAATTCCATTCTCTTTTCTTGTCTTGTAGAAGTACTTACTCATTTCTGCAAAGCGATTGTTGGGGTATTTTCATCCCTTAGTGGAATTTTAAAAACCCTAGAGATATTTTATTATATTTATATTCATAAACAACATCAACCAATCATTGAAAATATGATCAATTGTGGAAATGTTATATTTATATCATCGTCATTATTTCTATGGATGTTTTATGATCAATTTGGCTTTGGATGTAAAAATTTGATTCCAATCCTATTACTCTGTATTATATAGAATTTTGTTTTTATATTAGAGAAATTTTTACAATTATGTATGATAGATTTGATTAATGTGATTTTTTTTATGTTTCACCCCATTAATATGAGAAATGTATTGGACATAATATTTGACGTGTGGGGATCACTATAGTCAGTCAATGTATTTGTAGGACAAATGAGACAAACTAAATTTGGTTTTAACTGAGGGCCTAACAATTTAAATAGATGTCTTAGATTAATGACTCAATATTATTATATGACTTCGAAAATACCAGATGAAATTATTTAGAAGTTTTGGATTATGAATTATTTAATGATATTCCATGTTATTATTCAATGTGATCGAATATCCATTGTTATATTTGATTCCCATGTTATTTTTTATATGGAATTATTTGATAATTGCTAATTACAACCATATTATGTTCATGTGATTGGTTAAATAGAATGAGATTCAATAATTTAACATGGAATATTTATTATTACATAGTTATTAATAGCTTCCCCTATTTTCTTACCCATATGAAACATCTAATATTGAATCATTCATATTTTTTATTTTCCATAAGATTCCAGGAAGTGTTTCTTCATTGATATAATGGGATACACTATGGTTAATGATGTAATTATAACAAAAAACTATTTTATGTTTTCTATTTTAATAATAATTTCGTGTATGCAAGTATTTTACCAGGACTTCACTAAAATTCGGTCCATCCAGATGTGGTTCATTGTATCTAATCCTAATGTATTACAACCAACATAGGCTTCCATATTCTGAGGTCAATTATTTTAGAATTTTTATGATAAGGAGGATTGGTATATTTCATGGATACAATATTTAGGAAAACCTTTTTTATGCAAAAAAATCCTATGATAAATTTGAAAGATAAGTATTTAAGAACCACCAAATTTTTGGAAAAGAGGAGATTATATGGTTTTCTATGGAAAATATATCACTATATAGATCCAACAAGTCAACGTTGTCCTGGAAAAGATGTACTAAGGGGTAATGAATCCACAAAGGTCACATTGGCCTAGAATTTCTCATCATATGGTTAATTATGACATTATTTCATGTTAACCTAGTCTGATTCTCCATCGGTATTCTAATAATAATTAAAATTTTATTTTTCAAATTATAATGAAGATTTTTGAATAACTATATCCCCAGAGAAACCATGTTTGGGATTATTATATTAGATATTAACTATATTTTCATTTATGTTATGTGTTTCACAAATCCTTAGATTATAAATTATATTTCATAATGTCTTAATGTAATATATTATATTAAATTGGTTAAAAATGGATCCTAACATATGGAATGGGACCTATATCAATGGACATACTCCATGTAGGGATTTCAATCGAAGGAAATATATTGAAGATGGGGTTGGTTCTGCAGCATGAACTAATCAAATTATAACCATATTTGGGTAGATTACATAGGATATGAGTAATAACCCTTCCCATATAGTCCATCTTGTTGTTCCACCACATGCTGTAATAATGTAAGTCCATTTCAAACATCCTGACACTCCATCCTTTAGTGGGACACCAAATTAATCATCAGTGGATTTATGGACATGTTCCTCATAGAATATGTTTCTTTATCTAGTAATTAATGCATCATTGAATTTTTTTCATTGTAGTTTATCATCACTAAATGAATTAAGATCAATGATATACATTTATTCAAAACACTATGTTGAATAATAAATATAATACATGGAATATATGGATTATAGAGTACACTTATTAGAATAATAGATCTGTCATGGTCATTGAGTTCATATGGAAATTAAATTAGAGAGTCCATTTAAGAAACAAGTTGAATTTATATCTATGTCTGATGCAATATTTACAATGTTCATAATGAATTTTATGGAATAATTAATTAATCTAAAGAGAAATAATGGCTATTAATTTTATTCTATTTAGCCGATCTGACAGGATGAACTATTCTCTCATAATTTCTCAAAATTTGATGATATAGTAATCTATTCCACCATGATAGAGAAAAATCACACTGTCTATTAATGTAGAGACCCAAATCTTGATGTACATGGAAATTACATTACATTTGCGGAATACTTAATACATAAAAAAAACCAACACTCATGGACTGTAATATTTTAGTGTCTTTGGAAACTCGGAATAGAATCATCTAATCATGGTGAAGGATCATCAACATCTCCAATAAAGATCACCCCCTTTTTTTTCTTACCTAAAACCTTTCATTATATCCCGATGAAAAGAAAATATATAAAGTTTGATCTCAAATGCTCAGTAAGGGTAAGCATGGATAAAATAAAACAAACCATATACATTTGAACTTAAAAACATGACCATAATGTTTAAACATCAAAATCAGGAGAAATTACATAAAACATGGAAGTACATAAGGTACAGATCATCATAGAACATAAATCATGATAAAATAACATGGGAATAAAACTTGTAATTTTGGAAAACAATTAAGCACTTGATATGATTTCCATAGTAGCCAAGTCATTGCTGCGAGGACCATCTTAGTGGAAAAAGACCCTTACTAAATCGAGTTCACTACTCGTTTCAGTCCTGTATCACTGAACCAGATTAACATAATGTTACAGCCATGTTTATATCATGAGATATAAATATTTACTCAACCCATTTGAGGTATATATAGTTCCCACCAATCTCATAATGAAATCATTCTTACGTTTTCAACAATATAAACATAAATCATTCATCATAACCTAAAGAATAGAATGGGTTTCATAAACATCATCCCATAATCACAAAATCCATATAAAAAAATTGAAATCATTTCATCATAATAACATTGAAACCATGAAAAACATAAGGACATTATACTTGAAACATACACATATTAAATAATTTCATATTAGATGGTAAATGTTTTTTATAAAACACTTGAAATGAATTTTTGAGTAAAATTTCCTTTATTTTTCAAAATCATTTTCATTTCACAAAATGCCATGAATTTTTAAAGGAAAATTATTTTGTTGAAAATAGTCATGAAATCATGTGGAGTAAGCTTCATGAAAATAAGGCTTTATGAAACCATAAAAATCTGTTCATGTCGTATATGTTAAAAAAACATTTTCTCGTAATTTTTTTGAAAAAGTAAAAAAGTACCTCGTATGGTAAACAAAAGAAAGATTCCTTACATAACATGTAGTAAAACTCAATAATGGGAAAAAGGACTTTAAAAATACATTAAATTTTTTTTAGAAAACATGGAAATGGATGATAAATATAACCCTAGTAAATACATACGAATAAAAAATCATAGATAAAAACGAGATTGGAAAAGTTATCCCTTACCTTAGGTCTGATATTCATTGTATATATCTGAACCTCATGTATAATGATTTAAATAATGTCATTTACTTATTAAATAATCATATTCATTGGTATGATATCATATATTGTTAACTTATGACTTTATATTACTCATTATTTTGTAAATTCCATGTTAATGCAGCGTTCTCGGTAAAATCGTTTCATTTATCATAAGTGTTTCGATTTTTTGTTCATGATATTATTACTCATATAGTGATTTAATTAATTCCATAATTTAAGACATGATTTATATATCATATATATTCTATATATATATAATATATAGATAAATTAAATGAAACACACTGTTCATGGAGACGGTAGGACGCACGTACGCATGAACGATGTTTTCATTTCCTTATTGACTTGAATAGAAGTAAGTAGATGACATATATATATACACACATAAATCAAGTATCATAATTATGTTATATATAAAATTACTTTTCATTATATATAATTTATAATCATTCTTGAATGGTAAACATGGAGAATGAATCTCATCGCGTCGGGGAGACGATAATCTGAACGTACGCACGAGCGATGATATCGTTCCCATAATTATTGAATTGAATTGGAGTTGATGATATAATATCTCAGAATTAGTATGATTTAATAATAACAATATATATTAATTCATTACACCATTACACCCATCCAAGTAAGGTGGTGGTGGGAAAACTGATTATACCACGGCGTAGAGACTGTATTCCGTACGTACGCATGCGCAGTGATTTCATTTTCCGTAGGATGGATAGAAGGTGAAATGGGGTTGTTTAATATTTATAATGACATATCAATATATTATTTATACTTATTATATTACTTTATAATGAAACAACTAAATAAGAATAAGTTGAAAAAGAAAGAAACTTGAAAGAATCGGTAGAAGAGATTACTTCTTCTTCGACGCAACTACTCTTATCCTCCTCTTAGGGCACTAACGTTTGTATTTAAAGAAGACCAGGAACTCTAGTAGGTATTTTTGGAAGTGTAGAAGTAAAATGGGCAGGGATTGGACGAGATTGAAGGCACAAATGTGTGTGAAGAGGAGAGGGAAGGAGGTTCCCTTATAAAGGAGACGAGAGGGGCACTTTTGGAAACCTTAAACATATTACTTAATAATAAAATGAAACCCCACATAAGAACCACAAAAAAAACACTCAACTCGAGTATGAGATGAGTTACGGTCGTAATCACATCAACCAATAAAATTTAGACATGTTTTGTGTTTATTTTAAACCTTATCAACTTGATTTATCATTATTTAATCTATTTAATTTTATTTGTGGTGATAAAATTCTAAAATTAAAATTGTTATAAATACATATCTAAATGTTATCAACTTCACATAATTGTATAATTTATAACCTTTTAAACCGTATAATTTTTAATTTGTAGTTTTTAAAGATTTTTTTAATTTTTAAATAATTTAATAATATGTTATTTTTATAAAATATCAATAGTGTCAATTTTGACACTATTCATTATTTTAATTTAAATAAAATCCACAGAGAAGATATGTTCAATAAAAAATAAAAAATAGATTCATAACATGTCATAGTATTCAAAAAAATTCATGGTCCACATTAATTTTTTCAAATATTATTTATTTTAATATTTTTAAAAACATTTTTTTGGAATATCTCTTAATAAAATAATAACTACAACAATTTTTTATAATAATTTAATATACCTATTTTTTTCATAAAAATTAAAAATAAAATCCTATTATGGATATAAATATAATAACTTTCATAATAATATTATACTCGAATTTATCATCTAACAATCACAAAAATTAAATTCATATATTTATTACATTATGAAGGTGACATCTTTGACATCATTTTAAATTTAATAATATAAATGTCCTAATCAATATTATAAGGCTCCAAATGGTCCACAAATATAACGTTGGATGATTAGGGTATAGATATACTCGCCAAAAAAAATTTGGTCTTGTTTTTGGTCCTTTTGATAGGTATTGGTATTTTAATAAAACAATTATTATTGATTTTTCACTCAATAAATAATTTCTTCATCATTAATGTATAAGCTATTAAGGTAATTAAATATTTAATAAAAATTACAAAATAAATTACCATGATAAAGGAAAAACATTTATCTTTAATATGAGTATTTATAATATAATTTATATTTAGTATAATATTATATTAAATAAATCTAATTATTAAAGTTTGAGTGAGACATTTCACTTTCCTTTAAATAAAAAAAATAAATGGTCTTAATCAAATAAAAGTGGGATCCATTAGATTCTATTTCAACCCAAGTATGATTTAGGGTAAAATATAATCATCCAATTATATTATGACAAGTTTTAGAGTAATTTTATAATATTATATTTACCCTTAATTACCCGATTTACCTTAACTATGGTAAATAAAATTTACAGTAGTTAATATTCATAATGACTAAAAATAAAAAGTATCATGTTAACATAATTTGGACCTACTGATTCCAAATACGGAGTCCATTTTTCCAATTTCAAATCACAGAAGTTGTGGAAATTAATTTAAAATTAATCCCGTTGTTAAGAAAACGTGTTTTAAAAGTAATAACATTACAAAAAATTGAAATGATTTTACCTATGAATTCAACTTAAAATCAATGATAACCACATAAATTATATTAGAAGGTAAAAATATATTCTATTTATTCTTTAAAACAATTTACAATTATAATTTAACCATATAAATTATCTCTATGAAAAAAGGTTTTTTAAGTAAAATTTAGCATGTTTTTACTATTCATCAAAATAAAAACGTTGTCAGAAAAATATCAAAACTTTTTAGAATGTAAATTTTTATATCCTGATTCAAAATAAGAAGTTAATTTTATAAAATTGAACTTATAAAATTGTCAAAAATTATATTTAAAATGGGTGCTCCATCAAAAGGCGATAAAACTACATTTTTTTAAAAATACTTATTTTACTCAAAAAAATTATTTTGTTCTCGTACGATCTTCTAGAAAATGTGTAATATGAATAATATTGTAATAAAATTCAAAATTTAGTTAATACTATTCATAATAGCTAGTTCATAATAATATTATAACAATATATCATTGTTTAGTGAAACCCGGTATTACGTACTACACACGCTATCGAGGAAGGTCGTGATTCCATGTAATTCAAACCAAGTCAAGGTTGCGAGTAGTGAAATCTACATTTTTTTGAGTATAACATAATCAAAACATATTTCATTTATAAATTAAAAAATATATATACTTAATGTTGTGTAGAATAATTTCTACAAAATGACCTTCAAATTGTGGGTAACATGAGCCAAGAATAGTGTTGTGTATACTACAAGATAATATGGTGTTGTGTAAAGCACAAGATTATTTTGGTGTATTGTACAATGCAAGACATAAATGAAATTAAAAATAATACTTCTCATAAAATCTCAGGTTGTTACATTCTACCCCCCTTAAAATTATTTTCACCCCCGATATTCGTTGGGGTTATAAATGGTTTAATACTTGAATGTTTCTTTCATATAAACCCACATCGTAAAAAGGAATACTAAAACTTAATTTTAAAAAGTGAATTATGAAACATAACGGTTACCCAAATTAACTCATCAATGGGTTACCACATAGGAGAACATAGGTAAGAATATGGATATGGAAGAGAAATCTAACCATCAGGTTCTGATGGAGAGTGGTAGAGAACATGGCTATGAAAAAGCCAACAATCACAAAGCCATAAATTTGTGATGATCTAAGGTACCATATGATTAATCAGATATAAGAGCACTAGGACAACATTTATGGTTTTCAATATCATTTCCCTAATGTTTAAAATTTTGAATTAGAAAAAATACTTACTTGATTTCAGTGTAATATCATTGTTGGTCATCCTATGAACAATTTCAACTTCATCTATTATTTAAATAAATGAAGTTGAATTTTTCATTCTCGAAATTTTAGATGATCATGTGATAGAAAGATAGGTCATTCCATCTGCCTCTATCACAAGTTATTAAATATATATAAGTCCATCTATGATGAGATTAATCTTATATGGTTCCTAAAATAGACCTATACTTCATTTATCATACCTCTTAATAAAATAAAACTAGTTCCTACTAACAAGGGACTTCCTGTAGGCCAGTGATAGGTGATAAAGGCGTGTCACACTTCGGTTGTGGGTTTGATTCCCAAAGCCTCATCTGACGCGATGGGTTGTCGCCCGGTCTGCAGGTTTTCCCTTTTCATAAACTATACTATTATAACATTACATCATTAATATCGAAAAAAAATATATCCTTAAACAATACTATCTTATGTTCAACATAATTCATTCCAATATTTAGGCATATCCAAAATACTTCTTTCAAAACTCATAGTATAAAGAGAATGATTAAAAAAAAGTTCATATAACAAGAACGTGAATACCATCATTTATACCTCATATATCACAACATATATCTTCTTGATCTCATTACAAGCATGTGAATAACTTAATCTTGTATTCTCTTGAAAAATGAATTCACATTGAACCTTAGTGAAAACATGAATGATGTCAAAAGTTATCTCTTTTCACATACCAAAATCTAAAAATTCTATATACTCAAACCATAATATAAATTTTTCCTTATATTATTCATGATATCATTAATACTATCAAACATTTCAATTTCTCCTTATCCCTTCATTATGCGCATATCATCTTCTTTCCAAAAAATATCTCGATCACTTTTCATGGTTACCAGTACTATACAATTATTGAAAACCAAAATAGACTAATACATAACTAATCCAATATTCCATGATACTATATACAACATTTTTTTGGAATCCCATTACATAAACACTTAATCATTCCACCACATCGTTTTCATATTCAAAATCACCAATAGTGATCGCATGTTACTTCCCTTTGTCCTTTTCCTTAATAGGTTTCTCATGTCAATCATCCTTAACCCTTTGATTAGGGCATTGATTAGAATAATTCCCCATATCCTTTCACTTGAAGCATTGAAGTGTTGGTGGAGTATTCTCTGTATTCTTTTCTCTATTCACATCATTAGCTACCTTTTTCTCATTACTTCGACACTCAACTTCTCATTGACCTTCTTTAGCAAACTTAAAACATTATCTAGTTCCTTTTAGGAAATATCCACCATCCTTCTTTCCACACGTTGAGCATAGTGAAACAGTCATTTTCTTTTCACCATTGTTCTGAGATTTCTCCTAGAGCTCCATCTTTCATTTTTTGTCAAAACCCAGAGATGTATATGTAACACCAACTTCTAGTTATATCTTTATAGCACAATGAACAATAGATATTGAAGTATCTTATAGATAATTCCCTTAGAAGAAATGGTTTCAATCCACTGAAGAATCGATCAACTTTACATTCAGGTTGGATGATAAAGCCAGATGTATACATCGAAAGCCTTGTAAAATTCGTTTCATATATACCAACAGATTCATCATCCTTTGGCATAATCTCAAGGAACTCCTTTTCCATCATTATTCGAAGAATATGAGGGAAGGTCTTATTGAATAATAAGTTTTTGAACTCATCCCATTTCATGGATTCAATTTTATCTGGGGGGCTCGTATTATTAATTAGAGTCCACCACTGGTCTGCTTCACCTTCTAAATAGTAAATAACCAGAATGAATTTTTCATTTTCTGAATAGCGAAGTATGGAAAATATCTTTTCAATGGTACTAATCCATTGTTCAGCAGCAATGGATCAGAAGACCCACTGAAAGAAGGTGGATGTTGCCTCATGAAGGACACAATAAAATATTGTTCTTTGTCTGGTTATTCGGATGTCCAGGATGATTCATAGCTTGTGTAATTATAGAAATAATATTTTTTACTCCATCTCCCATAAAATTGGTTTGTTTATGAGGACATTCATTGAATTCTCCATTACATTGATCAACACGGTTCCTTCGGGTTCCAGCCATTGTCTAAAACCCAAAACGAATAGTGTGAGAGACAAAAATCATGCTAGGGAAAACAACATAATCAATGGGATAACATTCAGTCTCTAACATCATAGGTTTAATCCTAAGTTATTAATGATCATTATCATAATTCTAGGACTGTAAATTATACTTATACTTATCCTTAGAGACATCCCTAGACATACCTTATAAATATCTCTAGGGATCTCACTAAAGTTTTCGCATCCTAGTTTCAAAAGGATGACTAACCCTTTCCTCTGATACCAATTTTAGAGACCCAATGATTGACGTACATGGAAATTAACTTACTTTTGAGGAATACTTAATACATAACAAAAAACCAACACTCAAGGACACTAATAGTTTGGTGTCATTGGATACTAGAAACATAATCTTCTAATCGTGGTAAAAGATCTTCAACATCTCTCATAAAGATCTTCCCCTTTTGTTTTCTTACCTAAAACCTTTCTTTATATCCTGGGGAGAAGAAAATATATAAAGGGTGAGAACAAATGCTCAGTATGGGTAATCATGGAGAAAATAAAACAAAACATATACAATTGAACATTAAAACATGACCATAATGTTTAAACATCAAAATCTTGAGAAATAACATAAAACATGTCAGTACATAAGTCACGGATCATCATAGAACATAAATCATGATAAAATAGCATGGGAATAAAACTTGTAATTCTGTAAAATCATTATGCACTTGATATTATTTCCATAGTATCCAAGGCATTGTGGCCAAGACCATCTTAGTGGACAATGTCCCTTACTGAATCGAGTTCACTCCTTGTTTCAGTCTTGTATCACTGAACTGGATTAACTTGTCATTCCAGCCATGTCTATATCAATATATATAAATCTTTACCCAATGCATTGGAGGAAGATATTATTCCCACCCATCACATAATGAAATCATTCTTACGTGTGCCACAACATAAACCTAAATCATTCATCATAACCCAATTAATAAAATGGGTTTCATAAACAACCACTAGTAGAAAAAAAATATTTTACCGTCGGTTTTTTTTAATTTTTGATGTCAGTTTTAAACCCAGGTCTATAAAGGCGACGTAAAAAATATAGTTTTCAGCTTCAGTTTATCCATAACTAACGCCAAAAGCAGGTTGGACATGGCCTTCAGCGTCGGTTTTACTTAAAACCGAATCCAAAGATAATTTTTTTTAATCATTCAGCGTCGGTTATTTAAATAACAGTCGCTATAAATACTTTTTTTTATTCATTCGGTTTGGGTTATTTAAATAACCGACGCCATAAATAATTTTTTTTATAAAATATTTTCAATTACACATCCCAAAAAATTAAAAACCCCTTTACAAATAACACAATTTAAAGAAACAATTAAACAATATTTATCATCCAATTCCTTGTATAACTTCAATGCTTATATCTATTTAATACAAAAAGTTATCTATACATTGTTATTATAATGTAAAATTAAATTACACGTACCTGCAATCAATGACAACATGAAATTTTGTGACATTTGCAAGTCCCACGACTCCAGCATTTACAGCATGTTCATTGTTGGGTACTATTGAAGCATTAATTTGATTATTAGTAGGTTCAAACACCTAATATATTAAAAGAGTTAGGTTTTTGTACCCATATGTATTATTATATAATAATATTAGAATATAAATACCTCAAATCATAACCAGACTTAATAATTAGTTCGCAAAAGTAGATTTAATATGGGTTATAACAGATTTGGAATAAGACTGTGAATCATTGAATGCCTACAATAATATTGAATGATATGAAATTACAAAAATTATGGGAGAAAACATAAAAAATAATAATACAACTAACCTTATGAAAATCAGTAGTTTTACCTGTTTTGATTATCTCATACATGAATTGTAGAATATAATAACCACATTCAACATGTCCATTTTGATGATGACACTGCAGTTATAAAACATTTAATTAAAAAACAATATATATAAAAATATATAAAATCTAATTACCTGTTCTTCTACATATTTTATTTCCATTGGTTTATTTTCTGACATGTATTCCTTGTTAAAATGTTTCCATGATCTGCATTTTTTTACATAGGAACTAATAATACTTGTGTAAACAATGTAATTTAAAGATAATGAGCTTATAAAAAATTAAAATAAAATTACATGTTTAATAAGGTGAGAAATGGTTTACACACTCCTCTTAATAAAGAGAAAAACCAATATAAGGTGCATTCACTTGGACAAAATACTCCTAGCATCCAATTCCCCCCTACAATACAAAAAGTTCACAATTAATGAAATTATAATGATCATTAGTTCATAAAAATGTTGATGTTATTACTTATCATGAAATGGAAAAAAACATCATTGAATCTCTTTCTATGTAAATCTCTCATATATATATTGAACTCTATCATGATTCTTTACATATTTGGCTTCCGAGGAAATGTACTCTGGATCTATAAAGCAGTAAATTCATGTTGTTTCCTTTATTAAAATATGCTTGTGTAGATACCTAATTTAAAAAGAAAATATAGTTAGTCAATGACATAACAATATTTTATTAAATAAATAACAATTCAAACGTCAATTTACTTACATGATAAACAACTTCACCACACTCTGCGTGATCTCTTCAAAATAAACTAAATTCATGATATCTTCTTTCAATAATTTCAATCCATAATTTCTTCCACATATATCAGGCATCATCCGAAACTCATAGATAAAATTAAAGGAAGAAGAGGAATCAGATAATCTTTTTAACACATATGAAATATTAGAAGTATCTACAAACAACTGTTCCTGAACATTTTGTTGCATTTGTGTAGTTTCTTTTACTTTCAGATATTCCTATATAAGTTAAATGTTAGAAAATATTATATGTAATTCTGAATCATTTGTAATTAATATATAAAAAATGCATACCTCAAGTGAAATATAACGAACATGGGAAGTTGGAGAAAGTAAAAAATGTCTTGTAAATTGCCCAACACTGGTGATCTCCACAGTAGGAAATGGTAGTAGAGCAGTAGGATCGATAATAAAAAGTATTGATACTCTAACCTGGCCCATCTGCATAGACTGATGATGTACCGAGTCGCCCAAAAAATGCGCATGTCCTAACGCAACAATATGTACATGAGGATCTCCCACAAAAAACTCACAATATAAGTCTTGATCCAATAGAGGAGGTGGAGGCTGAAAGTAATCAGGTGGGAAAGGGTAAGAAGATGGGGCAGGGTCATCCGTGTGAGGAGGCAGAGAAGGAGAAAAAATGAAAATGTAATATATGTGTTTAAAATTTATAAAATAGAAAAATTGATTAAAATAAAATAATATACCTCAAAAAGTTGTGCAGACGGGGCAGGGTAAGCAGATGGGGCAGGGTAGTTTGGGTGAGTAGGCTGAGAATGCTTAAAATTGAAAAACTTATATTAGTGTTTCTAATTTATAAAATAGAAAAATTGATGAAAAATTAATAATATACCTCATAAGGCTGCATAGATGGGGTAGGGTAAGAAGATGAGGTAGGGTAGTCCAGGTGAGCAGACTTGGAAGGCTGAAAATTGAAAAAAAAATTGTTATTATATTTTATAAAATTGAAAAATTGACGACTAATAAATAATATACCTGGGAAGGCTGCGCAGACTGTGATTGTCTTTCCAAGTATTCTAATAAAGCCTTCTGCACTGCTTCTTGATTTTGATCACCCATAGACAGTTTCATATCTTTCAACTATTCTTTTATGGATTCTATTACTGGGTCTTTTGATTGCTTACTCTTACCGAAAACCTTCCGAATACTAACACCTGCCTGATATCCTCTAACACAGTCAGGGTGTTCGGCCTTTCCCAAAGTAGTGGCTAGGATGACCATCCTACCCTCAGGGATAAAAGAGCCGTGTGTCTCTTTCTCCTGAAGTTCATCCTAAAATGAAAAATAAAAAGGTTTTATTAGTGTTCATAAATTATAAAATAGAAAAATTGTTAACAAATAAATAATATTTACATACAATTTTATCAGCCACATGATGAGCTTACTCTGTAAGATATTGTTCATTTTTTCTTTTTCTTGCTCGTTTCCCTTTCTCAAGGAGAGTGGGAGGAGATGGAGGACCAAACTGGACCTCTTCTAAACCACTACTTGATTGTGCTCTTAATGCTTATAATTATTCTTCAATAATTTTCTTCTCAAAAATACGAATACCCTCCATGTGATAAAGTATGAGGGTATACGTTTTTCAACTGGATCTCCTAATGTGTTCTCCTAGAGGCCTGTTATATAAAAAAAACTACTAAGTAATATGAAAAAATATAGCATAAATTTTAAAATACAATACAATTACCATACCTGAAATTTCTCTTCCTGACGACTGTCAACAAATCGCTTCCATGTTTCTTCATCAATATATGGATACTTACGACATGGGCTTTCAAAACTTCTCTTTCCAAAAACATAATTTTTTGTCAGTTTGTTTTTAAAATCTCTCCATCGAACCACCACTAAAGAGAGATGTATTTTATTAATTTCTTTGGTTTCCTCATAATTGAATGTCATCTATAATTGAATAAATTAAATATGTCATTTAAAATATATAATTTTCAAAAAATAAGATAAAAGAAATAAATTAATATATTTTACCGTCGCGGCCTCCCAAATTTGTTGCTTCGCTGTCCTATCCACTGACTTCCAATTATGATATAAAATACTAATCCTGCAACGGCTCTGTATTGCTATATAACTGACAAACAAAACTACATTTGGGTCAACTACATTATTATTATCATCAAAACGGATGTGTATGTTTTTATCATCACAATGAAGTGATAGTTTTGGTAAACGTGTAATACCACATTTACCAACTTGAGAACATGATTTTTGAGTAGTACCAGGAGAAGTCTCCTCCAACGAGGACGCATCAGTAGTCCTGCAGTTTTTTTTTAAAAATTAACCGTTTTAATTCATTAAATAAGTATATTACTGAATATTTAACAATATGTTGAAACAGATATACCTTGGTAACTGATCCTCTCTATATGTATCTAACATTTCTACTAGAAAGTGTAATGAAATGTTTTGTACCTACATATCATTAGAATACTAAATAATTAGAAACAAGGAAACCAAAAATAAGTTTGTAAAAATAGAGGCATGCATTTGTATGTTTTAAAAATAGACACAAAATATAAATATTTACCAAAAAAATTAAGAGACTAATTTAGTTTTTTCCCACAAGCCTTCATCATGATCTGTACGTAATGGATGCACTATGTCTGTCTTATACTCATTGTAATCATCTGGAAATTGTGTAATAGATGAATAAGGATCATGTAAATCACTAGCATCATCAGAATCATCCTCATCACTCAAATGGTATGTTTTCCCTTGAAAAACAACTATCCACTGATCATTCGATGGATCAATGACATAAAATACTTGTTTTTCATGTGTCTCCCTGATAAATGGTTCCTCATTGTGATTAAATCATTTCAAATCAACCATTTTGAACCCATATTCATCATGTCTCATGCCACTATTACTATCTACCCAATTACACTTAAAAACAATGACTCGGAATTTAATTTAATCAATTTCCCATATGTCTTCAATAACTCCAAAATATGACATTGATGATGAAATTTGGTTTTTATCTTTGTCACTCGAAAAATGAACTACTTCAGCGAATACCATCATAGCACTATTCTGAATGGTACTCTTGTCATACAGGTTTTTTGTGTAAAATGTGTAGCCATTGATATCAAAACCCAACCATGTGGTCACATTAAGAGATGGCCCCCTGCTAACCACTTCAATTTTTACGATACAGATATATATGGGGTGACTTTCTCATTAAACCATGAAACAAATGTCTTCTTATTCTCAATCATCAACCAATTTTCGTTTCTTTTATGATATCGTAACTTTAATTCAGCAATATGTGATGATATATATGGTTGAACCTCATATGTGTTGTTCAAAATGTATAAATGTGATTGCATCACTTCATCACATGGAATGAATTCTACCTTTATGCCTCAAAACCCTCTACCATCTCTATGAACTATCATATGTCGAGATACATGGAGACCAATATTCTCCACCTCATTCAAAAAATCAGTACAGAACTCAATCACCTCTTCTGATACATATTTCTGAACAATAGAGGCCTCTGGTCGATAAGGATTTTTAACATATCCTTTCAAAATTTTCATATATCTTTTAAAAGGATACATCCATATCAAATAAACAGACCCATATATTCATATCTCACCCACCAAATTAATCAATAGATGAACCATTTTATGAAAAAATGTTGGTGGGAAATACATTTCTAATTGACAAAGATTAATAGTTGCTTCATTCTCTAACACGTATAACAATTTTGGATCAACGACTTCGCTACAAATGGATTTAAAGAAATTTCCAAACCTGATTATTGTCTTTATGACAGCTTTCAGTAATATATCACGCACTCCTATTGGTAGAATTTTTTGCATCAACACAAGGAAATAATGAGATTTCATACCTATTAATTTACAATCCTTCAATGACACAAAATTATTCACATTTGATGAAAACCCGTAGGGTACTTTAATAGCATAAAGACACTGACCAAAATTCATCTTTCCAATTTTGCATAATGTGTGAAAAGCCGTAGGTAAATATGTTCTGCTTCCTTTCACAGCGGGAGCTAACTCCAAATGTATTCTCATTAATATCAAGTCCAATCTAGCATGTAATCTATCTTTTGTCATTCCATTTATGTCTACCAAAGTTCCAATAAAACTGTCACATATGTTTTTTTCATCATGCATAACATCAATGTTTTGTTTTATCTCTAAAAATATCCAATAAGGTAGTTCGAAAAAAATATACTGCTTCTTCCAGATATTTTTTTGAAAAACAGAACGTTTTCTATTTCCAAATGTCGATTCAATATCTTTCACTCTGTCATAATATTATTTAGATGACAATGGTCGAGGGGGGAGGTTGTATTCTTGTAAACAATTAAATGTTTTTTTCAGTCTACGATAAGGATGATCAATTCTCAAAAATCTTCAATGTCCCATGTACACTGTCTTTCTCCCATTCTGCAATTGATAATAAGAAGTTTGTTCTTCACAAATTGGACATGCTTTATGTCCTTTAACACTATATCTAGATAAGTTTCTATATTCAGGAAAGTCGTTTATAGTGAACATTATCATAGCACGAAAAAGAAAATAATCTTTCTTGTATGCATCGAAAACATTAACACCTTCCTCCCATTGCAGTTTCAAATCATCAATCAATGGTGTAAGATACACATCAATATCATTTCGTGGTTGTTTTGGTCTAGAAATCATCAAGCTCATCATAACATATTTTTTCATCATACATACATGTGGGGACAAGTTGTAAAGTACTAGCAAAGCAGGCCATGAACTATGTTGGCTAATGAGGCACTGATATAATTTCATTCCATCCGTACACAATCCCATTCTGAGATTTCTAACTTCACTTCCAAAATCATAATTTTTTTTATCAAAACTCTTCCATTGTGGTTAATCGGTAGGGTGGCGTAAGTTACCATCAGAGATGCGCTCATCTGAATGCCATCTTAACCTTTTTTTCATCAAATGAATTTTCAAATAGACACCTCAAACAAGGAATTATTGGAAGGTAACAAATTTCTTTAGCTGGAGTTTTGATTCTGGTACCTAAAATTAAATCATAATTGAATTATAATAATTGTATGAAAAAAATATTGGATGATATCATTGGAAAGTAAAAAAATTGATTTTTCATAACGTTACATGACATAACCTAAGAATGAATTTGAGTTGACTTTCTCATCCATCTTATAGTGTGATTTCTCACATGTAGAACAACTTGATATATATTCATTTTCTTTTCTATAAAGTGCACAATCATTGGGGAAAGAATGTATCTTTTTATGCCCCAATACCATTGGGAAGAATATTTTCTTCGCCTCATAATTGGAATCCGGAAGCCCATTTCCTTCTAAAAGTAGCTCTATTAAAAGCTCAATTAAACTGGAGATATGTTTATCACTCCACCCATTTTTTTCTTTTATGTTAACTAATCTCAAAACTGGTGATAACACTGTATATTTACTGCAACTTGGGAATAATGGTTTCACATAATCTCCATACAATCATTTAACAGTTGTTTTTTTTTCGATGTTTTCAACACCTAAATCATGAATTAATTCTTCAATACAATCCTCTTCCTCATTAGGTATTTTGTGATCAACATTGGATGTTGAATTATCAGTTATTTCACCATGAAAGATCCAACATGTATAATTAAGGCTAAAACCAGAACAAATGAGATGATCCTTGATTTCTCTGGAGTTTAACTTTCTCATATTTACACACATCACACATGGACAGAAAATCAAATCAATATTTGGAAGATGTCTTTTATCAAATTCCGAAAAAATTATCAACTCCTTTTTCATATTCACCAGTGCTTCGTCGTAAATAAATCCAATTATGATCCATTAATACCTGATATCACAACATAACTGATGAATATATTAAAACATATAAACATTTAAATATCTATCAGATAAATTGTAAACAAAATCATATTTAATAAAAACTTTTGATAATCAGATAAAATACATCAGATATGAAACATGTTTACAAATAGAGTAAACCGTTTATTTTCATATTATATACATTTTTGTTATATTGATATTATAATTTAAATATAATATAATTCTTTTAAAATTTATTAGTTCATTTTACATATATGAAATATTTTGATGTTGCATGTGTCAAAAATATTGAAGAGTAGATTAATTTAAATGATTCAATAAGTGTATTGGGTGAAATTTTATTGGAGTCAATGTAAAAAATACAATTTTTTTACAGGATATTTAAGAATGTTTGTTGAAAGAATATTTAAACATGTCCTAACACATTTAAATATAAATATAAACTCGTAATTAAAGAAAATCAATAACAAAATTTAATGATAAATGATTTATCTACAAAATAAAAAAAATCTTCCAAAATTTGAATTTCAACCCGAATGAAGATGTTCAATCCAAAATGCCCTCGGTATAATGACTTCGAAAAACAAACACTATAAAATCTATACCAACAATGAATGATAAAAAACATCTAAATCGAACCAATATTTAAAATCGCACAAAATAGGTTTATTGAAAAATAAATAAACAATGGAAGATGAAACAAGAGATAAAAAGGAAGAACGTATACCCGGAATCGTGCAAATGGCAGAAAACCTTCAATGTAAAAAAAATTTGTTTACATGATATTTAAGAATGTTTGTTGAAAGAATATTTAAACATTTCCTAGAAAAATATAAACTAATAATTAAATATAATCAATAACAAAATTGAATGATAAATGATTTATCTACAAAATTAAAAAAAACTGACAAAATTTGAATTTCAACCCGAATGTAGATGTTACATCCAAACTGCACTCAGTATAATGACTTAGAAAAACAACCACTATAAAATCAATACCAACAATTATAATACAAACCAAAAATAATGATAAAAAACAACTATAATCGAACCAATAATGAAAATCGCGCAAAATAGGGTTATTGAATAAGAAATAAACAATGGGAGATGAAACAAGAGATAAAAAGGAAGAACGTATACCCAAAATTGTGAAAACGGTACAAAACCATCAACAATGGACTTCCAAGATCACAAATTTTCTTTGAAGTTCATTGGGATTCCAAAGCACCGCCGTGGAACTCGATTTCAACAATCGAACAAGATGAGGGTTTTGGTCCCCAAATAATTTTAGATGACATTTGGCGTCGGTTTTGGAGAAAACCAGTGCCGAAAAGATAACTTATGGCGTCGGTTTTCAGGAAAACCGATGCAAATTTTATATTTTTTTTAAATTTTCAGCATCGTTTTTCCTCAAAACCGACGCGGAAAATTTTATTATTATTATTATCGGCATCGGTTTTCTTCAAAACCGATGCCTAAACATTTATGTAAAAATTTTCTGTACCGATTTCGTGAAAACCGACGCAAAATATCACCGGATAATTGTTTTTGGCATCATTTTTACTAAAAACTGATTCCATAAATTTCCCTCACATACTATTCACGTCATTTTTTAAAAAACTGACGTTATTACGACGACGTTAAATCCTGTATTTCCACTAGTGATCATTCCATCATTACATAATCCATATAAAAAATTGGATATCATTTCATCATATTAAAATTTAAACCATGAAAATCATAGGGGCATTATACTGGAAACATACACATAAGAAATAATGTCATCTTAGATGGAAAATGGTTTTGATAAAACACTTGAAATGAATTCTTCAAGAAAATATCCATTCTTTTTCAAAATCATTTTCTTTTCAAAAAATGCAATGAAATTTTAAAAGAAAAAGATTTTCTTGAAAGTAGAAATGAAATCTTGTGGAGGAAGAATCATGAAAATAATGCTTTATGAAACTGTAAAAATCCATTCATTCCATATATGTTAAAAAAACATTTTCTCATACTTTTGCTGAAAATGTCAAAAAGTACCTCGTATTGTAAACAAAAGAAAGATTATTTTAATACCATGAAGTAAAAGTCAAAAAAGGGTAAAAAGGACTTAAAAAATACATTAATTTTTTTTAGAAAACATGGACATGGATGATAAATATAAACCTAGAAAATAATTACGAATAAAAAATCTCATATAAAAATGATATTTGAAAAGTTATCCCTTACCTTATGTACGATATGCTTCGTATGTATCTGATCCTCTTGTATAATGATTTAAATAATGTAATTTACTTATTATAGAATCATATTCATTATTATGATATCATATATGGTTCACTTATTACTTTATATTACTCGTTCTTTGGTACATTCCACTTTAAAGTAGCGTTTTGGGTAAAATAGTTTCACTTATCCTACGTGTTTCGATTTTTTTTTCCTGATATTACTACTCATTTCCTGATTTACATAATTCAATAATGTATAACATGATTTATATATCACATATATTCATTATATACATATATATATACACATAATATATAGATAAATGTAATGAAACATATCGTTCATAGAGACGGTAGGTCGTACGTACGCATGAACACTGTTTTCCTTTCCTTATTGACTTGAATTGAAGTAATTAGATCAAATATATGTGTATACATAAATTCATTAGAATTATTATGTTTTAAATACAATTATTATTCATTAAATATGCTTTATAATCATTATTGAATGGTTAACATGGAGAATGAATCTCATCAAGTCGTGGAAAAAGTAATCCGTACGTGCGTACAAGCGATGATATTGTTCCCATAATTATTTAATAGAATTGTATTGGATGATATGATATCTCATAATCATTATTATGTTATAATAACCATATATAGTTATTCATTACACCATTATACCCATCCAAGTATGGTGGTGGTGGGAAAACTGATACACCACAGCCTGGAGATGGTATTCCATATGTACGCACGCGCGGTGATGTCATTTTTTGTAGGATGGATAGAATGTGAAATGGGGTTGTTTCAAATTCATAATAACAAATCAGTATATTATTGATACTAATTTAATTACTTTATAATGAAAAAACTAAAGAATAAGAAGTTGAATAAGAATGAAACTTGAAAGAATCGGTAGAAGAGATAATTTCTTCTTCGACGTGACTCCTCTTGTCCTCCTCTTAGGGAACTAAAGTTGGTCTCTAAAGATGAACAAGACCTATAGTAGGTTTCTATGGAAGTGTAGAAGTTAAATGGTCAGGTTTTGGCGGATTTTGAAGGCTCAAATGTGTTTAAAGAGGAGAGGGAAGGAGGTGCCTTTATATAGGAGACGAGAGAGGTACTTTTGGAAACATTAAAATTATTAAATAATAATAAAATGAAACCCCACATAAAAACCTCCAAAAATGACTCAATTAGAATATTATATGAGATAGGGTTGTAATAGCATCAACCAATAAAATTTAGACGTGTTTTATGTTTATTTTAAACATTATCAACGTGATTTATCATTATTTAATCTATTAAATTTTATTCGTGGTAATAAAATTCTAAAGTTTAAATTGTTATAAATACATAGTTAAATTTTGGAAATTTTCCATAATTAGATAATTTATAACCTTTTTGACCATATAATTTTTAATTTGTATATTTTTTTAAATTTTGATTTTTAAATAATTTAATAATATGTTATTTTTATAAAATATCAATAATGTCAATTTTGACACTACTCATTTTTTGAATTTAAATAAAAACCACACAAAAGATAGGTTCGAACCAAAATATATAATAGAATCATATCATGTCACATTCATCAAAAAAATTCATGGGGAACATTAATTTTTTCATGAAAGATGGATAATGGGGAGCACTCCCCGACGACGCGATGAAGACCTCTGCAGAATCCCTGATCCATGGTGGATCTAAACTACTACTTTGATCTGAAGGATGTATTCATCCCCCTGCAAAGAAAAGGGCTAATTGTGACAACGAAATACAGACGGGCGTCTTCCTTGGGAATAAAGCGATGAACAATGTGAGTTCATCGAACCCTAAAACCTCAAATCAACTCTTTGCCGACTCATATTTTGAATTGCTGCGTAAATGAATCACTCAAAATGGGTTGGTTTCTTTTGTGGAGGCAAACCCTAAATTACTCAAAGACCGTCTCGAGATATGTCGGCATTCGATGCTGGTTAGAATCTTGGTGACACGGAACAATGCTCCATGGAAGCTTGAATACATCAAAGCCCAGCTTCAGCAACACTTGGGGTTGGAAGAATGGCGACTGATTTCAATTGGTAAGGGCATGTTTCACACTTTCTTCTCGTCAGAATAAAAAAAATTAGTGTCTTGGGGCTTTGGACCTATTCACATAAAGCCCAGTTACCTCTCGCTTCAGAAATGGGATCCTCATTCTGATCCGCACTTCTTATAAAATACCATTTTTCAAGCATGGATTCGGATCACTGGACTGAATTGGTTCTTCAGGCACCCTTCAATTCTGTGAGATGTGGTCACTGCTGTTGGAAAACCGATCAAACTAGACAAAGAAACTGAGAGAACACGGTATGGTCACTACGCTAGAGCACTTGTTGAGATTGATCTCTCAACGTATCTGATTGATACAGTTTTTTTTGACTTTTGTGGAATTCAATCTAGAACATAATATCCAGTTTGAATGGTTGCCAGATTTTTGTTCTTATTGTTTTAAAATGGGCCACTCCTCTACAAGCTGTCAGAAAAACTCACAATGCACCATTTGCATGAAATATGGACATGTTGCTGTAATCTGTAGATTGGTTGATGCAGAACAAACAAGATGGCGTGGTCCCATGATGGAAAAACAAGAATACGGGTGCAAAATAATTGCTGATAAAACTCAGAAGGTTGGGAATACCTATTTTGCAGATATTGTCAAACAAGGAACTGGAAATTGGGGTCCAACAATTCCTAGTGTGTTATCTTCTCACAGAAATAGAACTAATAATGTTGTATCCACTCTTATACATGGACATGAGGCTGTCAATAAAACTCCCTGTGATCATGGAAGAGAACAGAACATTGAAGCCGGGGCTGTTAAGTCTGCTTCAAGGACATGCAGTAACATGGAGGAGGAGAAGAAACATGTTGAGCTTGAAGAAAAAGTTCAAGAAGGTGAGGATTTTTATTTGAGGTAGGAATTGTCTATCAACTCTAAGAGAAAAGGTAAGAAAAAAATAATTGATAATGATGGTTTTCAATTTTTTGTTCCCAACAAACTGAAGGACCTCATCTACAATGATGTTGTGCACTCCATTGGTGTGCAATGTGATGTAGGTGAATCCAGCCAAATGGAGTTGTCTATACTTTGTATTGATGATGTAGTTGTGAAGGTTTCTCCTCCCTCCACTTTTGATGCGGTGGTTTTACCCCAAAGAACTATTCATGGTGGTGTGCCCGCCCACCCTCATGAGTATAATGGAAAAGTTACAGATGTGTTGTCCCATGATGATCAATGAGTTGACACTTTGAGGGACAATGTTATGAATGTAAATAATTTATTTGAGTCAGGAAATGAATTATTGGATAACTCTAGAAAAAAAACTAAAACTTGGAAGCAAGGTCGTCATCCAACAAGAAATAAGATTATCAGAGAGATACCCTAGAGGTTGGGGTAGCGGGTGGGAACAAAATATAAATTAGAACGACCTTTGAGAGAAAGAGAAAAAGATTGTCTCTACGATTAGGCAAAAACATGGTCTGTAATTTCTTCGATGAGGGAAGTGGCTCTATGTGAACCCATCCTTTCACTTCCATTGTACTTTATTTTTATTTATTCTATGGCCTTTGACCCTGCCTTTTAAAATAATTAATTTGTCCATTTATTATTTATTTTAATATTTTTAAAACCATTCACTTGGTATATCTCTTAATAAAATAATTACTACATCGTTTTTGTATAATTATTTAATATGCCTATTAGTGGCATTTAAATTAAAAAAAAATCCTATGATTAATATAAATATAATACCTTTCATAATAATATTTTTTACTTGAATTTATCATCTTAAAATCACAAAATTTAACATGATATATTTATTAAATTATGATGGTGACATCTTTGACATCATTTTAAATAAAATAATATAAATTTCCTAAGTGGTTTTATAAGGGTCTAAATTGTCTGAAAATCGACCCTTGGTTGTATAGGTTATAGATTTACTCGACCAATAATTTTTTGTCAAGTTTCTGGTCTTTTGGATAGGTATTGTTATTTTAATAAAAACTATATTTTTGATTTTTCACTAAATAAATAATTTCTTCATCATTAATGTATAAGATATTAAGGTAATTAAATAATTCATAAAAATTAAAAAAAAAATTACCATGATAAATAATAACATTTTATCTTTCAAATGATTATTTATAATAAAATTCATATTCTGTATAACCTTATATTAAAAATAATCTAATTATTCAAGTTTGATTGAGACATTTCACTTTCCTTAAAATAAAATTAATAAAAGGTCTTAATCAAGTACAAGTGTGTTTCATTAGATTCAATTTCGACCCAAGTATAATTTAGGGTAAAATTTAATCATCATATTTCATTAGGACAACTGATAGGATTATTTTATAATATTATATTAACCCTTAATTACATGATTTACCTTTAAATATGGTAAAAAAAATCGTAGTTACTATTCATAATGACTAAAAATATAAATTATCTTATTAACAAAATTTGAACCTACTGATTCCATATATGGAGTCCATTTTTCCAAATTCAAATCACAGAAGTTACAGAAATTAATTTAAAATTCATCTCGTTGCTAAAAAAATGAGTTTTAAAAGTTAAAACATTGCAAAATACTGGAATGATTTTACCTATGAATTAAATGTAAAATAAATGATAATGACATAAATTATATTAAATGGTTAAAATATATTCAATTTATACCTTAAAAAAATTTACTATTATAATTTGTCAATAAAAATTATCTCGATGAAAAAGTTTTTTTATGTAAACTTTAGCGTGTTTTTACGATTCATTAAAAATAGAAAGTTGTCAGAAAAATATAAAAACATTATCCAATGTAAATTTTTTTATCCTGATTCAAAAGTGGAAGTTAATTTTGTAAAATTGAACTTATAAACTTTCCTAAAATTAAATTTAAAATGGGTGCACCATCAAAAGGCGGCAAAACTGCATTTTTTAAAAAATACTTATTTTACTCGAAAAAATTATTTTGTTCCCATACGATCTTCTAGAAAATGTGTAAGATGAATTATAATTTTATATCATTCAAAATTTACTTAATACTATTCATAATAGCTAGTTAATAATATTATTATAACAATATATCTTTGTTTAGTGATACCTGGTAGTGCGTACTTCACACGCTATCGAGGAAGGTCGTGATTGCGTGTAATGCAAGACAAGTCAAGGTTGTGTGTAGTGAAAGCTCCCTTTGTTTTTTCGTATAACATAATCATGACTTATTACATTTATACATTAAAAAAATCTATTCTTAATGTTGTGTAGAATAATATCAACAAAACAAACTTGAAATTGTGTGTAACACGAGCCAAGAATAGTGTTGCGTATACTGCAAGCTAATACGGTGTTGCGTATAGCACAAGATAATTTTGGGGTAGCATATAAAAAATCACATCAATGAAATTAAAAAGAATATTTCTCATAAAATCTCAGGTTGTAATAATTAAGGGTTCGAACTAAAGTAATAGAACAATTGGATGATAGAGAAAAATAATGATGAAGGGTAGAAGGGAATGATGTATTTTAAAACATTTCATACTTGTGGAAGTATAATACTTTGTACATGATTAAAATGAAAATTATTATTATTTAAATGTGATGAAAAATGCCAATATGATCATGAGTTCAAGTGAAAAACGAATATACTAAATTGGAATTATTCTATAGTGAGCGCATGTGGAATAATTAAAATGATTACACCAATAATAAAAAGAATATATCACGAAATATGCTATGCAATCATTATAATATTTTTCTATTACCTATGAAAAGGTAAAATAATTATTGTAATTGTTTTTTGAAATATGAATTATGTATTTTGAGTAGTTTATCAATGATATCCGGGTTATAATAACTTTGAAATGTATATAGATTATACTAAATTAGTTTTTCATTAAGGATTTGAAGGTGTATTTGGAATGGTATTGATAACAATGAAAATTAATTCAATAGGAATTTGAAATTATTATAAAATAGATGATTGAAGGAAACATAACATTTAATTTGTTCCCAATGTTGATACAGTGATTTCGGGATATAGATGTTATTTATATGAATATATTAAATTTAATATTACCGATTATTATGTTACTAAGTAATGATTTTTTGATAAAGTGGTTTATTCTTTCACTGATGGAGATTATAAATAATTTTTATTTATGGAATACATATAATAATATTTGTTCAACTTAGTTAATAAGAAATTATACAGGATGTCAATAAGGTTTTATAGTAATTTAGGTAATTTCCTGGTTTCAATAAAAAATGTGAAGAAGGTATTGATATGTTTGTTACGTGAAGATTAATAGAGAATTTGTGTTGTTTGAAATATCGATGATATGTTTATTTTAAAAATATAGTGACATTATTTATAATGTTTTAGTCAATAATATTTTGGAATTGATAAAAGGTAGACCATTAATGTATTGAATATTGTTTAACATTGGATGAGGATTTGGAGATCAATTCATTAATTCACTATTTAAATATTTAATAATATTCGATAACCAATAATCAATTTTTTTTATAATTATTAATATAGATCAGATGAATAATATATAAATATATTTTGGATCATATGATCCCTTAGAATTTAATTTTAGGATGTGGGAATAAAAAATTTCTTAGAAATTCATTTATTATAGTAAGAAATGAAGTGTAAAATGATCTATTCCCAATCAAATTACAAAATCATTTCAATGAAATATAAATATATGAAGTTAGTATATTTTCAGAAATTATTATTTTATATGGTTAATGAATTCATCATATATTGGAAAAGGCTATTGGGTCACTATATTAAGTTTATCTTTTTGATTTAACTCCTAGTTAAATAGTTTGACATTTACCATGTCTCTTTATATTTTTATATTATATAGTTAGAAAACATTATATAAACTTCCAAGAGAACCCCATTTGGTCCATTAATAATACACCTATCATTATATAAGTCCTTTTTCCGAGCCTAAGATTTTTAGAAATAGAATATCAATTAATAATATAAGATTAGTTTTAAAACCTCCCTTATGTCTATTTTGACAATATTAAATAATTGATTTTTTTAAAGTATAAAAAACATTATTAATTGGAAAAAATTCATTTAATGAATAATTAAATGTCATATTAACCAAAAAAAAATTTATGTCATCAAAACTTTCAAATTATATTTATTTTAACATTTATAATACCAATTATTTGATTCTTTCATTAATAAAGAAAAATACTCCATCATTATTGTGTCCTAAATAAATATAATTATTAAATGTCTAAAAATTATAAATAAAATACCATTTTTTAGGAACTCATTTTATCATTATAATGAATATTTATAGTCTAAAATATAACATATATAACTCTATGTAAACATTGTTTTTATAAAAGATATATGCTTATGTCATTTTTGTATTTACTTTAACTTAAATAATATAACGTATCATTATGACATAAAAATGAATCCATGGGTCCCAAAATAGACCCAAAGATTCCCATGTCCGGACATGTATAAAAAAATAGGTTTATGACACATTTTAGGTTAATTTATTATTATTATAATATTATTTTTTACCCTTATTTACCGGATTTACCATTTAACCGTGGAAAATAAAATATTTACCTAAATAATTATTCAAAATGTCTAATAATAAAAGTTAACTATTTACAAAATTTGGACCTCCTGATTCTAAATATGGATTCCATTTTTTTAAATTAAAAATAAAGAAGTGGAAAAAATTAATTTAAAATTAATTCCCACTGTCAAAAAACCGTGTTTTTATGAAATAATAACTATCAAAATATTGGCACTTCCTTATGTCTAGTTAAAATGTGAAATTATGTCCAATGAACAATATTGTATTAAATAGTAAAAATATATTCTAAATATACTTTAAAACCACTCAAATTCATAAATTATCACTATTAATTATTTCGATTAAAAAAGTTGTTTCTAATTAAAATTTAGTATTTTTCTCTATTCATCAATATATGAATGTCATGAAAATGTTCCAAAAATTCAACCTAAGATAATTTTGATATTCTGAATCGAAAAATTATGACAATTTTGAATGATAAAATGTATAAAATTTAAAAAAGTGGGTATTACTATTCATAATAGCTAGTTTGATTAGTTGTGGTGTGTATTAGAACTCGAAGTTGCGTACAACACACGCTATAGTATTATTCAAAGAGAAGCGTACCGTGGAAGCTTGGTGTGTTACATTCTCCCCTCCTTTAATTAATTTCTTTCTCAAAAAATTTTAGAATATTACTACATGAAAAGTCTTGGGTGGTTCTTCATCATTAGTTCCTCAGGTTCCCACGTTGCCTCTTCCATTTTATGGTTTCTCCATCGAACTTTTACCAGACTAGTAGTCTAGTTTCTCAGAACTCAATCTCTCGAATCAAGAATCTTGACAGGCTCTTCACAATATGAAATATCGGGTTCTAGTTCTAATTCCTCATAAGTGAGTACATGTGTTGGGTTAGTCATGTATTTCCTCAACAGTGATATATGGAACACATCGTGAACTTTGGAGAGACTTGGTGTAATTTCCAAATGGTAAGAAACAAACCCAATTTGTTCTATAATTTCAAATGGTCTAATGTACCTGGGACTCAAACTTCCCTTCTTACCAAAATGTATAACACCCTTCCATGGATATACCTTCACAAAAACATGATCTCCTACCTGAAATTCCAAATCCTTCCTTTAGTTATCAGCAAAACTCTTCTATCTACTTTGGGCGGAATTGATGTGGTTTTGTATTACATTACCTTTTACATCATTTCCTCAACATGTTCTGGGCCTACAAGTTTTCTGTAACCAATATCATCCCAACAGGTTAGTGTGTGGCATCTTTTTTCGTATAATGCTTCATACGGTGCAATCTGAATACTTGAATGGAAGATATTTTTATAGGAAAATTCAACCAAAGATAAATATTTATCCCACATAACATGAAAGTCAAGTGAGAAGGATCTCAACATGTCTTCTATGGTTTTAATAGTTCATTCTGATTGTCCATCTGTATGAGGGTGGTAGGCAGTGCTCAAATGAAGTTCAGTGTCAAGGGCCTTCTTGTGGGGAAAAATCTCTCAAGGTAACATTGCAGTATTTTTGGGTTGATTGTGTTTGTTGACAAAGCAGATTTCATTGGAGAATTTTCGTGTTCCTAAGAAGGTTTTTGACAATCCTTGTTGATAAAGAACGACGACAAGGTAAAGGACGATATGGAGGCGGTACAAAAGAATAGTACAAGGTGGCGTCGTTTCCCAGTGTTTGCCAAATTTTTGGGGTCCAAAATTTGGAATTTGGTGAGCATCGCGAAATGTGGATTTCCATGAAGAGAATAATTTAATATGGCATGGGCATGAATTTCGCGAAGATAGGATGCATGGATTGAAAATCGTGAAGACCAGAAAAATGGAGGCGGTGAGTCTTCACTATTACGTCAAAGCTTCGTGAATGGCAGAGTTGAAGCGCATCGCGGTGGTGAAGGGCTTTGCGAGGGAGCTTCGTGGAGAAGGAGTGATGGAATTTTGACTGTGATGCTTTGCGATTGTGTCAAGCTCCGCGAATGGAAAATTTTCATGGTGCTTCACGATTTGGACAGAATTCTGGCGAAAACTTCGGATCTTCACGATTTGCAATGACATGGCGTTAACTTCACGCAGAAAGGTCGAGGGTCAGTGGAATCGCCTATAAATAGAGGCTGACCCCCTCGAGAGAAGTAGAGAGAATTTTCATAGAAAATGCATTGCTCTCGGTTCACAGAGGTGGTTCACGAAGGCAGTATTCTTCAAAAAAGGGGAGCTTCGTGGTGACTAATCTAGCTCCGTGAAAGGCATGTGCCCCGCGATTGGCTTAGTGAGCTTCGCGGAGAGGCAGGAGCTCTGCGACGGCCTAAGCATTGTGAAGGTCTGTGTATCGCGAGAGTGCTTTGCAATAGAGCTTCGTGAAAATGCAGGAGCTTCGCAAAGGCTTGTTTGAGCTTCGCGAAATTGGGAGCTTCACAAAGTAGGGTGTTTTGCGAAGGTGTTTCCAAAAGGAATTTCCCAGTGTTCAGGGGAAAAGAGGTATTCATCTGTGGATGCAATTTGGACATTAAAAGAGCATCCATCATCAATTAAGGATGCATGCATTCATTCAAATGAAGAGACCTACAGGTCTATAAACTGTGAGTGAATCCCTACACAGAGCAGTGAGCTTAGGAAGAGGAAAAAGGTGATCCTCTCCACCGGCTGTGAGCCGGAGAGAGAGAAACAGGGAGTGACCCTTGGGAATGCAATGAGATGACCCTAAATTTTGTAAAGGCGGTTATCATGGGCATAGAAGCTATCTAGCCCGAACATTGTAATCCACAACTAGTGAAGTTTAGTGTAATTGGTACGACCGACAACTTGTCGGCGTATGCTCCTTGGACGTAGCCCTTTGCGGTGAACCAAGTAAAATTGGTGTGTCCTGTGCATGCTTTACTTTCTTTTTAATTTGTGAAACAGGAAAGAGAGAGAAGAGTGTTTTTCTTAACAGCGAAACAAGATCAGAACGGGCGTTAATTTTAAATTACTCTTACCCTGATTCACCCCACCCCCCCCCCACTCAAGGTATTCAGCATTGTGGATCTAACAATTGTTATTAGAGGGAAGGTTGACAGTTTTTCTACTATCAAATGGAGGTCACTAATCATAGAGGTTTTCAGATCTTCGACTGATGTAATTTTCAGATATGGAAGAATCGAATGCAACACTATTTCCGATATTTGGGAATGGATGTTTTTTAAGTAGCTATGCATGGTATCACAGATGATATTACTAGTGGTGCATTATCAGAAGCAGAGTATAAAGAGTTGGATGATGATTCCAAAGCAATCAATGCCTTAGGGGGATCCCTTTCCAATCCCATATGTACAAAGATGATTTCATGCAAAACGTCACATTCCATGTGGGAAAAGATTTTGAATATTTATGAAGGGGATACAAAAGTCAGAGAGGGAAAGCTGCAAGTGTTGTGAAACAAGTATGAAAATCTGAGAATGAACCCGAATGAGTCTGTAGATGCATTCTTTGATAGGGTAAATGTTGTGGTAGAAGACATGCGGGTTCTTGGAGAAATTATCGAAGATATAAAATTTGTGAAGCGCATATTGAGAAAACATCCACCTCGGTTCAATCCGAAAGTTTCTTTTTTGGAAGATAAAGACCCAAAAGAACTGTCATTGGATAACCTGCACAACACTCTTGTTGCATATGAAATGAGAAACGATGATAACGAGACTGTGGAAAAAGGGAAATCCAAAGAGGTGGCATTAAAGTCCATGAAGAAACTCACCATTGAAGATTCTAATGAAGAAGAAGAGACAGATGAGGTGATGACATTCCTTTCTTCAAATCTGCAAAGAAGAAGATGAATTTTTAAAGGTAAACTTCCACTAGCATGCTTTATATGTGGAAAGGTTGGTCATCTTGTGGAAAAATTCCCCAAGAAATTTCAAGATAACGATGATGATGATGATGAAGTTAAAATTCCCAAGAAGAAATCTTTAGCCTATGTGAAAGGGAAGAAGCAGTTCAAGAGAAATTTCTTCAAGAGGAAGAATCTTCTTTCACAAGAAATAGACAGTTCAGATGAGTCTGAGGATGAAGAGGATGAGGAGTTTGAAAATTGTAGATATCATAGAAAAATTATATGGTAGCGGTCGTCGGTAGTTCTTAGGAAAAGGAAGAAACTGATGTTAGAGAAGAGGAAGAAGAAGTTGAAGGAAGAGTTGATATGGAATCCTAATTGGAAGCAGCTCTTGAAGAGATAGATGTTTGGAGAGCCAAAACGAAGAAAGAAAACAAAGTGGTTCTTGATTCCAAACTCTATATGAAACAACAGGATGAAGAAAAGTCAGAACTGTTAGAAGAAATTGAAAGACTAAAATCCTCAACACCAGAGAGCTCAGAAAATATTGTAGAGCATAAGATTAAAATTGAGGAACAAAAGAAGGAAATTGATTGTTTGACTAATACAAGAAAGGAGCAGGTCAGACGTATGAAAGATCTTGAAGAAGAAGTGGTCAGTCTGCGACGAAAAATGAAGGATCAAGGAAAACTCTTGACCCCCAATGTGATATCAGAAAAGAAAGCCATTCAGAAGACAGAGAAGATGAAAGAGGATACTCGTAGTTCACCAGGAGTGAAGTAGCAAGAAAGCTCAAATGCTAAAGTTGATTCAGGGCTTGATAAGAAACAAAAATCGGTGGCAGCTAATGTCCGACCTCAAGCACCCGTCCCGAAATTGAATGTTGATTTGGGCAAAAAACAGAATCAGAATATTCATAGATCCCAATGGGAAAATCGTAGTGCTGAAATATCACGAAGGAATGTATCCTATATCAAGTGTTATTGCTGTGGGAAAATGGGACATTCACAGTATGTGTGTTCCATATCCAAGAGATATAGAAGGGAACAAGAACAGAGATGGCAGCCAAACAGAGAATGGTTTTCCAGAACATATTTTGAAGGACACTGTTTTTGGTGGGGAGGATTTGGCTACATGGATAGGTACTGTACTTCGACCATTCATAGAAATGTTCCAAAGTAGAATCAAAACGTTCGCAAGCAGAAGGTCAACAAACCGACAGGTGAGTTAAAAACACATAATAGATTTGAGGATTTGCAAGATGAGGCTGGTCCAACAAACTCTGATAAAGAATAGAAGTCTCAATACATGCAGAGTGTGAAAGAAAAAGTATGGAACAAAAAGAAGAAAAATGAGAAGGCCGTTGTGGCAGAGATTGCCCTTAAAGAATCAGATTGATCTGGTGTTTGGATCCTTGACAGTGGTTGCACATCCCATATGATGGGTAATAATGATCTTGTTACAGGCATCAAATATGACAAAGAAGGAGTTGTCAAATTTGGAAATGATTAAGGCCTGAAGATTGTTGGCTCAGGGAAAGCCAAGTTTGGGGGAAAAGAGATGAGACGTGATGATGTCTTGGTAGTAGAGGGTCTCAGTCATAACTTACTTAGTGTTAGTCAACTATTTGACTCTGGGCACTCTATTCGATTTACTGATAAGATGTGTGTTGTGAATGGAAAATAAATGGAGCAACTGTTCTACAGGGAAAAAGGTCAAAGGGAAATCTCTACCTTGTAGGTGGGGAAGAAGATACATGTCTTTTATCCAGAGAGGAAGAAAACCAGTTGTGGCATAAGCGACTTGGTCATCTATGCCAACCATCTTTGGAGGATCTCATAAAGTGTGATGCTGATAGAGACCTTCCCAAGCTATCACATGATCGCACTCATACGTGTGATGCTTGCCAACAAGGGAAGATCATCAGAAAGACATACAGGCCAAAGGAACAGAAATCAACTAGAGTGCTCGAACTCGTTCATGCTGATGTATGTGGACCTATCTCACCATGAGCTATAAATGAGAAAAGGTACTATGTCTTTTTCATTGATGATTGTAGCATAATGGCCTGGGTATTCATCATTACCCATAAGATAGAGGTGTTCAATTTCATAAAGCAGTATAGGAGGGAATCAGAAAAGATTCTTGGGCAGAAAATTCTGATGTTTCGTACTGATAACGGTACAGAATTCACAAACAGTCAAGTTGAAAACTATCTCGAGAAACATGGGATAAGGCATCAAGTTTCATCGGTAATAACTCCCCAACAGAATGGAGTGGTTGAAAGTAGAAATCGAATCAGCAACAATATGGCCAGAATGATGCTTATTGATAAAGACCTACCAAATAAATTTTGGAAGGAAGCAGTTTTGACATTGGTCTATGTTTCGAACAGGTATTTGTTGTGTCCAATGCAAGGGAAGACTCTGTATGAACTGTGGTACGGAATGAATCCAACGTTGAAATACTTTCTAATCTTTGGAAGTAAGTATTTTATTCTCAAAAAATAAAATCACAGGAAGTTTTAGGAATGAGGAGATGAGAGGATATTCTTTGGCTACTCTAGGAAAAGCAAAGCGTATAAATGTTTCAACAAAAGGCTGGGAAAAATCATTGAAAGCAATGATGTCACTATAGATGAAAATGAACAGAATACTCAACGATCCAGTGAACAGTTCCTGGATGAAAGTGATGATGAGGTAAGCAACCCAGGGGGAGCAGAAGTGGCAGAAGCTGACTCAGAAGAAGATACTGATGATGAAGAAGAAAGTGTCAAGTCTCTGTCTACGAGGAAGCCAAAGAGTCGAGCTCAAATTGATAGGCAGAATATCATTGGTGATCAAACAGCTTCAGTTCAGACTCTAAGAATGAAATCATCACAGCAAACATCATATTTGTCTCCTGTGGAGCCGAAATGTTTTTCCGATGCAACTGAAGATGAAAACTGGGTTTAGGCTATGAACGAAGAGCTTGATCAGATTGAGAAGAACCAGACATGGGAGATTGTTTCGAGGCCAGCAAACAATAATTTCATCGGGACTAAATGGGTCAATCGCAACAAGATGAATGAAGATGAAACAGTGATTCATAACAAAGCACGACTAGTGTGCAAGGGATACTCCCAGATAGAGGGAATAGATGTTGATGAGGCATTTGCACCGGTTGCAAGGATGGAGACAATCAGATTATTCTTGGCTATATCAATGCAAAGAAAGTTCAAAGTGTTCCAGATGGATGCCAAATCCGCATTCTTGAATGGGGTTCTGGAAGAAGAGGTGTACATTGAGCAACCAGATGGTTTTCTCATTCATGAAGATGGGAACAAAGTTTGCAGGCTGAAGAAGGCATTGTATGGGCTGAAACAAGCACCAAGAGCATGGTACTCAAGGTTTGATCAGTACTTGAAGAAGCATGGTTTTCTGCGTGGAGGAGTTGATTACAATCTCTATTTCTGTAATGACAGTAATCGAAGGATGATTTTGTTGGTTTATGTCGATGACATAATATTTGGCGGATCTGATGAAGCTCAGTGCAGACAGTTTTCCTAATTCATGAAAAATGAGTTTGAAATGTCAATGATTGGAGAGCTAACGTCTTTCCTTGGACTACAGGTGACACAAGGAAGGAATGGAAGATTCATTTCTCAATCTAAATATGCCAAGGAAGTTCTGAGAAGTTTTGGAGTGGAAAATTCCAAGGAGATGAAGACTCCGGTTTCCACCCGGATAAAATTATCGAAATATGAAGATGGAAAGGCAGTTAATATCACAGAATACATGCAAATCATTGGAAGTCTGTTGTACTTAACCGCAACAAGGACTGATATTGTTTTCGCCACATTCCAAGCATCGAGATATCAGAGTAATCCCAAGGAAAGTCACTTGCTCGCAGTGAAAATAATACTTCAGTATATCAAGGGCATGGTGGACTTCGGCTTGACATACAATGACAAATCTCAGACATAGTTATTGGGATATACTGATGTAGACTGGGCCGGTTCAGCGGATGATAGGAAATCAACGTCAGGTGGTGCTTTCTATCATGGTGGATTTTGTATTTCATGGATAAGAAAGAAGCAAGATTGCATTTCACTGAGCACTGCGGAAGCTGAGTATATTGCGGACACTCAAGCATGCACACAGTTATTATGGATGAAACAGCAGCTTGAAGATATGGGAGTTGAAGTGAAGTCTCTGATCGGAATCCAGTACGATAACTCAAGTGCAATAAATCACATCAAAAATACCGTCCATCACTATAGGACAAAGCACATTGAGATAAATTATCATTTTATCAAGGAGAAAGTTGAGCAGGGGATCGGGATGTTGGAGTATGTGCCTATATAACTACAGGTTGCAGACATCCTGACAAAGGCCTTACCCAAGGCAGCATTTGAGAGACATCGACTGGCTCTGGGAGTTCAGTCGACTCCACACACTTCAAATAGTGTAGATGTGGAACCCCCCCCCCTCTCCCCACGGTATGATGTGTTTTTTCCTAATGTGCTGATATGTGTTCTCTACTATGTTATAGACTAAAAAGGAGGGACCATTGGGTTCGTTGACAAAGGGGGGAAATAGTGATTGTTCAAAGGGGAGACAGTATGGCTATACGAGAAATCATGACAGATAAGGGGAGAAGCTGACCAGTGGAGCAGCCAGATAGGGGGAGAAATGAGAAAGGGGGAGATTTTTAAATCTGGCTATTCTAGAAGTGATCGATCAAAGAATATATATCATGACAGCTGGGGAACGTGATAAAAGTAGAATAGTGATGTTGGAATGGTGTGAAAAGGTGTTCAGCTATCACCAATTGGTATCATCATGGTTCAACAATTGGTATCAATTTAAGAATTGGTATCATGTTGGAATTGAAAATTGGTGTTTGACATGAAGTGATCCATTGATGAACTTTTCATACTACTCTTGTTTCTCAGGTCGAGCATTGCTCATGTGGGCTTAGAGTACGTGTTAAGTGATTCCTTGAACGCTATCACAATCGCAAGAGGCGATTGGTGGTAGCGGCTGGAAGAAGACTCAGTGAGGTATCAAAGTGCATAAAATAATTCTGAGTAGAGTTGTGATGAGTTTTCAACAAACCCAAAGGGGGAGATTGTTGGGAAAAAATCCCTCAAGGTAACATTGTTGTATTTTTTGGTTGAATGTGTTTGTTGACAAAGCAGGTTTCCTTGGAGAATTGTCGTATTCCTAAGAGGTTTGTTGAAAATCCTTGTTGACAAAGAACGATGACAAAGGGGAGGATGATCTGGAGGTGGTACAAAAGAGTAGTACAATCTGGCGTCGTTTCCCAGTGTTTTCCAAATTTTTGGGGTCCAAAATTTGGAATTTGGTGAGCACCGTGAAAAGTGGATTTCCATGAAGAGCATAATTTAATATGGAAAAGGCATGAATTTCACAAAGATAGGATGCATGGTTTGGAAATTGCGAAGACCAAAAAAATGGAGGCGGTGAGTCTTCATGATTACGTAAAAGCTTCATGAACGGCAGAGTTGAAGCGCATCGCGGCGGTGAAGGGCTTTGCGAGGGAGCTTCGCGGAAAAGGCGCGAAGGAATTTTGACGGTGATGCTTCGTGATTACGTCAAGCTCCGCGAATGGAAAATTGCTGTGGTGCTTCGCGATTTGGACAGAATTCCGGCGGAAACTTTGGAGCTTCACGATTTGCAATGACGTGGCGTTGAATTCGCGCGAAGAGGTTGAGGGTCGGTGGAATTGACTACAAATATAGGACGACCCCCTCGAGAGAAGTAGAGAGAATTTTCAGAAAAAATCCATTGCTCTCGATTTGCAGAGGTGGTTCGCGAAGGCAGTGTGCTTCGCGAAAGGGGAGCTTTGTGGCGGCTATTCTAGCTCCACCTAAGGCGTGTGCCCCGCGATTGGCTTAGTGAGCTTCGCGGAGAGGCAAGAGCTCCGCGACGGCCTAAGAATTGCGAAGGTCTGTGCATCATGATAGTGCTTCGCGATAGAGCTTCGCGAAAAGTCAGGTTCTTCGCGAAGGATTGTTTGAGCTTCGTGAAATTGGGAGCTTCGTAAAGTAGGGTGCTTTGTGAAGGTATTTCCAAAAGGAATTGCCCAGTGTTCAGAGGCAAAGAGGTATTCATCAGTGGATGAAATTTGGACATTAACTGAGCATCCATCATCAATTAAGGATGTATGCATTCATGAAAATGAAGAGACCTACAGGTCTACAAACTGTGAGTGAATCCCTTCACAAAGCAGTGAGCATAGGAAGAGGAAGAAGGTGATCCTCTCCACCAGAAGTGAGTCAGAGAGAGAGAAATAGGGAGTGACCCTTAGGAAAGTAGTGAGATGACCTTAAACTCCGTAAAGGCAGTGATCCTGGGCATAGAAGTGATCTAGCCCGAACATTGTAATCCACAGCTAGTGAAGTTTAGTGGAATTGGTATGACTGGAAACTTGTCAGCGTATGCTCCTTAGACGTATCCCTTTGCGGTGAACTAAGTAAAATCGGTATGTCCTGTGCATGCTTTACATTATGTTTACTTTGTGCAACAGGAAAGAGAGAGAAGAGTGTTTTTCTTAACAGCGAAACAAGATCAGAACAGGCGTTAATTTTAAATTACTCTTACCCTGATTCACCCCCACTCTCAGGGTATTCAGCCTTGTGGACCTAACACTTCTGAAGACTCTTCCATAATGTTGATGTAAAATAGGGACCATGATCCGAAACAATTGATAGCGGTACTCCATGAAGCCTCACAACTTCATTAATATATAGTCTTGTTAGACATTCAAGTGGTAAATCATCCCTTATAGCACGAAAATGCTCTGACTTGGTAAGACGATCAACAATGGCCCATATTGCATCGTTCCTTTTAGGAGTCATTGGTAGTCCCATGACAAAGTCCATCGTGATATTATCCCATTTCCACTTAGGTGTGGGAAGAGGTAGCAATACTCCACCAGCCTGTTACCTTCCATCATTAACTTGTTGACAAACCATACATCTTCACACAAAATCTACAATCTCAATCTTCATGTTGTCCCACCAAAAATGATCCTTAAAATATCTATACATATTTTTGTTCCCAGAGTGTGTAGAAAAATTGTAACTAGGAGCATCATCCAACAATTCCCTTTTTAGAACAGGTAAATCACTAACACAAATTCTCCTCCCAAATTTCAAAATTCGATCTTCAAACTTGAAGTCACTCTATCTCCCATAATTCAATGATTTATTCTTCTTTTAAAACTCTTCATCATTGGCCTGATAACTCTTTAACTTTTCTAGTAAAGATGGTTTGCAATAATTTCAAAAAGTATTGATTTCTCACCTTCCATGGTGATTCCTATATCCATATTTACTAAATCCATGAAAATAGGATCACATTCAACCCTTATATTGTTCAAAACTCCATGAAATTTTCTACTCAAATCATATACTACATTATTTTCCTTCCCTGGGTGGTAGTGTATCATGCAATCATAATCCTTGAGTAGTTGAATCCATCGCCTTTGCCTCATGTTGAGTTCTTTCTGTGAGAAAATGTACTTCAAACTCTTGTGACCGACATATATCTCACATTTTTCATCATAGAGGTGGTTTCTCCTAATCATCAAAGCAATGATTACAGCTAATAACTCAAGATCAGGAGTAGGATAGTTTTTATCATTCATTTTCAGTTGTCGTGATGCATAAGAAAAAACCCTATCATTCTGCATAAGGACACAACCAAGTCCTTTCTTTAATGAAAAACTATAAAAAATGAACCCATCATTCCCCGATGGTAGAGTCAATATAGGAGCACTGAATAATCTTCTCTTCAGTTCTTCAAAACATTATTCACAATGTTTTATCCAAACAAATTTAACTCCATTACGTGTGAGCATTGTTAATGGGTTAGCCAATCGGTCGAAATTCCGGATTAAACTTCGATAATAACCTGCTAAACCAATAAAATTGCGTACCTCAATTATACTCGTCGGTGCTAGCCATTATTAGATGAATCGTGTCTTAGAAGGATCATCATAAAATCCATCCTTAGAGACAATATGGATAAGAAAAAGGAATCTTTTGAAACCAGAATTCACATTTTCTAAACTTCCCATATAATTCATGTCATCTTAGAGTCTTCAATATAATGCGCAAGTGATTTTCATGATCTTCATCGATTTTTTAGTATACCAAGATATCATCAATAAATACCACTACAAAGACATCAAGATATTCCTTGAATACTCTGTTCATTAGTTCCATGAAAACAGAGGGTGCAATAATCAGCCGAAAGGCATTACTTTAAACTCATAATGCCTATACGTGGTTCAAAATTCTATCTTTGGAATGTCTTCTTTTCTTCAAACAAAACTGATGATATCCATATCGAAGGTCAATCTTTGAAAAGTTTTGAGTTCCATGCAGTTGGTCAAATAAATCATCAATGCAAGGTTGGGGATACTTGTTCATTATTATTATAGCATTGATCTCCCTGTAGTCAATACATTACCTCATATATCCATATTTATTATTAACAAAAAGAATAGGGGCTCCCCATAGAGAATCACTAGGAAGAATAAATCCCGTATTACTCAATTCCTCTAGTTTTTTTCTTTATTTCCACTCCTTCTATAGTGGACATTCTATAAGGGGTCTTGGATATGGGCCTTGATCCATGAATTAAATCAATGGAAAACTCAATTTCTCATTCTGGAGGATGTCCAGGTAAATCTTCTGGAAACAGATCATCATATTCTCTCACAATAGATACATCCTCTATTTGATCATTCATTTCCTCACCCATAGTATTTTAATTATCTTCCTCCCCAATAATTGAATTTTTTTGAGCTACTGGGGGTGGATTTAAATAAGAATTAGGTGGTGATTGTTCTTCTCTAAAGATAAGGTGTTCCTTATCATCATCATCAAAAATCATAACCTCTTTCTTCTTATAAGAAATCATTGCATCGTGGTCCAAAGGCCAATCAATACCGAGGATTATATCAAATTCAATCATAGGTATGACGATGAGATCAACATATAAAGAACATTTTTGTTCTCTAATGGGGACTAATTCACAAAACATTGTTGCAATGATACTTCCATAAGGAGTTTTAACTAACAACTCCCTTGTTAGATAAAAATGTAAATATCAAATTTTCTATGAAAACTAGGAAGATATGAAACAATTTGATGATCCAGAATCAAATAATTCATTTGTTAAACTTGAGGAAACCATAAAATTACATGCCACCACGTCTTTCGTAGCTTTTACCCTAGCAGTAGCGATAACATAAGCTTAGATTTGATCCCTTGGCCTTTTCTGAGGTAAGTTCCGATGACGCTTAGGACATTAACATTAATAATGTCCCATCTCCCTACAGTTGTAGCATTGAACATTGGTAGCTTCTTTCATCCCCTTGCAATCAAGAGCATGGTGGACTTTTTCACCACACTTGAAATAGACTCCCATTCCTTTCAAGAATGTCCAGGGTGTTTCTTCTGACATTTACTATAGAATATATAATAAAATTTTCCCTTATTCCCCTTATTTCAATTTCAAGAGTGATCAACTGATCTCTTCTTCTCATTCTATTCCTTTAAGTCGTATGACATTGATAATTCTTTTTCTATTTTGATAGCGCATGAGACAATATCTTCATACAACGACAAGGTTTGTGAGACTAATGCTCAATGGAGAAACTGTTTTAACCCATCAAGGAAATGATCAATCATACTTCTTTAGTTATGTATATAATCTACAGAATACCTCAAAAACCTTGTACAATTATCCTCATACTTTGCGACATTCTCTTCCTCCATTTTCCTCATACTAGGAAATTGTCTTTCCATATTCTCTCGATGATCATGGGGAAAGTATTTTTCTATGAAAATATCTTTAAACTCCCTCAATTCCATATTTGATACATCATCATCTTTCTTCGGGTTTTGAATCAATGACCAGAATTGATTAGCATCTCTAGTGAGGTGGTAAACAGCCATGAAAACTTTTTCCCTTTCGCTACTCCCCAAGGCTTGGAATATTTTCTCTAAGGAAATTATCCATTGCTCAACAACTAGTGGATTTGTATCCCCATTGATTTTTCGTGGATGTTGCCTCATGAATCGATATATTGTTGATTCTCCACGATGCGGATCAGGGTGGTCCATACGGGTAAGGTTATTATTCATAACCCGAAAGAGTTGTCCCAATATAGTGATAAGCTGATTAGAACCATTTGTACCACCAGATCCACTATAATTATCTTGAGCAGGACGGAAATCCCTATATTGCGTGCGTGCATTGATACTATTTCCATTCATTCCACTAGGCACCATTTCTAAACAATTCCATACACTAGATTAGTTTATTAATTGGAATACATAAATCCGAACTTGTAAAACACTTAACATTAATTGAATAGTTTATGTATATAATCCATAATCACAAAAATGTTTTCTTTAAGGAACTATATAATCTTAAATCCTTTATAATGGTTTGAAAAGAAAATGAGAATTATCCAAATCATATCCCCCAGGAGTGTCGTAACCAAGAGTTCAGCAAGACCCATTGTCGTGGACCATTTCTCGTTCGAGTCTAGCTCAAAGCGGTGTTTTTAGATTTTACCCTTTGGTTCATCTATGCCAAAGACACCTCTACCTGCTCGTATCTAGACAGATATTTATTGATCGGAAAACTCACAAAATATCTTTCCATACAAAAATTTTAGGAAGTTCTTCTATACTAATCCTCAAAGTCTATCTTAGGGAGATGTTCTCTAATCATAGTTTATCTAAATCTAGCTTCCAAGGTTTTACTAAACCTCCCTCTGAAACCCACTGTAATGCCCCAATCCTAGTTACCCAGAGTCGGTGCATTATTACATGACATTGTAATGATCACAAAATATCAAGTCTCAAAATACCGATTAGTTTAGTAGCCTTGGAATCATTAGATACATTCATAAAGTTACATTACATCATAAAGTGAAAACTACAACAACATATTGTCTGTACTCTAATATCCCCTCATACAATCCCTACAGGTCATTCATAAAATACTTCTTCACATCCTTGGAAGAATAAAACATAGAAAAGGGTGAGCTGAAATTCCCAGTAAGGATAACAATATATCAGAAACTTTCATAAATAATCATAAACATTTAATCCAATTATAACTAAAACAAAAGCCTTTAAAACATGAACATCAGCGTAATATGGTAGAAATAAAATGAAATAATGCCATTTACTTATTGACATGGATATTCTACTAGTCAAATAATAACATGCAATATCAATAAGCACTTTCATAATGATGGAACGCATAATTCTATATTATCATAACCACATAGTCAAGGCCATGTTCCATGACTACAAATAAGATTTTGTCAAGGCCTTGTCCCAAGACACTAATATTTCTCATGATACCTATCTATGCATCAAGGATCTATAGTGGTCTCCACCCATCAACTATTAAGTCCAATGTATTCCTCATATGGACAGTTTTAAACATAACATAAACATTTGTATTATAACTAGAATATGAAATATCAATACATTCTCCATAAACCATGAATGGTATAAAAATAAGACATCCACAATCCATCATATCACAAAACCGTCAATAGAATGTGGAAGTTTTTTATCATAATAAATCAACATCAAATAAACATAAAATCCATCCATAGATGTTGACATAGATGAAATCAAAACTATTTGAGAGAAATATTTCCTTATTTTAAATCATTTAAAAGTCACATATTATAAAAGAAATAATTTACATTTAAAATATTTCTATAAGATTTTAAGGGAATCTTACATTATTTTATAATGGATGAAAATATCCGCAACAACTGTATAAGTCAAAAAAATACATTCTTTCCTTAATTCTGTTGAAAAGGTTAAAAAGGACCTTGTTTGGAAAACAAAGGAATGATTCCTTTATAAAAATTCAAACCAGGGTATAAATAACTTAATCCATAATCTATAATATAGTATTAATTATTTTAAATACATTTTTATGAAACATGGATGTGGATTATAATGAGGTCCCAGTAGATAATTGCTTATAAACAATCTCGTATAATGAAGAGATTTTGAAATAAAACCTTACATTGTACTTTAACTTGTTTGAGGGTAGGTTAACCTCCTGTATAATGGTGTAATAATTGTAATTAATTTATAAAATAATCATATACATTAATATGATGTCATATATGATCTTTTAACATTGCTTTGTTTATAATATCTGTGTATTATCGTCGTTTCAGGTGTTAACTTACTCGTTTTCATTTAGGTGTTATGTTACATAAGTAAGGATTCTTATGGATAGGTTGTATATTATTCATATTTAGAATTATATCATGTCCATAAAAATTAAATTTAATCTTAAAATTAGAATTAAACTTGCATGGATATGATGGGGAATGAATCTCATCGCGTTCGTGGATATGGTAATTTGTACGTACACACGAGCGACAATATCAATCTTTTGATATTGAAATAATATATAATTAGATGTTATATCATATATACATAATCATTTTCATGTTATATTTATTATTTACATCAATTACACATCATTATCATACCCATCCAAAAAATAATGTTTTGAATAACAATTACACCACGACATGGAGACGGTAAGTCGTACGTACATACGTATGGTGACATGTCATTCAAAGGACGGATAGAATACTGAATATGGTTGTACTATATTTATAATAACATCATATTATATATAATATAACAGAGTTATTATTTCAGAATTGAAATAACAATGAAAGAATAAGTTGAGGAAGAAAGGAACTTGAAAGAGGGTGGTGAAAACATTACCTCTTATTCGGGTTCTTCCTTTTGATTTGGTCAAAAGAGCTCCATAGGTTTGCTTTATGATCAAAATATGGCCACTAGGTTGAAGTTAGATAAGTTGAGAGATTATTTGGGCAGGGTTTGGCTGATAAAAAAAGCTTTGAAAGTGTGAATTAGTGAGATTGGTGAGTGCCCTTTTATAAAAGGGTTGAGGGGTACCTTAGGAAAAGATAGAAATATTATTTTATAATAAATTCATATTATGATTATAATGTCTCCAAAGTTTATTATTTAAAGATTAAGGTGGGGATAGGTCTAAAATCACTCATCCAATAGGTTTTAGACAGGTTTGGGTCACTATATTAACTTAATCTTTTTGATTTAACTCCTAGTTAAATAGTTTGACATTTACCATGTCTCTTTGTATTTTTATATTATATAGTCCATAAACATACAATAAGCATACAAGAGACACCAAGTGGGTAATTAATAATACACATTTCATTATATAAGTCTTTTGTCCGAACCATAGATTTTTTGTAATAGAATATCAATTAATAATATAATAGTTGTTTTAAAAACTCCTTTATGTCGATTTCGGCACTATTTAGTAATTGATTTTTTTAAAGTCTTAACAACATTATTAATTAGATAAAAATTTATTTAATAAATCCTAAAATTTAATATTAACCAATAAAATTTTTTTATGTCATCAAATCTTTAAAATTATATTTATTTTAACATTTATAATAACAGTTATTTGACTCATTCATTAATGAGGAAAATACTACATCATTATTGTGTCATAAATAAATTTAATTATTCTAATGTCTAAAAATTAAAAATAAAATAAAATTATGTAGAAAATAGTTTTACATTTCTAATTAATATTTATTTTTGAAAATATAACATATATAATCCTATGTAAAAAAATTTTTGCAAAAAGATATATGCTTATGTCATTTTTGTATTTACTTTAACTTAATTAATATAAAGTGTCATTATAACTTATAAGTGGATCCATGGGATCCCAAAATGTATCCAAATATTCCCATGGTCATAAATTTATCTACCAATTGTTTCATGACACGTTTTAGGTTAATTTATTATTATTATAATATTATTGGTTTACCCTTATTTACCAGATTTACCCTTTAACCATGGTAAATAAAATATTTACCAAAGTAATTATTCAAAATGTCTAAAAATATAAGCTATATATTTAAATGATTTCAACCTCCTGATTCTAAATATGGAATCCATTTTTCTAAATTCATGACAAAGAAGTGAGAGAAATTAATTTAAAATTAATTCTTGCTGTCAAAACAAAAAGCGTGTTTTTCAGAAATAATAACTATCAAAAGATTGGCACTTCCTTATGTCTAGTTTACATGTGAAATTATTTCCAATGAACAAAATTTTATTAAAGGGTAAAAATATATTCTAAATATACTTTAAAACCACTAAAATAATACTTTATCACTAATAATTATTTCGATTTAAAAAGGTGTTTTTAATTAAAATTTAGTAATTTTCACTAATCATGAAAATATGAAAGTTATCAGAAATATTCCAAAAATTCACCCTAAGATATTTTTGATATTATGAATCCAAAAATGAAGTCCATTTTGAAAGATAAAATTTAAAAATTTTAAAAAATTTGGTATTACTATTCATAATGGCTCGTTTAATTGGTTGTGGTCTGTGTTAGAACTCAAAGTTGCATACAACACATGCTACTGTTTTATTCCAAGAGAAGAGTATTGTGGATGCTTGGGGTGTTAAATCATCTATTAGATTTTGAGGATATTTTCTTTTTATATTTACTTTATTTATCTATTAATAATCAATGAAGAGGTTCATTTATCCACCATTTTTATTGAAGAAGAGGACTGGCGCACCCCTAAGTAAAGCACTCAGGAATATAAAACCCTTCTAAAGATTCCACTATAACTGCTTATTTAGATCATCCATCTCTACATTGGCCATTATATAAGGTATCTTTGATATAGGTAGAGATCAAATAATATGTTAAATTTATAACTAAACTTCTTGGTTAAAAGGAAGACAATGAAACACCTCAGGGAATACATTCGTGTAATCCATAATCATGTGCATATCCTCAAGGATGATTATCTACATTATCACAGTCATTTGAGTTAGACATTTTTTCTCTCAAGGAATTATATCCATACATGTGGAAATTATTCTAATGTAGATTCATCTTCCTCATTACATTTGTATAGAATCATAGGATTCATCAGGATGTGAAGAGTGATTACCCTTTCTCGGCCATTAATATTGGCTTTGTATAAAGATATCCAATCCATGCCAAAGATACCGTCGAACTTAACTAAAGGATGTATGGTTCATTTTTTTGGAGTTTCAGTCCACAAACATTAACTAGGGAATATTTATAAACCATGGATGCAATAATTTCTCCATTCGTTGTTCTCACAGATAAATTATCCTCTAAAATTTGATGTTGTTTTTAAATAGTTCAACTAAAATGGAAATATATAAATGAATGCATAGAACCTGAATTAAATAATAAAATAATTATTTATGAATGAATAACTACAATACAGGTGACCACATCATTGTCTGAATCCACCTCAGCAGTAGTGATAACATAATCCCTTCCATGTTCCCTTAGAGGTTTTTGGTGATTTCTTTTGACAACCCTTGGCTTAAGGAAATTGTTTGCATAATTCCCAAGATCCTTTCAATTATAATGATGCACCACTGTCTGAACGTTGATAAAACACATCCTTTCTCCTTCCACATTAATGGTTTTTTTCATATCCATTTGGATGTTCTTGGCCAAATGTCCCAGCTTTCCACTTTTGACGAAATTTATGGTTTCCTTTAGATAGTTCCCAGGATGCTGCATCCCATAGGTTTTAAAAATAGAATATTTAGGATTGATTCCATCATTAGATGTGTTTGTGGATCCACCCATGGTATTCTTCAATTTTCCATTCCTTTCACCGGGCCCATGAGACTACTATGAGTCTCCAATCTCCATTACATCATTTATGGAACAACGAACAATCTCTTCATAACTATCAAAATCTCAAACATCAACACCTTTTTTGGAATCAGCATTAGCCCACTAAATAAGTGATCCACCTTACTTTTGGTGTTCGTGAAAAAACCATCGGTTTATCTTGCTAGCTTTGTAAGGTTTTATTCATATGCCCCAATGGACTCATCTTATTTCAGAATGAGTCCAAGGAACTATCTTTCCATCATGATACAGAGGGTTTAAGGTTAATATTTATTAAAAAAATATTCTTGAATTTCTCAAAATCCATAGAATCAATATCATCTTGGGACATCATATTCTAGATCAGTGTCCACAACTAATCATCTTCGACATCAAACGAGATACCTCTAGTACAAGTTTATATTATTTTAATCACTTAAGTACAGATAATATGTTTTCAGTGGATTTAATCCATTGTTTAGAAAGGGTGGGGGATTTCATAAGATCCTCTATACATGGAAATTATTTTTCACATGATTGATTTTATGACACCATGATCATTCCTTAGAGGAGGATAGAATTAGACACTATATATGTTTTTATTCAAAACATGATCAAGTAGAGAAAGTACTATCATGATGTTTTGAGAAGTCATTCCTATGATATCAAAAATATCCTTAGGGAAAACATAACATTCTAGTTCACATTGATTGTTGGAACATGTTCATAAATTTCTTTCCATTAACTAATAAAAAGAACGCATAGTTAGAGGTCTTGATTACTTAATTATTTAACATAAAAAGGAAAATTTTGATCATAAGAGGATAAAATCCCAAAAGGAGTACGATATCCTAATTGTGATCCCTTTGGTTGAAATATTGGTTATCCTCAATCTATTTCTTATCTTATATAAGTATTGGATTTTTTTATTCGCTTAATAATGGTTTGTACTAAGATCATGAATTTACCAATGCATATCCCATAATAGTGTCAAACCAAGAGTGCACCATGTCCCATTGTCATATATTGGGATACCCCAAGTCAAGCCCAAAACTCCTTGTTGATGTTTTCACTCATAGGTACATTTCTGATATAGCCATATCTACCTTTTTGTATCTAGACAGGGTTGTATTTCCTTGAGAAACCAATTATTCTGTACTTAACAAAATTTATGTTTGTTTTCTTATACTACATATCATCCTTAAGGTTCATAGTAGAGTGATCTAATACTAATCTCCAAAAATAACAATACATTACTATGATATGATCTATAGTGACGCTGTCCTTTTAAATATTACATTACATGATTTTATGCTCAATTATACATAAGTGTACATGATAGGGATCACAAAGTATAATGCCTTTGAAGAATATGTTCATAAAAAACATTATAAACAAAACTCTTTCTTTAAACTCTATTGTGATCTACTTTATTACATTTTCACATACATCTAAAAATGATAACATTAAAATAACATGAAAAAAGGGGTGAGTTAAAATCCTAGTAAGGTAATAACCATAAGAACAAATCATTTTCACATGGGATAGAAGGCATGACATAATAATATGAAAAGCCTTGTATCATGTGGAATAATCTTATATAAACATTGGATCATTTAACCACGGAATCATATAAATGTTTTAGACACATGAAACATGAATTTAGTATGATTCAAGGATAATCGCGAAGATTTTTTTTCATAGTTTCACACATCATGGCTTACAGCCAAGACCGTCACACATAGTAGCACAAGCCAAGGCTAACTGCCAAGACTATCATACATAACATCTCATGAGACTCAACTTTACCCAATGAATTGGAGAACTATCTGGGCACACCCATATTAAATTTTATGAATATGTTTTCAACATAAATACTATTACATAATCAATGTTACATTAACTTAATGGTTACACATGGAAAATATTGTGTACCACAATCACGATATAAAGCATAACCATTGTGGGTGTCATGACTGTGTCCATGAGAGAAAGGAATTAGAATATTCATGGTATTTCATAATGTAAAATAGGAATATATATTGGTATGTTATTTCAAATATAAGTTAAAGAATGTATGAAATGTATTTGGGAAATTTTAGTATTAAAACATTTCTGTGTTGTTTTAAGGAAAATGCTATAGGGTTTTTAATATAGAAAAAGGAACAATATTTTATATAAAACTATATGTGAACCAGGAAAGAATTAATAATAAAAATAATTATTTTATAAAGAAAACTATGGTTTAAAATAAATTATAGTGTTCACCTGATAATAGGTAATTATTTGGTAAGTTCCCTTAAAACAAGTTTTCTTATCGGGAAGTATCGAGGAGGGAATCACTTAAAATCATGTATTTCCCCAGAATAGATTGATGAATGGAACATGTATAATGTGTTTAGAAAATTCACATAGAATTTATAATATTAACATAAGAAGAATAGATATCTTCATTAAGGATAAATGATGATAATGAAACCCAATGGAATAAAGGAGGTTCGGGTTGATTACCTCAGAGAATATATATATGGTATCTTCAGTACATTAAATTTATTTATGCAAGATAAAGGGGATTTTAATCATATAAAAATTATGATAACTCTATGGGGGATGGGTTAAATCATATATCCTAAGTAGGATTTTCACATAAAATAACATTATATTTAAGACTATCTAGAATAACAGTGAAATCGAGTTGATCCCCTACCATAAGACTGTTGGTGTTCTCCTATTGTTATTAATGACCTGATTAAACAAATTAGGTTTCTTAATTAATAATTTTAAAACCTCATATATATATATATATAATTATTATAATCTTTTTAAATTGATCTATAACAATTTTGATTGGATATACAGTTCAATTTCATTGTTCGGGTCTCTCTGGTTACTTGGTATTAAAGATTGGTTCATGTTCGGAAAAACAAATGGTGAATGTGGTTGTCTAGAATTGAAGTTATATTATATTATTGAACATACCAAAGGTTTCATGATTGAAAATTTAATTTGATTACCTGGATTTATGTTGAATCCTTATATAAAACATTTATGATAATCAAATTAAATAATTTAAACAAATTTACACACAATTAAATTGTCTTGTATTATTATTTTACATCATGAGTGCATAAGGATTATTGAACATTAAATAAGATAAATTACACATATAATATTCTTGTTAATCTTTAAAAATGTTTTCATGACTTGAATTGAAGGTAGTATCATAAACAAATTACTCGTCATCCTTGATTGAGAAAAATTAACACTTCTCAAATTGTGTTTTCATTTCCTTAAAATAAATTGTGGGGAAAGGAGAGATGATAGTGAATTATCCCATTAGAATAAAATAATTCATGTAAATGTATTTTACTAGGTTTATCATACCATTTTGGTTATGGTTTGCAAGAAAATAAATAAGAAAAAAAGAACATAAAAGCAATAAATAAATTGGAATGATAAATTTCCCTCTTGAGTATATCACATTTGAGTGCCACTTAAGGGGCGAGGTTTTGGTATTTTGAAGACACTATGGTATATTTGAAGTGGGAGAGGATCTTGGGGAGATAGTTTCGTATAATATTGGAAAATAACAAGGCTTGATAAGAGTATATATAAGAGGTAATGATGGGTCGTATTTATAGTGGAGGGGAAAGGGGTTTTCATTATATTATAATAATTAATTTATTAGTTCCTCACAAGACAAGAAATAGTGAGTATTCTATGAACTGTGATTATAGTAAATGAATTTCAGTGGTTCTTACATCAATTATTATGTCATCAATAGTGGACTTAAATCATAATGTATCCATACAGTTACTTAATGTATTTTACCATTCACCACAAATTCTTGTATTTTAGAAAATTCCCAAAAATTCCCCAATTTTTTTTTCACATGAAGAATCAAAAAATAAATTCCATTTTTAAAAAATATTTTTCACTATATTACTAATTTAATATTAAATTATAATTATAATTTATTCTAAAAAATCAATTTTAAACAGTTATTTAATTATTCCAAAATATAGGTACACCATACTATCACATGAATATTATTTATATACTATCATATGTAAGGCTAAAATTCATTAGGTTTTGTCAATATTTTTAGGGGTATCATTACTATTCATAATGGTATGTTACTATTCACAAAAAATTGAGTTGTTCATATTAGAGTCCAAAAAATTTACTAATCGCATCTGTTTGTCAGATTTTTGAAATTCAAATCACAGAAGTTCAAAAATTACGATTAAAGGTCACATAACACTATGTAGTTCATTATGATGTGATTTAGTGTGATCTTAAGGCATATTTATAATAAATTAACATCCATTGATAAAACATGGGGTCATTACAAAAGGCCCCATGTAGACCTTTGAAGCATCGGTAGGTCCCATGATTCATAGTAGATTGGGTTTTTGCTGATCCCTTACCAATTTATATAGATCTCCAAGAAAATGAACATTATGGTATTGTATTAATTTTAATAGATATCTATATTATGTTTTATATGTCTTGAAATATGAATTTATTCATGATGAATCTAGTTATTCATATTCCATGTCATTATTTTATTCGTTAGAACATATATGGTCAAGTTTCATGAAAATGTAATTATTGATATGGAATGTTTTTATCATCATATATTCCAAGAATATTATTCTCAAGGTATCGATTAAATGATATTTTGTACAGTTATTTACATTTCAATATTTATTATTCCTTATTATTTCATTTCTTCAAATTTAATCACACATTTACTGAGCATATGAGATCACCATTTTCATATGATTTGTTATACCAAAGGTAATAATAAGTCTTTAGGGATACATATATTGGGAAAAACTAAGAGTAGTAATGCGTTTCATACAAAAAATAATTTTTTTTATTTTATGTTTTAAATTTTAACCTTAAATTAATGAATGTATCTATTTTACCCTAATAGAAAACAATTTTGTCTTTAGGGAAATGATTCCTTGTATTTTTTGCTAATGTAATAATGATGACAATGGATATGTGAAACTGGGGTTGGGGTCACTATTTTATTAATGAAAATATCTGTTATATATGAATTAAAAATTATTTTATTCTCCTAATATATTATTTACCTTTATATTATTATATCCTCTGAAAAAATTAAAATAGTGTCCATGTGTCCATACAACTTACTGTATCTACGAATGTTTTATTTCATTTTCGTTATATCACATTTATAAAATTATATAAATTAATATATATTGAATATATATATTTTATAATTATATAATGGTTAATATTTTGAAATTATTGAACCATGATCAACATAAAATAACAATAAAAACAACTAATAATAATATACATGAAAATCATTGTACTTTTTTCCTGAAATGTTACTCAAAGATGAGATTGTTAGTAAATTACCAATAAATGGTTATAAGTAAACAATATATGTATGAAATATATAAGGATGATTATTATGTTTATTTATAATAATCTTATACTTATTATGCAATATTTTGGAACAAGTGTGAATGAAATCGAGACTTATCATAAGAGATTTTTGTATAACATTTTACTTATGTGAGACAAGTACCATATTAATCACTTATTTCATTAATTTTGAGTACATAATTCATATTAATTAATTTTCTGAAGAATCTACTAAATATTATGGGTACTTAAATACAAATTTTATGATTTATCTTTCATTTGGGTTTTGTTTCATATGAGTCCAAACCACTAATAGATTTGTTTCTCATTTTTTTTATTTGATACACATTTTATGTTTTTCACATGTCATCATTTTTTAGGTTCACATATATCCCATTAAAGTAATAATATCATGAAATTATTTATTTTTATGATATTATAAGTATAATTTATTGTTAGTTTTTTTTGTGTTTATTATTTAATGTTTCCCAAGCAATATGGTTTTTCTGTATAATATCATAGTTTATAAAGTTTATTTAAGTGTAATATTTTGATAAAGAAATATTTTGATAAAATTCCAAAAAAACTAACAAATTTTATTATCCTATGATTATTTCTTATTAACTAATTTTCCATTTATCTTCTTATATTTTTGTACTCAGTAACCACAAAATACTGACATCAAAAAAGACCTTATTTCTCTCATCAGACAAAAAAACCATTTCCCCCATTTCCACGAATTTAAAAATATGTTTTAAAAAATGTATAATATATCGTAAAATAAAATATTATTGTAATTTTAAAACATTTTATAATTTTTAAAATTGCTTTCAAAGGAATCATATTTTCATTTTCAAAATCCTGGGCAATTTTGATTTTTAAAAAATTAAAACATGAGTCACTGTTTTAACTTGTATGATGTGAACTATATGCTCAACTATCACAACCAAATAACTAATTTATTAATTATTTCACATTTTCTCTTATGAAATTTTCTTTTAAATATATTTTATAATAAAATTGAATTTTTTTCATCTTATTATCAAATGTAAAAATATATTTTCATCATATATAGTTTTAAATGATATTTAAAATATTAAATTATAAGTATCCAATTTTAATTTTGAATAAAAAATGTTTGATAGTGATTCACGATTTAAGAATGATATTTTTATGTGGAAATTATATTTTCCTAAAAATGATTTAAATTAATTTTATAACATTTTAATATGTTTCTATAGTTAATTTCAAAAAAATCATTTTGAAAACATAATATTTTCTAAAATTTGTCCTTCTAGATGGATAATATATATTCTATAATACATTTCCATGTGATCTTTCAAAATAATTTTATATCTATGATGAAATAATTTTATATTACTTATTTATTATTCGAGGATATATTTAATGATAACATAATTATTATTTATCTAGATGTTAAATGTTTATATTGATCAATTTTATATGATAACCGTTTATTTTAAATGTGTTATACAACTGTCAATTGAAGAAATATATATATAAAAGCTTTTTATAGACACAATTTATGATATGATGATATGATTACTGTGTTATGGTATTATGGAATATGTATGTATGGTTTTAATTGTGAGATATTTAATACATATGTATATAAATATAATTCATTAGGTAGTGAATTTTATGTTAATAGATATAAATGGGGAATAAGTTAGCGGACATTATCCATTATGAGAAACAGGTGAGCCATGATCCACTATAGGAAACATGTGCATCCTTATACACAATTGTAAATATAGGATTTTCATTTATTCCACCATGTTTTTTAGTAAACCTAATTATATGTAATCATTTTCTATATTTGTAGTAATTCCAATATTTTTTAATGTAAATTATGGTTTATGAAGGTTATATGATGATTTCTCACTCTTATAGGACATGATTTCAAAAGAGTTTAGTTTTTTATTGAAATGGCTCATTTTTATATTCTATGAAACGATTGGTATGAAATTAATATGATATTTTCACAATCACATAGACTTATATATATATATATTATTCTTTCATATGCTTATTAATTTATATAACTTATTTTTATCCTTTCATATAATATATGTTCACCATTTATTATGTTTACTTCATTACTTTGTGAAGAAATTTATTGATAGTGTTTTATTAAGAAGAGTAATATGTGAGAATACCTTTTTAGGAGATTTTGAAGAACATTCAATAAATAATAATTTTTTTTACCTAGTCTTCAAAGGGACTAAACCATTTCGATTCTTAGGAATGTATTTTTTTATGTAATGAATATAAATTTAATAGATTATATATACATATTCATATTACGTTTCGGTCTCTATATTTTGTATTAGAGGATATAAATAGTAATTCATTGGAAACTAAAAAATGGGAACACTAGATAGATACATATATACATAACCAAGGATATTTCTATATATAATTATAATTGTGAGTCCATGAATATAAACACATAAATGATTTTTGGTAATTTATATTTTGAGTGGTCGCCATGAAATTAAATACTTATAAGGATAAAATAAATGGATGTGGCTCTGGAACAAAGGTACCAAGGTGTAATAACATAGAAAATGGATCATTGAATTGGGGTTGAATATCACATAGTAGAAAACAATATTCCTTTCTTTACATCTGGTTTGACACTACCGAGGGTCATATTTATTTAAATTCGATAATCTTTATGAACCCACATTAATGATTGGAATAATGACCATGAATGACGTATATTAAAATTAGGATATAATAAATTATAAAAATGGTTCTATAATAGTATAATCATTTACATGATATTTCATTATAATGTGGATTCCCACTATAATTATTGATTCTCACAAAATTATTTTTTTATTCAATGGTGGGAACCATAAGGAAATTGATTATCATTGAATTTGATAGAAAGTATTATGATGATAAAATAAATGTGATGATAACTAAAGTTAAAAATGTTAGGAATAATTCAAAATGATTGATAATAATATATGTATAAAAACATTAACCCTAACCAACTCTTGGACTCCCCAAAAAATGATATAGTTATTTTAGATTTTTGGGGGTGGATACCATGGAGGAAAGATGATTTAGTTTCCTATATGTCAATACTGTTGTAAGAAGAAATCCATGAATGTATCAAATGAATGAGAATATGTTTTACATGTTGTGAATGAGGATACAAATAATGTAACTTCCATGAAAAAATGAAATGTTTAGTTAATGTATTGGATGTGAATACTGGATTAATTAGTGAACTTTCATGGTTGATTGATTTAAATTTGGAATTTATGGGAATTATTCAAATCAATGTCCTGGGTGGATGATCAATATGGGGATCAGAAATGAAGTGCAATTAATTTTTTATTTATAATGAAGATCCAATAAGGAATATATTAAAGAAATAATGTATAGAGATATAGGATGATGAATCTTAAGAAATACTTATAATGATTCACGTGTTTAAATATTGGAATTAATGAAAAATATGAAATATATACTGAATTTTATTTAGATGTTTTTTCATTTAGGATGTGGTGGAATAATTATAAGGGTACAAATGAACTTCAAAATTGATTTAAGGGAATATTTTAAATTATTCAAAACAAATGATTGAGGATAGACAACACTTTATATGTTCTTGATGTTGACAAAATAGTGTGTAGTTTTAATAATGATATGATTTATATGGATAATATAATTTTGATAGTATTTATGACCATGGAATATATTAATGATTTTTGAAAAAAGTTTTTTATGTAATATTGATGGAGTTTATAAAATTATAGGATTTATGGTATATATTAAGTAATCATTTTGTTTATTCATAGAATGTGTAATCATGGATTGTTTTATGTATTATTTGTGTTAACTAGTTTTATGAACAAGAATAATGTGAATATTTAACCAATGTATTCACATATTTGTAATGTCACCGTTAAGAGATATTTAATGATATTTGGTTGATTAATTTTAATTGAATTTCAAAACATTAGTTAAATTGTTTCTGAATTTTAAATTTTGGATGTTTCATAAGGATAACCATTAATGGAAAATTTAATCATCATCTTCATATTAAATTTTTGAGATTACTATATTACTTCACCATATGATGATTTATGAAAATTGGATAACTATTGGAATCCATAGTTGTTTTGATGACGGCTAGCGAAATTAGGAATGAATTATCATTCAATTGTGAATATTGTGATCATTTAGTTATTTAGTCATAAAAATCATCTTCATTTTAGGGATCAAGATATGATGTGTAATATTATGGATTCAAATCAAAAGGATGAAAATTTGGATATGTTATAAAAGAATGATAAGACATATGTATATAGATGTTTTGTAAATTCATGATCATACCTGGAAAATATACAATCAACTGTAACATCCACTAAACCATTATTAGGTTAATGATGTGTTATATGTATCTCAATTAAATAATAATTTACATGATCCATCAATATTTTTTTGAAATCAATGATCATATCACTCAGGGATGATCTCTTTTATGAGGAACACATAGGTGAGAATATGGGTCATACCAAAAAAGTTTAATGAATAAATATCACACAATACGTCAATGTATTTTTTTGGAAAAACCAAAATCTTGATAAAGCTACATGGGATCTGAGGGTTTAATGAGGTTGATGTATCCTCCATTATTGGTACCAATGTGATGAATTTCATTGAAGTAATTTTTTATCGGTGGGGTTAGAATGTAACACTGTGGGTTTTTTGAACTATTATTTTTCAAATAAATTTTTTCATTTAAAAATTTCTTATTACACATAACACATATATTAGTTTTCATTTCCTAGAACATTATTTTTACCTTGGGTTTCATGAAACACTGTGTTCCAATGAGACTTGATATACTTTTAAAATATTATTATTTAATATTATAGTTACGATAAAGCTATAGGAATTGAAGGTATGAATAAGATTATATAATGTAGGAAAATATAGGGTTTATACATGACTATTTAACTAACAATTTGGTGATAATTTAATTATAAAAGTAAGTAAATTCCATTTGAAAATAATTGAATTCATTATCTGAAAAAATATTTTAATTCGCATAAATTCATTTTACATCCATAAAATAATATATATATATATTTATGTATTAATTTAATTAATATAATATATCAAATTTTTATAAAATTTTTAACATTCATCTTATGTGTTTTCCAAACAAGAGATAAAAATAAACACAATTTTTCTATAAAAAGGTAATATTCTAAAAAGGAGTTTTGTTGCCTTTTGAGAAATTATTTAAAATTAATTTTTTAAACATTAGAATATTTATATAGAAAAACATTATTTTATAAATCATCATTTTAAATTAAAATTGTAGGGAAATTTTTATATTTTTTAAAAAAATATAAATTTTCTTATTAATGGTTAAAAATATCGGGTTTTCTTAAGATGTTTAATTTATATTGAAGAATTTAAAAACATATTAATTATTTTAATATGGGTTTAAAAGATAAAATAGTTCAATAATATATATATATATATATATATATTCATCACATTTACATCATTCTAATCAATTTCAGGTTGAATTTTGATAATAAAACATTTTATACTTCTGAAAAATTTCCCTTCAAAAACCATGTTTCTCATCATGTTTACAGGATCAATTATAAATTAATTTATTCCACATATATGTTTCTAATTTTGAAAAATAAAATAAATATATTTAATAAATATATTTAATAAATATATATAATTATATATATTAAGATTAAATTATTTTTTTTATCTTTATTAAAAATAAAAATATTAAAATTTATTCACTGCGGTTAAGGATAAAAAATTACAGTGTGGGTTAAACTAAAAATATAGTGGTTAAAAATGACCAATTTTTTTCAAACACAAATTTGGGTGATATAAATAGAAATTATATGTTATAAGTTCTATAATTATTCCTTTATGAAACTTTTGTTGTGTGAAATACATTGATATACATTTTTTTTAAATATATCAATTGTGCCACTTATGTAACTTATAAAAGGCCAAATCCACTCCAATCATCGTCACACTTCATAAACACATTGTTCCATCCTAGAGATATAGAAATAAAATAACTAATTCAGTATTATAATCCAATACTTCATTGTTTGGTCCTAGATGTATCCTTATCTATTTGGTGAAAATGAACTCCTATTATCTGAAGAAAAAGTATTATCCATAACTGAGTGTTTTGTTTTATTTATTTCACCACATCGTTAAATTATTATGATAAAATTATTATATATTAAAATAAATAAATTAGTTATAATTATATTTTTTTATTTTGATTTCATTAAAAAAATATGTATCATCTCTGATCAAATGGGGTACAAAATCATTATTCATGTGTATATCTCGATACCACCTCGCAAACCAATATTGTACATTTTCATTCAAATCCTCTAATGAATTGATATAATAATACAATTTTTAATATTTAATATTTATTTTATTATTATTATTATTCAATAAGTATATCACAAGATACATCTTACACTTTATTCATCGAAAATATGATAACATCGATCCCTAGTTTGGAGGACTACTTCCTTACAAAGCGATGTAATTTATTCATGATTTAAATGGAAGTTAATAATGATTTTTAATGAAAATAAGTGATATATATGAAATAAAGAAGATTCTTTAATGTTAATGTATTATATTCCATTATATCAGTAAATCTGTTAATAAAAAGGAAATTACATTCGTGCATACATATGACCTACCGTCTCCATGAATGGTGAATTTAATTTTTTGTCTCTATATTTTATAGATTAATCTATATAAAAATATATTGAATATATATAATATTTATATAAGGGTTAATATTAAGGATATTATGTATCAAGGATAAATAGAATACAAAAAAAATAAAAACATACATAAAACAAAGCATTTATTGCCCAAAATGTAATTCTAAGATGAAACTGTTAATAAATGGGTAATAAAAGGTAAATACTAAATCATATTTGGTATGATATTTATAATTTTGATTCAATGATATATTTATAATCTTACAATATTTATTATTCATTCATTTTGAATTTATATCTATTATTTTGAGACTTAATGTAAGAGATTAATATCCCACTATTTACATATGTGAGACACATGCATTATTTACCACCTTATTCTTTTAAGTGGTGTCAATAAAACACATTATTTTATTCTAAAATGACTATAATGAAACTTACTTGGTTTTCAAAATATATTTCTTTATTTACCTTCCACTGGGTTTACCATTCACATGATACAAAATAGTAAATATATTTTTTGCTCTCCGTTTTATCTCTTCGATACATATGTTTTGTTATACACCACAATTATATTATGAAGTGAATATAGATCCCCATTCACATGTAAAATTAATAATTAATTTATTATTTTAATAATATATTTTTATTTTTATATTTATTGTTTCATGGGTATTTTTAATCAATGTTACCAAATTATTAACGGTTTTATGATACAATCTCATTGTTTATTTAGATTTTTTATGTTAATGCATCCAATGATAAACTATTTTGATCCAAATAGAAATAAAAACATAAATTTTCTTCTACAATAGTTTTTTCATGATGATATTTTTTTCATTAATTTTAATCACATTATGTACATATGATTCAAAATGATGTTTTTAAATAAATCCTACCTTATTTAATTATTTAGTCAACAAAAATTTATCTAACATATCTATACTTTCTATGAAAACTATTTTACAACATTCATTAATATAATTAATGAAGACATTTTTTCATAGGATTGAGTTTTATAAAAAAATAAAAAAATATCATATTGTTTCTAAAAAAATATATATTATTTATTTGAAGAAACTGTGAAAAGAATGTATCTTCAAAAACATACAAAATGAATGATATTTTCCAACCATAGGTCTAAATAATTATATTAATGTCTATTTATCATGTTTCCTATGTTTCTTTTCAATGAAAAGTATTTTCAAAATATTTTTGTGATCTTTTTTTATAAAGGTAATTTTCAACAAAGAATGTTTATTTTCACCATGAAATGCTTTAAATGTTATTTAAAATCTCCAATTTTAGATCCCAATGTTATTTTTAATGGAATGGATTTATAAAATGTTTAATTATTTAATTTTTTATATTCCTAATGTAGAAATTATTATTCCCTGAAAATATGTTCTAAATTATATATAATTATACATTTATATCTTTCTAAATTTATATTAAAATAAAAGGATTTGGTAAATGTTTTATGTTTTGAAAAGTTTTTTCCAGTGTGGAAAGGGTATATTCATCAATAAAATTTTCATTTGATATTTCCTAATGATTTTGCATTTAATAAGACATATTTTTATGTAACTTATACTTTATTTTGGATAATATTTATGATACCATCATTATTATTTTTCTAGATGGCTAATTTTTTTTGTTGATGAAATGTTTATGAAATCCATTTATTTTTAATGGGCTTGGATCATGTCAATTGATGATATTTTTTATGAAATTGATTTTCTTTACATGGGTTTTGATATGATGATATAACGAATTTTTCATGATATAATGTCACGTAAGTATATTTTTCATTATGAGATATTTAGGATCTAGAAGTCCCTATATTGAGTTGGAAATGAATTTATATATCATCAAATAACAATAATAAACAAGTAGATTATCTTGTTCCACTTTAGGAATCAAGTGACCCATGACCCAGTATGGTCAACAGGTGAGTCCAGTTCAACAATGTTAAATAATTTCTTATTATAGATCCAATATATTGATGGGTATTGTATTTTTCCAATATATATCAAATATAATTCTACATTTATGATGAATCCATACTTTATGACATGATACAATGGTTCATGTTTGATTTGTGATGGTATGTCCCTATTATAGATTGTGTATTATAATGTGATAAAATTAATTCCATCAAAATTAATTATATTATATGACATGGTTTATTTGAACATCGTATGATATGTTCATGATCACATACCCTTTTGATTATTTTACAAATACACCTATTCATAGATTGATATGACATATATTTACCCTTACTGATAATCTTTGTTAACACTTTTTAATTTTTCTTTCCCTATATTATGAATAATATTTTTGGTAGGGTTTTCATAAGACCAGTACTATGTGATAATATCATATTATAAAATGTTAATGATATTATAAGAAATTAGAATATTGCATTTAAATTATCCAATTACACTAAATTTTTATGGTCCTTGTGTGTGTTTAATTTTTGAATTTATGGAAATATTATCTTAAGAGATGTTATATTTTTGTATAAAAATCCCACGATATAAAATTTTTACCATCATGGTGACACCAATAAGTGTTATAAGAGAAATATTTTTTATAGAACATTGTAAACACAACAATGTGTTTATAGAAATTGTGACAAATTAAAAAAATATTTTAATTTATGTAAATTATATTAATTCCAAATATTTATATATTTATTCCTTATTTATAATTTATATGTCACTCAAATTTAATATGTTTTTTTATTCATGAAAAATAATTCATAAAAATTATCATTTTTATTGATTTCAGCGAGTAAATAATATAATTTAATTTTTCCCCAATTTTTGTGTAATGTTTTTATAAAACATATATAATATTTTATTTAATAATTTATGTATTAATTAATGATGATATTTTATAATTTTTTAGAAAATTATAATGTATTTGTGAGTTGTGAAAAATAATTCCTTTTTATAAATTTCTTATTTATTTTTATGAATTTAGTATTCCCAAATTACATTATTCATTTAATTTTAATATAATTTAACTTTAAAATTATTATTTAACATTATATAAAATTAATTAAATTTAAATAGACTTTATACAATATTTTTGTATATGTTTATTTATATGATTAATAATGCTTTTCCTCGAAAATGGTTTTAATGGGCATTAAGATATTCAATTTTTAATTAATAAAATAAACACTAATGAAGAAATATTTAAATGGAATTTATAGATTATATAATTATATGAATTTGACTCCATTTAATAATTATCACTTTTTATTTAGTTATTATAAGATCATTTAATGGTTGACTAAATTCATTTCTTGAAACAATATTTTCATCACATATACTCATTTTTATTATGTTAAATCTTTCATATTCATTGTGTTAAATTTTGAAAAATATATTATTTAATTTTAATAAGAATAATTTATAATATTAATTTAGGGAAACATTGTTTTTTCAATAATTAATATTGAAAATAGTAAATATTAGTTACCATTTTTTAGGTAAAATATGTTTACTTTAGGATTTAAGTTCAATGATTTGTGGTAAAATGACTGAAAACATATATAGATCCTATTGTATTTTCATATATCAAACATATATATTATAATAAACTATATTGTTCCATTTTAGGTAATTTTGGATTTTGGAATGTGTGTGTTCCATTCATTCATTTAACAACTCAAAATGTATCCCCTACCCAACTAATAAAAGGTCACCAACTCTCATCTCTATCATACACTTAAAAATACATTGGGTAACCTACAACATGAAAAATATAGTCTATAATTCCCTCCTAAATTACTATAGTAATTTTTTTACAATAATAAAATTCTAATAATGATTTTGGAAAGAACATAAAGAAGTTGTCTGAAAACAAGGTTTAATTATTAATTGAGTGTTTTGTTTTCATTCATCATCCAACTCCTTGAAATCATATTAAATCATTATTATCTAATAAACTCACTATAATACATATACTTATTTTTTTATTATAATTTATTTATATGCATTTATATACTCATTAATCAAATTTTAAATTAAACCATAGATTGTGAATAGGGAGGACTACGGCCTTACGAACAAACATAATTCATTTTTTATAACCACTAATCACAATTAGTTATGAAGATATATTTAATTTTAAAATATCATATATATATGTGATTTATTATTCATATTTAATTATAATACCACATAAAACATCTTACTATCCATTCTATTTGGAATACGATAATATCAGTCATATGTACAGTGGACAACCACCTCACGAAACGATGTAATTTTATTATCACTTACGTTTTACATGGAAGGTAATAAATATTAATTATATTATATATATATTATTATCATTAAATATTAATGTTATATAAAATGATATATATCATATTATTCCCTATATTACCATGAATTTAATAAATGATAATGTAGATCGTGTATATGGTGGACTACAACATCATGAAGAGAGATAATACATTTTTTTATCATATCACAATGATGATATATGGTATGGTGTTTAAAGAAAAAATATTGTTACAACTGGGTACCAGTGATTGCACAGCCACCCCGCCTTTACATGGTCATCTGGTCCTGACCTGCTAGGTACCACTAGTTTCCCCGCAGACACATGGTCCCCACCCTAGGGCCACCCACGTACCAGAACGGGTCATCTTACTATTGATAGTCCATATAGGCCAACTCATGTCTTTTCCAATGTTCTTTTTCCTCACACAACACACCCTAGAAAACATCCCAGAAGGTCACCCAGCCTGATCACTACTCCCCACCAAGCACGCTTAACAATGAAGTTCTAACCATGTAGGCTCCTGAAAAAGAAATATACACCTTTTTGACCTGAGTCATAGAATTTAGTCATTTAACCCTTTATCATTTGAGGGTGTTACAATCACCCCCTTTAGAGTTCAACTTTCTCATTGAGGGACATACATATCAACCATGGCAGTGTGTTGTACTTAAGGCTGGGTACCACCTCTTATACAAAATGAAACAATTGGGTCCTGATGACTGCACAACCACCCCACCTCTACATGGCCTTTAGGTCCTGTCCTGCTAGGTACCACCAGTTTCCCCACAGACACATGGTCCCCACCCTGGGGCCCACACACCCTATAAAACTTCCCAGAAGGTCACCCAACCTAATCACTACTCCTGGACAAGAACGCTTAACAATGGAATTCTAACCATGTAGGCTAATGAAAAAGAATGTACACCTTGTTGATATGAGTCATATCATTTAGTCATTTTACCCTTTATAATTTGGGGGTGCTATAATCACCCATCTTAGAGTTCAACATCTTCATTGTGGGCCATAAATCTCAACCAAGGCAGTGTGTTGCACATAAGGATTGGTACAACCTCTTATACAAAATGAAACAATTGGGACCCGGTGACTGTACAATCACCCCACCATTACATGGCTGTCAGGTCCTGTCCTGCCAGGTACCACCAGCTTCCCCGCAGACACATGGTCCCCACCTTGGGGCCCACCCATGTGCCTTAACTGTTCATCTGACTATTGATTGTCCCCACAGGACAACCCATTTCCTTTCCAGTGTCCTTTTTTCTTCACTCAAACACACCCTGAGAAACATCCTAGAAGGTCTCCCATCCTGATCACTACTTGAGGCCAAGCACGCTTAACTATAGAGTTCTAACCAGGTAGGCTCCCGAACAGAAAGGTGAACCTTGTTTACATGAGTCATATCCTATAGTAATTTAACCCTTTATAATTTTGGGGTGTTACAAATATTATGATTTTTTGTAATTATAAACATGTAGAGATAAAATTATAGTTAACATATGTCCATCATTGTCCCCAAAAAATGGAATTTTTACTGATTCATTCATAATATATAACATCTAAATGAATTTATTCTAGTTCGTTTTACATAACCATGAATATTTTTGATTTTTAAATTTATAATTTATATATAAAAATTATAATTATTTTTTTATTAAAATTCTATAGTGATTAAATAATAATCTCTTTGAACTTTGTCAACTTGGCCAATTGATTTTGGATATATGAGTTCTTTATCAATAAATAATTGTAGGTAAAATTAATTGGTAATATAATAGAATGTCACATGGTAAAACATACAATAAAAGGAAAAATAAACTACTAATTTTAGTAAAAACATAAATAATAAACAGAGTCTTAAATATCTGGAATATAATGAACATGTGTGATGATTCAGTCTCAAAGTAAGGTTTTCCCTCTCCAAACTCCCTTTATTAAGACACATGTATGTATATAAGTCTTATTTGTTTTATACGGTGAATATAATTACCTATTAAATAATATATGATGAATAATTCCTAATTCATTATAATTTTATATTACAATTCACTCACTTTATTTATGGTGGTTATGATTTAAATGACATGAAAGAGGTAACCGTTTGTGATTCAATCAAATTTTTAAAGGGATTGGTTATGTATAATTATAAATTGATGGAAATAATTTTATAGACTTCTAATAGAAACATAAAATATTATTATACTCTACTTTTTATGAAATTTTCATATAATAGTATAATTTTCTTATATCCGAAAATTATAATTATTGACAAATTGTTTTTTTTAATCCAACAACATTTCTATCATCAACTGAAAATATATTTCCATACAAATCACTGTTTTCTAAAAAATTTATCTTCAATATATTTAATATTTTCAAATTAGTTATAATATATTGATAGATTCATGAATTACATTAAAAATTATTTTAAATGAATCTATTTATTATTTTGTGTATAGTTTTTGACATTTCATAAGAAATGTGAATTGAATGTTTTATTGACTTATACAACATGACAATAACTAACAGAAAAGATGAAACATATTTTCATTGAATCGACCTTTATAGCTACACACGTAAATTTAAAAGGAAAATGTTTTCTATAATAATTTCTGAACTATTTTAAAAGTATTGTCCAAATCGAAAATGATATATTTTTCAAGAATTATCCTTATAATTTTTAATATAATTCTATTCATAAATTAAAAAAACAATAATGTGATGGGGTGATTATTAAATTGATATATATGGATCATTTATATATGTATTTGTTAATATTCCTTAATAATAAAGGGGAATACATTCCTTTTGTTAACCCCTCAAATGCATTCATTTTGAAATTAATTTTAATTATGATATGAGACAATATAATACATCCCATTATCTTTACATGGATAACTATTTCGTTACAAATTTTGAATGGTCTCTTTTTTTAATAACATTTATCATTAACATGTAATAATGTAGGCATGTGTACCACGTCAGTTGAGTCTGATATGACAAAAATATTGGGTGCACCTGGATAACACTTTAACACATTTGGTAATGGTGTCGTCTTAGGAGATGTTGTAACACCCCCAAATGATAAAGGGTTAAATGCAACAACGTGAACCTTCCTTTTCAGGAGCCTAATGGATTAGAACTACATAGTTAGGTATTCCTGGCGTGGAGTAGTGATCAGGATGGGTGACCTTCTGGTAAGATTCTTAGGGTGTGTGTGAGTGAGGACAATACACACTGAAAATGACATGTGTTAGACTATGGGGAAAATCATTATTCAGATGACTGATTCATGCATGTGGGTGGGCCCCTGGGTGGGAACCACATGTCTGCAGGGCAACTGGTGGTACTTGGTAGGCCAGGACCCGACGACCATGTTAAGGCGGGGTGTTTGTGTCGTCACCGAGACCCAGTTGTTACATTTGGAATCAGAGGAGGTACCCAATCATAAGTGTGGTGCACTATCTGGGTTGAGATGTTGGGCCCACAATGAGGAAGTTATGTTCTAAAGGGGGATGATTGTAACCCCAAATGAAAAAGGGTTAAATGAAAAAATGAATGTTAAAAAGTTGAACCTTCCTTTTCGTGAGCCTACCTGATGAGAACTCCACAGTTAAGCGTGCTTGGCATGGAGTAGTGATCAGGAAAGGTGACATTATGGGAAAATTATCAGGGTGTGTGTGAGTGAGGACAAAGCACACTGGAAAGGACATGTGATGGCCTATGGGGAATTTTTTTTTCAGATGACCCGTTCAGGAATGTGGGTGGGCCACTAGGTGGGGACCACGTGTCTGCAGGGAAAATGGTGATACATGGCAGTCTAGGCCCCAACGACCATGTTAAGGAGGGGAGTTCGTGCTGTCACTGAGACCATGTTGTTACATTTGGTATCAAAGGTGGTACCCAGCCTTAAGTGTGGTGCACATTTGGGTTTAGATGAACGACCCAAAACGAGGATGTTATGTTCTAAACGAGTAGTGATCAGGAAGGGTGACATTCTGGGAAGATTCTCAGGGTGTGTGTGAGTGAGGGAAAAGCACACTGGAAAGGACATGTGATGACCTATGGGTAAAATTATTTGTCAGATGACCCGTTCAAGAATGTGGGAGGGCCACTAGGTGGGGACCACGTGTCTGTAGGGAAAATGGTGGTACTTGGCAGGCCGGGCCCCGATGACCATGTTAAGGCGGGGTGTTCGTGCTGTCACTAAGACCCTGTTCTTACATTCGGTATCAATGGTGGTACCCAGCCTTATGTGCGGTGCACTATTTGGGTTTAGATGTACGTCCCAAAATGAGGATGTTATGTTCTAAAGGGGGGTGATTGTAACACCCCCAAATTATAAAGGTTTAAATGAAAAAATAATATGACTCATGACAATAAGAAGCACCTTCGTTTTCAAGAGCCTACCTAATTAGAACTCTACAGTTAAGTGTGATTGGACTCAAGTAGTGATCAGGATGGGAGACCTTCTGGGATGATTCTGAGTGTGTGTGTGAGTGAGGACAAAGCACACTAGAAAGGACATTTGTTCTCCTGTGGGGAAAATTATTTTTTAGATGACCCGTTCAGGCATGTAGGTGGGCTCCTGTGTGGGGACCACGTGTTTGCAGGGCAACTGGTGGTGCATGGAGAGCTAGGACCCGACGACCATGTTAAGGTGGGGTGTTTGTGCTGTTACCGAGACCCAGTTGTTACAGATGTAAATTAGTGAATTATAGAGTAAACCTAATATTATAACGGTTATTTTATCACCATGTCAAACTTTCTAGTTACATTTCCTTGACTGAAGTTAATTTACTATTATTTGTTGCTACAAATTTACTATGAAGTCTTGATCATAATATAGAATGTTCGTTATGTTATTCAGCGATGTGATGTCTCATGTGAATCAACTTTTATTATATTATATTATACCAATTTCTCTCAAGTTATTCTTCTTTATTAAGGAAATTTGTTTAATGGTCTTTCTAACTCCCCAATTGTTTGTGTATTCACTTGGTTATCCTAGATAGTTTTATAAAGTCATATGGATTGAAGAGGTCACTAAAAGTAGAAATTGAAAAATAAAGAATCCACGTTTTAGTTTAAAATGATGTATTATAATACTAGAATTCAAAATACAATTGGGCTCAAAAAATTTGGGTTACAAATAATGGACTACTATGATAGGAATTATGAAATAATTAATATAAATGGCATGGGTTTCTATAGTTTTTACTAATGAAGAGGTTTAGTTTAGAATTGGAAATCAGGATGAAAAATATTTAGTGAGAAAACTATAAATATAATTAAAGATGAAACATAAAATATAAAAATATTCTAGTATAACCTAGAGAATATAATGTAATAAAACTTTCATCAACAGCATAAATAACATGAAACGCCTAGTCTAAACAAACAAAAATAAACTTTTCGAAATTTATTTATTAATGTAGAATTTATCACTAATCTACTAACTATACTAATCCTGGCATTTCGATCTTCAACGTGTCCTTCCACAATGATTCCACGTCCCATTTATCATACATTTCAATCAACCCTATCTCCACATACCTCCGCCCCACGGCTTCTAATGTTTTTCTCCCATGTACCAGAGTCACTCCCACATTTCCTATCCCCATTTTTTCCTTTAATTGTCGCATTCAGGATTACGATAATCGCAATAGAGGGTTATCGCATACTCCCCAGGCTGGCGTCATCCTTCTCCTGGCTATCCCTCAGATCATCTTCATCCCTCTCCCAATATTCCTGCTATTAATTATGACATAGGTTTAATCTCGACAACAGGTTATGCACTTGGATATCAATTTACATATATTCTAGGTGGTGGATCCCTTTACACCGGACCGCACACCACCAGATTTTTCATCCATATTCCTCCTTCCCTTCCTTCCACCCACATTGAATTTCATCGTAGCTACTTGTAACCGCAGACCATCCATACATTAGACCTCCAAATTCTTTGAAATTTCTGTTGGGTATTACTGGGTTTTTTTGGTTTGCCATATCAACCAATGTCACTTACCCTTCTCTGCGCGGCTGTTGTGTCTCGTATTCCCTCCCGCATATTCTTCGTACTTCAAGTATGAATAGAACTGAGTACTGGAAAACCTAAATTCTTGCAACCACATTTCAGGTATATTTCCAGTTCTATAGCAGGTCGGCATCGTTTACTATTTTATGCTTATTCTTTTATAATGTTAATAAAATAAACTTCTACCGTTTTAGATATTGGTGTTGGGTATGCTTACCGTACTAGTAACATTGTTATTACATTCAATCAATCATTTAAACCTACATTACACAACTGTCTCTACATATTACAACTTCCAAGACCTACGTGACCCATTAGACTTGACAAGGGAGGAATTCACACTCACCTACTAATACATGTATGGTATTAATACACGTTTTGTGTTTACATTGTTTTCATATCAATTTTCTGAATTCATGTCTACAGAAAAATGTGTATTACATCATGTAGATACACATACCTTATTTAAAATTTTATTCCAGTCATTATTTAGGTGTTTACATACATGTATATAGTGTAGACATGTTTTTTTCTATCCAAGAATTGATAAATTTACATTTACGGTTTTCTACAACTTATTATTAAATTTCTTTTTTCTGTATACTATTCAATCCCATAATTGCCTATTTTATTTCAGCACCATGATTGAATGGTACCTATTTTCCATACTATTTAGTGAAGAAATAGGTCATAAGTAACTGCAATTATATGTTCAGAATCATTTATAATACTGGAATTGTCACTTATAATTCAAGTCCATGTTTAAATGGTAAATATTTGTTATACTACGCAATAATGATTTACATAAAAAGTTATTGTAATGAACTGTTTTGTGATTAGATTTTCACATTTAAAAAAACCCATTTTCTTTGGGTGATCTTTATGTGTCAAATCAACCAGTATGCATTCAATTATTTTTCATTGAACATCTCATCGTGTTGGTATTGTGTCTATAAATTTAAATACCCAACTGATCTAGAAACAATTCATTCTTTATATGGATGATGAGATGTTGCATGACATGTTCTTTATACTATACAATACTAGAATAGTCAATCTTACTGCAATACAAGGGCATTAATTTTATGTTTATCAAGAATTTTAATTATTGAGCTTCTACAACTCATTGACGGTGGGTTTCATGTAAATGGATCTCAAATTTCTCACGATTCATGAACTCAAACATACACTATTATCGGAATTCACACTCGCCTGTTAATTTGATATTATTGTAGCATGAATTTATCCCCTGATTGAGAAAATATACATTTAAATTTCCTATTACATGACTATTTTGAAAATACGGTCATCTTAATCTGTAAAAATTCCATTTGAGTTTCCAGACAGTTGCTACTCTCTCTATAGATTCCATCTTTTAGGACTTGTGTTACCCATTGTAAGTGATAAGGTATTATCTTCACCCCCACATCCAAAATTATAATATTTCACTCACATGTTGGTTCGATATTATTTTAATAGGTTTCTCTTCTTTCATTGAGGTAATCTACTTTTAAATCACCAGTTAGACTGCATAATAATCCAGTTTTCTTAGAAAAATACCAATTTACTAACTATCCTATCTCACTGTCTCATTACAGTACCCATTAATATGTTACTTTATTTTCAATACAGACACTATTGTGACAAAAATTAACTACTTTTGGTTCGATAGCACAATAGACAGCTTTCTATTGCCACTAATAATTTTTTCCATTTTAAAAATCCGGTTTAAGGGTGACCGGGACCCCAAAATACAACATCAAACAAGACAAGAGAACATCAAGAAACAAACATCACATAAAAAACACACATACACATAAAAATAGCCAAATCCTTCTCCATAAACCATGTTGGATTATCCTTCGCCAATAGCCGATTCCCACTCTGGATGCCTCCAAAAGTGATCACTTAGCACCCTACTCCTAAGCTGTTCAAGTGAAATCAGATCAGGTGGAACGTTCTTGATAGCCCATCCCATTTTCAAAGCCATAACCACCTCTCCCTTACACTTGGATGTCGATCAAGTCTGCATCGGACTCAGAAGGTAAGAATAGTCTCTCCTAGGCCTCCTTCTTGGTGTAGCAGATGCTGGTCTTTCAGCAGCATCCATCCTTTGATTCCCACTCATTACAATTTCACTAAATGAATGTCCAACCAGACCACTCAAATTTTCTTTACCTCCCCTAGAGTTCTCCGTTCCCTTTCTGTCTTCTTCCAACAAAGAAGAAACAGGATGCCCATTGACATTACCCAGCCTCTTATCTAGGGTATTACACTCCATCAACGGGAGCCTCAAGTCCTCAGTAGAATCTCCCTCCACCAACATGGGAGTAGGATTATCCATTGGCCAACAGCCTTCCCCTTGAACCATATTTCCAGCAAGTTGATCTTCCCTATAATCTCCATCATTAACATCCCCTCCTTCTGGGTCATCACATAAACCTTGTTCAGTATTTCCATTAACAAGACTTCCAAACCTGTTGCTTAATGAAATAAAAGGTCTAGCTGAGGAATTCAAACAAATTCCCTCCACTAAAGGAGCAGTGTCCTCATTGGCATTGTCTCCTGCACCCCTCACTACCAGATCCAAAAGTATCACCCCACCACTGTGCATATCCCTCCAAATAACCATAATATTGGAAGCCACAACACCTTGAACAACCTCAACCGACCCACTGTTGACATACATTTGTTGAACAACCACTACTGAAGATATAATATTCCAACCTCTTCCATCTGAACCCTTCTTCTCTTGAAAAGAGTCGACCCTCTCACCCACCTCCCACACCTTCCTCTGTCCATCTTCCTCCCTTAAAGCTGGTATCGGGTCACCATTCAACAATACCCTAGTGAAATTTCCATCTTCCACCTGCAATTGCTTCCCCGTACATCCTTCTACCGTTTCAGGCTTACTCCACCCAATACCATCCCCCAAAACACCCTCTGAAATCCATCTCCGTGAAACTACTTCCTTTAGAGTGGGAGCATGTCCATCAGAAATGAGAGTCTTCAAGGGAACCCCTCTTCTGCAATTCTAAACTGCATAACCCAAACGATGAAACGCATGAAAAATATATGTCTAGTCCTTGTAGATCACATGTTGCTTGCATGTGTACTCCACTCTGATCGTGATCCCTTCATAGTCAAAAGGAAAACGAGAAGCATCCAATTCCACACAAATCTGGGGGTTAAACGGATGACACAGTACTTCAGTACGAGTAGCAGAACACAAATACCTTCCAACAAGGTTACCTAGCACACGCATAATAGAAGGATTCTGGAATGGCAGCGTCAAATTGGAAAAATTTACCCACACAGGTGCCGACTGTGAATCGTGGTTCATGTGAAAATCAAATGACCAATGTAAAAGTAAGAAATGGCATTCGTTGACGATGCGAGGAGCCTTCACCCAAGAAGAAATGAGATCTTCCTCCGATTCGAACCGTATCATCTTGTGGTGTCTGTCCATCAAACAAAAAATCACTCTTTCCTGAAGATCCCAGGAACCAAAGATATACCTATAAAATTCATCAACAGAAGGAATTCTATTCTTAAATCGTGCGATCAATGTAAGATTAAACATAGAAGGTGATTATGAAAATTCTGAAATCAGGAGTGGAAGATTAGGGCACCCATCGAGCAAATCTGAGATTTTGGGACTCAGTGAAACCCTAGGGAAGGGGGGGAAGAAAATCAGGGCTTGAAAAGGGCTGAAAACCTAGTCTCCTGTTGTCCGACGAATCTCCCCCACCCCCCACCCCCCCCCCCCCCCCCCCCGAAGGGGGGGGGGCAGGCCGGTGAAGTCGCCACCATCATCACCTAAAACTTGAGAGTATTTCCATGGTACATGAGAGACACCACAAACAACTTTCTATTTCACCACATAAGATTGTATAACATGGTTGTGCCTATCATATTTTATTCAATGCATAATATTCATTGTTTTTATATTAGTTCAATCATTTATGAACTTATTACCTCTCCCTTGCTTTTCCGTCAACAGTAGGGTTTCTCGTATGATCTACAATCATTATTTATTTGATCCATTTTATTTGCATGGTTGATCTCTTTGAATTATTAATTCCTCATAGACAATGATTTGATTGTGTAAATTATTTATGAATGGATTTAATTAAAAATATAATTTTATATTATATCATAATAAGTATCCATTGCCTTCAAACCTTGACCCTTATCTAATATTATAGAAATTCTCACTGACCTCCACTTAATCAATGATTCATTTGTGACCTATGGACCCACCATCCATATATGTACTATCATGAATCCATTTATGACCCATTAAGAAAAGGGATCCTCAAAAACCTAGATTTTCATTACTCAGTTAATTTTAATCCACATCATTAGAACATGATACAATTTTCTGGATATACATGGATTCTACAGCTGATTCATCAAAGACAGATTCTGAGTTGGAGAAGGAGGAACGAAACCGTCAATGGTTGGGTTATTTTTCATCAACCAATACGTCTTATAAATACTTTGTGTCATCATATTCTCATTGTTTTAGATGAAAGTTTACATTCAATGAAATAATACTTTTTTCCATCATTCAATACATATTATGATTGAATATGCACATTTGTATTATTCAAAAAAAGTTCTTCTATTCATATGAATAATATGTTGGATCTCATGAATATTATTTTAGGTGTCTTTGTTCAAAACAGGTGTTTCTATCGGAATACCATAGTGAAATAAATAAGAACATTTTGAATATGCAGTGTTTAATTTTACAAAATTGGTGTTTCTATTCAAAATAGATGTAGATGAAAATTTCATTCCCTACTCCAACTAAGGATGGTCTTATGGTTCGAGTTTAGATCAACAAGACAGGGTAGTTGAATGGGTTGGGGTAGTGATATGGTTAGTTTGTGAATTAGTTGGTTAGGGATCATGATGGTGGAAATAAATGGTTATGATATAGGGTTCAAGTAATATAATATTTATCTAGGTTTGGGATTGAGAATTTGAAATTAAATGGAAACCCTACTCATTTCCATTAACAGTGATTATCAAATGAACAAATCGATAAAAAGTTACTGATTTAAACTGTCAATCCTCCATTTAAAATTTAACTAGACTAAGAGACAATGGTGTAATGAATGGTTGATTTTAACATCCACGATAGTGTGAAATATTTACTCAATATCCTAATATGCATAAATAATGAAATTTCTATAATAAAATAAAAAAATCCAATTATCTTATATTCTATAATTTTTTAACATTTCTCTTTTTGTAATTTATAAAAATCAGGGGGATTTTGAAGAGAAAATGAAGTGCATCCTCCCTAAAATATGCATGTTACAAAGGGATCATCTATATTCTATGTATCCTCCCACCTATCCCAAATCAGTAAGAGTCATATTCTATGTTCATTTTATTCCCCTATACTATGTCACTGCATGTTTATACTGTCACTACCTCTATATTTTCAGTTGATACAAGTGCAAAACTTTTCTGTTTCTAGGAGAACTCATAGAGAGGTTTATATATTCTCTATTTTTTGTATTGGAGATGTGACTTTTGTTTCACTTGTACAATTTAGTTATTATTATTATGGTCAATGTATGTTTATCACAAAATATTCATTGACTTACCTCTATTTTTACATTTTTCATTAATTATAGCAACATGCTTGATGTGGAATGTCACGTGGTGGCATATTGTGTTTTATTTTTTTGTTATACAATGTGTCAAATATGTAAGTGGATTGTCTTAATCCAATATACTAGTTAACATGTCGGAGATAGAATACAATTTAGAGAAATATCCTATCATGGCAATGGGAGAACTGATATGTTTTTGAGTTGTGTACCTTTAAAAATTATTTGAGGTGCGGGTTTTTTTAATATCTGATCAAGTTTCGAACAAATTTATATTTTAGCATATCTGTTACACTACCACTGCACATATAATAGTTTAACCAGTTATTCACAACACTTTTTTTACATTCAATATAACAAATTGTATACATTTCCAAGTTCATACATGTATCAGTTTTTAGATAATGTATCTTTCTAATCATTTCATTCAAATTACCCAAACACATGAGAACCTATAATAGTAGAAGACCTTGTTGTTGGTTCTCTGACCACTAGTAGAATTGGTTCCCTGTACTATATAATTTAACTGAGAAACAATCATGATTGGTGTTTTAGTGTTCTTATAATTAAAAATGCTTTTGTTAGCTTTAATAATTGGCAGGTAATGTTCAAAAAGACCCTGATTCAAATTAAGGTAACATTAAAATGTCTGAATGGTTTGTTTTTTTAATTTTCTGGAACATTTTGGTTGTCTCTGTTAGCATGGTGGTGACATTTTTCATGAATAATAGAGGCTGAAATTAGTACTATTGTGTATATTTTATATATACAAATGTAGTATGTATTTATAACCTGCAGTGACTGGAGCCCTTCACTGAAGATGATGTTGGCTACACCTACAACCATTAATGTAGCATGGTGCCTCCACATTCATGGATTCTCCTACATTGATCATGAAAACCCATTTAATCTTACATCAAATAGGATTAGTTTCTTCTAAAACTATAAAACAATATAGGAGACTTCAGATATATTATTAGTTCTAAAATAATTCAATTAGTTTCCCTTTTTAATATCATTATGCGCATTCTATTTATTCATGGGAAAAATGGTCATGCAATGGTTGAAGATTCAATAGATAATAAAGGTTTCAATAGTTACTATATGATGATATTTGCTTCTATCCATGCATTCAATATTAATATTGGTGTTTTAGTTCTCCTATAATTAGAAATGATTTGGTTAAATTTAATATTAGGAAGGTTATGTTTGAAACGTGCATGAGTTGAAATTAGGAAAACATTAAAATGGAAGAATGGTTTGTTATTTTAATTTTCAAGAACATTTTAGTTGTCTCTGTTTTCATGGAGGTGATATTTTTCAAGAATAATAGAGGATGAGATTGGTGATATTGTGTATGTTTTATATCTAATTTTTTTTATGTATTTATAACATTCTTTATATTCATTCATTAACTTGGATTTAATTATGATGAATAATCTATTGTAGTAGATGAAGTCTCATTCACCTGGATATCTTCCAAACTATTCCATTCTAGACACACCCATAGGATGTTACCAAAAGGGTATTCGAGTTGGTGGAGGGACACATTATGTATCTTTATACATTTTATGAAATTTTAGTCATTTTTTAATCTATTAAATAATTAATTCTAAAATTTTATATGTTTAATTCTGATTTTCATTTCCTATTTTTATTTCCAATCTTTTTTCAGAAGAAAAAATCAGGTTATATTGTTCTTCAAAGTATGATTTGAAATTTATGTAACATTAGAATGGCTGAATGGTTTGTTTTATTTAATTTTCAATAACATTTTGGTTTTCTCTATTTTCATTGTGGTTAGATTTATCAAGAATAAAAGAGGCTAAAATAGGTGATATTGTGTATGTTTTATATCTACAAATGTTGTATGTATTTCAAACCTTCATTATATTCATTCTTTTACTTGATTTTCATTATGATGAATACTCTTTTGCAGGAGATGAAGTGCCATTTCCCTGGATATCTTCAAAACAATTATATTCTTGACACACCCACTAGATGTTACCAAAAGGGAATTCGAGTTGGTTGAGGGACAAGGCATGTTTCGTTATACATTTTATGTAATTGTAGTCATTTTTTAATTCATTAAACAATTAATTCTAAAATTTTATTGGTTTAATTCGGATTTGCATTTCCTATTTTTATTTCCAAACATTCTTCAAGGGAACACATCAGGTTATACTGTTCTTCAAAGCATGAGTTTAATTCTAGGCACTGAAGGAGTAAGTGCCTAGCTTATGTATATAATAACTCCTGACCATGTAAATTGTTTCTAATTAGGGCTGAAATAGAATTTAATTCTTTCATTGCTTCTTCAATAGAACTATAATTAACCATTTTTATTAGACTTGTCTGGGACCCCAGTTCCAGTATCTACTTCAATACTATAGGGTTGTTTTTACAAAGTTTCCCAAGAACCCATGCAGTATAAGTAGTTATTATAGTATGAATTCCCTTCACTCATTTATATGGGATTTTCATACACATTCATTAATAAAAAAATTTAGTTCCATGTGAAAAATTTAAATTTATTATTATTCATTAATAATAATCTTATGTGTTGTTCAATTATTTATTCCAATAGGTTTTATTCTCATGATGGATAGGTTAAATTATTTTTGGAAAAGGTATTATTTTAAATGTCCATTTTTCATATTCATTTAATGCATTATACAAGGTTGAATACCCTATGTACTGTGAAACCAGCATTCCATTTTTCATTTTAATAACCCATTATTGAATGCATGGTCCTAATCTATATAGAATATTTGGGTTATGAATATTATCTATTCTATTTAGATTCACACCACTTATGATGCATATGAATGTATCATATCTACCACATCCATTATCTATACCCATTATATAGAATATTTTTCACTTGTCATTAATTTATTCGGTCTTCCGTAAATAATCATTTACATGAGCTAGATCATTGTGATGGGTTTGTCTTACGCTTCTGACTATTATTTCCTATACCATTGAGAATTCATTTGTTTTTGTTCGTATTTCATGTGTACGGCTAACCAGAGGGACTATATGGGTTTTTGCAAGAACAGAAAAACATATTGAAGTACTGTTTTTGAGATGATAGGAGGGAAACAAATGCAATGCCTCTTTGCAATATTGTGGAATACTAAAGATACTTTAAATTCTAGTAAAATACCGTCCACCATGGTGTCTCTCTCTATCTAAAAGCGGTTTTTTGTTGTTCTTGAAGACTCAATAGAGAGTACTTATACTATTTGACATTGTCACTTTATGTATATAACTAATTTCCTATTTACATATTATTATCCAACTATTTTCCACCAATAGTTTGTATATTTTAGGCATGCATTTTATATTTTCCTACAATTGCACTATGAAATGCAGTTTCGTGGCCGCATATACAGCTGTTTGAATATTTTTTCAGTTGCATGATTACATTTTAGGTAATTAATTTATATTTATGAGATAATGAATTTCATATTTATTACTTTATGAATAGGACTTTACTTTAGAGTATGAAATATGTGGGTGTTTCAATATTCATTAATTTTCAGATTTTTATAGTATACAACAATATTTTTTACAAATAAAATATTCTGATAATTGAGTTTATTTACAGAAAGACATATTTATTAACATTATATGACAAAAAGATGTATATATACAATCACATTGTTTCATTAATTTTTTATGACTTGTATATATACATTATGTATTCTATAGTCATTCATGTGTATATATTCATTGAAATTTCATTCATATTGTATAAAAGATATCTAAATTTATTACCATTTGTTTCATAATATTATTTATTCACATACCTGTATTTACAATATATAGGTTACTTTTTTCCCAAATTCTTTAGAAAAATAATTGTTAACTAACATATATGATTAACTAGATAAATAAATTTACTTTTATCTGCATTACCAGTTTTTACTTATATGGGAAACATCATATACATTGTCATTTTTCACTTTCATAAAAATAATTGTGACATGAATACGTTATGTGATCGTGCATTTGATATTTTTTTCATTATGAATTACCATTATAAACTTCTATATAATATATGTTCATTATTTTATGCATTTGTTTTCTTTAATTTCATATTGGAAGAAATCAAAATATATTTGTAAGTAAATGTGTAATAAAATGATCATGTCGTGAAAATGAACGGGTTGGGTACTAAATATATATATACTACTATGAATGTTGACATTTATTGAAGAAAAACCCATATTCAATTTTTAATTAATTTTATTTATTCAATTAAAGGTTTTCCAATATTATGAAGTGGTTGTCGACTCTCTTTCATCATCTATTTATTTTATTCAATTTCATCTTCTGTTTCATCTTTTTCACAAATCTCTATGTCCATAATTCCATATTGATTCATATATATGATAAATAGTTTCACTCCGTTTTCTTTTTTCCCGAACATACCACTCATTAAATTTATTATTATAACAGTTATTTTAACATTTCTCATTTTTATAATTACAACCACTATCTTATCATAGATTTATTTTCACTTTTTATTTTTTTCCCACATTACAGTTATTGTGATCAAAATTGAAAATGAATTCAAATCATCTTTCTAAAAAGTTAAAAATTCATATTAATTTACTCTATATTATTTCATTGTAAACTATTTAGATGTTGTATTCATATTCTATGCACTTATATTTCATTATCATACACCATTACATTTAAATTAAAATTTATTCAACATTACTATTTTGTCTCATCTTTTATAAATATTAATCACTTATTAAAATAAAAACCAGTAATTGAATACGTCGTGCAATAGAAAGGGTGAGTACTGGTTATTTAAATTTTTTGGGTATTAATAGTAATAACTAATTTTTTTAAAACATATATAGAGGACCTACACAATAAAAATGAAAATATTAATGAGTAGTAAACCAATTGTCGCCAACGAACCCGAACCTGAGTGGTAAGGGCTACTGGTTGGCATCCAAGAGACCCATGTTCAGAACTGGGTGGAGGTGAATTTTTGGGTATTGTAGTACGTATTGTTCAGTGCTGATGTAGGCACTGTAGCAGGTAATATAGCAGGTACTATAGCAGTTACTGTTCGGTACTATAGCATCTTAATCTATTCACCCGATTTGGGCCTTTGGGCCACCAGTTTGGGTCTACAGGTCTCAAGGGACTTTGGTCCATCAAAGGCCATTAGGCCACAGGACCTTCAGGACATTGAGACCATGGAGTAGCCCAATTCACACAGAGTAGGCCCCAGAAGAGGATTAGAGCAACAAAAATATCAGTCACCTGAAGCAGTGCTAACCGGATTAGAAGAATGAAAGGGTATGGAAAAATCCCTCAAGACTAGGCACCATGTAGCTTTGTATGGGGAACTTATAGACGATCAGAAATGAAATGAAGGGAGCTAGGTGATCAATGATTCATAATTTGGGGAGGGGCAGTTCTAGTGGGTTGGCCCTATGGGTCATTTAGTGGCCATGGTATGCCTCTGGGCCTTCGAGTCATGTATTGCAATTCATGTCGGGCCTTATTCCTTGGGCCCACGGATCATGTACTCGTTCCGCTTCAACCCTGAAAAAAGGGATTATCCACAATAAAATAAAAAAAGTCCTTCGGGCCATCTAGGCTAGTAAACGAATTGTTAAATATCAGAAATCTTATTTTATGATAGAGAAATAATTTTTCATGAAAGATATATTTATTATTTTTCAGAAAATATTATAAAACATTTATTGTATATCTATAAACTCTATTTAAAAAATATAAAATATCTTTTAAAATGATCATATAAATTTTTTATTAGGGTGATTATTCAAGTTTTTTAAAAATATTATTTTTGATGTCAACAGAAAAAAATACACTTTTTATTGAATACTGTATTTTGGTTTTAACAATATAAAATTTTAAATTATTTTTTAAAATAGATTCAACTAATAATTATTTATATTTTATATTGAACTATCTAATTTATGTTATTGGAATAATTTTATGTTTGAATTTATAATGACATTATTTTTAAATATATATGGATATTTTCTGAAAAACAAATATTTTTATCCATGTGAGATGACTTATCTTAATAAATTATATTTATAAAAATTGTTTAATGATGGGAATAAAATATATATAAATATATTATATTCATTAAAATATTTTAACATTCATATAATATTTTTACTATTCATGGAACTTTAATACATCACATCTTATATAAAGAAATTTTCATCATATTTTGAACAGTTATATTGGTATTAACTATTAACACTTATAGGAATGAAATGATATAAAATAAAATACATATTTTTAATAAAGATTTTAAAATTTATAATATATTCCCATTTTATCTTTTTATCAATAGGAATATTATGAGTTCAAATTCTTATAAACTCGGTAATGGAAAAATTCGACTACTCTTGGTTAAAACTCAATGATTTGTCTATAATTGATTATATTAATTATTATTGGATGAATATAATTCAATGATTATCACCATATTATCTAAATGTACTTTTTAAATGGAAATGTTTCAATGAAATTGTCCCTAATACTATTTAAATAATTGTATTCTTCAAAATTTAAGTTTCTTTGTTATAAATTTATAGTATGTGTCACAATGAGGAAAAAATAATGTCCGGATGGAACCTCAATGTGTATATTAATATTAATGAAATTTATTTCATCATAATATTTTTTTGTTTTAGAAATTATTTAATTACATTATATTCATATATAACACCAAAACAATTATTATGTACTAAAAAACTAAATTTTTTTAAAAAAATTAAATTGATGAACTATTTAGGGTAAAATGTTTCTCATTAATGTTAACGATATATATTAAATTTTAGGGAAATTATACATTATAATGCCATTATTCACATGTTGTATTGATGTATTTAATTTTCTATTAAATTAATTGTTTAAAATTTGATATCAATGATTTTTTATCAAAATAAAATTTTATTCAATTATTAATATTTGACAACAATGATATTTGGTCAAGATAATATCTTATTTGACTATTAAAATTGATAAACAATATAGTGTCATAAATATACTAATATTTTCTATTGATAATGTTAATTCTATATTCTATAACTTTCACATTCTTAGAAATTTGAAATCATCGCTCGTACGAATATACGGATTACTCTATTTACATATCAGTGTAATTTATTTGATGTTGCAATATTACTTTGGTTGTTATAAATAATGATCTAGTTTTTATTTTTCATATTTATGATATAACTGTGATTATAAAACTATAATATCATGTATAACACCTTTCCCTCCAATTTTTTAGAAAATGAATACATCGCTCAAATGTACGTGTGGTCAATTACCACCAAAACGTGATGTGATCCATTTTTTTATTTTTTATGTGGACGGTAATATGGATGGATTTAATAAATATATTTCATATATATTATATGAAAATTATTCTAAAAATATTAACTATTTTTTTAAATTATTTTGTTTCATCCACCATAAAATGAGACCAATGTTCATGCACATGTATGGCCTACCTTCTCCTTGAATAGTGTAATTCATTTTTATATATTAATCTATATAGAGGATTATATATATTATTAATTTCAATATATAAAATTTAACAACATGATATTTTTAAAATTAAAATTTTGTTTTATAGTATATATGACATGAAACAATGAGTTTGGTAGAGAATCTACCACCCCTAAACATTATAATATATTTCATTTGGAATAAATTTAATCTATTTTAGATCATGTGGACCAGAGAACCCCTAGTTAAAATGAACATTAATATAGTAAAATTTTATCAAATAGAAGCTAAAGTAGAGGTCATCCCAAATAATTACTTAAATTTTAATATTAAAATGGATAAAAATTAATTAACAATTCGTTTTTTATTTTAATCAAGAAATAAAATAAGATTCATTTGAACGAAAAGATTTTTTTATTCCAAACCATATTTTAATAAAATGAAGTTTATTCATTCCTTCATTACATACTTTAAAATTAATTTCATAGAAAATATATATGATATATTTGTAAATATAAAAATTTATTCATTCAAAATTTCCTAATTATAAATTTATTAGTTTCTTTAAATTTCTGAAAGGATTATTTTTTTATGAATTGTTAAAAAAGTAGATTTTTATTTAAAAGTACTTTTTTGTCTAAATTATTTAAACAAAAAATTGTTCAGTTATATTAAAACTAATAAAAATTTATTATTTGAATATATTTCACATTTTATTTTGGTATGTAACCGTTTTAATAAATTAAATTATAACACCCCAAACTTCCACGGTACGCTTCTCTTTGAATAATAGAGCATCGTGGGTTGTATGCAACCTCGTGTTCTAACACACCGCGACCAATCAAAGTAGCTGTTATGAATAGTAATACCCACTTTTTTGATATTATATAAATTTCATATTTCAAAATGGACTTCATTTTTGGATTCAGAATATTGAAATTAGCCTATGTTGAATTTTTGGTATTTTTCTGAGAACATCCAATTATCGATGAATATTGATAAATACTTATAAACCACATTATTATTCAAAATAATTTATAGTGTTAAATTATACTATTGAGTAGTTTTGAAGTATAATTAGAATATACTTTTACAAATTTATCCAATGGTGGTCATTAGAATTAATTTCACATTGGAATTGGACATAAACGAGTGTCAATCTTTTAATAGATATTGTTTCTTAAAAACACGTTATTTGTTTTGACAGTGAGAATTAAATATAAAAATAATTAATTCAACTTTTATGTTTTTAATTTGGTAAAATGGACATCATTTTTGAATTTGGAATATCAAATATAGCATAGAGTGATTTTTTTTTATTTTTCTGAAAATCATCGATTTTTGATGAAAAGTGAAACCACTAAGTGATAGTTAAAAACCGATTTTTTGTTTAAATGAAATTTTACCACATCTGGGATATGGATTTTAAATATCCGACATACATCATTTCCATTAGGATTTAAAATGTGGTTCAATGGGATTAAAATAATTTTTGGTGAATAGTAACTTTTAAGTTTTATTAATCGTGATTAAAGGTAATTAGTGAAATTTAAGGTAAAATTGATATTGTAAAAATATGAAAATAACTTGACGCTTGTCCTACCCATATTGTATGAGTCATTCATGACCATTACAAACCATGGGTCAATTTTTGGGACCCCATGTAGCCACATGGGTATGATAATGACATTTATACCTTTTATTTGAAATAAAAAGAAAAATGTCACAAACATGTCTTGTTTTACTAAAACTATTATTACATGGGGTTATACAAGTCAGATTTTAGACTATAATCATTAATTAGAAAGATAAACATATTTCCTACAACATGGTATTTATTTTATTATTTTTAGACATTAAAAAAATAAATTTATTTATGATAGCATGATGATGCAACGATTACCTCATTAATTAACAATTTAAATAAAATGAAATGATAATGTAAAATCTAAGACATAAACTTGTAAAAACCTATTGGATGAGTCGATATCGTACCCGTATCACCTTAACCTAAAAATATATAATTTTGGGACCATTAAAATCAGAAACTCAGTATATAATAAAGTAACATTTCTTGATTTCCCAAAATTTCCCCTCCTCTCCTCTTATAAAAGGCCCCCACCTCTACCACCTTATTCACACCTTCAAAGCCATTTGTCTCGGCCAAACTCTACCCAAATATTCTCTAAACTTCCCTATATAACTCCTATAATACTCAATTTTGGCAAAAGTCTTCCCAAGTAAGCCTTTGGCTCAAATCAAAAAGAGTTACCCGATTTTAAGGTAATGTCTTCTCTTATATTCTTTTGTTTTATTTTTCTTCTCCAACCCCTTAAACTCTTTTAATTAATTTATTTTGTAAAAAAACTAGTATATTAAATAAAATAGGATGCTTTTTGAGAATTATTTTATTTACACTTACACACACCTTCATCTAATGGTTAAAGAACATACTGTTTCTGTGAGTGGTGAATTATTGCCTCACGAAACGATGATTGTTCAATCTTCTTTTAACACATATCATGGTGGCCATTAAGATGTCACAATATTTATATATGATATATATTATTGTTTTTTCCTTGTGCTTATTTATTTTTCATTTATGTCATACCTTTATGATTTCCATTATGGGTGAACGTGATAATTTCATTTTAGGAAGTGTGGACTACCACCCCATCAAAGTGATTTGAATCGTTAATGTCATATATGGGACGTATAAAGGATGTATTAAATGATATTATATATGATATTATACATTAATTATAATATGCCTTTATATCATTATGATTTCATTCCATTAAACACGAAATATAAATGAATGTAGTGTTTATGTGTACGTACGGCTTACCGTCTCTATGAACGGTGCATTTCATTTCTTACCTCTAAATGTCATGTAATATTATAAATGAATGTATATACTAGATATATATTATATATATGATATCTACATTATGAATATAATTCTGTATATAGTGGATATTTTACCACATGAACAACTTGTAATTATAAGAAGTTTATTTTTGACTCAAGTACCAAAGATCGACAAAACGACCGTTATTAACTTAAATGACTACATAATTTTCATAACATGGTAATAAGTGATATAAAAGGGATAATGAAAATAAAAAATGTTCTTAAGAAAGTAGAAATTAACTCTAGTTTATTATTTAGGAGGATAAATAATGATCCAGTCAATTCGGGCATGAGGTAAGGGACTTCGTCTCAATCTCCTTTCATTGAGGCATATTTTTTTTTATACCGAACATTCCTTTATTAAGTGTATAAACCCCTTTTACATTTAATTTTATTGAAAAGGAATATTTTTATACGAATCATTTATACTAAATGTAAAAAAGGAATGTTTTGTCCTATGTATGCAGCGATAATGAAATCTCCACCACTGTGACCATTATTTGAGATTCGACTTCCTATACAAGCCATAACTTTTTTTAAATGAAAAATAAATACCAGGTTTTACTTTTATTTTATTATGGTATTGAAAATGGTTTTGTTACGTGAATGTGTTTTATTGATATCTTGTGATTGAATTGTAGAAATGTTATGTTTCCCTTATGCATGTTTAATGTGATACGATTATGTTATGGTTTATGATATGTTTAAACCTGTTCTTATGAGAAATGCATTGGACTTAATATGTGACGGGTGGAGCCTGCTATAGCTCCTCGAGGCATCGATAGGTATCATGAGACAAACTAGTGTCTTGGCACGAGGCCCTGACAAAATTTTATTTGTAGTCTTGGCATAAGGCCTTTAATATGTGGTTATGATAGTCTGGCATTATGCATTCCATCATTATGAAAGTGGTTATTGATATTTCATGTGATAATTCGACTAGTAGAATATCCATGTGAATAAGTAAATGGAATTATTTCATTTTACATTTTCCATATTATGCTAAAATTCATGTTTAACAGACTTTTGTGTTAGTTATACATTTCCTTAAATGTTTTTGTTTATTTATGAAAGTTTCCGCTATATTGTTTTCCTTACTGAGCATTTGAACTCACCCCTTTCAATGTTTTAATTTTTCAAGGATGTGAAGAAGTATTTTATGAATGTCGTGCAGGGATAGTTTGAAGGGGATCTGGGTGTGGACTATGAAAACTATGTTATTTTAGTTTTTCACATTATAATGTAATGAAACATTCATGACTATATCAAGTGTTTCCAAGGATACTAAACTAATCTGTCTTTCGAGACTTGATCTTTTTTTATCCTGACAATGTTTTGTAATAATGCACCGACTCCGGGTAACTGGGGTCGGGGCATTACATAAATGGTTTTCTTTGTAATATAATCTTTTTTGGTCCATTTATGTGATTAACTTTTAATTGAATTCCATCACATATTTGAATCAATTTTAAAAAAAATGGATTCCATATTTTGAATCATTATAATTTATACTATTTTATAGAATATAACCTTTTTAAAATTTGTCATTATTATTAGAAATTAAAAATTATTATCATAGTTATGGTGAAAATGATTTTACTGGGGGACTAAACGAAGTGTATAAGTCATAATAATGACCTAAAACATGTCCAATTTAAATTTTATGGAAATATATACACCATATAACATCTAATATTAAATAATTATACATTTAGGATACTTTTGGAAAGTGTAAAACGTTGGTATAGATTATTCTTTTTAAAATATCCATGTCTTTCCTCTCCCCCACAAATAAAAGGTCACACCTCTCCACTCTAATTCAATCACAAAAAACTCGTTTGTTTATAATACCTACCCAAATACATTAAATAATCCTCAAAAAACATCATATATTCATTTATATTCATAAACCATTCGTAGGAAGAAATTGGTGAAAACATAAAGAAGTTGTCTGAAGAAGCATTGACATTGTTCATGTGAAATTTTAATTTTACATCTTTTTCGATCAACTGAAAAGTGTACATAACATGATTATGTAATAATATTAATATCATGAAACAAATGAGATGTAATTATGTTTAGGTTATCACCTATGTCTATGTATTCTTCTATGAAATGGGAATTTAATGCCTTCATCATGTGTATGAAAAAACTAGATCCACATGAACCAATGTAATTAATTTTCCATCAAAAACATTCAGCAATGTATATAATGAAATAAATAGTATAGTTTTATTAAATTTATTAAATTATTATAATATTTTAATAATTATATAAAATTATAATATCATAATTTTCATTCTGTGTGGGGTGCGATAACATTCCTCATATGTAAGGCTTAATACCTACCTATGAAGCGATGTGATTCCTTTTTCAGTTACGCTTTACATGGATGGTTGTAAGGATATATTTAAGTAATATATTTAATATTTATGATATAAACATACTTATAGAATTAAAATATTACATTCATATAATTACCTTACACAACTTTGGAAAACAATAATGTCACTCGTGTGTTTGTGTAGACCACATCCTCAACACAACGATGTGACTGTTTTAATTATATTTTATCATGAATGGTAACAATTCTGTGATTTTTTAATATAATATATATATATAATATTTAATTCATAGTTATTAATGTTTTTATTTCCATTTCATCTATCATGGAAATGGAATCAACGTTCATGCATAAGTAAAACCTATTGTCTCCATGAACAATTAAATTAATATTACAAATTTAAATTTTACGGATTACTATTAAATCATATATAATAAAAATATATGATATTTTAGACTTGTTTTACATTATTTATATTATGTAATCATGATTATAGTAAAATTAACTAAAATACTATATAAAACATATAAAAAACGTAATTATTACAAACAAAACGATTTAAATAATAAATTTTATATAGATGGGTAAAAAAAGGTCATAATTAAATAATATTTTGTATGAAATATATAAAAATGGAACCTAATAATATTCATTATATACCTATATTTCTTATACCAGAGGTATGGAACCTATGAAAGAATGATGGCCTTATTTAATGGATTTTCCATCAATATCCATTCAATGAGAACATCAAATTTTTATCCACCTAATTAATTGTATGTGGGGTTTATATTTCCCCTTTTACATTTAATATTATAAATACTTCAAAAAATATTATATTTTTGGTTCCCATTTGAATTTATTATCCTAGGGATCTCACAAGAAAATAACTAAGTGGTAATTAATTTCATAACATAATTCTTTTATTGGGTAATATTAATTATTCATTGTATTTGATATTATTATATTCTGAGAGTAATAACATTTGATTATCTATTTTTTTTAATTTTTTTTGTTAATTTAAATATGATACACATAATTGATTCATTAATTCTCAATTCAAGAATACAATAATTGTTTATATTTTATTCTCAAATTTTCTTTTTTGGGGAATATATCATGATATACACTTATTTTGTTTAATGAGGTGTATAAAATCTCGTTTAATATGTTTTTTGATGCTCAAAATCAATCATTACACACTTTTCCATGGAAATAAACATTATTTTCATATCATTAAATTGGGAAGAGATTTTTCATATCATTTTCTTCATCCTTGTAGAGTTCGATGTTCATTTTTTATATTGCATCTAGATTGGATATTTCATATTATAATTGCCTCTAGAAGTAAATATTTCATTCACTACATCTCCTCAGGTTGAGATATCAATCTATTATAAAGATATACCACAATTTATATTCTACCATGGGAAAAAACCCCTCATACGCCTGACATACCTTCATGTGATCTGAGAAGCAACACTCCCCATCTGGGTGTGCAGTATAACATTAGGGTCTTTATCATCCTCACTTCTCTAGTGTTCTTGTTTTTTGACTATAGATTTAATGAATATCACACATAATATAGAGTTAACTAGTTCCTTTACACTACAACTATCAGTTTCATGTTGGTTCCAGTATATGCAGCACATCCTTGAGGATATGAAGCCACACACTAAACCATGCACTCCCTCATGATCGATCATAATGGGATCACATAATGTTTTAGAACCATTTTCATAGAATATACGTGTGGGTAACAACAATCCCCAAGAGGAGGATAATTCATGCATTCAATTCACCTACAGAATAATAGTGCATGAGAATGCTCGCAACACAAATTTGTGGTCCATGCGATGAACATCCAATATACTGTAATATATTTCCAGAGAATGCATAGAGATGGTGATGAAATTCCAGAAAGGGTGATATCATATAAGACATGGGATTGTGCATGGCCTCCATAAGGAAACACATTTCCATAAAATGGTCTATTTATAGGACAATATTGATGAGCATATTCTAAACCTGTTACCCTGGATCTCCTACTTGGGTATCAAATGTATTGCATAATGTGGTGTGGAACAATGCCTTTTTATTCGGGTGAATGGATAGAAATATAGCTAATATCAATATGAAATAGAACATGTGGTTAAAAAATGATTCATACCTAGTTTTTGGGATGAATACATAGCATGTTATGATAATGTTATCTGAGGTTTCCATAATTTGAAAATAGAACATATTAATGAAATCCACTCTGAAAATATGGAGTTTAGAAAAAATTCAGTGTGTGTAGAAATGATACATCATGAACATGAATCTCCAAGTCTATTTATGAGACAATTTGAAGAATCTATGTGGATATGTTATCATGCATATAAAAATTCACATTGCATGAAGATAAAATAAATAATTTCCAATTTAAAGATATAACTTAAGGCATAATTATTTCTATATTTGAGGTTGTGAATGAAGGTACAATAAAGGTAAATCATGATTAGTTTATGTGCATCATTTACTGGATGGTTGAAGGAATTGAGAAACTTTTCCTATAAATATAAATATATATAGATTTGGAGGGGGTTTTGTTCTGGAGGAACATCCCTCAATTTCATTAAAATAAGGCACTATGAGACCATGTAATAGTTACATGAATAGATGAATTCCAAATCAAATCACATGATCATTTGGTTGAAAAATCTAATACCCACATAACCATTCACATGATGTGTTATAGAACTTTGTAACACCTCAGGTGAAAGGATGTGCCACCGCATAACTCATCATGAGAGAATGTGTTTTCACTCGCACTTAGAGTTGATCCACTGTGTAACAAAACATGTGAAACACTATGGTACCAAGTCTCAATCATGTAGAAATTGAATAGAAAACTAGATCTCATCCATTGCACAAAAGATGACTGATATCTAATATTTAATTATTATAATGATAAATATATGAACATCTCTCCACATGAATAAAATATGTGTGTGATAGAACCAGGGAAATAAATATTTTGTGAAACACCGAAATAGATTGTGCGTATTTGTGATAGCGGGTCACACGGTTGAAATAATTTATAGCATAATATTCATACTGTTATAAAGATCACCAAAAAGAGGCTATAAAAAATGGAAGAATATTGTTTTTGGGATCTTGTGATTTCCTCAAGGATATGAGATCATAAGATGTCCATTGGATGAGGAATTGGGATTTAAAAAAATCGCTCATGATGGGATGGATTTTTCCCCTCTTTTTTATGTGGCACAATAATGCCATCTGAATTTCGAATAACATATTCATATGTTTTAGGTTTTGATAAATTCTTACGACACCTAGTTGAACCATTAATACAACCTATTTCATGCTTCCTTGAAATTTTCACAAACATGGTAATGCTATGGAATCATAAATCCACGATCATGTGACATATAAAAGGTGGGAAAAGTGAATATCATTGAAAATTTATGCAAACAATCATGAGGTCTGTCAATGCCCATGTGGTGCATCATTGTCAAGAAATAAAATTGTACTGGACAAAATATGAATGATATTGGAGGATCCAACATTGATCATGCAATGTGACATAGGAAAACAGGATGACTGACAAAGATAATGTGCATGTTCCATCAAAAGATCCCATATTCATCATGTGACGTACTCATGGAAAATTAATGGTTGAATGCCACAAAACTCCATGAAAAATGTATAATGAAATTCCAAAGGTTTTGGACCTTAGATGGTGCATATATCACCTAGATCATCAGAAAAGGGACAAATTTCTACCCTCAGAAACATTTTTGAAAAATCAAAAAAAAACTTGAGCCATTGTAAAATAAAACAAATGAGATTAAAATGGAGAATTCAAGAGCTATTCAAGGTCATAAAATGACATTTAGCATTCCCCTAGTGATTTTCAAGTCAATATAAGTTATTGAATAAATGTCTATCTCATCTCGTGATGTCCCATTGCCATGTAAACCTCATCGCACCGAAATCCATGAGTACGTACAGTAAAATTTTCAAATCATTTTGAATCCATATGGATGAAAAAAATGGATTGGTCAACAAATTTATCACACACCCCCGCATGACTGATATTGTCTAGCCAACACTTCATCAAAATATTGAGTAATTTCCTGAGAAATTACTCTTGAAATCCCAAATAGTTTCCATCCATTGTAACATAAATGAATGTAAATAAATAAGGGAGGGGGTAGAATGCACTCGTGATCGTAAAAATCTTCTATAAAAGTCTACATGGTGATCTAGAAGGACCCCAAGAGAAAAATTGCATGTCTTTTGAAAAGAACAATAATATTCAACGAGCATCACATAGACGCCTTTCAATAGGAACATAGATCTTGAGAAGGCACTTGGACATGTCAGTATGGAAACATGGAAGTCCATTCAGACATATGTGTGATCAAACATATCATAATTAATTTTAAATAATCAAATCATGGAGGCATTGATGAGGGGGAATCAGGATTACTGGAAATTTGATGATTCCCTCAGAGAGTTCCACATTAGATACTAGAAAATCCACATGGTTCAAAAACCCATTACCGACTCCATGATGGACTTGTCCCGGATAAATCATAAAAAATTCCAAACAAATTGGGTGGATATTATTATAAATTTTCCATCACAACATGGTGGAATGGTGGACTCTGGATCATTCAACTATCAACCAATGTGGACTTCTTGGAGAGGATTATATGACGACTGACAGGACATTCATTTGGTAATATAAGAATTCCGATCAGGAGGAATCTTTTGTGATACATATGGTACTTAATGGGATGATTCGTAGGTCACGTGAAGTGAAACTGGGAAGATGTGTGATTAACATACTAGTCATCTCCTAGATCACACAACATTCATATAAATTTATACTAAATAAGTATATGTATTTCACAATACAAGTGTTAGAAACAAGATTAGAAGTTGATGACTTAATTGGAATCCATGCTAATTGAACCTCTTGTGCTTCATGTGAGTGATCCAAATACACACAAAAAAACAATGACATGTCTCCTAGACATAAAAACTATCCTAAAACATTATATTGGGACATGAGAAATCCTCAAAGACATGTCTATGAAAGACATATTGTTTTACTGAGTACACCACATTGATCTCACAAAACCCTATGGTTCAATCACTCAATACATGGGTTGTCCTTCAGATACATAACATGAATCATATACGACATTTTATCAAATTTATTGTGTCTTTATGTTTCATTTGGCCGTGAAAATAATGCACTTTGGAGACCCTCTGACAAAGTCAGCCGAGACCCACTATGCCCTCAAAACAGGATGTCAAAGTCTCACATCACCCTCTAAAAATAGTCAGTTGAGACATGGGATTCCTTATAGACCCGATGGCTTGGTCTTGTGACACACTTTAAAGTAAGCCAGTTGAGACGTGAAACATTCTTTACACATGATGGCCAGGTCTCGCGATGCCTTTCAGGGATGTTATCCACAATATGGGAAATCATTTGAACAATATCATATTGAATCTTATGATTACATTCATATGTGTCCAGCCAACTATAATGAATTACACAAAGTCATGCTTGATTATTCATGGGAAACCCCTATAAAAGTCATCCAGATCATGTAATGGCTATCAAGACATTCCAACTGGGTCATAGGATCACCTATTGACAAGAAGTGAATCAAAGAACAAAATAACATTGTTCTTCCTTGATTTGTAATTCATAACCGATAGGGCATCCCGTGACATGATAACATTATCTTTCTTCAGTGTGTATTCCCTAACCAAGAGGGAGGTATCAATGTGTAAGCCCGATTTCAATGGGAACTATAGAGAATTTGATTCCTTATTTATCCAAGATATGTATTCAACATGTCCCATGGTCCATGATTTACGTTAATCAAATAGGGAGATCTAATTATATATTTCCCTAATTTTTTCAATGAAATTAATTACATTCTATAACATGTTTCTCATAGTGAACATGGATCACGTGGGATTAGGGAACTGAAATGATCATAAAATCTATAATATAAACCTTCATAATGGTTAAAGGAATCCTAAATGTGTATGATATAATATAAACTAAACTATAATGATTACTATTCCTACAATAACCAGGATATCTAGGACATCTCTTTGAGACCTCAGCTTCATGATAAATAATCTCATGGCAGTCCAGGTTCAAAAGACCAACATCATGTGAAATGAAATTTTCATTTTCCATCCCTTTTTAAAACACTGATCATAGATCATGTGATATTAGGTAGTTATGGAAATGATATCATCATCACCACGAGTCCCTATATAGATAGTGGTAATCTCAATATATAAACCCTAAATAAATGAAATGTAAATACTCAGATTATTTTTATAATCAAGATACATAGAATGTACCTTCAGGAAACGATCTTAAAGTTATCCCAAGGAAATCATATAAGTCATTTCTACATGACATGGAAACACAATGTTAGAATGAACTAAGTGGTTTTTATTCCTGTAATAAAAAAGACCTGTAGGATGCCACAAAATTGATCAATACCCTCCTCAGAATATCAACCACCACATTACATTCAATCACATTAAAGAGAACATGGTTATACAAATTTAACATATAATAAACCAAAATTTATAAGAAAATGTTTGACAACTTTGAATATATACATATGATTCACTTTAGTGATCAGAATATTTTCAAATTATAATGAATTAACCTCTAAGAATTTATTTAAGGAAACTGGTCCAGTATCGGGATTATTAATAGATTCTTGAACATATCATAAATTTATAATAGAGTCATAGAGTAGGCAATAGTTTTACCACAATGGGTATTATGAGGCCACCCTCCCATCCTCTCATCCAATGCGAGCCCCAATAATCTCTATATCTGAAAACTCTGGTGACTTCCGAACATTGGAATGTAGTTCTGTACCCATCTACGAATAATGGATCCATTGGGAGATTCAAGGGAAGAAGAATAGATGGAAAACCTTATCCATGTAATTCAGTGAGGCCTTAAAACTCCCCCCTAAACCAAACCATTTGCAAAACCCATTTCACACCACAAATCACAAAGAAACTAAAATGATGATGTCAATGTGAATCTTTGTAATAATATATAATTGGGTTGTAATCTTTCGAGAAATTTTTCTTTCTCCCCATATGAATAGAACAATAATAGGCTCGAAATGAATCTCTTCGGCCACGTTTTTCATAAGAAACCTATATAATCATAGTAATAATAGCATGATCATATTAATGATCTTTTAAATTTGGGATTTTATAATTCCATCATAGTGTAGAAAATTCCATGTGAGTAGAATGGAAGGATCGAGAAAACATAAAAATTGTGTTAACCATGCATATCTGACTGAAAATTGTTATGCAAACTTTATTAATATAAATTTTAAAATTATTCCATATTGTATGATTGATTTCACTTACTACTCTCATCTACCACATCCCCACCCAAGGTAATGTCTTCATCATACGGTATTCACTCCAGTAATCATTTTATGTTGTGACCAAATGGGTCACGTAACAATATCACCTACATGAGAGCTCCAATATAAGGTGTCAAAAAATATGGTCCAAGAAAACCATTGATATGGTACAATTCCAAACATATAATCATCCTGATATGATCTTTAATCATAATAGCCAGAAAATTTGTATCACCCAACAAAGGCTGATGCATTTCCATCAAACCTCATCACTACAACCAATCGTTTCATGATCGTATCCTCAAATCACAAAAAATGAAACATTTTATATATGAATAATGTTTTATACGAGGATATATAATGAACCCTTTTGGTTTACATTCTATCAAGGATGGCACCTACAAACCCTCATCGCCATCATCATCAAATCAATACACGGTGTTCACGAATTATGAATTCCATCTAGAACACTTTCACCTTTGACACCCAGGGATGGAAAGCATGTAAAGATCATTGGGGGATTAATCCATTGGATATCTAGAAGAGGGATCATATCCACACTCTTAATGATGATGTCTTCCATTATACTCTGGCAAGAACCAAAAAGTAGGCTTATATCACTTACAACATTGTACAAGGCTAAGAGGATATTCCCAAGGAAGGAATAGGTAAGGAACATATCCTTACCCCACACATGATGTCTATAGACATACTCCATAAGAATTAGGATGAAAAAATTGGATTAATATCCCCATATCAATTGAATATATCTACAAACAAACAATTGAGATGGAAAATGTGTAGTCCGATATTCCTACACACGCATTGTTAAAATAAAAATACATTTTAGTAAGAGATGAAGATCTCTGCTAGAATATTCTGACACTATTCTAGATAAAGGGATATGTGAATACTCTTATTCTGATATTCATGGAAACTCAATACTCTTAACATTTCAAGTAAGTGGTTGTACTATTGTGATCACACACTAATGGTCCCTTCCATGAAGAAAATATACATTTTAAAATAAAGGAAAATGAATCAGATCAGTCTCATACACTCTTTCCAACTATGGATCACTATGTGATAGTGGAACACGCCACTAGAATGGGGTACATGGTAGTCTAAAAACTCTAGTGCCATATTCCAGAGGCTATGGATTGGCCTCATATTCCTGTTTTGGATGAGGTTCACCATATGAGAGGGGCAAAATATTTGAGATATGTTCATATTCATATCAAAGTATTCAGGTGGTATACTCCAAAGGCCCTAGATCAGGCAAATATCTCTATCATGTTTGAGGAAAACAATATGAGAATAGATGATTCCTCAGAACAACATTATTTTCCAATCTATGCAACTACCTAGCACATTCCACCAGATAATGGAAACAAGGCACATATTAGTAATTTCTGATATTAACGACATCACCACAATCATTCGATGGAGTTACAGTAAAATATTGATATTCCATCTCCCATTCTAGTGCTCCATCAACATATTCTGATTAGGAATGAATATTTGGACCATACACATTTTCATGTTCTAACTGATGCTCCCCAAGTGAATGTGGTACACGCCATGGGATGGGCACATACTCCTACCAAGAAAGACCAGTGGCATCTCCCAAATCTAATGATTGAGAACATACTCCAATATTTACTGATGCTCACCAATTGGGAATTGCACATCCCTGAGGATTGACTCATATCACTACAAATAATTAAATGGATTAATGGAATATTCCAATAGATTCTCAGCAGCGAGCGCAGACACCCACAACTCCAAGTGGTTATATAAATTTTTATGAAACCATCATACAATGGGCTCTTCTCCCTACACAATCATAAAATGATGTTTTTCAAATATTGACCACGATGTAGAAAATGATCTGTACTCCTAATCATCTCAATGTTAGTTTCCATGATGTTGTTCAAGAAACATTCTAAATACCATAGGGTAATCCTGACTCTTTAATACAATTGAATGTGTATGATGTTCAACACCATGATAGTTCTCCTCATGGTTGTGTGGAGATGGATCACATAGACTCTACTCAAGACATCTGTTGTGGTCAACTACCCAATGGTGATATTTCCCATATATAAGGAGATCATCCCCAATCCCAGAAATAGTGATATAGAGAGGTGTCTAAATCTCTAAAATCATCATATAGAGGTGTTCTTGAAGCATCAGGGTCCACTATATATGGTTCCCCATTAAAAATCTACAAAACTAAACTCCCATATGTAGGATACAGTGATAGATATCATCTATTTTCTATCCATGTGGATGTGTGTATGTTTGATGAGGATTTGGCCATAACTAAGATATGATGAGAGTTTGATGGAAACAACCTCCTGATCTTGTTCTCATCCCTCACTACTTCTAGCTTTGATATACGATATGATCTTGAAAAGAGGTCATTTCATACCTATGAAACAATATATGGGATACTCATAATCAACTGAATGATAAATATTTACCTCATAAAATATATTAGTTTCATCATTAGAAAATCATCACACTATATTGTGATCTCAACTTGGGTAAAATATCTATGTCTATAGATCCAAAACTGGATAATCTCAATGAAAATCTGCAACACAGTTTCTTCCATTACATAGTGATGCTTTTGTAGTTTATCTATATCTCTAAATTATGTATCTATATTATAAGAAGAGGATAGTGTGTATAATTACACTTTTATACTCTCCAATAACAACATAACCCTTAGATTCGGCATCCTGTAATGTTATATAGTCTAGGGAAATAAGTGTAATGGGTATTGAATTATCCCACATGAATAGTTCCAAGACACCAAGGACTGGTTGAGAGGATAGCCATCATTATTTCAAAATGAACACCTCAAAGAAATATGAGGATATTCATAACACAGTTATCGATGTTTTGATCAATTGGATGACTTCTTGTAATGAAAAATTATCATCTCGGGATTCCATCGCCCACATATACTAAACAAGCACAGTTGAGAAACATAAAAATGATAGCAATTTACGATTACATTGAATTCTTCTAGATGTATAATCGGTCACATGGGAGAGGATAATATATTCAACTATGCACATCCCTCTAATGGTCGATTAATGATTGGATTTAGGACATACCCTCAACAGTCATAGGTGGACCCCCACCTAATAGGCTTTATGCATTTTTATTTCAATCACTATAACCAGGCTCAGTGTCCCCTGAGAGGTCCCTAGAGACAATAATGAACATCCTAGATCACCCCAACCCAATGGGTTTGGGGAATTAATATTTTCATGTCCATCCTGAGAATCATCAAGACCCAGATTGGTGTCATTGGATCCTCAACTACTGAAATATTCCATTCTAATAGTGGTTCCAAATAAACCCCATCCCATAGGGATGGAGGGAAGTTTAAAAATCATTATCACCGTAGAATCTAATTTTCTTTTCTAGGTTGGGAGAAAGAAATAAATGGTTGGCAACTGGCCTGTTCCTCCTAATAAAAGACAAAATTATGTTGCTTGGGGTTTTCATGGAAATCATGATGAAAAAAACCCTCAAAGTATTTGTCTATAGGCCAACAAGGGAGGATTTAATGGGAAATGATATCATAAATTTCCAAACATTGTAATGGTATCAAATATTGGGCTTGGTAAAATCTGTGTAGAATTAGCATGTTGTGTATATTGAAATGGAATAACCATCATTGCATGATATGGATATTTGAATGCCTTCACTATCTTCATGGAATACATCACTAATGACATAATAATTGTGGGCTGCAACATGGAAATTGTACACCATGAAGGGGGTGATCTGGATGCGGAAAATGAGGTTTCATGTACCCCAAACCAAATAAGGAATCAAATTTTGGAACCACAGAATAAATATATTACACCACCTTTCCAGAATAATGTCATATAAAAAGGGGAAGTCACTGCCACATCTCAGTTTCAATCCATGAAAGAATAGTTGTCACAATATGAGTATAAAATATGACCTCTCTAACAAACTAATGTGGAGTTACTCAGGGGAAATATTATATTTGGGTATTTTCTCCATCCCGAGATGAGTATTTTCATTCGCATAGCCAATCCAACTATAATGGTGGTATCTAAGTACTATATTTCCAATGCATCGGTATAGAAAGTCCCCATAAATGAAGAATCCCAAATTGATAGAGACATCTATCCATTGCAGTGATAGCCTCTCCCTATTCAGTGTACTCATTATGGCATATGATTAATTGAGTATTAGAGGGAGATGAAATATGGGCCACCTCATCGGCTCCCTCCCACTTTACGTGGATGAGAGGTGACTCAGATAGTAATTTCACTAGATTTAAATAACAACATTGAATCCTTGGATACATGAATGGAAATCATTGAAGCATGACACACAACTATGCAGCTTGAAATGAATCCATATCCTATATGGGTGTATGATACTCAACCTCCCCCAACTTTAAAAATAGTACAATTTCTACCTTTTATGGAGTCGGAGACCCTTAACAACATCTCATAGATATCATATCAAGATGTGGGTAGATGATGGGACCTCTATAAAAACATGAATCAATAATGAAGAGGTGTTTCGTATAGACTTTAACTTCACTGGCCATTGTTTGGTGCACCAGGTATTCAACTGGATCCATTGTTGTATGGGAAGAGCTTCATCATCAACTCAATTAAACTACAGAGAGAATGATGATGATCAACACCATGAAAAACAAGAAATGAATTAATTAGAGGATTTATGATTTTGTTGAAATTTAGAAAGTTTTATCATTTTCTCCCAATATCTTCCTCTCATAGGATAAACTACTTGAATTGGGTGTCAAAAATAGTAGGTTTGAGTTACATACACCCTTATTCCCCATTAAATGTTCAAGAGTGTTCCATGAGATTTTTTAAATGAGAAAACTTCTTGAAGAGGCTATTTAGTGATCTCGATCCACGTATCAACACATTATTGTAATGTAAGGGAAACATTCAGGTAGTTGAGAAGAAATTGATATCACTATCATGCCCTTAGTGATTCCCATACAATCACCCAGGAAGTCCCAACCACCCAACACCTCATGCAGAGTTGAAAAACCATGAAATATAACTCGAATATAAGTATAGTAAATCAGGGTTTCCTGGGATTTTAGGAATGAATGAAAAATGAATACACATTCCATAATGAAAAGGACCCCCATTTATATCTTTTTATCTATGTATAATAACATTATAAAGCTTCCACATCCTATAACACCAGATTAAGTGAACCTCACTGAGTTCCTCCGAATAGTTCCATCAACCTAGAAGGCTAGGTCATCATATCTATTATTTCCTAATATTTGATGAAATCCATCAAGGCATGGTTATATATAGATAGGGGACACCAAAAGACACACCATAGCAGGTGGCTTCCAGAACCATCATCCATTTAGAAGAAGAGGATAGTTGAAAGAATGTTCTGACTAAGCGAGAGCTAATGTTTGATAGCTGAATGACTCAAAAAATAGTTGATCAAGCTCAAAACACTCTAACTGAACAATTTCATACCCTCACTATAGCTCCACCACCCAATAATGAAAAATCATATGTGCCTCTCGCATATAGGATTGACCACTAGATATAGGAAGAGATAGAATATGAAGAGTAACATTTCACTCAAAATAAATCCCAATCTCTTGTAAATTTCATCCTTGCATCATCCTCAACATGAGATCCACCCTAACAATTAGAATTATCATATTATTAAGAGCTCATTTTGGTTTTCTAAACATAAGACACTTCAAAGACCAAAACTTCAATGATTAATATGCCCCTGAATATGGTTTCCACATACATAATCGATGTAATGGAGGCCACATGACCTGAAACTAAAGATATAAGTGAAATTTTGGGCATGGACGGACTCAATATTCCTTTAATATCCCAATATATGAAATATATATAGATGTTACTCAGGTTAAATCCCTCCAGAAGGCAGAAAAGAAGCAAGGAGAAACCATAGATCCCTCCAGCAATAACCTGCATCCAATTGTCTTTAATGAATTCTAGTAGGGTTTCAATATGATCAAATTTGGAATCAAGGAATTATAGGTAGACCTTCACCACTTTCAGTAGTTTATCCCTCAACTAATGCACAAGAACCATGTACATATAATTCATATTCTTTAGCTCATGAACCACATGCCCCAATGCTGGCCCGTATTGGGATACATTGACCACTGACACAAATTTACAATGTTCTAAAATATTTGTTTGTTGTCCCAACCATGCTACCATTATTTAATGCATTCCTGCATTCAATATAACTTAGTGATGAACTTTTTGAAGCCCTATATTGTACATATGAATTTGAGATAGAAGTCAATTCAGATGAACTCTATCAAGTATAGTCTATGTCCTTAGGATGTCATGTTGTCATCTCGTTCACTAATGAAGATCACCAATATTCCATCCGAGGGAACATCAAACCCTTATATATTTTCAACAGACTCATGAATGTTAATTTCCCAGTGGGTGTATATTGAAAATGGTTATGGGATCATTCTCATTCCAATTTTAACTCTTCGGTGTTTTAGTTATAGTGTTTGGGACACATCATGTACAATGTTGACCATTCAAAAATATGATAATCATGAGAAAATGCCTCTTGATAAGATCAAACTTGAAACACACATTGGGGAAGGTAAATCAGATGGTGATTATATTGTTTTCTTGAATTAAATAGTATATATTGTACTTATTCGAATACCCTATCTCCATATACACATGGAAATGCCATAAACATTACATCAATATCTGAATAACCACATCAATGTATGGATCAACATACTATATGGTGTCAATGACCCAATTGAGTCTTATAGAGAAACATATATTGATGAATATTTCTATAGGAAGAGATGTACGAAATTAATGGAGGACCAGATTATAGATATTTAATCTAGAAATGGATTAGGGAAAACCCATATAAATCATTAAATCATGCTCAATAGTGATTATGTGCTCCTCATAAACAAGGTCGATGTAGAAGATCTAATCACAAATGTTCAATCCTATCTTCTCCTCACAGAAATATAAAAACCAATTAGCTCCAGTACCCCTAAACAACTAAAATTATAGAAAGGGATGATAATGTCTCTTATAATATCCTCCCCACCATTGTATTGATGGAATGGACCCCTAATTTCTATCATCACATGGAAATGTATCCACCATCTCAGAAATGGATAGGGAAAAGGATGGTATCAGGAACGCCCCTCCATCATTCAAGGAAGGTGTCTCCACCCCCATATATGATCTCTTGTAGATAAATTAGGGAACAAAAAAGACCGACAACCTACTCTGATTAGTGTCTCCATGCCCCATTTGAGAGCAAGAGATATATACTGAAATTAAAAAGCATCATTGATATGTATTCTCCTAGGACTACATAGAAATTATCTTAATGAATCTATATGTGGATATGCACCATCATGGAGTTCTTGATGAGAATTTACGCTTCAAATAAGAATCCATGAGGATTCACCCCTATCATGCCACTAATTTAGAGGCTAATGCTAAAAAATTAATCAAATCAACCATTTTATGAGAAGTGTAATACCCAAAATTTATTTCCAATATCATCCTCATCAAGAAAAAGAATGGGAAAATTTTGGTTTTCATTGATTTCAGTGACCTTAATCATCATTAACCAAAAGATAATTTCTCATTGTCAATCACATAACACATGATTGATGCAAATGATAGATATCAAACGATTTCCTTTATGGATGGGTACTCATGGTACAATTATATCACGATATCCCCTAATGATAGAGAGGACAACACATTTAGTGTGCCTCAAGGGATATTTTGTTGATAAGACATTCCCTATGGATTGAAGATCGTTGGAGACACATGTTATCTTTACATGAATCAAATTATTAAACTATTCTTCTAATGGATAGATGAGTAGTATGGTGAAGGAATGGTGGTAAAATCCTGATAGTGTGTGATCACAACAAAAATATCCAGAAAATATCTAAAAGAAATGACAACATATTTTGAATATAAATCTACTAAAGTGTTCTATTTGGGTAACGTTAAGAATTTTAATTAGCTTTGGGGTATTCCATAACAACATTAACGTTTAAATAGGGTAGACTAGTTTTATATTAGATATTTCACCCCCCCCCCAATTTAAAAAAATTGAGGATACTCCAGGGAAATCTTGCATAAATTAAGAGAATCATAGCCAATCTAAATAGAAATGTTCTCCCATTTACTATGATAATGATTAAGGGAGTCTCCAATTTATTGGAATATGAATTCCAATAATCTTTCGAATGTATCAAAAAGTACTTGTTGCACCCACCAGTTTTGATGCCCCTATTGGAAGGGAGGCCACTCATCTTATATTTTTATACCATCAAATGCTCATTGAGAACCATCATCGCACTGAAAAATGATGTGGGACACATGAATAGCCTCTACTACCTATGAAAAATGATTCTAGAGAAGGAAACAAGATATTATGTTGTTGATAAGAACTACATTGGACTCATATTATCAGTTTCAATGTGGATGAAAAACCCAATGAACAGTGAATTTCTCCTGGTCTCTTCTATTGACCCAATCAAGAACATCTTTGGTCATCCTCTGTTGATTGGGATCCAAAAATGATCGTTCGTCATTATTCATCACTATTAAATTTTTCACATTCCATAAAAGTCATTAAAAAGACAATCCCTATATGATATCTTCTTAGAACATCCTACCCATAAAAATATTCCAAAATACATCAAACACTCCGATGAAGAGGTCTTTTATACCTTTGAAACCCTTATACAAGGGAGATGTAATTTGATGGTGCCTCATATATCCCTATGGGAACAAGGATTGAAAACCCAACTCTCAATTGGGTTGGTCAAGGTGTTTTATTTTTCTTTCTAGACAAAGTGGTTTTTTTATTCATTATCACTTTCTGAAGGCTGCACAAATAATTAGCCAGAATACTGAGACCACATCGTTTGATTGGTACTATCCAAACAGCTGCACTTAACCTACCTGAATATCAAAGGGTACTAAAAAATAGTGATAATAGAAATCAGTGGAAAATATTCCATAAAAATAGAGTAATATTACCCTCTCACTGACTATGTTAGGGGACTAGTGGTAGAGTTCCCTTTTGAGTCCACATTGCATTTTCTTTCTCAATCACAGAATACTTGGGTCGATGCACTAGAAAATGTAGTTATTGTATTGGAAAACCCTAATCAAGATGAATAAACCTTCCATATTAGAAATTTAATAATTGTTTCATAAATAATAATATGTTATATGTTAGAAATAAATCAGGTTAACACCACCCAACAACGTGATAAACTGATGACCACTCATAGATGGATGGATCCTATAATCGATTATCACTGAAACATAAATATCCCTATAGATCGTGCCAGAAAAGAATAAATTCGGTGCCTTGATGAAAAATTAAAATGATGGGATTGACGAAATGCTGAAAAAGTCCTCTATAACTAAAAATTTAATGGAATTATCCTCGGGTGCATAGATTAATGAGAATTTCTCGTCGTCATGGATGAATTCTACATTTACACCTATAGTTCCAATCAATCTAGAACCGTGCTCTCCCACTAAATCATGAGGATGATATTTGATAGGAAAACCCATGATAAATGACTGCATGTAATTCATCATGAAATTTAATGGTTTTCAGATTTATCCAAACATCAACCATCATCTCCCTGAATTTCTACATAAAGCTAAATAATCCTATCCATTTTCAATTTGGCAGGTGGATGGGGTGGGTCCATATACCCATGCCACTACTAAATAGTTAAAGTGAATCCTTTATGCTACAATATTTTTTTTTTCAAATAGGATGTGGAAATACCCCTCAAAGAAGACAAGATGAATAATATCATCAACCTTGTGAAGTCCCATATCATCACATGATATGGAGTCCCTCACACAATATTGGAGAATTATGGCACTAACATCCATTATATAGATTTTATGAAACATGAACAAGAATAAAAAATCGTTTTCCTTCACTCGTCTCACTTTATCCAGTAAAAAATGGAAATATAGAGTCCTTAAATAATACTCCATCGAAATATAATTTAGAAGATTGTGAAAAATATAAGAAGTCATTTCTATATAAACACCTTTATTCTTTCTGGGCAAAAATTAATAACATGTGTATTGATACATAAGAAACTCCATACTCATAGGTGTTCTGGTCTGATGCATTGTTACAAATAGACAACCATCTAACCTCAATACAAATATCCTTTTGTGGACAACTCTTATATGATGAAAAATCACAAAATCTTCTTGATGAGTTGGAACTATTAGTTTATAAAAGGTTATGCATATGGAATAGTCAAGAAATTCATCAGAATTGAATAAAACATTTCTTTAATAAATATTTTCACCTCATTTTAGTTCATCATGAAGATTTATTTTTTCTCTGAGAACGCAAATGAATTGTGAAATAATACCTTGAAATGGGATTCCATGATGGAATGACATTATGTAATGCATATGGATAATCATAATGGATCATATTCCCTGGTCTTCCTAAATATTGAGTGTATCACACCACACAGTAATATATTATTTATAATGAAATACCTTGCATAATCTATTAGCATGGGAATCGACATCAGAGTAAGAAACATCTTTCATCCTGACCACATGGTGTTAAACACTTTCTATATCATCCATTCCAAATGATAGTAAACTGTACCAACTATTTCCTTATCGAAATAAATTAAATTTAATAGTTTTTAAAGAACTATGTTTGGTTTGATTCCAATAATCAAAGGTTATGTAGTTATGAACGAATAATATCATAAGTCATGCCATTGGGTTGAATTCCTTTCATGTCCTATAGCCCAATGTTTTTAATGCATGATGTAAATTTTCACAGATCCACAATATCCATGTTAATTCACGTAGAGTCACCCACATCCTTACCATATGATGTTATAATACATGGTTTTCCTAGTTCTACATATAGTCTGATTATCAATTTCAAAGTGATACGTAGGGACGCCTCGATCCTATCTTTCTCCAGCCACCACATGATACAAAATTCCCCTGTCATGTATAGGACCCCTTTCATTCCTTATTTAACACACCAATCATGGCTCATGTGTGAACAAGAATTAAAGAAAATCCTTCCCCACACGAACAAGGTGTATCATCCTTGACGACCTCCAATCTCTAATATAAGATGTTAAAATACACATCTTTCCTAAACTACTTGTGGTTTGATTCTCATTTTCAGGATATATATATTGATGCCCATGTATCAACCCTTGATCCCAACCACAATGTTCACATAGATCCAAAATGGGCTATCTACATCCTCCCTACCTGACGTTAATCTATATGTAACTTCTAGAACTACATATAAATTGATTATCAATTTCTAGTAGATACGTAACGATGCCTGAACATCCATTATCATGCCTAGCCCCAACGTTACCACGTTTCACATTGGTAAATATTTATCCTTTCTCAATGACTCTAAAATGAAGGACCCTTTTCAATAACTACCCATGTATTCATTCCAATCATTATAGGATACATTTTGTTTCCTAAACCAATAATCTCATTACAAGATACGACGTTATATGGACGTAATTCCAATATATCCCAATGGGAAATACCAACAAAAGAGAGTTTCTAATTTGAGAACTATTTGTGGATTGATTCTCAATTTCATGAGATATGTAGTGACACCCAAACATTTATCCATGTGTATAAATGAAACATTTTCATCCACTCATGTCAAGAATATGTCCTTACTGCATGATGATAAATTCTATTGGAATATATCCTTACCAAAAGATAATAAACTACAAGGAAAATTTTATTACGACATGGAATTAAAATGAGAAGAAATAAATCCACAATACATGACACTAAACTATGATGAACATCTCCCATCACCATCCTTTATCTATGGAACGCAAGGGATATACATCGGCTTATAAGTGTTTTAGGTTCTTCTTCCATATTTTAAGAGAACATAAGTTCATATACCATACTTTACATCTTGACAATCTCATATCACCATAATCCATTCATGGACCTTGTAATGGATATCAGGATTCATGATACCATCTATTTGGTTATGAACATATTCATATGTCTTCTGTATATGCATCAATAATTATCAACTAAATGTGTCCCTATGAAAAATGGACAGTCCACTCTTTATGATCCCTCACACCAATGCAATAGCACTCAACAACTCTATGTGCATGAACTGCTATCAGTTTGAATATCTTATATCATTACCCATGACCTAAGAGTACTCGATAGATGATTTCAACATATCTATCCCCTTCATGGGAAGATGTTGGAGTGCTCATGACATTGGATTTCATAATTAGGCTCTTGGGTATCATCTCACATATTAGGTCTATGTGAGTCAGGAGCATAAACAACCATAATTATGTTCAAACAAGTTAAAACATAAACAGTATCCCGTTATAGTCCAAATTTAAAAACCATAAACTAAAAATGAATGAGAAATGTAACTTGTTAGGTCAAAAATAGAAAATGGAAACCAGAGAAAAATTCTGGTCTCAACCCGCTAAACACTTAATTATTAGTGTTTGGGGGAAAATTATGTTCTAAATGTATAACGTAAAAATCTTGTAATGTAAATATTATTGCCCTTTAAAACCCATTTTATGCTCTCTAGGCCCAGTAGACTAGGAAAACATTAGAGAAATGTTTTTCACATATCCTCATAGTTAGAATATGTTCTCTATGCAGTGTCACAACCATTAGGGTGTTCGAACCCTTCTTGGGTATTTCACTTTCTAAAAATCACAGTTCATTGTTTTGGAGACTCATATCACTATAAAATTTTCAGGACACTAGAAAAATATATCCAACATAAAATTACACATTAGAATACTATGCACCCATAACCCAGGCTCCTGCATATGCTCCTCAAGATGTTGACTAAATGTGTCACTTTAAAAAAAGGACATTTAATTCCTTGTTAGATCTGAAATCATCATGGTTGAACTCAACAGCTTAGTGTGTCTAAAATACTCCCAATATGACTTGAGTATATCATCGTCCAATTAGGGAATATTAGACCTTGATTTACAGTCCACATGCCAAATATCTGAGCATATTTGACATCCTCAACATTATGTCGCCATGTTTTATACCCATTCTTAAATATGGATCATGACACACCATTCTCAATACTTTGAGGAACTAGAACTCAATATTCAAAACAGTGTACCATAGAGATCAAGAATCATATTTAAGAGCTAATCTACTGTGGGGTGCCACAACCCCTCTTGGATAGCTTTCATCCTATACCCCACATCATCATATTGACATTTGAGTCTTCGAGAATCATTCATATACGTAAAAAATAAGTGGATATCAGAATTTATTTTCCATTATACCAACTCATAAGGGCCTTTACCAGAAACAAAATTAACCTCTTACTTGACATAAATTAGATTTAATCCTTGTTATCCCACACAACATCATAGTGGAACTCGACACCTCCAAGTGTTACGGGCCATTCATGACTGGTCTTTTCCATCCCTTGCAGAAAGACTCATGATTGTGGGTTATGATTTATATCACTCACACTCCAAATATCCATGAGGGCCTAGTATCTAGCTTCCATATCCCTTGGAATTGATATGAAACTTCATGAGACCCTTTTCTTGACAATGCATGCATGCCAAGGAATCCTACATATTCACCTATGGTGGACATCGAAATCTATCACTCTACAAAAAGAAATTATGATCCTCAGAATCCTCAACAACAATATGGTATAATGAATCACCTCAATGTGTTTTTTTATCCCTATTAGGTCTCTGTATTGTCACGTAGATTGGAAACAATATATTAGGAGGACCTCAAGAAGATGAACTTCCTTTCACCACATCTCCAACTACGGAGATATCACAACGTAATAAGGATATCCCACACTTGATATTATATAATGTGAAGAAGAAACATCATCCTCATAACTTATATTAACCTGATAAGAGAATAACCACTTCCTGTATTGGTTCATGGTAGAACATTAGGGTCTTCATAAACCTTGTAGTGCCAGGGATATATTTTCCTACTACACCTAGAAAGGGATATCACAAATCATACCCATAGAACATGTTTTCTCAAACTAAAACTCCCACATTCAAGAAGTACCGCCATGAGGTTTCCATCATGCACAAATACCTCACATGAACAGAATCCACTGTGAAAATAAAAAATTTTAGAAACATTTTTTGCGTAATGAGACTCTAAAACATGCACTTGAAATGCCCAAGGTTTTTACATGAAAACATATGTGTATAATCCCTACGGATATATGGTCGTGCAAAAAAAGAAATGTGCATCACATGAAGGTACTAAAACCCAATCACCATGAGACAAAATAATAGTTACACGAATAGGTGTATTCCAAAGGAAACCTCATATTCATTCTTGGGAAAAAGATAAGGACCACATAACCATTAATGTGATGTGTTTATTTACCTCATAACTCCCCATTATAAATGTGTGGAACCACGTAAATCAGTATGTGGTAATTTATTTTCACTCACACCACGAGTCGATCCATCACGTAACACATCATGTGAAACACTGTAGCACTCAGTCTCTATAATGCAGAAGGTGGAGAACCCAAAACCAGTCGATCATTGGAAATATGACATATAATTTCATCTATTTAATAATGTGAAAGACAAATATATAAAACTCACTCCACATGAGAAAATATTTATGTGATCGAGTCAGGAAAAAATCTTTTGATGTGAAACATCGAAAGAGATTGTGCGGATTTTTTATAGCAGGTCACGCGATCAAAATACTTGACCGCGTAACATTAATAGTATTATGTGAATCACATAAAATAGGATGATGACCATGGAATACTAATTCCACTAGGATCATGTCATATTATTAGGGATATGTGATTTCATGATTTCAATTGTTTCATGTGATAGGATTCATAAAATCCTCCCATACAAGAATGAATTGCACTCATTGTTATTCAACATAAACCTATATAAAAACAATCATATGCACCCCACATTCAAGTTTCTTGTGTTATGAAACATCCATAAACATCTTGAGAAACATTTAAAACTACCATTGGAATACATTATTGACATGAAGACACCGTTGGTCAAACTATGAAGTAATATACCCTTGAACAGGTGACATATCAAACGAGGAAAAAGTGACTATCCCTGAAAATGTATTCATTCCATCACAAGATCCATCAATGAACCTAAAATGCATCAAAATAAACATAAAAAATTATCTAGAGAATGCAAGCATGATGCTTCATGATATAGAACTAATCAATTGATGCGCCACATACAATCAGACGACTGTCCAAGACAATGTTTACGCACTATCGTATGATCCCATATTCATCATGAGACATCGTTATGGAAAATCAGTGGGTGAAGGCTGAAAAAATAAATGGAAATTAGGAGAATATAATTTCAATGGTAGAGGCCCCAAAGAAGTGTAGAGATCACATGGCTCCTCACCAGAGGGAATAATATCCACCCTCAAAAACATTTGAGAAAAATATTTATCTCTTAAAATGTCACGACCCATCCCACGGGGCCCATACTGTGACTACCCCAAACCCGCATTCCGTAGGCCAGGGGATGGATACTAGCACCGAAAGGCCTATACCCTATAACCGGAAAGGCATTGCCTTTATAACCTGTAAACACATGCAACTAAGAAAACAGAAAGTTATGAACACACGTCAAATATATCGAAAAAATGAGTGCTGAAAGATTAAATGGATCAGAATACAAGCCCAACATTAATGGTTCATGTACAACTGAAATACAATACAATTAAAGAAAATAAAGGAAGCTATTGGGTCTTCCTCAGAGGTTCCTAATTGAATAGTTGTTACAGATCGGCTCCTCATCATTCCATATCTATCCATCTCCTATGTGTACCGTCATGCCATATGGTCCACCTTCAGAAACCATTTTTCCATGGTACCCTCATCCTCGATCAGCGTTGTTTGTCTTCTGCACCAAACAGAGAATGGTGCAGGCATATCCCGTGTAGGGGTGTGTATAATGATACTCAGTAGGGACCAGGAGACCCTCAAGGTCTCTCAAAATCCACAAAGGATAAACCACAAAAAATGAAGTCAACTTACAACCCTACTTATGTATATTCCCATACATATACCTAAGTTACTATGTATACACATCTCAATAATGAAGAAAAACATTGAGTCCAACACAAAATCCCATTGCTCAATTGTTCCACAATGGAAGGAATACAATGTAGGTAAGTACCACACAGGTACGCCATACAGAATAATACCACCAAGGTATCGCCACGATGGAAAGTACCACATAGGTACGGACTCAGCTCATACCAAGTGTAACTTATGTATAGATGTAAAAATTATTAGTCCAAGTATAGATCATATTATTCTGTTAAGAGGCTCTGTTGCTGACCCACACAGGATCGCTCGGTGCTGACCAATATAGGATCGCTAGATGATAACCCACACATGATCTCTTAGTGCTGAACAACACAGGATCGCTCGGTGCTTACCCAACAGGATCGCTCGGTGCTGACCCACATATGATTTCTAGTTTCTGAACCACACAGGATCACTTGGTGTTGACCCAATAGATTACTCAGTGCTGACTGACACTGGATCACTATTCATTCTTCTTGTCACACCCAGCTTCTGGGTTCCCGCATTAAGTTTGCGCGTCTCCAGGAGAGTCCGCTCCCCTAGTTGATACTCCAACTACCATGAAGTCCCATGAAGAATAATCTCAAAGGACCTCCACGTCAAAGGTGTCTCAACTAAATAGAAGACGTGTCAATCAGATGATCGGTCTGTAAGTCATTAGCCTTTTAGTCTCGAGGGCCTGGTTGTATACATGATCAATCGAAACGGACCGTACTCCAAATTTATCCAAATATCTAGTGGAATATACTCAAATGGAACGTCACGGTCAAAGGTTTCATCCCCCATTGATAGTTCATCAAACGGATGCCTGGTGCCAATGTTATGGCCGATTGAGTGAAAACTTTGAAGATGCCCCGTGTCTGGTCTGACCCGGTCAGACCGACTCGGACTGACCCGGCCAGGGCCACGTTAACTCGATTAGGGTCGACCAGGCTCACTGGTTCAGGTCCAGCCCATTGGTTTTGGCCCAGCTCATGATGGGCGGCACGAAGGCTGCGAGGGCGTAGCGAAGCCCCAAGGGGGGGTGGGGTGGGGGTGGGGGTGGGCAAGGCCTCTGGTCAGCACGGAGGGTCGCGAGGCCGTGAGGTCATAGGGTCGCACAGAGGGTTCTGGGGTGACAAGGCCATGGGCAGTGCAGAGGGTCGTGGGGCATCACGGAGGTCCGCGAGGAGGAAAAATCGAAGGGCCGTCCGGAGGGCCCTGAGGCTGCGAGGCCACTGGGCGACAGGGAGGATTGTGGGTCTGAGTGGCCATGGGGAGGCACATAGGGCCGCGGGGTGGCGTGGAGTACCACGCAATAGTGAGGTCGTGGGGCGACGTGGAGGGTTTTGGGGCGGTGAGGCTTTGGGGTGGTGCAAAGGGCTACTAGGCGATAAGGCCATGGGACGCTACGGAGGGCCACGAGGCGGCGAGGAGCCGTGAGGCCATTATATTCGTCACAACTAGTGATGTTCTGGTAGTCTCATCTGTTCGTTGATGTGGAACAAAGCCGCCTTCTTCCGTCACGAAGAACACACCATTCAAGAAGAACAGAGGAGGGGTCAGGCTATGTTTTTTTGGCTAGAAACCTCTGTGTTAGAGTGGTACCATTCTTATCAACAAAAACATGAATGAAGAATGTCAAACCCTAAAACATCCCGTAGTTGATTATTCCCAAACCCGCAAAACAAATAATTCATGTATCATCTAGTTAGAGAGTTGATATGCATTATTTTTTTATAAGGGAAGAACATGGGAAAAAATAATCACCCATAATTAAACCCCTACCTTGGTGATTTTTTGATGGTGGTCGTGAGGAAGGAGACGAATTTGTTGGGGCTAGACGGAAGTCGGTGACGTCAGAATTTCCATTATCATCGGTTAGTTTTCGTTGAAGACGTTCCTCCCCGGCATGAGCGTTCTTCATTGTGGAGCACATTCTTCACTAGAGAGCGTGTTCTTCATTGGAGATAGTAATCCTCCTAAAGGTTCTACTCTCCTAATTCCACCAAAATTTGAAAATATCACCCTTGTTAATTAATGTTTATCTAATTAAAAGGTGGGCCAATTAATTGTTTCCAAAATTAATTGTACAACGTTGGCATAATTAATTGGTTCCAATTAATTGTAGGAAAAGATTTATTGAGAGTTGAAGGTTTCTCCCCCATTAAGAGGGGTCTGTTTGTCCCCGCCCCAAAATTCAAAATGTGGGTTAGTTCTGGCGGTCCCCAAATCTAAACATCAACATGGGAGGTTTAGGATTGGGTGGTCCCCACTACCATAAACCATGTTGAGGGGTTTCAAAAAATAAAATAAAAATGTTAGCATTATTATTTATTTTATTCTTACACAAAAAACTAAAAATATATATTTTATTGTTGACCTACTATGGTCATGGTGAAGGTATCCTTATGCTAATACCAGTGATATGAGTTCAACGGTGCCCTTGGATTTCAATTCCGAGCACCGGTTCAAAAGATACAAAAACCCACTCGCATGTTTTCAGAATGTACCTGAAAAAAAGTTCAAAAGTTTATTTCGGGCACACCGGGCCTTGGAATCATGCACTGTCAATTGTCACGAACTCGTAAAATTCCCATATATTTAAAAAAATTACAAAGAAAGTTTCATGTCTTTACATTCTCCCCAACTCAGGGCTTTGCATCACCGAAAGCCACATCATAAAACTAGAAAAACAAGTGGGGGTACTAAGGACGAATCTGAGCCTCCCTCCCCCATGTGCTCTATTGGGGGTTCCCGTGCTGCCAGTGAATTCACACCAGAGGTATCAACTTCCCATGAAGAACCCACTCATATCACTCCTCAATCTCAATGGGAACCTCTGAAAACATAGCACGATTGTCGATGTCCTTCTCGCTATGGTCAATGACGTTGGATGGATCATGCACGTATCTCCTCAACTGGGATACATGGAAGAAGTCATGCACCCAGTGCAACTGAGAGGGAAGAGCTAAGTGGTAATCCACTTAGCCCACTCTACTGAGGACCTAAAAAGGTCTGACAAACCTCAGAGATAACTTTTTTCCTCCACCAAATCTCTTTAAACCTCATCGGGGTGAGACCCATTGAAAGACGTGGTCGCCATTCTCGAAATCCATATGTCTCCATCTCATGTCGGCATACAACGTTTTCCTACTCTATGCAGTCTTCATCCACTCCTGGACGATCTGAACCTTCTCTGTGGTATCCTAAACCATCTCTGGTCCCATGAGGGTTGACTCATCTAGGTCAGTCCAGCACAAAGGTGATCTGCAAGGTCGCCTGTAAAACTCCTCAAAAGTTTCCATCCTAATGGTGGAGTGGTAGCTGTTGTTGTATAAAAACACCACCAAAGTCAAGTGATCATCCCAACTGTGACTGAAGTCGAGGGCTCAAGCACATAGAATTTACTCAAGGGTACGAATGGTCTGCTCAGTCTGACCATCAGTCTGAGGATGGATGGCGGTTCTCAAATGATGGTACGTCTTGAAAGCCTCCTGAATCCACTTCTATAGCGAGGATGTAAAACATGCCTCACGATATGGTAAAATCGTCAGGGTTAATCCATGTATCTGTACAATATCAGGCGCATATAGGTGTCCCAACCTCTCTATTGAACCCAGTTCTCTGATCGATAAGAAGTTGGCCGACATGGTGAGTCGTTCTATGATCACCAAGATAAAATCACGAACTATGTATGTACGTGTAAGTCCTATCCCGATTACTATTGATATCCCATCCCACTTCCACTCTGGGACCAATAATGGGTGAACCAAGCCTTCTGGTACTGGATGCTCTGACTTCACTTGTTGGAACGTGAGTCACTGAGAGACAAACTCTGCTACTACTTTCTTCATTCTGGACTACCACTACAGTCGTCAGAGGTCCTGGTACATCATTTCCACTCATTGATGTACCACAAGAGGGGATGTGTGTAACTCCCTCAATACTTCCTCATGAAGTGATACTTGTACCATGGTACGCATTCTATAGAGAATGACATGCTCTCCCCCTTCACAAATCAACCAGTTACCTATCTTATGGATATCTAAGCCCATCGAGCCTCGCAGTCAATGTCACCATGTTGTGCCTACCTGACTCGCTAAACAATTCGGAGAGTGACTGTAAGAGACTGAAGGAAAGCTACTCTATCTCGATCCACAAAGGATATCACCAAATCAGTCGGCTTCTCTATTACCTCACCTATTAGCAGTATACCATATCTTCTACTGAGTGCATCAACTAAAATGTACCCATTCCCATGAGTATATACTATCTTTAAGTCATAGTCCTGGAGGAACTCATGACAACCTCATTTTCTCAGGTTCAGGTCCTTCTGAGAGAAGATATACCTGATACTCTGGTGATCCGGGTAGACTCTAAATCATTCTCTCATCAGATAGTGTCACCAAATCTTCAAGGAGAAGAACACTGCTGCTAAATCCAGATCATGGGTAGTGTAGTTCTTCTCATGTTGTCTCAGCTATCAAGAACCATATGTGATCATTACTCACTCCTACATTAGGACACTTCCGAGCCTGGTCCCTGATGCATCACAATAGACTACGTACCCTACACCCTCTGTAATAACCTGATATTTTATAAGATATATTCTTTTTAATTTCATTCATATCATCTGTTGTACGATACACCAAGATTAACTTTCACTATAAGCAACATCGTATTGTCTTGTAGAATACGCAACATTATTCTTAGAACATGTTACACACAATTTCAATATTGTTTGATAGTTGTTATTCTACGCAACATTGATTGTGTATGTATATATATATATAATCAATTTATAAATGAAATATGGTTGTATTTTTTTTATACACAACAACAAACTAGTCTTTTACTACACGCAACCCTGATTTGTCTTACATTACACGCAATCATGACCTTCCTCATTAGCGTGTGTTGTACGCAATACCGAGTTTCACTAAACAACGATATATTATTATAATATTATCACGAACTAGCCTTTATTTATAGTATCAACTAATTTTTTAATTTTATAACATTATTATTCATCTTACACATTTTCTAGAACATGGAATGAGAAGCAAATAAATTTTTCAGGTAAAATCAGTATTTTTCAAAAAAATGCAGTTTTGCTGCTTTTTTAAGGCGCACCCACATTAAATCTGGTTTTTGACATGTCTATAAGTTTGATTTTACTAAATAAAAGTATTCTTTGGAATCAGGATATAAAATTTTACCTTGGATAAATTTTTCATATTATTCTGATAACTTTCATATTTTAATGAATAGTAAAAGCACGATATATTTTAACTAAAAAAACTTTTTTCATCGTAACCACTAATGTGGTTAAATTATAATATTGAATTGTTTTAAAGTAGAAATATAATATTTTTTTACCATTTAATAGAATGTATTTCATTATGATTGATTTTACATTGAATTCGTAGGATAAATTATTTCAATTGTTTTTCAATGTTTTAAACAAAAACCTGTTTTCTTTCGACAACGGGATTAATTTTAATTTAATTTCTGAAAAATATATTTATTGAATTTGGAAAAATGGATTCCATATTTGGAATAATTGGGTCCAAATTATGTTAATAGACTAATTTTGATTTTTGGGCTGTATGAATAGTAACAATAGTAAATTTTATTTACCAGAGTAAATGGTAAACTGGGTAATTAAGGGTAAATATAATATTATTAAATTATCCTAATACTTGTCTTAATACAAGTGGATGATTATATTTTATCCTAAGTCGTATTTTGGTTGAAATGGAATCCATTGAAACCCACTTGGAGGTGATTTAGACCTTTAGTTTATTTTATTTAAAGGAAAGTGAAATATGTCTCACTCAACTTTAATAATTACAGTATTTTTAATATAATTATATACAGAATATAAATTCGGTTATAAATACTCATTTGAAAGATAAAATTCTTTTCTTTATCATGGTAATTTATTTTTAATTTTTAAGTGTTATTTAATTAACTTATTATCTTATACATTAATGATGCAAAAATTATTTATTTAGTGAAAATCAATAATATTGTTTTTATTAAAATAGTAATACATATCAAAAGGCACAAAAATCTTCACAAAACATATTGGTAGTGTATATATAAACCCTAATAATACACTAGCCAAATTGTTGAACATTTGGATCTTTATTATGGTGATTATGACACTTATAATATTTTATTTTAAATGATTCCAATGTTGTCACCTTCATAATTTAATAAAGATAACAACTTACATGTTGTTATTTTAAGATGATAAATTCGAGTAAAATTATTATTATAAAATATTTGATATTTATCTTAATAAAAGGATTTTATTTTTAATTTTTATGCAACAAATAAGTATATTAAATAATTATACACAAATGTTGTACTTATTATTTTATTAAGAGATATACCAAATAAATGGTTTTAAATATTATTAAAATAAATATTATATGAACTATTTAATGTTCTCCACGAATCCTCAAGAAAAATTTAAAATGTTAGAAATCTATTAAATATTTTAGTTCGAATAATCCTCTGTGTATATTTTATATAAATTCAAATAAATCAATAGTGTCAAAATTGACACTATTGTTATTTTATAAAAATAACATATTATTAAATTGTTTAAAAATCACAAAAATATTTAAAAATTATAAATTGAAATTTATATAGTCAAAAATTTCATAACGTATCCAATTATGGAAAATTAACAACACATAAGTGATTATTTATAACCATTTAAAATTTAGATTTTTATTACCACAAATAAACGTAAATTGATTAAATAAGGATAAATAAAAATGATAAGGTTTAAAATAAGATCAAAACATGTCTAAATTTTATTGGTTGATAAGATGACAACCCTCTCTCATCTAATATTCTAATTGTGTCATTTTTGGAGGTTTTTATGTGGGTTTAGAATTTATATTATACTAATATTTTTTAGGATTCCAAAGGTGCCCTTCTCATCTCTTATAAAAGGGCACTTCCTCCCTCTCTTCCTCACACCATTTTGAGGCTTGAAGCTCGGTCATCCTCTGACCATTTCACTTCCCCACTTCCCGAGAAACCATATAGAGTTACTGGTCTTCTCAAAAGTCCAACCCTAGTGCCCTAAGAAGAAGTTTAAATGAGGTGTGTCGAAGAAGAGGTAATATCTTCTACCGATTATTTCAAGTTTATTTCTTCTTCAAATTTTTCTACTTTAGTTATTTCATTATAAAGTAATGACATAAGTATCAATAATATACTGATATGTTATTATAAATTTGAAACAACCACATTTCACCTTTTATCCATCCTACAGAAAACGAAATCACCGCATGTGCGTACGTACAGAATACCGTCTCCACGTCGTGGTGTAATCTGTTTTTCCAACACCACCTTACTTGGATGGGTATAATGGTGTAAAGAATAACTCTACATAGTTATTATAACATCATACTGATTCGAATATATTTTATCATCCTCCCCAATTCAATTCAATAATTATGGGAATGATATTATAGCTTGTGTGTACATACGGACTACCGTATCCACGACGCGATGAGATTCATTCTCAATTATTAACCAATCATGAATGATTATAAGGTATATATAATAAGTAATCATGAAATATATTACATAGTAATGATACTGTATTTATGTATATATATATATGTATGTCATCCAATTAATTCCATTCAATTTAATGAGGAAACGAAAACAGCGTTCATGCGTACGTACGGCCTACCGTCTCCATGAACGGTGTTTTTATTTCCATTTAGCGATCTATTATATATATGTATATTCTGAATATGTATTATATATAAATAAAGTTTTATATTCTTCAATTAAGTAATCATGATCTATGTAATCATATCAATAATTACAAGTCAAAACACGGACGACGAATGAAACGATTTTACCCAAAAAGCTCTTTAACATGGAATTTACAAAATAATGGGTAATATAAAGTCATAAGTGAACCATATATGATATCATAACTATGAATATGATTCTATAATAAGTCAATGAAATTATTTTAATCATTATATAGGAGGTTTGGATACGTACGATGCATATCAGACCTAAGGTAAGGGATAACTTTTCAAATCTCATTTTTATCCGAGATTGTTTATTCCTAAGTATTCACTGGGGTTATATCTATCATCCATGTCCCTATTTTCTAAAAATAGTTTCATGTATGTTTAATTTCCTTTTTACCCATTTTTGTCTTTTACTACATGGTATGTAAGGAATCTTTTTTTTTACGTTACGAGATACCTTTTTTGACTTTTCCAGCAAAAGTACGAGAAGAATGTTTTTTTAACTTATACGGCATGAAAGGATTTTTACGGTTTTATAAAGACTTATTTTCATGAAGCTTCCTCCAAAATATTTCATGACTATTTTCAACAAAATCTCTTTCTTTTAAAATTGAATGATTTTTTGTGAAAACAAATTGATTTTGAAGAAGAAAGGATATTTTATTCAAGAATTCATTTCAAGTGTTTTATCAAAACCATTTTTTCTTCTAAGATGACATTATTTCATATGTGTATGTTTCAAGTATAATGTCTGTATGATTTATATTGTTTCACTTTTCTTATTATGAAATGATATCCATTTCTTTTATATGGATTATGTGATGATGGGATGATGTTTATGAAACCCATTTTATTCGTTGGGTTATTATGAATGATGAATGTTTATTTTGTGGAACAAGTAAGAATGATTTCATTATTAGATGGGTGGGACCTATATCTCCCTCCAAAGCATTGGGTAAAGATTTATATCTCATGAGATAGACCTGGCTGGAATGGTATGGTAATCCGGTTCAGTTTTTTACAGGACTAAAATATGGAGTGAACTCGATTCAAAAACGGACTTTGTCCACTAAGATGGCCTTGTTAGCAATGCCTTGGCTACAATGGAAATCATGACATGTGCTGAATTGTTGCCACATATACATGTTTTACTCCCATGATATTTTATCATGCTTAATGTTTCTTAATGATCTATGCCTTATGTACTTCCATGTTTTATGTCATTTCTCATGGTTTTGATGTTTAAACATTGTGTTCCTGTTTTTGAGTTCAAATGTATATGATTTATTTTATTTTATCCATGCTTACCCTTACTGAGCATTTGAGATCAGCCTTTATATGTTTACTTTTTCCCAGGATATAAAGAAAGGTTTTAGGTAAGAAAACAAAATGGGTAGATCTTTATGGGAGATGTTGAATATTTTTCACCATGATAAGAAGATTACGTTCCAAGTTTCCAAAGACACTAAACTATTACGGTCCTTGTGTGTTTGTTTTTGTTATGTATTAAGTATTCCGCAAAAGTAAAGTAATATCTATGTACGACAAGAAACGGGTCTCTACAGTTGGTATCGGAGGAAAGGTTTAGTAATCCTTTGGAAACTAGGATGCGAAAACTTTAGTGAGATCCCTATAGATATTTCTAAGGTAGTTCTAGGGATGTCTCTAAGGATAAGTATTAGTGTCGGTTATAGTTCTAGAATTATGATAACAATATTAGAATTTAACCTAAGATGTTAGATATTGAAGGTACTCCCCCTTGATTATGATTTCTGCCTCTCGTACTATTCTTTTTGGGTTTTAGAAAATGGATTGAAACATGAAGATTCACGATAATGGAGGATATGACGGACAATGGAATGATATTCTTCATTAGCAACCAAATGAAACGGGATTTTGATGTCCAAATATCGTTATTATGCATAATCATCAATTTCATAATAAGATTAATAATCTCAGCTTTGGTAAGTTTCCTGACCCAGATAATAAGAGAAATATGGGGTTTCATGATGATCATAGAAGAAATAAAGTTCAATTTCCCTCATGTAAATCATGTGGGGTGAGGCATCGGGGATATTGTTTCAAAGGAACTGGAAGATGCTTTGGGTGTGGAAATGAAGGACACAAAGCCAGTAAGTGCAAAGGAAAAGGTTCATTTAACACCATGGAAAAGGATAATGGTATTGCAACCACATCAACAATTATTAGATGTTTTAAATGTGGAATGTATGAGCATTATACAAACCAATTCCCTAAGAGAAAATCTCATGAAGAGAATCAGCATTGTCATATGATTAGTATATATGTGGATGATGATGAAGAGACTACAAATGAAATATGAGATGAAAGAAATGATGAAGATCAGATAGTGGTTTAAGAAGTTAGTAGAATGATTTTTTGATTATAAAGAATAATGTATGGTACTGTGGAATATAGAATCATCTAAGGATTGATATACTATTGTTTTTACTAAAGTATTTGGAAGTATATGTTGAATGGTACAGGTAACCATGGAATGTTATTCAGATATTTTTGGAAAGTAGATGATATGCGCATAATGAAGGGATAAGAAGATAATGATATGTTTGATTGTATTCATGATATCACGAATGATATAAGGAATAAGTGATATTATGGTTTGATTATATAGATTTTTGGGATTTTGGTTCGAGGAAAGAGTTACCTTTTGACAGTATTAATGTTTTTCCTAAGGTTCTATGTTAATTTTTGTTTCAAGAGAATATATGACTAAGGTATCCTTGTGTTTGGAATGTAACCAACAAGATATATCTTGTGATATATGTGAGATAAATACATGTATTCACATTCTTGGTAGATAACCTTTCTAGTAACTGTTTTCTTTATACTATGAGCTTGGACCGAAGTATTTTAGACAAGCCTAATGATTGTAATGGATTATGTTGGAAATATGTTATTATTGTATAAGGATAGAACTTTTTTTGATATTATTGATGGGATGTTATAGTAATTTAGTTTTAGAAAAAGGACAACCTATAGGACGGGCGACATCCCATCGCGTCGGACAAGGCTGTGGGAGTCGAACCCACAACTGAAGTGTGACTGGGCTTTATCGCCTACCACTGGCCTACAAGAAGCCCATGGTTAGTAGGAAATAGTTTTATTTTATTAAGAGGTATGATATATGAAGTATAAGTTCATTTTTGGAATCGTATATGATTAACCTCACCATAGATGGACTTATGTATATTTGATAACTTTTGATAACCTTTTGTTTGAAACAGATGGAATGACCCATCATTCTATCACATGATCTATTAGCACTTCACGAATAACAAATTCAACTTCATTTATTTAAGAGATGAAGTTGAAATTGTTCAAATCATGAGAAACAGTGAGATTGTACCAAAATCAAGCAAGTATTTCTTCTATTTCAAAAATTTTAAACATTAGGGAAATGATATTGAAAACCAAAAATGTTGTCCTTGTGCTCTTATATCTGACGAATTAGATGGTACCTTAGATCATCGCAAATCTGTGTCTTTGTGATTGTTGGATTTTTCATAGCCATGTTCTCTAACACTCTCTATCAGAACATGATGGTTTTATTTCTCTTCCATAACCATATTTTCACCAATGTTATCCTATGTGAAAACCCAGTGATTAGTTTATTTGGATAATGATTACATTTCATACTTTAGTTTTTAAATATAATTTTTTGTATTCCTTTTTACGATGAGGGTTTCAATTAAAGAAACTTTCAAGTAGAAAACCATTTATAACCCCGACGAATTTCGAGGGTGAAATTCATTTTAAACGGGGTAGAATGTAATAACCTGCGATTTTATAAGATATATTATTTTTAATTTCATTAATATCTCTTGTTGTACGATTCACCAAGATCATCTTGCGCTATACGCAACACTGTATTAGCTTGCAGTAAACCCAACATTATTCTTAGATCATGTTACACACAATTTCATGTTTGTTTGATAGTTGTTATTCTATGCAACATTGAGTGTGTATGTATATATATATATACATATATATTCAAGGTATAAATGAAATATGGTTGTATTTTGTTATACGCAACAACAAAGGAGTCTTGCACTACACGCAACCCAGATTTGGCTAGCATTACACGCAATCACGACCTTCCTCGTTAGCGTGTGTTGTATGCAATATCGGGTTTCACTAAACAACGATATATGGTTATAATATTATCATGAACTATACATTATGAATAGTATTAGCTATGATTTGAATTTTATAACATTATTATTCATCTTACACATTTTCTAGAACATTGTATGACAAAAAAATAAATTTTTCTGGTAAAAATAAGTATTTTTCAAAAAATGCAGTTTTGCCACCTTTTGATGGCGCACCAACTTTAAATCTAGTTTTTACATGTTTTTAAGTTAGATTTTACAAAATAAAATTATTCTTTGGAATCAGGATATAAAATTTTATCTTGGATAAATTTTTCATCTTATTCTGATAACTTTTATATTTTAATGAATAGTAAAAACACGCTATATTTTAATTAAAAACAACTTTTTTCATTGTAATAACTTATGTGGTCAAATTATAATATTTAATGGTTTTAAAAAATAAATATAATATATTTTTACCATTTAATATAATTTATGTCATTAGCATTGATTTTACATTGAATTCGTAGGATAAATAAATTCAATCTTTTGCAATGTTTTAAACAAAAACCCATTTTCATTCGACAACAAGATGAATTTTAATTTAATTTCTGCAAATTCTATGTATTGAATTTGGAAAAATGGATTCCATATTTGGAATCAGTGGGTACAAATTATATTAATAGACTACATTTTATTTTTGGGCTTTATGAATAGTAACAACGGTTAATTTTATTTACAATAGTAAATTGTAAATTGGGTAATTACGGGTAAATATAATATTATAAAATTATACTAATACTTGTCTTAATACAATTGGATGATTATATTTCGTCCTAAGTCATATTTGGGTCGAAATTGAATCCATTAGAACCCACTTGGAGGTTATTTACTCCATTAGTTTCTTTTATTTAAAGGAAAGTGAAATATGTATCACTCACCTTTAATAATTAAAGTATTTCTAATATATGTTTATACAGAATATAAATTTGGTAATAAATACTCATTTTAAAGATAGATTTTTTTTCTTTATCATGGTAATTTATTTGTAATTTTTACGAGTTATTTAATTACCTTATTATCTTATACATTAATGATGCAGAAATTATTTATTTAGTGAAAAATCAATAATATTGTTTTTATTGAAATAGTAATACATATCAAAAGGAACAAAAATCTGCACAAAACATATTAGTAGTGTATATATAAACCCTAATCATCCAGTGGCCGAATTGTTTACCATTTGGATCCTTATTATGGCGATTATGACAATTATAATATTTTATTTTAAATGATTCCAAAGTTGTCACCTTCATAATTTAATAAAGATAACAATTTACATGTTGTTATTTTAAGATGATTAATTTGAGTAAAATTATTATTATAAAATCTTTGATATCTTTCTTCATCAAAGGATTTTATTATTAATTTTTATACAACAAATAAGTATATTAAATAATTATACACAAATGTTGTACTAATTATTTTATTAAGAGATATACCAAATAAATGGTTTTAAATATATTAAAATAAATATTATATGAACATTTTAATGTTCTTCACAAATTTTCTAGACAAAGTTGACATTTTATCAATCTATTAAATCTTTTAGTTCAAATATATCCTCTGTTTATATTTTATTTAAATTCCAATAAATGAATAGTGTCAAAATTGACACTATTGTTATTTTATAAAAATAACATATTATTAAATTGTTTAAAAATCACAAAAATATTTAAAAATTATAAATTAAAATTTATATAGTCGATAATGTCATAAAGTATCCAATTATGGAAAATTAATGTAACGTCCCAGACCTGGGTGCCACGCAACGGGTGCCCCGAGCCAAATTCGCCACGTGACCTCAAGCACATTTCCCCAAACGCCAGAGGTTGCCGACTAGCAGCGAGGGCCCAGGTCTGATAGTGGGGAAACTATGCCCTCATTTGTCAAAGTGTAGTGCAGCGGATTACATAAATAGACATACAACAAACAGCGGAAGCAGTAAACATACACAACTGAAATAACTACAGCAGTGGATATAACCAACAGTATATAAGTGATGATGCTACATGTTTCATGTTCTAAGAAAACAGCCAGAACATGTTATACATCAAAACAGTACAGCAGAAAATAGAGTACAGCAAAACAAGCAAACTTCTGGCAGCGGCATCATGAGCCTAGGCTCGGTCTCATGCCCTCCTACTCCTCAGCAACAGTCAAGAACCTGTATAGGGACTCTTTCCCCTATCTACACATGTAGCAAGGTATTCTGTTTGGGCCGAAAAACGTGACCCAAACAGGGTGTGAGAAGTATATCTCAGTAGGCACCCACCAAAGGCTCGTGCCCAACTGCGTGTAAGCATGCAACAATAGTGTGCAGTAATTTAATTTCAATAATGTAAGAAGTAATCAACATTAACAACTACCAGTTATATTGACATTTTTAATATTCATTTAATCCATTTAATATAAGAAATCACCATAGTGCATTTCTAAGTAAACAGTCCACGTCCTCAGATAAACAAAACCTTACCATCAGGTAAGCAGAATCCAACCGGCAGGTATAGCCCTCAGGAGTAACAGAAATTTCCCTCAGGCATAGGAAGTTTATCCCTCAGGCACAGAAGTCAAGCCCTCAGGCACGAAAGGTTTCCCTCAGGTGAAATAACTATATCCCTTGGTCTAAATAGTGCAGTGCCCTCAGGCTAATCACAACAACTCCCTCAGGCTAAATACGAAAACGCCCTCGGGCTAAACAGGTAACCAGTCCATGCCCAACGGGTAACCAAGCACTAACAAGAAATTCCTCTCAAAGAAATTCTACAATTACTACTTTGAATGCATACCCTCGGGTATCTTGGCCAAACGTCTAAACAGAGAAACACACCCCGGGGTGGTTCCAGATCCAAGCAGCGATCCCAACTAGCATTCTAATATCATAGTATAATCACCTATGCAATTCTAGGAATTAAACATATCAACTACCTCAGCCACATGACACCCCAACAAGGGTTCGTGGCACAAAAACGCACAAAACACACAGCAGTTGGAAAATAAACATAAAGCCACCTACCTTATACGTCAATGAGCATTATACCCGAACGCCGATTCGAGAAACGCCTAAGAACGGCGTAGATCTGACGAAGAAAAAACCCCATTAAAACATAAATAAATTACGTTAGGAGGCGAATTGGCAAGAACTGTACAAGGAGAGGAGAGGGCTTACACGTGCGGTTCCAACCAAATCGCCCGAAGAAGAATCTGGTTCCAGATGAACGCCTAGTGGATCTTCAAAGATTCGGCCTCCTCATTTGGCTCCAAAATGGCTCTAGTGCCTCCTCTGCAAAATGAGGAAGCTACTGCCAGTTTTAAGTCGAAAAAACAAAGTACACGGTGTGTACTTCTGAGTACACGGTGTGTAATTATTTCATTTAACTATTCATTTGGCGGCACTGCCACACTGTTCATCTATCGACATGTGTAAATGGTGTGTACTCTCGAGTACACGGCGTGTACTATCTCCCAGCTGGAAGCAACGCCACCACCTTACTATTCAAGCCTTCCGACTAACTACATGGCGTGTAATGCACCACTACACGATGTGTAGTGGTTCCTACACCCTTCATTGCCAGCATGGCTACACACCCCGTGTACTCATCCCAACATGGCCAAAAGTACATGGCGTGTGGATAAAGTACACGGCGTGTAGTTCCAAAATTCAAGATTTTTCCCCATTTTCCATATTTTCTCAAATACACTTAAGGAAAAGGAAATGAAGAAGCTCGTACCTCTAAAATAAAAACTGGGTTCTTACAAACTTGCCCCTTATAGAAATTCATCCCTGAATTTCCCTTCCAAGGGTGGCTAAGAATAAGCTCAAAACAGCTCTGGCCACTGAGCACATATGTCGGCCTCCCGCTTCCAAGTCTTGTCCTCCACTTGGCCATGATGCCATAGCATCCATACGAGAGGAACTGACCGGCCTCGGAGAAACTTCGTGCTCTTGTCAACGATACAGATCGGATGCTCCTCAAACGACGCATCATGCTGAAGCTCAACCTCTTTCGGATGAAAGGTGTGAGATGGGTCTGAATGGTAGAAACGCAACTAAGACATGTGGAAGACGTCGTGCATGGCTCGGTACCACTGCAGTAACTGCAACCGATATGAAACCAGCCAGACTCTCTCTAGAATCTAAAATGGTCCCACATACCTCGGTGAAATCTTACCCTATCTCCTGATCCGTTTCTATCCCAGCCTCGGCGAAACACGCAAGAAAAACTGATCCCCGACCACGAACTCCAATGTTTGTCTGTGGAGATCTGCATAAGACTTATGACGAGACTGCGCGGTAGCCATCCACCATCGAATCAACTGGACCTGCTCAGATGTCTCCTACATGAGCTGTGGCCCTAGTAAAGCTGCCTCAACTGCATCTAACCAACACAAAGGTGACCGGCATGGACTACCATATAAATCCTCATATGGTACCATATCAACAGTCTCCTGAAATCTATTATTATAAGAAAACACGACTAACGGTATATGCTTCTCCCAAGAGCCCCCAAAGTCTAGGACGCAAGCACACAGCATGTCCTCAAGCACCTGTAGTAACCAGCCAGCCCTAAGAATCTCCGTATCACAAACACGTTCTTGGGCTGCTCCCAAGAAACTACTACTCTCACCTTCTCTGGGTCTACTGAAACTCCTGCTTCTGATATGATATGACCCAGGAAGTGAATCTGGTCCATCCAAAAGTGGCACTTTGAGATATTAGCATATAGATGATGCTCTCTCAGTGTACTCAATACGATCTCACGATGGGTGGCATGGTCATGTCGAGTGTGAGAGTACACCAAGATGTTGTCCACGAATACTACCACAAATGAATCAAGATACGGATGAAACACACAATTCATCAGAGCCATGAAAACTGCTGGGGAATTCGTGAGTCCGAACGGCAAAACCATATACTCATATAGACCATACCTACTATTGAATGTTATGACCGGTATATTTGATGGTTTAACATGCAACTGATGATATCCGGATCTCAAGTCAATATTCGATAACACTCGTGCTCCACAAAGCTGATCAAACAGATCATCTATCCTCGGCAAGGGATATTGGTTCTTAACCGTCAACTGGTTCAGCTTCCTATAATCCACACAAGGTCTATGGGTACCATCCGCCTTCTTTGCAAAAAGGACTGGAGAACCCCAAGGAGATGTACTGGGTCGGATGAAACCCTTCGCATGTACCTCCTTTAACTGCCTCTTGAGCTCCTGCAACTCAGGCATGGCCATCCTAAAAGGATGAATGGACACCGGGGCTGCTCCTGGCACTATCTCAATAGAGAAATCTACCTCTCACACCGGAGGTAGACCTGAAAAGTCATCCTGGAAGACATCCCTGAAATGATCAACAACTGGAGGGATATCCTTCTGACAAGTCCCTTGGTCATCCAAATATAAGCTCTCAATATGGGCTGTGACTCTACCTCTCCCATGATGCTCTGGTCCAGCTCGACTCTCCTGAACATACCACTCGCCCTTGTATAGAAACTCCCCGCCCTCTGGTGATGTGAAAAGCACCCTACGATGATAGAAGTCTACAAAGGCTCGAAAGTGAACCAACCAGTCCATCCCAAGAATGACGTCATAGCTCGTCATCTCCAGGACATAGTGGTCCCAAAGGAAGTGACACCCACCAACCTCAACGGGGAACTCCTTGCACTGATGGACACCAACCATCCTAGTCCCCAATAGAGTGTCTTGCATCGATATATCAGAAGAAGTAGAAACACTGAGCCTAAGGATCTCCACAACGGGTACATATATGAAACTATGCGTAGCACCCGTATCAAAATGTACTGAAGAAAAAACAGAAGCTACTAGAATAGTACCTGCGACTGTCGAAGGTCCGAGATCCTACTCCTGCTGGGTCTGTTGCACTGCATATGCCTATCCAGCGTTGCGGCCCTGCGACACAGCCTGGCTACTCGGAGTTGTCCTGCCCGACTGCCTCTACGATCCTGGTGTCTGGCTACCACGGCCCCGACCACCATCTCTACCTTCACGTCCTGAAGTATTCCAGTTCCTTGACTGGTAAAAAGCCACTGGTCCTATTCCTGCACCCAGAGATTTCATAGAACCCCTCTCACTAGCCACTGGTAGAAACGCCCTGCAAAAGCGCTGCAGATAGCCCATCATGCCGCATGCTCGGCACTCCATTGGGTCCCGTGGACACTGCGGCCTCTTGTGCCCCACTCTGCCATTCTGGTAGCACCTGAACGGTCCACCTGAAGAATCTGCCTGGCTGGTACTGCAGCCCTGAGATAAGTCCATCTGTCTCTTCCTCTTACCAGCAGAAATAGTACAAGTAACTGGTGTTGAACCACCCTGGCCCACACCACTTGATTCCTGCAGGTTCCTCTCGGTAATCAGAGCCTGATTCACAATCGCGTGTACAGTAGGCAACCTGAAAACATTTACCAGCGCTCGGATTTCATACAGAAGACCATCCTCAAAACGTCTGGCTCTCAACGTCTCATCACCCACCAGCACAGGTGCAAAACGCTGAAGCTATGTAAAATGAGAAGAGTAGTCCATCACCGACATAGTGCCCTGTTGCATATTCATGAACTCTTGAGATCTATATTCTCTCAGCATCTCGGGAAAGAAGAATTCATAGAAGACTGCTTGAAAATCCTCCCACACCATGTCCCTTTGATGCTCTGACTGGGTGGTAACATTCCACCACCTCTTGGCAGAATCATGCGGCATGTAAGTCACGAGCTTGACCCTCTGCCCTGGAGGCGTCTCCAGATGCTCGAAAATAGTCTGCATCGATCCTAGACAAGACTCTACAGCCTGTGGTCCGCCATCCGTTTAAAACGTAGGTAGATCCTACTGCTGAAAGATATGTGTCAGCTCGGCCATAGATGTGGCAGCCTGCGGTGCTCCCTGAAGGTTCTGCATGAACAGCAATAAGCCTTCACGGAACTGCGCCTCTGCTCCTGTGTCTGGTATAACAACTGGTGTCGCATCTGGCTCTGCTGGTGGATCAACTGGTAGCCCATGGCCCACCATCTCTGGAGTATAATCGTCTCCACTCTCCTGGAGAACAACTCACAGTCGTCTAGGTGGCATGACTCTACAGGGTCAAAATCACACCTCAGATTAAATATTATTAAGACTGAAAGTGAAGGAACCACAAAGGAACAAGAGGAAGAAGGCATTTTCAAATTTTCAAAACAAGACTACATGGCGTGTACAATGACTACACAGCGTGTACTTGACTTTCCTTCCCCTACCCGGGTCCTTTTGCACGGCTAAGACACACGACTTCCGTTCAACAAAACTACATGGCATGTTTAATATCTATACAGCGTGTACGGTGTTAATTTCCAACTGCCTGTTTTGTGTGTGACACGACCGACTACTCAGCCTAACGCTACACGGTGTGTTACACCCGCACACGACATGTAAACCATCCCTTTTCCCAGCCACACGACTAACTCCACACGGTCTGTCCTCAGAAAAGATTACACGGCGTGTCCCACAGGTACACGACGTGTTCAGGGAGACGTGACACCGTCCCGTGTTGTTAGTTACACGGCTGAGTCCCCAGGTCACACTACATGGCGTGTTCATTATTTACACGGTGTGTTGTACAGGAGTTCACCAACCTATGTTGTTAGTTACACGGCCGGACTCCGGGTCACACTACACGGCATGCACAAAACTACACGGCGTGTTTTACCCATTCCCTTTCATACCCCGTGTCGCAGCCCACACAATTTGTGACACGGGAAGATACTACATGGTGTGTACTCGGGGTACGCGGCGTGTACTTGGGGTACACGACGTGTACTCAAAAAGTTCATTTTTATTCCCGAACAGAAGAACACACACGACGTGTATGAGATCCTACACAGCGTGCCTTCTAGGTTTTCAGGATAGTATGCCTTAGAAACTTCCTCGGAACCCAAAAAATACTAAAAGCCAACACCTAAGTGTTAAATTCCGACACGTGGGGGCCCATACTCCCAACAAATCAAAGTATGACATCTTATCTCTGTTATAACCAATAACAGTCGATGATCCACCAAATTCTAGTCAATGGGTCCCGTACTCCCCAAAAACCAAACTTTGGCGTCCATTATTTAAACATGATCAACTAAAATACCATATCACAAGGCATGTATTTATCATGAAGCTATCACAACAACATGCTTTCTTAGCACATCAACTATCACAACAACATGTAAATTCTAATGCACCTACATGGCATGGAAACTATGCATGGCATGTGATTTATAGAACGTGCCTATATGATGCATGAGACGACATACCCTCATCTCATCGGGTTGCAACTAAATAGCACCCACAGATAAAATATAAACAACACAATCCAAGTGCGTCACCCAACGGTGAAAACATATCAACCATAAAATTCCAAAATCAAAATAATCCAAAATACGAGGTAGACTAGCTTTTCCCTGCACACGGGTTAGCTATGGCTGGGCACAACATATTACCAACTACCATTCTGTCCTATCCCTGACTACGGCTCCAAATAGTAAGTCAAAGTAAAGAACTTCCCTGATACCACTTTGTAACGTCCCAGACCTGGGTTCCACGCAACGTGTTCCCCGAGCCTGGTTCTCCATGTGACCTCAAGCGCATTTCCCCAAATGCCAGAGGCTGCCGACTAGCAGCGAGGACCCATGTCTGATAGTGGGGAAACTATGCCCTCAATTTTGAAAGGGAAGAGCAGCGGAATACCAAAATAAACATACAACAAACAGCGGAAGCAGTAAACATACACAACTGAAATAACTACAGTAGTGGAAATACCAATAGTATATAAGTGATGATGCTACATGTTTCATGTTCTAAGAAAACATCCAGAACATGTTATACATCAATATAGTAAAGTAAAAAACAGAGTACAGCAAAACAAGCAAACTGCTGGCAGCGGCATCACGAGCCAAAGATCAGTCTCATGCCCTCCTACTCCTCAGAAACAGTTAAGAACCTGTATTGGTACTCTTTCCCATATCTACACCTGCAGCAACATAATCTGTTTAGGCCGAAAAGCATAACCCAAATAGGGTGTGAGAAGTATATCTCAGTAGGCACCCACCAAAGGCCCGTGTCGAACTGCGTGTAAGCATGCAACAATAGTGTGTAGTAATTTAATTTCAATAAAGTGATCAGTACCCAAAAGTAACAACTACCAGTTATATTACCATTTTTAATATTCAGTTAATCCTTTTAATATAAGAAATGTCCACAGTGCATTTCTAAGTAAACAGGTCATGTCCTTAGACAAACAAAACCTTACCCTAAGGTAAGAAGAATCCAACCCGTAGGTATAGCCCTCAGGCGTAACAGAAATTGCCCTCAGGCATAGGAAGTGTCACCCTCAGGCAGAGAAGTCAATCCCTCAAGCACGAAAGGTTTCTCTAAGGCGAAATAACTACAGCCCTCGGGCGAAATAGTGCAGTGCCCTCAGGTTAATCGCAACAATGCCCTCAGGCTAAATACAAAAATTCTCTCATGCTAAATAGGTAACTGGGCCATGCCCAATAGATAAACAAGAAGTAACAAGCAATTCCTCTCAAGGAAATTCTACAATTAATACTTTGAAAGCATACCCTCGGGTATCCTAGCCAAACGGCTAAACAGAGAAACACACCCCGGGGGTGGTTCCAGAACCATGCTGCGATCCCAACCAATATTTTAATATCATAGTTCAATCACCTATGCAATTCTAGGAATTAAACATAGGAACGACCTCATCCACACAACAACCCAACATGGGTTCATGGAACAAAAACGAACAAAACACACAGCAGTTGGAAAATAAACACAAAGCCACCTAACATATAAGTCACTGAGGGTTATACCCGAACGCCGATTCCAGAAACGCCCAAGAACGGCATAGATCTGACGAAGAACAAAACCCATTCAAACGTAAATTACTTACGTTAGGAGAAGAATTGGCAATAATGGTACCAGGAGCGGAGATGGCTTACCCGTGCGGTTCCAACAAAATCGTCTGAAACCGAATCAGAATCCAGACGAACACCCAGTGGATCTTCAAAGATCTGGCCTCCTCCTTTGGCTCCAAAATGGCTCAAGTGCCTCCTCTGCCAAATAAGGAGGCTACATCCTATTTTATGCTGAAAAACAAAGTACACGGTGTGTTCTTCTGAGTACACGGTGTGTACTTCTGAGTACACGACGTGTACTTCTGAGTACACGGCTTGTACTTCTGAGTACAGGGAGTGTACTTCTTTCATTTAACTGTTCATTTGGTGGCACCATCACACCATTCATCCATTGACATGAGTACACGGCATGTACTCTCGAGTACACGGTGTATACTGTCGCCCAGCTAGTAGCGACGCCACCGCCTTACTATTCATGCCTTCTAACTGACTACAAGGCATGTAATGCACCACTACACGGTGTGTAGTGGTTCCTACACCCTTCATCGTAGGCATGTCTACACGCCCCGTGTACTCATCCCAACACGCCCAAACTTACATGGCATGTGGATAAAGTAAACGGCGTGTAGTTCCAAAATTCAGGATTTTCCCCATTTTCCATATTTTCTCAAAAACACATAAGGAAAAGGAAAAGATGAAGCCCGTACCTCTAAAATAAGAACCGGGTTTTTACAATTAACAACACATAAGTGATTATTTATAACCTTTTAAAATTTAGAATTTTATTACAAAAAGTAAACATAAATAGATTAATTAAGGATAAATCAAAATGATAAGGTTTAAAATAAGATCAAAACATGTCTAAATTTTATTGGTTGATGATATTACAACCGTATCTCATCTAATATTCAAATTGTGTCATTTTTTTGAGGTTTTTATGTGTGTTTTGAATTTATATTAAACTAATATTTTTGAGGATTCCAAAGGTGCCCCTCTCCTCCTTTATAAAAGGGCACATCCTCCCTCTCTTCCTCACACCATTTTGAGCATTGAAGCTTGGACAACCTCTGCCCAATTGACTTCCCCACTTCCCTAGAAACATTATAGAGGTACCGGTATTCTCAAAATACCAACCCTAGGGCCCTAAGAAGAAGTTTAAAGGAGTTGTGTCGAAGAAGAGGTAATCTCTTCAACCGATTATTTCAATCTTATTTCTTTATCAACTTCTTCTTCTTTAGTTGTTTCATTATAAAGTAATAACATCAGTATCAATAATATACTTATATGTTATTATAAATATGAAACAACCCCATTTCACTTTCTATCCATCCTACGGAAAATGAAATCACCGCGCATGCGTACGTACGGAATACCGTCTCCACGCCGTGGTGTAATCTGTTTTTCCAACACCACCTTACTTGGATGGGTATAATGGTGTAAAGAATAAATATACATATTTATTATAACATCATACTGATTCTAATATATTTTATCATCCACTCCAATTCAATTCAATAATTAGGGAATGATATCATCGCTCGTGCGTACGTACGGACTACCGTCTCCACGACGCGATGAGATTCATTCTCAATGATTAACCATTCATGAATGATTATAAAGTATATATAATAATTAATTATAAAATATATGACATAATAATGATACTATATTTATGTGTATATATATATATATGTATTTCATCCAATTAATTCCATTCAATTCAATGAGGAAACGAAAACAACGTTCATGCGTACGTACGGACTACCGTCTCCATGAACGGTGTATTTCTTTCCATTTATTGATCTAATATATATATGTATATTATAAATATATATTATATATAAATAATTTTTTATATTCTGTAATTAAGAAATCATGATCTAAGTATTCTTATGAATAATTACAAGTCAAAACACGGATGACAAATGAAACGATTTTACCCAAGACGCTCTTAAACATGGAATTTACAAAAAATAGGTAATATAAAGTCATAAGTGAACCATATATGATATCATAACAATGATTATGACTCTATAATAAGTCAATTACATTATTTAAATCATTATACAGGAGGTTCGGATATGTAAGAAGCATATCGGACCTAAGGTAAGGGATAACATTTCCAATCTCTTTTTTATCCGAGATTGTTTATTCGTATGTATTCACTAGGGTTATATGTATCATCCATGTCCCTATTTTCTAAAATGGTTTCATGTATGTTTAATGTCCTTTTTACCCATTTTTGGCTTTTACTACAAGGTATGTAATGAATCTTTCTTTTTTTTACATTACGAGGTACTTTTTTCACTTTTACGGCAAAAGTACGAGAATAATGTTTTTTTAACTTATACGACATGAAAATATTTTTACAATTTTATAAAGACTAATTTTAATGAATCATCCTCCAAAATATTTCATGAGTATTTTCAATAAAATCTTTTTCTTTTAATATTTCATGATGTTTTCTGAAAAGAAATTGAATTTGAAGAAGAAAAAATATTTTCCTCAAGAATTCATTTCAAGTGTTTTATCAAAACCAATTTTTCATCTAAGATGACATTATTTCATATGTGTATGTTTCAAGTATAATGTCTCTATGATTTACATGGTTTCACTTTTTTATTATGAAATGATATCCATTTCTTTTATATGGATTATGTGATGATGGGATGATGTATATGAAACCCATTTTATTCGTTGGGTAATTATGAATGATGTATGTTTATTTTGTGGCACAAGTAAGAATAATTTCATTATGAGATGGGTGGGACCTATATCTCCCTCCAATGCATTGGGTAAAGATTTATATCTCATGAGATAGACATGGATGGAATGGTAAGTTAATCTGGTTCAGTGTTAGAGGACTGAAACGAGGAGTGAACTCGATTCAGAAAGGGACTTTGTCCACTAAGATGGTCTTGGAAGCAATGCCTTGGCTACTATAGAAATCATGACATGTGCTGAATGGTTTCCACAATTACATGTTTGACTCCCATGCTATTTTGTCATGCATAATTTTTATTTATGATCTATGCCTTACGTACTTCCATGTTTTATGTCATTGCTCAATATTTTGATGTATAAACATTATGTTCATGTTTTTAAGTTCAAATGTATATGACTTGTTTTATTTTATCCATACTTACCCTTACTGAGCATTTGAGCTCACCCTTTATATGTTTTCATTTCCCTGGGATATAAATAAAGGTTTTAGGTAAGAAAACAAAAGGGGAAGATCTTTATGGGAGATGATGAAGATATTTCACCACGATTAGAACATTGCGTTCCAAGTTTCCAATGACACTAAACTATTACGGTCCTTGTGTGTCTATTTTTGTTATGTATTATGTATTCCGTAAAAGTAATGTAATATCTATGTACAAAAATCTATGGGTCTCTACACCCTCCTTCTGAAGCCTCAAGATGGGGGCACGTGTCAGCCTCTTTCTCAGCTCCTAAATACTCTGCTGGCATCTCTCAGACTACACGTAGGGTTTCCCCTTCTTCTTCAACGCTGATAGTGGTGCTACAACTCTGGAGAAATATGGCACAAATCTATGGTAGTATCTAGCCAAACCTAAGAAACTACATATATTTTTCACACTACTAGGTGGCTCCCAAGAAATTACCACCTCAATCTTCACTGGATCCAATGAAACTTCAGCCTCCGAGATAAAATATCTGAGAAAGTAAATCAATCAGATATAGAACGTACACATAAAGAGATTACCATAAAGCTTGTGCTCTCGGAGTGTGTCCAGTACTAACTTCAAAATATAGGCACGATCCCCCTCAATAGTCACGGACATTAGAGTGTCTTCAATGAGGACTTCAACAAAGAGACCATGGTATGGCTGAAAGATAATGTTCATCGGTCCCATGAACACTGCTAGAGCATCAGCCATTCCAAATAGAATAACCAAGATCGCATATGGAAGTACCAATATATGAAATTCGTCTTCTGTACATCCTCATCTTGTATTCTGAGCTGGTGATAGCCTGATATTAGGTCTATCTTCGAGAACCATTGTGCTCCCTTCAGGAAATGAAAGAGGTCTTCAATCCTAGGAAGTGGGTACTTGTTCTTCAAGATCATCTGGTTCAGGCACCGATAGTCAACAAAAAGTCTCAGGATCCCATCCACCTTCATGGAGACAAAAATTGGGGCTGCCCATGGAGAAACACTATGTCAAATGAACCATTTCCCCTGTAAGTATTCTAACTATACTCAAAGCTCCTGAAGCTCCATAGGAGCCATCCGATATGCTGGTGTAGATATCGGTGTCGTCTCGTGGTACAAGTCCATGTAAAATTCCACCTATCTGTGAGGAGGTAGACCCGGAACATCATCAGGAAAGACCTCCGCATACTGGTCCACCACTACAGGATAAATTGGACTATCCACATCTACCACTCCGAGGGTATGGCTATCTAACTGATTAGTGATCAACTATATTATCATCCCGGTATGTCCATATTCTACTAAAAAGGCTCCCTTCTCCCCATTGAAGGTAAACCTGGTCATATTCGTGTGGACACACCGCACTTTTGGCCTAATACAGTCAATCTGATCATGGACTATAGATAACAACTCCATATCCATGATGAAATTGTAAGGACTCAATGCTGCTAAATAGAGATCCCAACCAATGATCTCGCCTCCTAGAGTAAGCACACACTACTGGAAAGAGTGTGTAATCATCAAATCAACTTCCATAGAAGTCTCTAGCCATAAATATCAAGCTAATGACTCCATCTGAATCTCTGAGCTCCGAACGAGGTCAGTGTCAATAAATGAATGTCTGGAACTTGTGTCTATAAGTACCGCACATAAGGTGGAATAAACACCTATCATACCTCATATCATCTCCTGAGTGCCTTGCTCGCAGGACTCCGCTGCCTAGAGCTGCGCTCGCCCCTATCCACCTACTCCATGTGGTCAAGGAGGACCTCCTGGTAGTGGTGGTGGTAACATCTCGAATTGTTCCCCACCGCCAGCTGCACCCCCTGCTCCTCTGCCACGTCCACCTACTCCTTGCGTACCACCTAGATCGAACCTATGTCTCTGCCTGGGCGGTCATTCGACTGTCTACTGATCATTCATACGGCGGGTCGGACAGTCACAAGCCATGTGTCCTTTCCCACCGCATTTTTAACATTGCTCAATCCTGTCATGACTGGATCTACCTCGGGTGCCCCACACAACCGAACCTGAATCATACAGTCCTTCACCTATAGTTCTATTCCTCTTAGACCTCTACAACATCTGTCTGCTGCCATCTGTGGAAGGCTCTACTATAAGAAGTCCGGTGATGGGTCTCGCTACAATTTACTACTCAGTAAGAAAACATTCCATAAGAGGTCTCGCTCTAACATGCCCGCCTGGGTTGGAATCCTAAGGGAAATCATCGGAGCCCTGATCTCTCTTTTGAGCCCCTGCTCGAAGGTCTAGCCCCTGAAGAATGGATCCCACACCATATCAGTGGATTAGCATGAGAGTTAAGTGAACATCACTAAGTACTAATCTACAATCATGCTTCCCTAATGCAGATGAGGAAGCTTCTGTATACGCACTGCCCGATGAGTCGCTGGGACAAACTCTGCCTGAAATAGGCACTTGAAGATTTCCTAGAGAAGAGTCACCTTGTCGTGAACTTGGAACATCAAACTCCACCATCTTAATGTTGTTTCCTATATAAGGATGGCATCATAGATCACCATGAGATCAGTTGTTTTCCCTACCAATTGGTAGACACTCACTAAAGCCTCCAGAAAAGCCTCAACAGCTTATGGGTTTGTCTCTACCCTAAACCTAGGTGGCCTCTAACGCTGGAACTCGTGCAACACGCTCCAGAATCTTGCACCCTCTGTTGCTGGGGCTGGTGGCATCGGTGTCCCAATAGGTAATCGTATCGCTAGTGCCTCCATTGGTGCCTCTACTCGTAGAGGGCCCGATAACAAGGCCTCGTCGCTTGGTGGTCTATCGGTGCATACTACTCTCGGTACCCTATCCAGCTGTCGGCGTTGAGCCATCCTGAAAAGAAACAGGTGTGTCATGGTCCAAAAGTTATACCTCGTGAGCTGGCGCAATGAGATCACAATGAAATCTTTTTAAAACACACAAGCAATAAGTGTTTTCGTGCACTGTGTCCGAAATCAAAAGTTAAGGTCCTGATGTATGGATACGTCTACTGCCAGAACAACACTATATTCCCTAAACTAATAACCATAATCAATATACTTGACACTATTTCCGTTAAAAATAAATATCAGAGTCCTATGTTCTACTAGAGAACTGACTCCTATGATACCAATTTTTCACGACCCGTCCCCGGGGCCTCTTCCATGACTACCCCAAACCCGCCTTCCATTAGCCAGAGGCTGGAAACTAACACTGAAAGTTGTATTCCCTAAATCCAAGAAGGCATTTCCTTTATAAAATTTAAAAACATGCATATAAGAACACAACAAGATATGAACACAAGTCAACTGTATAGAAAAAAAGAGTCCTGAAATTAAAAAGGGGTCGGAATACAAACCACACATTAATTTTACAAGTAAAACTGAAATACAATAAAACTAAAGAAAAATAATTGCAGCTTCTGGGTCATCATCTGACGTTCCTACAAGAAGGGTAGGTATAGATCGCTTCCTCAGCACTCAACGTCTGCCTATCTTCTCTACGTACTGCCACGTCGTATGGTCCACCTTTGGGCACCATCTTGCCCTGGTACCCTCAGCCTCAATCAGTGATATCCGTCGTCTACACCAAACACAACAAGGTGCAGGCATAGCTCATACATGGGTGAGTATAACCATACTCAGTAGGGACCCCTAGACCCTCAAGTTCTAACAAAATCCAAAAAGGATAAACCACAAAGTACGAATTCAACTAACAAACCTACATAGGTATATTCCCATACATATAATTATGCTACCAATTATATCCATCTCAATCATGAGGAAAAACATAGATTCCAACTAAAAATCATAAATCTCCACTGTTCCACAATATAAAGAATACCACATAGGTAAGTACCACACAGGTATTCAATACAGAAGAATACCAAAAAATGTGTCACCACAACAGAAAGTACCACAAAGGTATGGAATCAGCTCACAGTAGGTATGTACAAAAGTACTAATGATTATTTGAAGGCTAGATCATCATATTCTATTAAGAGGCTCTACTTCTCACCAAAACAGGATCGCTCAGTGCTGACCCATTGAGGATCCCTAGGTGCTGACCCTCACAGGATAGCTCGGTGCAGACCCACACATGATCGCTAGGTGTTGACCCACATAGGATCGCTCGGTGCTGACCCACATCGGATCAATAGTTGTTGAACCACATAGGATTTCTCGGTGTGGAACCACACATGATTTCTCAGTGTCGACCGACACATTATCTCTACTCATTCTTCATGTCACAGTCGGCTTCTAGGTTCCCACACTAAGTTTACACATCTCTAGGATAGTCCTCTCCTCAAGACATTGTTCGATACTCTACATTCCATTAAGTCCCGCAAAGAAGTATCTCAAAGGACCGCCACATCATAGGGGTCTCAACGCAATAGACGATGTGTCAATCAGATGCCTGGTTTGAATGTTATGTGCCTTTTAGTCTTGAGGGACCGGTTTGATTAGTGTTCGATCCAACCTAGTTGTACTCCAACATTATCCAAATCTCTAATGGGGTATCCTCATAGGTACTGCCTCACTACATGGTTTACATCGCTCCTTACGATTCGTCAAACCGACACCTGGAGCCAATGTTATGGCCGATAGAGCGAAATGTTCGAAGTTGGCCTGGGTCTAGTCTGACTCGGTCAGACCGACCCAGCCCGACCTGGCTTGGGATGACCTAACCCGATTTGGGTTGACCCGAACCGCTAGGTCTGGTCGGGCCCGTTGGGCCCGGCCCGACCCGTAGGGTCCAGAACGGCACATGGGGCCCGGTCAGGCTGCGCTGGGCGGCCCGACCAACGCTGGGCAGCACGAAGGTCGTGAGGACGATGCACGACTGTGGGAGGGGGGGTGCAAATTCCATGGGGAGGCGAGGATGTGGGGTATTAAGGAGGGTTATGAGACCATGGGGCAGCGCTGAGAGTTGCAGGGTGGTGAGGCCGCAGGGCGATGCTGAGGGCCGCAGGGTGGCACAGAGGGTCGTGAGGCAGCGAGGCCATAGGGAGGCATGGAGGTCCTAGGGGCAGTGAGGCCACAGGGCTTCGCCAGGCGGGGAGGCCGAATGGTGGCACGGAGGCCCTCTAGGATACGCGGCGGCATCGCGGCATGGAGGGTCGCGAGGCGGTGAGGCCACGGGGTGCCGCGGAGGGTCATGAGGTGGCAAACAGCCGTGGGGTTTGTGCCTTCCTCGTGGCTGGAGACGTGCCTTCCACAGCATCCATTCGTCACCGTGGCACAATACCACCTTATTCTATCATGAATAACACAACATTCATGAAGAATGGCGGAGGGGTCGGGCCATTTTTGTTTGGTCCTCACCCTCCGCATTAGAGCGGTATCATGTGTCTTAACAAAATCATGAATGAAGAACGTCAAATCCTAAAACCCCCCGCAATTGATTATTCCGAAACCCGCAAAAAAATCATCCATGGATCAACAAGTTAGAGAGTTGATCTGCATTGTTTGTTTTAGATGGGAATAACCGGGGAATCAATAATCCAACATAATTAACCCACTACCTTGGAGAGTTGTTGATAGAGGTCCTGAGGATATAAATAGATCTATGATTGATGAATGTGACATCATAGGATCTATATGAGGAGAAAGTATGCTAGTACCAATGGGAAATAGGTGTAATGATAATGATGGGAGAAATTGAAATAGGGAAACACATTTCCATTGTGTGAGCATGAATCAATATTATATGGATGGATTAGTAAATATTCCTCCCTGACCTAAGAGACAAGGTTAATATTTTTAGTCATCTTCCATCAATCACATGAAAAAAGAGCAAATTTAACCATCAAGATCATGCCAGAATTGCATCTATATGGTAATCATTAGTGTTATTTTCAGAGTGATATGAGGTTGGGTGTTCAATACACTTATCATGTCTTTTAGGCATATTACGCTTTGATGGTTCTAGAACAACAATATACCCCCATTAGAAGAGCAGATATAGCCCTGGAGATTCTTGGAATTCAAGGACTCCTCGTCAAGGTAAATCTCATAAGGGAAAAATAGTATTCAACTTTGAAGAAATTATATGGAGCATTGCATATGATTGTGGATGATCAAGATGGATCATCTATGGAGAGAGGAATGATTCTCTTGAATTATACCTTTATATATAATTTTTATGACACTGGCGAGTATCATTCATTTATTGCTTCTAGTACTCTTCATTTAATAATTTTAAAACATGATATGATGTCTTTTATGATATAACATCAAACTCATCTTGGTAAAATAGAACATCGAGAATTTTTGTGTAGATAATGTCCTATTTCTATTCATGGAGCGGAAATGAAATTGTGTTTCTTTATTCTAGAGATTTATGTTTATGATGTATTTCTGGGTTTTGATTGGTTGTAAATGTTCAAGGAACACATCAACTGTTATAGAATAATATATCATTTCATGACAGGGGATAGAATTTAGATTCTCTTTTAAGGATAGAGGAATTTAAGGGTACGTGAAATAGATTTTTTGGCACCAGTAGTTGAAATGAACTTGTACATGTTTGTAGTGTTGTCTCTGGTGTAAATGGAATAAGTCAAGTATATTAGTTTTCTGGAAATTTTGTATATATTTTTAGATGTTTTTCACAATATTTTAGTAGGTTTACACTTGTAAAGGAAGGGGAGTTTATGATTGATCTCTTTATGGATACCATTTTTATCTCACTCTCATCTTATCAAATGATACCTACTAGAATATGTTTTTTGACAATACAGTAGGATGATGTGGAAAGAAAATGGTTCATTCTAACAGGCACATATCTGTGGTGAACAATAGTCATTTTATGATAAATTTGGATAGAACTCTATAGATGTGTGTGGATTATCATAATCTTACCCAAGATACAAAAAATAATATATATTATCTTCCACTAATTTATGGTATCATTTATAAATTGAGTAGAGCTCAGTGGTTCTCCATGATTTACATTTAATTAAGATGCCATCAAATGTGGGTTCAAAAGGAGGATATTATAATGACATATTTCACCAGAGGATATGAACATTCCCAATATAATGTAATTATTTTTTATATTATGAATGAAAAAGTGGTCTTTATGGAATTTATGGATTATAAATTTCAGTGATATCTAAAATATTTTGATGTACTACTTGTGGGTGACATATTGATTTATTCGAGGAAAATGGACAAGCATGAGAAAAATTTGGAGACAGTATTAGAAATATTTAAGGACCATATATTGTATTAAAAACAATAAAATCTATATTTTTGGATACATGAGGTACTTTTTCATGTCAACGTAATTTCTAAAAGAGGGGTTTTAGTGTATCCAAAGAAGACAAAAGATGTTATCTCTTGGAAACCTCAATACAATATCCTTGAGAGACAAATAATTTCGGTTATTACTAGTTATTATCAATTCATCATTTGTGATTTTAACAAATATATTGACCTATGAAATCATTGAGAAAGAATAATGTTCCATTCCAATGGGATGATGAATTCAAGAACTCTTTTCAAGACAAAATGGTTCATCTTACAACTTCACCGATCTTAATTTTTCTGAAATCAAGAGAGGTTACATGGTGTATTGTGATTCTCTAGGATCTGATTTGGGGTGTGTTCCCATGCATTGAAACCATGTTCTTTCTTATGGATCAATATAGTTAAGGGTAAATGGTATGAACTACCCAAAATACGATTTGTTGTTAGTTATAGTCGTAAATGTTTTTAAATAATAAAATCTTTATCACATTCGTGAGAAATTTACTCTGTTCAGAGATCCTAAAATCATGAAATATATTTTATCACAATGGAAGATGAATCTGTTGAAAAGTATATAGATGGAATATATTCTAATTAATTTCTTATATTTGATGTATACATTCGTTAATGAAAGTTCTGTGGCTCATGCATCAAGTAGAAATTTGTTTTGTCAGTTAGGAAAGTAAGATTCAGATGAGTGGTAACTAATTCCATTATAAGCTGACTTGAATGAGGAATTTGAAGAATAAAGTGATGTCATTATTTCATTTATAGTTTCTATGAACATAAATTTGATAAATAAGGTAGATGCAGAACATAAGTCTATTATATAATGTGTTGCAATAAGTACAAAACACAATGGTAGGGAGACCATTAAGGACTAGAGGCTAGATGGGATTTTTGTTTTGTGGTTTCAAGACCAGATGGACATACCTATGAATTTATTGGAAACAAATCATCCTGAATACCACCAATTGAGATTGGTTATCAATCCAAGAATACATATTTTTTATAAGGCACTAGAGGTGCATTTTCGGTGTGTAAGCATGAATCAAAAGGTTGCTTCTGTTGTTTCGAGAAATTTAACACGTCATAAAGTTAAGAAAACAATCATAAAAGTGTCGGTATGTTATAGTACATACTTATTCATGATTTGAAATGGGAGTTGAGAGAAATGTATTTTGTTACACATCTCCAAAAATTGGATTAAACTCATTATGCCATACATGTGATTTTAGATCAGCTCATGAAGTTGTAGAATTTCATTCCCAATTGTGAATATATTCTGGTGGAAGGAATTATAAAAAACATATATCCTGAAATTGGTAAAGAAATAAGGCATTACAATTTAAATAGTATCAAAATGATATCTGATTTTAAGTTATTTCTTCTAAAAATCCTTACAGAAATCCATTGGGACTCAGGTGACCATGATTATAGCATATTATCCCCCGACAGATGGAAAATATGAAAGGGTGATAAATGTTGGAGATGGAGGTCTAGAACCAACTACTTTGTACATTATTCATTAAATAAAAGTCTTATCGCATCTTGATTGTTCTTCAGCGTGACATGTCATGTGATAATGTCCTATGGACAGCTGTTGCATTAAAGGGTCATAGCGTATCCCTGCTATGATGAGAACCCGAAAGTGACATAACACTGTTCTTGAATGTATGTTCTATGGTCGGATGATATTATTTGAGGGACACAAATAATATAGGTCATTAGGGGTGAGGACACATAAAACTTTGAGGCACCTTCTCATGGTGTGCGGTCATGGTAATATCCAGGAGGATAATATGAGAACGAGACCCGCCAGTAGGAAATCCACATTTCATAGTGTCATTGGATGTTCCTATCTACGGATGTGTGTATTGATACTTAGACATTAAGAATATTATTAATGGTTATTATAACTCATGCACTTAGATGTATTGATGAAAACTGTGACGACACACTGTTCGCAGCAAGGTAGGATACGTTGGGTGCGTCACGAGAAATATCGCATTAATAGATAATGCGAGAAAGGATTTGTCCCTTCTGTTCCATAACGGATGTAGATATCTCAGGCCCTTTGATGGAATTGATATAGCCTAAATAAATCCATGGCCATGGTAAGGTATGGGAAATTTCAATTCTGGAAAGTCAATGAAAGAATAATCAAGCACATGGGTTGATGGAACTAGCATGAAACCCGCTTGATTGGAGATATTGAGACAAAGGGATTATATTACACGGTAAGCATTCGTATGAGGTGACACGTTATTGTGGCGTTAACTTCTTTCTCTATGGGTGCCTTGGCGTGTTGCTAGACGCTAACCTTGGAATTTAGGTAGGCTCAACCTAATGCCACTGAGAAAGAGGCCTATAGGGTCACACACTAAGTGTGTCCATGTATCTCAGTTAAATATTAATTTAACAAGTTAAATAAATATTATTCCCGACTATGGATTAATAATTATTTAAGGATGTCTGATCGCATTTATTTTGACACTAGTTATTCGAGATAATATATTGTGGATGAAATAATATATTTATTAGCGAGTAATGCAGTTACATTTATTTAAGAAATAAATAGTCATTACTCAAGGTCTAATAAATGTGGTGGAGAAAAATGGAAAATAAAAGTACACGCCGTGTATATTAAATATACACGTTGTGTAGTTTTATGGAAAACAAGTACACACCATGTATTAATTATTACACGCCGTGTAGTTTTTCCAATTGGGATTTTGAGGATTTAATATTGTTTTATTAAATGATATTTATTATAATCAGTGTGGCCGCATGTCAAGGAATTAATAATTTGACGTGGGGGTTTTCAATAAGAGTTAATGAAATAAATAAAACATGTAACATGTTTATTTATTATCATAACTCTATTAACCTCAAACCTGATTATAAATATCCTCGCAACCCCAACATTTTTTGGTGTGCCATTGTTGTGCACAACGGATTTGGAAATACTCTCAAGCCAAGAGAGAATTCCCTTTCCACCAAGAACGCCCTCAAGTTACGAGAGCAAGATCCTCCACCGGATCAAGGCGGTCGAAGGCGGACATCGCAAGCGAAGGTTCTTCCGCGCTAGCACCCAGAGATCTCTTCGGTGACGTCTGGAGATACATGACACATGTTTGGATCACCGCTAGAGGAATCCTACACTTGGATTCTACGACGCAACGACGGATCACCAAATCGTGACCGGACACATCAACGAAGAAAGAATTCCAACGAGGTAATTCTTATGCATCAATTAAATTAATTATAATCAACATATGATGATCCTCCTTAAGGGTTCTGGGGCTCATCTTTTCTTTTCGTTCTTCGTTCTATTCCGAAGATTCGGCGTTTTATATCGTGACAGATCTCGGATTGAACATTGTTTAACGAAAAATTAAGTTGGGAAAACCCACCAACGCGCTTACGCTGTGCCCGGAACCTACAAGTGGTATCAAAGGGAGTCATATCGTTGGTTATAATTATTTAGTTTTTTGTTGGTGATTTACGCATTTAATAATTTAGTTATTTCAATTCATGTTTAATCGTTCTGGAAATCTGAATATCGAGATCTGTTCCTCCTCTCTCATTTCTCGTTCATCTCACAGAAACAGATTTTTTCATTTAATTTTGATTAAAATAAAATAGAGGAACTCATCCGGAGGAGCTAAATGTTTCTGGCCGTATAACACCAGAATACACGGCGTGTATTCGGAAGTACACACTGTGTAGTCTAGGTTCAATGCATTGACGGATCCGCCAAATCAGGCCGTGTATTGGATTCTTTCTAAGAATTTAAGACACCGTGTGTTGACCAGAAATAGGTGGCACATGGTTTCCGCAATACATGCCGTGTGGTCCAATGAACATGGCGTGTAGTCCCTTCGGGTTAGGGTTGGGTCGTGTACTCCATACATAGCCTGCCCGGCTGGAAACCGTGTAACGCGGAAACTGCACGGCGTGTGTCCCACTATACACGCCGTGTACTCTGAAAATTTTCGAAGTACACTAACACACCCTATCCCCAGGCGTGTACTTCAGATGGACGGTGAAGAAAAAGTACATGCCGTGTAGTCGGAACTACATGTCGTGTACTCACCCAAATTACGCAGATTTATTAAAATTTATTATTATATTATACAAACCCTTGAGACATGTAACATGGTGCAGGCGTAAAGATGAGGCACAACACGTGATAGGTGTTTTATATATATGTGTTTAATTTAACATCTGCGTAATAAATGGGAATTCGCCGGGTTTCCTCCATGGTACAAGTTGTGTACAAGGATAATTTTAAATGAATTTATTTGTTTAAAATTATGATGGATGAAAATCTCAAGGAAATTCAGAAAAGGGATTTAAGATAAAAGGATTGATTAATTAAAGATTACTAATTGATTCGGGCATGATTTATCTTAAACAAGAACGATTAAAGAATTGAATTCTAGTTTTATTTATGCGTAAATATCGTTGCATGTATGGATGATCATGATCTAGACCGAGACCATTGTATCTGAATGGTTTCTTTTAATTTATTTATTTAAAGTAAATTTTTTGGCCTGCAAGCCATCTCCTCATTAATATATAGGGCATGCGCGCCCAAGGATTCTTTTATGTAAAAACCCCCTTTTTCCCCTCACATACATGTGAGATAAATGCATATGTAATTGATGGAGCTCCCAAGATAATGGAGGCGGCTCAAGTCAGGATCCAAGATGAAACCAATCCAAGGAGATACAAAGGTGGACAGGTGGAAAGCTGTAAACACGAACCCAAAAGGTTCAAGGTGTTTCTCCCCTACGTCTTGGGTTAGTTTATCCACTGCTAGATAAACTAACCAATAGAAAAGCTCATGATCATACCATTTATTTTATTTCTGTCAGTTGCATGGTTTATTTATTGTGGGTGTATTGTCACGATCACACAATTAATGAATTAAACGAGCATGCAAGATGAAACTAAAATAAAATTGGCTTATACGTAAATATTATCTTAGACATGGTTAATCACTTAAGTATATCCCACTTAATATTAACAAGCATGTAATCAAAGATAATAAAATGGAAATTTATGTATAAGGATAAAATCCCTGAAAATAAATATTAAGTCGGCATAGCCTTCCATAATATTGGTTAGAATCGAACCATAGTTCAAAGTGCTTGACCAAACCTAGTTGGGGTGCTTTCATTTATAGGGGAATTCTTATTCAAGGTTTTGGGTTGACTTGACTTGGTTCGCATCAAGGGTTGACTGCCACAGCAGGACGTGGTGTGTCCAAGAGGCAAAGGTTGAGGAAATCCAAAAAGGATTTCAGGATTGGGGAGTCCACTCAGCGGATCAAGGAACTACGAGTTAATGCAGTTGGCATTTGGAATGCCTACCTAAAACCCTTCAAGTTGCTTGACAAACCCTAGTTGGGGTAATGCGAAGGGAAATATGGATCCTTTCCACTAGAATATTCACGCAATAGAATATTCCTAAGTCAATGGTGAAGGCTATTGGATTTTGATAAAATAGTTGGAGACTAATAAGAATTAATTTATTTATTTGTCTCATTTTTATAATAAAGTACTAAACCTTTTCTCATCTTAAATTGTAGAAACGGCAAGAAAATGACTTCAAACATATCATTGCACACCATACTCGAAAAAGACAACCTTCTCACCGGCACCAATTTCCAAGAGGGGAAGAGGCGTTTACGCATCGTCCTTTGCCACGAAAGGAAATTATATGTGCAGGAAGAGCCTATTCCAGTTGCGCCTGGGAAAGAGGCTAGTGATGAGGAATTATCTCTCTACATGATACACATGGATGATGCCACAGATGTCCAGTGTTTCATGCTATCGGCCATGTCTAATGAGCTCTTGAAGCAACATGAAAACCTGGATGCGTATAGCATGATGTCTCACCTTAAAGATCTCTACCAAGAGAAGGCGAGACAAGAGAGGTATGAGATCTCCAATGCTTTGTTTACCACGAAGCTTGAAGAGTCTGCGCAAGCTGGACCTCATGTGGTCAAGCTTATTGGCTACATTGAACGCTTGTACATCTTAGTGATTAAATTCCCGGATGAGTTGCGTACAGATCTCATCCTATCATCATTTCCCAAGACCTTCTCTAGCTTCATTGTCAACTATAACATGAGCGGCAATGAGAAGAGTCTATCAGAGCTTCTGACCATGATTCTCCAGGTAGATAAGGACATGGGGCGTGACAAACCCGCGGTCCTTATGGTGAACAAGAAAAGGAAGGACAAGGCAAAGGGGCCAAAGACTTATAAACGGTCTGAAGCCCCCGACCACCATCCCTCCAAGAAGGGGAAGATCGAGAGGCAGGGCAAGGAATGGGAAGCAGTGTGTTTTTCATGTGGAAAGCAGGGCCACTGGAAGAGGAACTTCACCCAGAAGCGTGGGGACGCTAAAGGTGCATTCGTTATCGAGTGCAATCTTTCTATTTCTACACATTGGGTATTAGATACAGCTTTTGGGGCTCACATTTGTATTCAAATGCAAGAACCAAGTAGATTTAGAAAGATCTCCAGAGGAGAGGTGGATCTTCGAGATGCCAATGGTGCAAGGCTGGCTGCGTTGGCTATTGGCGACTATCACCTCTCATTTCCAACTGGCATGATTTTGGTTTTACGAAACTGTTATTTTTTTCCTAGTGTTACAAAGAACATAATTTTTTTATCTTGTTTGGATATGGATGGATTTATTTTCATGTTTGGAAATAAGGTTTGTCTCTTTTATTAGAACAATGTATGTTATGGTATGTCACATTTGAATAATGGTTTGTATGTATTAAATTACGAAAACCAAGTGTTGGCAATTGATAACGAAACAAACTCACATGACTCATACATCACCCAGTTATGGCATCACCGCCTTGGTCATGTGAACGAGAAGCGCTTGACAAAGCTCTGTCAAGATGGCTATTTAGACTCTACTAAGCTAAAACCACTTGATAGATGTCATGCTTGTTTTCAAGGAAAAATGACCAAGCCTCCTTTTGGTGGACAAGGTGAAAGGGACACAGAGCTTCTAGGATTGGTACACACAGATGTGTGTGGACCATTTCCAGTAGAAGCTAGAGGTGGATATTCTTACTTTATTACTTTTACTGATGATTTGAGTAGATATGGCTATGTCTACTTAATGAGGTATAAGTCAGAGTCATTAGAGAAATTTAAGGAATTCAAGAATGAAGTAGATAATCAACTTGGTAAGAAGATAAAGAAGCTTCGATCGGATCGAGGTGGAGAATATCTGAACCAAGAGTTCATCGATCTTATACGGGAGTCTGGGATTCTATCTCAGCTCAATCCTCCTTATACACCACAGTGGAATGGTGTTAGAGAAAGGAGGAACCGCACCTTGTTGGACATGGTGAGGTCGATGATGAGTCATGCGGATCTTCCATTTTCCTTTTGGGGATATTCATTACAAACTGCAGCATACACATTTAACCGAGTACCAACTAAGGCGGCAAATGGAATTCCATCTGAGTTATGGAATGGATGGAAACCCACTTTGTAGCACACACGTTTATGGGGATGTGAGGCGTTTTTAAGGCCTTCTCAGGCAACAAACTAGCACCCCGGGGCACGAAGTGTATCTTTATAGGATATCCCAAGGAAACAAAAGGATATTATCTATATAACCCCCAAGACAAGAAAGTGATTGTCGCCAGAAAAGCTGTCTTTCTTGAGAGGGAGCACATCCTCAAGAAGGATAGTGGGAGAAAGATTGACTTCGATGAAGTTGATGCTCAAGATACACAGGAGTTGGTACAGGAACAAGTTCCACAGGTCCTCGTGGAAGAGGTTCCAGAAACACAAGTACTGCGTAGGAGATCAAGAGAGGTAAGGGAACCAGAGAGATTTGGTTTCCTAGTCACCGAGGATGGTGAATCATTATTGTTGGACAATGATGAACCTATCTCCTATAAGGAAGCAGTAGAAAGCTCAGAAGCTGCAAGATGGATAGAATCTATGAATTATGAGATGGATTCCATGTATCAGAACCAAGTTTGGGTTCTGGTCGATGAGCCAGTTGATGTAAAGCCTATTGGATGCAAATGGGTATTCAAAAGAAAGCTTGACATGGAAGGTCAAGTTAGCACCTATAAAGCAAGGCTAGTGGTCAAATGATTCAGACAGCGTCAAGGAATTGACTATAATGAAACCTTCTCGCCAGTTGCCATGTTTAAATCCATAAGAATCATAATTTCCATAGCATATTACCATGACTACGAGATTTGGCAGATGGATGTCAAAACAGCATTCCTTAACGGGAACATTCAGGAAGATGTCTATATGACACAACCAAAAGTGTTTGGGACACCAGGTGAAGCCAAACGGGTTTTCAAGTTGCAGAAATCCATTTATGGATTAAAGAAAGCATCCAGGTCATGGAAAATTTGATTTGATGAAGCCATAAAGGAATTTCGTTTCATTAATAATGAATGTGAGCCATGTGTTTATAAGCGGTTTAATGGGAATGTGTTCGTCATCATAGTGGTATATGTTGATGACATACTGCTTATTGGAAACGACGTACCATCCTTACAGTCAGTTAAGGACTTGTTGAACAAGTGTTTCTCCATGAAGGACTTAGGAGAAGCAGCCTACATTCTAGGGATCAAGATCATTCGTGATAGATCCAAGAGGCTTCTTGGACTAAGTCAGGGTACATACATTGACCAGATACTAAAGAGATTTAGAATGGAAACATCCAAGAGGGGATTGGTTCCAGTGTCACATGGCTTACATATTTTTAAGAAAATGTGTCCTAGACACAATAGGAGAAAGATAAGATGAGCAAGATCCCATACGCTTCGGCTATAGGATCAATCATGTATGCCATGTTATGTACCAGGCTTGATGCTGCCTATGAACTGAGCATGGTAGGCAGATATCAAGAAGATCCAGGAGAACAGCATTGAACTGCTGTTAAGACTATCCTTACGTATCTGAGAAGAACTAAGGATATGTTCCTGGTGTATGGAGGAGACGTGGAGCTTGTCATTAGAGGGTATGCTGATGCTGGTTTTCAAACAGATTAGAATGATCTAAAGTTGCAATCTGGATATGTTTTCAGTCTCAATGGAGGTGCTGTGAGCTGGAAGAGTTCAAAGCAGCCAGTTGTCACTGATTCTACAGTGGAGTCTGAGTATATAGCATCTTCTGATGTAGCCAAAGAAGACGTTTGGATTCGGATCTTTGTCTAGGATCTTCATGTGGTTCCTATAAGTAAAGATCCTATTACATTGTATTGTGATAATACTGCAGCAGTAGCTCTTGCAAAAGAACCAAGGTCACATCAACGGACAAAGCACATACTCCGAAAGTATCACCTCTTGAAGGATTTCTATCAAAGGGGTGAAGTTGCAGTGAGCAGAGTGTCCACAAAAGAGAATGTGGCAGACCCCATGACTAATGGCCTATCTCAGCAGAAGCATGAATATCATGTGAGAGCTAGCGGGTTAAAGGTTGTTAGCAGTTGGCTCTATTCCAAGTGGGAGTATGTTGGAGTTGGTGGTCTAGAACCAACTACTTTGTACTTTATTCATTAAGTAAAAGCCTTATCACATCTTGATTGTTCTTCTGCGTGACATGTCATGTGATAATGTCCTAAGGAAAGATGTTGCATTAAAGGGTCATACCGGATCCCTGCTATGATGAGAACCCAAAAGTGCCATAACAATGTTCTTGAATGTATGTTCTATGGCCGGATGATATTATTTGAGGGACACAAATAATACAGGTCATTAGGGGTGAGGACTCATAAAAATTTCAGGCACCTTCTCATGGTGTGCGCCCTTGGTAATATCCAAGAGGATATTATGAGAATGAGACCCGCCAGTAGGAAATCCACATTTCATAGTGTCATTTGATGTTCCTATCTACGGATGTGTGTATTGATCCTTAGACTTTAAGATTATTATTAATGGGTATTACAACTCGCGCACTTAGATGTATTGACGAAAACTATGACGACACACTGTTCGCAGCGAGGTAGGATACGTTGGGAGCATCACGAGTAATACCGCATTAATAGATAATGCGAGAAAGGATGTGTCCCTTCCGTTCCATAACGGAAGTAGATATCTCAGGCCCTTTGATGGAATTTATATAGCCTAAATAAATCCATGGCCATGGTAAGGTATGGGCAATTTCAATTCCGGGAAGTCAAATAAAGAATAATCAAGCACATGGGTTGACGGCACTAGCATGCAACCCGCTTGATTGGAGATATCGAGACAGAGGGATTATATTACATGGTAAGCGTTCGTAGGAGGTAACACGTCATTGCAACGTTAACTTCTTTCTCTATGGGTTCCTTGGCGTGTTGCTAGACACTAGCCTCAGACTTTACGCAAGCTCAGCCTAATGCCACTGAGAAAGAGGCCTAAAGGGTCACAGACTAAGTGTGTCCATGTATCTCAGTTAAATATTAATTTAACAAGTTAAATAAATATTATTCCCGACTGTGGTTTAATAATTATTTAAGGATGTCTGATCGCATTTATTTTGACAATAGTCATTCGAGAGAATATACTGTGGTTAAAATAATATATTTATTAGCGAGTAATGCAGTTACATTTATTTAATAAATAAATAGTCATTACTCAAGGTCTAATAAATGTGGTGGAGAAAAATGGAAAATAAAAGTACACGCCGTGTATATTAAATATACATGCTGTGTAGTTTTATGGAAAACAAGTACACGCCGTGTATTAATTATTACACGCCGTATAGTTTTTCCAATTGGGATTTTGAGGATTTAATATTGTTTTATAAAATGATATTTATTATAATCAGTGTGGGTGCATGTCAAGGAATTAATAATTCGACATGGGGGTTTTCAATAAGAGTTAATGAAATAAATAAAACGCGTAACGCGTTTATTTATTGTCATAACTCTATTAACCTCAAACCTGATTATAAATATCCTCTCAACCCCAACATTTTTTGTTGATCCATTGTTGTTCACAACGGATTTGGAAATACTCTCAAGCCAAGAGAGAATTCCCTTTCCACCAATAACGCCCTCAAGTTACGAGAGCAAGATCCTCCACCAGATCAAGGCGGTCGAAGGCGGACATCGCAAGCAATGGTTCTTCCATGCTAGCACCCAGAGATCTCTTCGGTGACGTCCGGAGATACGTGACATACATGTGGATCACCGCTAGAGGAGTCCTACACTTTGATTCTACGACGCAACGACGGATCACCAAATCGTGACCGGACACATCAACGAAGAAATAATTCCAACGAGGTAATTATTATGCATCAATTAAATTAATTATAATCAACATATGATGATCCTCCTCAAGGGTTTCGAGACTCATCTATTCTTTTCTTTCTTCATTCTATTCCGAAGATTCGGCATTTTATATCGTGACGGATCTCGGATTGAACATTGTATAACGAAAAATTAAGTTGGGAAAACCCAACAACGCGCTTCCGCTGCGCCCGGAACCTACAAAAAAAACGTTGGAATACATGTTTCTGGATTTTTGTGGCTCTTGGGAATATCAAATAAAATTACTCTAGTACATATATAAAAATAGTTATTAGGGATCAATACAAATGGCTCATTTGAAGCATTTAATTGGATTCCTTGTTGTTCTCCACATTGTTTGGTGGAAATAGGACCGACTTCACTAGTTGGGACAATGATTGTCCAATAAATAGTAGAGAAGAGACATATGGTGGGTTCATGGAGAGTGAACAGGTTTTGTGACATTTTTTGTGTCATTTATAATTCTTTTGAAAACTCTTGAGGTAGGTTGCTTCACTCTTGAATCCTCTTTCTAAACAAATTTCATTAGTTTCAATGTGATTTAATTTTATTATATTTATATTGAAATTGGTATGAAAATAATTTTTGAAACCTTCTTTAGTCATGGTCTCAAATATTTTGTGAAATTGTTTATTTATTATCAAATTTTCATTTAGATGTTATTTCAAATTGAAGAGTTTTAAATGGTTTATTGGTTACATTTATGGAAAAACCTTTTCAATAGATTTTTATTGAAATAGTTTTGGTATTGAAATTTTTTTTTCATGTTTATATTTTCAATTTCTCTCTATACTTGGTGTTTGTGATCATATTGAGTTTATGAGGTTTTTTTAAATATTAAATGTGTAATGGAACATGGGAAATAAATTCCTTGTCATTACTTGGTAAATAGATGAGAGACTTCTAATGTGTATGGAACTCTCAAAATGATACATTCATTGATGGATATGTGTAATTTTATGGTTTTGAAAAATCAATCTTGTGTAATGGTTTTAAAGAATTGATTGGTTACATTCATTAAAAATGGACATTTTTTTTGTAAAACTGTTTGATATTAAATTTTATATATTTATAAATAAATGATTTAATAAATAGTTATATAGATATAATTTTTTATAAATTATGATAAATATTATCTCTAGTTCATTGAGTATTAAAGACATTATGGAAAACTATATTAGTTTTATTACTTACCCCTACCTTGTCACTGGTTATTTTACAGATGTCATCTTCCAAGAAATGGTATGACGAAATGTATGGAACATCATTAGCCCTACATTGTAATATGTGGGCAATATGGTGGAGTTGGATCATGATGCTTGTGGAGTTTGGGGGTTAAGGATGTATTCATGTTTATTGGTTGAATGTGTTCCATTTTTTACATTAACATTAGTTGCCTTAAGCTATGGTAATTTGTTTTGGATTAATATAAATGATATATTTCATTTTTATTTTATTTAATCAATCCTTATGTACTGCTTTATTTAGTTATTTCCAATATTTTAATGTTTTATCATCAAAGGGAAATTGACCCCAAAATTGTATATGATGCAGTTTGGAATTTATTTATTTCATTTGTATTCATTGGTATGTCTCTTAAGGACAAGTTACTTCTCTTCACCATCGCAAGATATTGAGATAGTCATATGATGTTATATCAGTAAATGGTAAATTTGTTTAATAATGTTTAAAATTAAGTGATAATGACTTAATTTTTCATCTAACTTATTTTTTTGTGAATAGAACTATACCCATGCCACCTATTTCTCAAAATGGAATTTTTTAATAGAAAATTTTCAATAAAAATGACATATAAAATATTTAAATAAAATAAACTTATGTAATGTCACTCTCTTAGATTAATATATATATTATATTCCCTTATAGAAAAAAACATGATAATAAAGAATATAAAAGTTCATTTTGAGGTTTAGGGAAATATTTTCATGATATAAATTTATTTTTGTTTTTTATAAATTATATAATTTTCATAAATACTATTGAACCCCAAATTAATTATTTATTTGATTAAAAATTGTAAAATAAATTATTTTAAATATATTAAAATTTATATAATTTGAATGGGAAAACATGAATAACGTCTTTTTTATATAAATATGAAATTTTACGAATTTTTTAGGGGTTAATTCTAATTCTTCTTTTCTCTTGTTTTATTTAATGTTAAAATAAATAAATAGTGTCAAAATTGGATTTAATGATATTTTATCAAACTTATATTTATTAAATTATCTAAAATTAATTAACATATTAAATTTGTCCATTTTGGAGGGAAATGGTGGAACCATCACTCATGGTCCATTTATGAGTCACTTTTCTTTTTATAAGAACATAATTAACCATACAGTATTAAAATATTGGTTACTATAGTTTTGTTAATTAACAATCAACCAAGGTGTTCTTAAAAAAAGATGAAGGAAGCTTATATAAATTTCATAGGATGATATAATTTAATCTAGAGAAAAACATTATTCTAATAAATTATCATTTGGAATATTTATTATCTTATATAGTCTTAAAATATTTTAATATATAAGAAATTCAATTAGTACCCCTCGCCTCAATTACAAAAGGCACCCCTTCTTCACATATTTGTACCAAATTGATAAATATAGCTCAACAATATAAAATATTGAACTTATGAACATATATATATATATGTGTGTGTGTGTTTGTGTTCTTTTGGGATTTTCATCACAAAAAGAGGATCGATTGGTTTTTTAAGGAGATATATCGAGATCTTATATTGAATAAGAGGTAAACATCATTACCGAGTACTTCATGTTTATTTCTAATTATACATTTTCATAATGTTTTGTACCCATACATAAATAATAAATAAATTATTATAAATATAAATATATTTTTTTATTATTATAGTACAAGAATATTCCATCCCTTTATATCTTACAAAAGGGAAAAAATCAGTTATGCGTACGTACAACTTACCATCTTCCAATTGCATTGAAACCCATTTTTCAACTCCACGTTATATGGATAATAATATATATGGATAAAATTATTATTTATGATATTTTTGATAAAAATTATTATTATAGAACCATAATATAATATATCAATACTTATCTTCTATTATGTTTCCAAATGATATGGTTTTTCATGCGTACATGTGATATACCACCTCCATGAATCGATTTGATCTATTTTTCATTTCCTTTTTATAGGGATATTAATAAGGATGGATTTAATTAAAATATATTGTATATAATATATAATAATTATATTGTAAATATTAATTATTATGTATCCATCTTTCATTCCATCCACAAAAAAGTGAAAGCAACAATCATTCAAACGTACTACCTACTATCTCCTTCAATGGATAAATTGGTATTCCAATATTTTACAATATGGAATATTTTAAATTTATATATAATTGATATACATGATATTTATATTCTAATATATAAAAATATATAGTATATAATCATGTAAAATACCCAAGTACATAGACTACATAATAAAAACGTACATGAAAAATAGTAAACATTGAACATGAAATAGGGGTAGAAATAAAATATTATTAACAGATGGGTGACCAAATATTAAAAAGAGATAATATATTATAAAATAGATTTGAATTTTTTCCTATATGTAATTATTTAAATTTAAATTTAATATTCATGGGGTTAGATAAACTATAAGAAAATATATACGTAAGGTAATAGATTTAATCTCAACTTCCACATAATTGAGAAAAAAAATTAATGTGATGTTGTTAATTTTTATGTGGTGTATATAAATCCCATTTTTGGTCATTTAAATGAATATATATTTATTAATGTTTATTATATTTTATTTCATGTTCACTATTCTTATGTATTTTCATATTTTCTACCATCTTCGCCTCTCTCCAAAACATGAATCAATAAAATAAATGAATAAAAGTTAAAGGTATCATATCATAATTTTTATAAAATAAAATTTTATTCAATTTGAATATTTACATTAATGACTTATCAAAAGAGGGTGATAAATATCCAATTTAAAACCCCTTATTGGCTTCAGTGGATTCATATAAGACAGAAGTTGTCATCTCTTGGTAGCCTCCATAAAACCTCTTTATGATACGAATAATCATTGGAATAAAATTTCTTTAACAATGATAAATTTGTGAATTTTCAAAAATATCTCCTCTTATGAAATAATTGAAAAATAATAATGGTCCATTTTAATGGGATGAGAAATTCTAGAAATCTTTTCAAGAGAAATAAAGTTATCTTACATCTGCATCGATATAAATTTTTCTAAAATCAAGATTGGTTACATAGTGTATTGTGATGTTTTAGGGTAAGGGTTGGGGGTTTTTCACAAGAAATTAGACCATGCAGTTTTTGATGGATTGAGGAAATTAAGGGTGCATGATATGAGCTTTCCAAAACACGATTTAGTGTTAGTTTTAGTCATCCATGTTTTAAAAACATGAAGTTATTTTCCCTTTTGTGAGAAATTTACTGTGTTCACAGATCAAAAGATCTTGTATCATATTTTATCATAATGGGACAAAAATCTATGTAAAATGAGATCGATGAATTATATTAAAATGTTTGAATTTAACTTGATGTATATATCTGGTAAATTAAATTGATTGGATAATGCATTATGTAGATAGTTGTTTGCTTAGTTGGAAATATAAAATTCAGATAAGTGATGGCTGATATTGGTACGAGATTACATGAATGGGGACATTGAAAAATGAGGTGATGTTGTGGTATTTTTTTTAGTTGTGATGGTTCCTGGTTTGTAAAAGATAGTAAAGGAAGAACAAACATCCATTACAGAACGTATTGATATAAGATCAAAAAATGGCGGGGACTCCATTGAATACTGGTGGCTAGATGTGAGTTTAGTTATGTGGTTTCATGATATGATTTTCCTACCAATGGATTTCCTAGAAAAAATTATTAATTATTATCGCCATTTGAGATGGGCTATCATACAGGGAGAACAGAAGTTGATTAAAGCCTTGATGGTGCGCTTCGGTGGGTCTGTATGAAACAGAAGGTGGTTTTATTTGTTTTGAGAATCATAACATTCCAAAAAGTTATGGAGATAATTTGTAATGTATATGTATGTCACAGTCCTTACCTATTCTTTTTTGGAAATTTGATAAGATAGAAATATATTTTGTGATAAGTCTCCCAAGAACCGTTTCAAATCACAATTCCATACCAGTTATTTTTTATTGGATCATAAAGACAAAACGTTTCCTTTCTATTTTTGAATATATCAAGGATGAGTACTTTTCAAAAATCTATATCTCATAAGTGTTAATGAAACATGGAATACTAGTTTCAATAGTTGTAGAAGGAGATCAGTGGGTTATGTCTCAATTTGGAGAATCCTTATAGAAATCCCTAGAGACTCACCTGAACATGAATAAAATGTATAATCCTCCAAATGATTTGTAACCAAATATGGTGATACAAATATTAAAATTTAGGTTGTGAGATTTTGTAATGGATTTTGGAGGCTCATGGGAAGAGAAAATACTATTATTTGACTACTTATATAATGATAGCAATTAGGTCTCGATAGTAATGGATCATTTTGATGATTTTTATGGGCTTCCCTATCGTCCTCCACTTTATATGGTAGAAATAGGAGAGAATTAAATAGTTGGAGAAATCCTTATTGAAGAAACATCAGAAGAGATATATATATATAGGTATCATGGATAATCAACCTGGTTTTATGATATTCATTGTGTCAATTATCATTTTTTGTAAAAATCTAGTGGTGGGTTGTTTATTATAAACCCCAATTTATGAAAAATATTTTCTTGGTGTCAATGTGAATTAATTTAATAAAATTTATCGTGAAATTGGTATGAAAATCATGTTTTAATCCTTCTTTAGTGATTGTGTGGAATTTTGTGTGAAATTGTTGAATTATTATGTAATGTGATTTATGAATTGATTTTAAAATGTTGAAATTGAAATGGTTGTGTGGTTCGATTTATGGAAAATGTTTTTCAGTAGAATTTTTTTTGATATTTATATGGTATTTTAGTGAAATAGTTTTGGAATGTTTTAATTTTCATGTTTTCTCAGTATAATTTGTGTGTGTGTTCACATTGCATTTATGAGGCATTTCTGAAATATGAACTCATGCCTAATTCTAAAAGTGTAATAGAACATGGGATATAATTTCTTTGTAATGACATGATACACAAATAAGAGACCACTTAGGAGTATCTAACTCACATAACAATACATGTGTGGTCGGATATGTGGAATGTAATGGTTATGAAAAATTGAACATCTATAATGGTTTTAAAGCCATGTTTGGTTTCATTCATTGAAAATTATGTTTTTTGTAAAAATGGTTGATAGATAATTCTTTTATATTCAAATTTAATTGATTTTATAAATAGTTTTACATAAAGAGTAATGTATATTTTGCTTAATATTATATATCTGTGTCTTGAGTACGGAAGTTATTTGGGAAAATGACTTAGTTTTATTACTCACCCATTCATGTTTGTTGGTTGACAGTCTTACATTGTTTATGTTGATGTTAGTTGTCTTTTAATGTCTTATACATTTTTTGGTTTCATATAAATGATATTTTTTATATGAATTTCATTTAATCATGCATCATGTACTATTTTATTTTGTTATTGTTTTTATTTTGATGTTTTATCTTCAAAGGGAAAAAGATCCCCCAAATTTTATTTGAAGTCAGTCGACATTTATTTCCATACATTAGAATCATGATTATGTCTCTTAATTCTAAGTTATATCTCTTCACCCTCTCAAGGTAATTATAAGGGGGCAGGGCGTTACATCTAGAAATGGTAAATTTTATAATTCTATGCTAAAAACTAGTGATACGGACAGAATTTTTCATCAAAATTATTTTTTCATGAATAGAATTATACCACAATATCCAAATTCTCTAAAAGGACTTCATTAAAGGAAAGTGTTAAACTAAATTTATCCATATAATATTTATATGAAATAATGTTATATAGTGTAATTATATTAACTTAAAATATATATTATATTCCCAAATAAAAAAAATCATGATATGAATGAATATAAATTTCTAATTTTAGTTTTATTTAAATATATTCTAGGTTTTAATTTATTATCGTTTTTTATAAATTATTTAATTTCATTAAATAATTTTTAAATACTAATACATTATTTATTAAAAATATAAAATAATGTAGTTTAAATATATAAAAATTTATATAATTTGAATGGGATAATGTGTCCAATGATTTTTCTTGTTTAATATGCAATTTTAGGGTTGTTTTTAATAAGTTGTATTGTTATTTATCTTTCCTCATGATTTTTTTAATGTAAAATTAAATAAATAGTTTCAATATTGACATTATTTATTTTTTATCAAAACAATGTTATGTAAATTTACTAAAATTAGTTAAAATTTTATATTTGTACATTTTAAATGGAAATGGTGGAACACATCATTCCTGGTACATTTTTGAGTCACATTTACATTTATAATAACATTATTAAACTAATGAGATTAAATTATTGGTTAACAAGGTTATGGTACCAAAAAATCAACCATTGTGTTAATAAATAATATAAGGGAAAATAGCATAAATTTTATAGGATGGATTAATTTAATCCAAACCCAAAATTTATTCTAAAAATTACAATTGTATGATTGTATTTCTCATATATACATAATATATCGTAATATTTTTAAGAAAATACAATAGTTATACTGACCTCAGATACAAGCGGAACCATTTCCTCACAATCTATATATCGATTTGTGTGGCACACAACATTACAGAGAAAATGAAGAAAGCTTGGAGGCATTAGGACTACATTTTTATTTTGTTAGTATCATACACAATTCTTTGTATACATTCACCACATTAAAAAAAATATTTAAAAAACAACATATAACACATATAAATATCTATATATATGTTATTTATGTTTTCATCACCCAAAATTGTTATATATAGGTTCGTTAATTAGATATCTAGCGGTCTTATTTTGATGAAGAGGTAAACGTCATTTCTGAGTCCATCTTGTTTGTTTCTTAATATACATTTTCCTAATGTTTTTTAACCATAATACAAAAATAAATAAATTCTATTAAATATAACTAGATTTTATTATGATTATGGTATAACCATATTCAATCCCCTTTGATGTTTTTGAAAGGGAAAACATTATTCAAGCGTACGTACAACTTACCGTCTCCAAATTGGATTGTAACTCATTTTTCATCCGAAATTTATATGTATTATTATATAGGTGAAAAAATTAATATTTATGATTTTTATTAATTAAAACATGATTATAGATCAATAATATCACTTATCCACCTTTATTATCCATTATTTCTCAAAATGATATTGTTTTTTATGCGTACATGTGAACTATCACCTCTATGAATCGATGTGATTAATTTTTCAATTACATTTTATATAGATGGTAATACATATGGAATTAATGAAAATATAATATATATATTATATTATAATTATTTGGGAAATATTAATTATTATGTACATTTTTTCATTCCATCCTAAAAAAAGTGAAAAAAATATCCATTCAAGCGTACCCCCTTCTTTTTCTATGAATAGTGTAATTAGGTTTCATATCTTTGACTATATGATTATTTATAAATGTATCTATATTTGTAATATATGTTATATATATTCAAATAAATCAAAAGTTAAAATATTTAAAACGAACGAATACACATGTTAATAGACTTCTTAAACAAAATAGGCATGAAAAAAAAGACATAACACACAAAATAGGGATAGTAAAAATATATTATTAAGAAATCTGTGATAAAATATTATAAAGAGATAATATATAAAAAATCAGATGTGAATTTTTTTCCTATCTTTAATAAATGAAATTTAAATTCAATATTTATAAAGATATATAATCTTTTTGAGAATATAGACATAAGTTATGATATTTCATCTCAACGTCAAAACTATTGAGAACAATTTGTATTATAAAATTGTAAATTATTATGTGGTGTATATACATCCCATTATAGGTAATTATCAAGAATATATATTTATTATAGTTGATTATATTTCATTTCATCTTTAATCTCTTTATTTGTTTCTATATTTTATATCATCTACTCCTCTCTTCAACACTTCAATCAATAAAATAAATGAATAAAAGAAAAAAGTAATTTTATCTTTGTTTTTATAAAATATAATTTTATTCCATTTAAATATTTAATTTAATTTTTTTATGAAAATAATTTTATGTTTATATAATTATTTATCAATATACAATTTTACCAATGCTTTAATTTTAAATAAAACTATTTGAAATGAATATTTTTATCATTTTCTGATTGGGGGAATTTTTAAATTTTATAACACATCTATAAGAAAAAATGTTTTTATAAATTATAAAGTGTTAAATAAATACTCTTTCATTATGAATGATAATTTATTTTAAAAATATTTTATATGTTTTCTTTTTTAACTATATAGATTATTTTTCCCATAATAATAAAAAAATTAAAAAATTGAATTTAAATATATAAATAAAATTTTACTCAAATATATTTTTATGATATATATTTTAAAAATTTATTCAAAAATCAAAATAAACCTTAAGTTTCCATATTCAAATATTTGGATATGTTTTAATGGTATAATCAGTTGAAACAATCACAATCATTTTGTTAATTGTTTTTACATTTATCTTCAATATTAATTTTATTTTTTTATGCATATGATATTTTACTAAACCATATAACATTACAAAAAAATATGTTATACTTTGAATTACTTTGATTTTATGGGTAATTTTTAATAAATTTTTATTATATACCCAATATATATATTTATTTATAACTCATATTATTCATAAACTAAATAGATCTGTTTATATAGATAGAATTCATTCGACATGCAATAATGGCCTCGTCTCAAATTTTAATAGCACATAATTGGATTGAAAAGTATCATGAGACTAATCAATTTTGAAAATTAAATTGTCCTTTAGATATATTTTTAAAATATGTTATAATAAGGCCTCAAATGAATTTATTCTGGGTTTTTTGACATAATAACAACCAATATAAAGTATTTAATTCATTGACAATTCAATTATTATAATCATTAAAGAGATTACTCTGATGATATTTTCCATGGATTGATTTTGTGACTATACTATTGATTAAAATGAATGTCAAATAAGTTATTTATCCTTCCATGTTGATTATAAAATATTAATTCATGACATATACCACTAAATATAACCCTTATTAAAAATAAGACCTCTCTATTTTATTTTTCTACATCTCACCATGATATGAAGATATATTCTACGAACATTATCGATGATGCAATAATGTTTTTATGATATTTATTTTACAAATAAAATGTATTTTTAAAAAGATGTATCTATGTGGTTATCCAGTACTAATAAAATATTTTTTTCATAAGGATGTGATTATGTACATCTACTACAAAAATGATAAAGTAACTGTTGAATTTGGGCTTTTTGTGTTGGGGTTGATACAATCCTTGAATCTTAGTGGTGTATAGAGGGAATGATTTTTGAGAAACTAAATCCTTGTTTGAATTCTAAAATATGTCATTATTATGAAATTTCACTACATTATAGTTCCCCACTATTTACATGACATAATTACCTCTACAGAAATTAATGTTTAATTCATTTTATATGTACATGATTGAGGACCATAATAGTTATGTTTAGTTGGAAACTAGTAACAAAATCATCTAACATGGTGAGATATATTACATGTTTCACAAAATTATCTTCCTCTTTATTACTTCTACATATAAAATTTCTTCATAACCTATGAAATGGAATAATAATATGGGGTGATCTGAGATGCATAGTAAGAGTAAATAAAGGAGACACATAAGCATAACATGACAATAATTGTTTGATATAACGAAAATAACATTATAAGATTATACAATTCATATCAAGATCATATATATATTCCATGGAATAATGATTTCCAATTCATAAGATATGAATAATAAAGGAAATAAGATCATAATATATGAGATCATAACATCAAAATAATACATAGAATATTTTTCACCCATGTAGGCACAAAAAATTATTTCCATCATAATCAAGGCATCAATTCCAAGGAAAACATAATAGAATGGTTTTACACCCCAAACCATATCAGTGGTTATTTTTCCCTCCCACAACCATGTAGTTAGTAAATGTTCATTCCAAGATCATTATAGTAGACAATGTCCTTTAATGAACCAGGTTCACTCACAATTCCAACCATCTCTATCTCATGATAAATAAATCCTTACCCAATTCATTGGGGGGGATATATAGGTCCCACACATATCAAAATGAAATCATACATATGAGTTCTAGATAATCCTAAAAAATAATTTAATAACCCCTAAAATTAAATGAGAATCGTAAATATGTAATCATATCATAACCTATTGAAAGGAGACATATTTCATAATCATTTCATCAAAGTGTATCTCCTGAAATGAAGAAGGGTTCATAAATAAATTTTCGATGAAAGAGAAATGAGTTTCATAAAAAGAATAACAATAAAACATAATGAAATAGAGGAAATTAATATTAATTTTACACTTGGATTATATCCTTATACACGCATTAGTAACACCAAATGATGTCATCATAGATATAAAACTATTTTGAATGATAAAATGGAGCATTTATTAAGGAAAGTAATATTTGTTGTAAAATATATTTTCAAAATATGAATAATTTTAAAAAACTAATTCAATTAAAAAAACTTCAAAAAAATTAAAACATAAACCATTAATTTCCTCAAGAAAATTATATGGGGGAAAATATCCTTTCATATTTCAAAAATTAACTTCTTTAAAAAATAGCATTTTCAAAACCATATTATTTAAAGATATCCAATAAATAATATAGGGGAATAATTAAAATGTTTTGAAATTTTTTTCCATTAAAATGTAAAAGTAAATATTGAAAACATTCCAAATACCAATTTCTATAAAAACATATAAATAATTCTAGAAAATATTTTGAAAATAGTTATCCTTGAAACTTATAAAATAAGTGGATTTTTTTAAACACATTTGTATCATAAATCACTAAATTAATAACGAATTTATTTAATATTAGAAATAAAATTATAAAAAAACATAATCAAAATTTAGAATTTGTTTCAATAGAAGGACAATTATGATGGAAGATAAATCCATACATGCTGAACATTCCTTCTATGTAATAAAAGTTTAGAAAAGATCATTGACTCCAAAACTACTTCATGATTACTATATTATAAAAATAAACCATAAATCATGGTTAAAAATATATACTAATATTCATATGATAATTTTATACAATTATTGATATTTCATATAATACATTGTTTTTAAAGGACACACATTTCTGACCAAAATGATAAATGAGGTTAGAATATCTTAAAACATTTCTTAATAATATTGAGTATCAAGAAGTTGAAAACATGTTAAAAATACATTAATGCATCATTAATAACCATAGAGGAAAAACTTTATGAGTTTACTCTTGTGAATTATTATATGATTCCATCAAAAGATGAATAATCATAAATAATCCATATTAAAGATGATATTGTTTCAATAAACTCTTACTACTTTGTAACACTGAACCATACTCTCCATGCAATTAAATTAAATTATATGAAAATTAAATCATCATGTAAAATAGATAGTCAAGATATAAAATTTCAAATGGATGTATATACAACTTATAAATTAACATAGCTTCATAAGAAAACATGTGTCTCAAAGAAGGAATATTTTGGTGAAATTACATTACATATTTTGTAACGATTGAACCATAAAACCCACGAAATAAGTATCATGAAAAAGATATGTAAGTATCCATAAATTTACATCTATGAATAATATAATAAATTTATTAGAAATATATACAACAAATAATGCGAATTAGGGTTTAATAGGGAATTTATCTCACAGAAAAAAAATGTGAGTTGAAATTCACATACCATAATTACGGACTTCATATGCTATAAAACCTCATGTATAATATGTATATGTTATCTTAAATATAACGTATTAAATTATCAAAAAATCTAATTACATATATTATTCATTTACAACTTTATATTACAAGTTTATTAATAATTCAATGTTAGGTTATCATTTTGGTTATTTTCAACGTTGTTTATCATTTTTTTTTAAATTCTCAAACCTCATTCATAGATCCTGATTTACATGATTATATAATTATTATTTAATTTATATATCAGATATAATCATTAATTTTGTTAATAATATATGAAATGTAGTTATATGAAATGGAAAACACCATTCATAGATACGATAGGCCGTATAGATACATGAACGTTGTTTATATTTTATAATCATATTGAAAAAAAAAGAACGTAAATGAAATATATGTATGAATATATATAATTTAATTACATTTGTATTATTTTATCATATATATTTTATATATTCTCTAAAAAATAATTAATACATTCCCTTAAATGTGTGAACAAATCACACCTCCTTGAGGTGATGGTAGTCCAAACACCCACAAACAAAGTTATCATTTTTACACAAAATGGAAAGAACTATGATAATTTTAATATAATAATTGTAGAATAAAAAATTAAAAATAAATATAATATATAAAATTTAAAAATTGAATTTAAAACCTAATTCATAACCTTGAACGGTGGTAATGTAAAAAATAAACAACAATATTTTATAAATCAGTAGTTCTACCGACAGAGGAATGGAAAGTTCGATACCCATATGATGTATGAGTGTTTAAGTGTAAGTTAGAAAAATAATAAAACATATCAATATATTATTGAAACTATGATTATTTTTTATTGAAGTAATAATAATAGTTTAGTGGGTTATTAATGAAAAAACAAAAGATTTGGAGGAAGGATGTGACCTATTCTATGGGTAAATAATTTTGGTTTTCACCAAATAGATTGTTTAGATGAATTTAATACTAATGGTAGGAATCTAGGATGAATGGATAGAATTTTAGTGGATATATGAGTTGGTTCTATCTGATACCAAAGGTCTTGAGTGCTATACAAAGAGGGGGAGGAGATGAGGTCTTTTAATGTAGAGGAGTGGAATTATGATATATTAAGGACAAGGGAATTAGACCCACATTTTTCCTATATCCAATGGATCCAATAATGAAAAAAATATTTAAAATTGATGATAGGGATGAATTATATATAGTTAATGTATTTTTAACAATTTTCATTTGTATTTTTCCATTTATTATTTCATTATAGTCCCATGTAAATATTAATTTTACCCAAATCAATCCAATTAATTATAAAAACAATAATTAATCTATGGGTCAAAAACAGTGATTAAGATAATATAAATTATAAATTATTCAGATTCCTAAAATGGAAACAAATTTTAATAATTCCAATCACATAAGCAGTATAAATTAATTTAAATTTAACCCCACATATGTGATGATAAAGAAAATTTGTGAATAAAAATTATCAAAAAATTTGAAATGTTTTCAGATCCAATTTCTTTGTGAAATTTTTTATAATGACATAAATTTAATTAATCGATATATATATATTAACAAATTAAAAATTAAAACAAAAGTAAATTACATTTTTACTATATAAATAAATTAGAGAAAACAACTATTTTGAATTTAAATTTTATTATTTTTCATAATTCATTTAAGAATGAATCGTCTAATAAAATTACTAAAATTTTACCCAATGTAAACATTGAAATCCATATTTAAAAAATTATAATTATTTTATATAAAATAAACTAAAGTTTAATAATATAATAAATAAAAGGGGCTCATCATTGAAATGTTGTAACATCATCTTTTATAAAAATTCCTCATCTTATTTATATAATTTGATTTATTATTATATTATTCTAATAAAATGTTTCGTATGAGTGTTAAAACATAATTTATTGAATTTATAATGTATAATATTTATAAAAAACATTCATAAAAATAGGTTTTCATTAATTTAATGAGATGAGACATGTGTTTACATTGAAAATTAGTTTTCGTAGAAAATGTATTACATTATTTTCTGGTTTTTATTTATTTAATTTCTATCTAATGGATAAATAGAAGAACAATTTTTTATACATATGTGTATAATATTTTTCCAATTATTGTTAATCAAAATCAGAAAAAAAAATTAAAACCATTATGTGATAAATATAATAATATTCTAATAATTATGTTTACAATATTTTTTAGTTTGGCATAACATGGTCTTGTGTGTAACACAAGCTATCGAACTGACTTGATATTATGGGTAACACAATCCAAACACAGTGTAAAATGTATCAAAATACATTCTAGGTGTAGTGTGTAGAAAATTCTTGACATCGTGTTGTTTATAATGTAATCTTGAGTGAGTTAATAAAACAAAATTTATATTCAATGTCTCATGATACAATAAATATCAAAATGAATAAATTAATTTTTTAATAGAAAATCACAAAATCTAGGGGTGTCGCATTCTACCCCCACCCCTTTAAATTAATTTCTCCCTCAAAATGTATCTGGGTAATTAATGGTTTAAAACATTAATGTTCCATTCATAGAAAAGGAAATTGTAAAAAATGAATAATAACACATGCTTTAAAATAACTTGGAATAATAATCATTACCCTAAGTAACTGAAAACATGTATCCCACATATGATATTATATATTCGGAGTAATTATTTTACAAGGATGAAACGAGTAAATAATCAGTGTGTGATAAACATAATTCATCTCTAATAATTTTATGATAAATAGAATGTTAAAGGTCTCAAAATAATAAATACATGGTGATTTATAAGACAATTAGTTTAAAATAAATGAATGTATTAGGATAATTAATGTTAAATTTCCATTTTTTAGTGATTAGTAATACTTATAAATTATATTAGCATAAGTAAGAAAAGACTTACATGCTTCTATAATTTTTGATATACACAATATCACCCTTTGGTTGTTCATTTATTGATTTAAAATTCATCTCTTACTCAAAAGAATGAAGGTGAGCTGTCCATTGTTGTTGTACGAACAGATCATGAGGTTGGATGAGAAGTCATTCCATTTCTCATTAGTTTGAACCCAAAAAAAAGTTAGTATAATTTATCTGTTATTCATGAATCCTCATATGTAGAGATAACACATTAATCTCTAAAACCTTATCATAAGTTTAACGCAATCAATTCCAAAAAAAATTAACCTTATATACCTTACAAAATAGGAATAATAAAAATTAACCAAATTTCTCAAATGAAAATTAAAATTGATCACATGAATGTCATAAATTTTCTCTTGTTTTTCACATACCAAAAAAGTTAATATTATCATCACTTATTCTCTTAAAACATGATAATAAACTAAAATACATTAAATCTTTATTGAAATCATTCATCATGCCTTTTTCAAATGTTTATTGGATATATTTGGTAAATCCCAAAATAATGTAAGCTCCATACATGGTAGCACAAGATAACTTCTAAAAAATCCTTCATAATTTCTAATGTAATCAATACCGTCCACTTTACATATTCATATACATCATATAATTATATAAACATCAATATCTTATTATAAGGGGAATATTATCTGTTTTCTTTCCCTTTTTAATGTGTTCTGTAGAGAAAAAACATTTCATTTAAATTAATTTTCATGTCCATCAAAACCATTCAAAAATAATCATATAAATCAATTTATAAAAACATAAACTAAACAATAAATATTCATCTAACAATTCATAATTATTGAATCCAAATATATAAACACATAATATATTTCTCTTCATCCTTTCTCCATTAACAAGGTTACGTAATAACTCTTTCCTTTTACATTTCAATATCAGTCTCATCGTTATCTAAAATATATACATTACTCATACAAAATTTTTGATTGCCTTCATGAGATTTCCACATGGGACATAGACTTAAATAATGATCATTCATTACACACCTAAATCATTTTAACTGTGATGATTTTGTATAGGGGAACTATTAATATAAATTTCATTAATAAAAATATTCATTTTCCATTTGCAGTTAATTGCATTGTGTCATTAATTTCCATTGATAAAATATCTTCTTGTTCCTATAATACATTCACATTGGTGATTCATTCCATATTCTTAACATTGTGGAAACATATTCTTCATTCATTTATAGTTTCTATTACCCAAATTAATCTAAATCTCTTTCCTTGGCTACCTTGGTGAGTTACCGAGTTGGGCTTGGTACACATTTTTAATAATTTCCCATGATTAATTATTATGAATGATCACAATATACATTAATCTGGTGATCATTCATTTTAAATATTCATTAAAAACTGTCCATCACATTAAACATTAACAATGATCCTTCTAGTTTATACCATTACCTAAAACAAAAAATCATATTCTCAGAAATATTTATCAAAATAAAAAACCACATAATCTTAAAAATTTTCTTATAATATTCTAAAATAAAGGATCTTACTAATTTAATATTTGAAACCATAGAATTATTTTTATTTATTCATAGTCGTATTCTACTACAATCCTAAATTATGGTTCATGATGAGTTTGTGAATTCACAATGCATATCCCCCGTGGGTGTAAAAAAAATTTCATCAAGGCCTGCTTTGGTATACCAAGTTATGCTACAGTGAGGTTGGACATATATTTTCAGTTTTTTTACAACTAGGTACATCTGTTCTACAGCCTCATCCACCAATATTATCTAGTTAGTGATGAATTTTATGGAAACCACTCACTCTATCCTATACCAAAATTCTAGAACATTTTCCTACACTTTTCCATATCCTTAGAATTATCATTGGAGACATCCCAATAAATATCCTTATAAATATCCCAAGGGATATCAATAATTGTTTCACATAATTTAATCCAAAGGATCATAAATCTGTTCATTAATACCAACAATAGAGACCTAGGATTAACATATATCTATATTTCATCACATTATATGAATATTTTGGTATTTAAAAAAGGAAATGACTAACTATCGTTACAATTTAGTGTTTTTGAATCATGGGACAACATCATATAACTTTTTGGAAGATCATAAATTATTCCCAAAATGCTATTTACCTTTACTACTTATATACAAAACAATTCTTCAAAGCGTGGGGAACAAAATCATAATAATGAGAGAGATCATATTATCATGAGGTTAAATAAATGATGTACATAAGCTTAAGATGATCATAAGTGTATGAAAACATGAAAAAAACATTGGAAGATCATACTTTACATATCAAATATCATATAACTGTGTCATTGAAAACATATCGGTAGGTCATAAGACATGAATCATAAGGTAAGTAATAGAATTATAAATTAAAACATTATATAGAAGTAAGCCATTTAATTTTTGGCATACACATATGCACATAAAATTATTTCCATGGTCACCTAGTAATATCTTTTAATTCCATCATATTAGTCTGGATTCAATCCTTATACAATCATTGTCTTTCTGGTTCAGTCCTTTAACCATATTAGTGGTCAATGATTACTATTATAACCATCTTAGTTGACATAGTCTTTTACTGAACTGAGTTCATCCCCTATTCCAGCCATGTATGTCTCCTGATATATAATTAAATACCTAATACATTGTAGGGATATATAGGTTCCATCAAAATCATAATTACATCACAGATACATATGCCACATGATCATAAAAAATATTATCATTATCAATGAAATGAAATTGGTTTCATAAACAAGTTATCAGATTATATCTTATGGAAAAGGGATAGGTTTCATAATAATTTAATTAAAGAATAACCTATAAAAATAAGATGTCGGCATAAACAGGTACCTTAAGAAAATGAAACTACATTCATAAATAAAATTCCATGAAAAAATAAATCCTTTACAGAAAATAATATGAACGTTACTCTTGGATCAGTTCCCCAGAAAGGTATCTGTAACACAAATGGATGACCTCATAGATATAGAGTGAATTTTTAAGATAACATGTAACATTTTTAAATGAAAATAACAATTCATTGAAATTACTTTTTTTAAAAAATATTTTAAAATACATTTTCTTATAAAATCACATAGAAACTCATATATGAAATTATTTTAAATGATTCTGAAGCATTTCATGTAGAAAATTTTCTTCTTCTATTAAAAATTATTTTAAAAAACAGATTTTCTTTTTAACGATAAATTCTATAAATATAACTATGATAAAATATAATTTAAAGGTAAATTTTTTAAAATAAAATTTTTTATGAAAAATTATTTGAATCATGGAAACATTTTTAAAACATTTTCCTTTAATAACTAAAATGAAAACTTGAGATTCTTTTTTGAATATTTTATCCTTGAAATTTTTTAAATTCATCTTAAATAAAATTGTGTTACCTTTTTATCTTGAAAATCATTAAAAACAAAAAAATAAATATTATTAGGTAGATTTGTTTTAAATGTAAAAATATTTTAAACATGAAAAATAATCATTACAATATAGATGATTTTGGCATCATGTAAATCAATATTTTTTGAATATTCCATCCATGTCATTAAAAGTATAGAAAAGTTCCTCAACTAGAATAGGACAAGTAGATTACTTTAAAAAGGTTATAAATATAAATCATGGGTAAAAAATTATTTTAGAAACATAGTTGAATGGTTGAAAATATTATAAAATATTTTTAGAAATCATTTATTTGAAAGAGCACATATTTTTGACCAAAAAGAGAAATAATGTCATATTCTCCTAAAAACATTTTTTGAATCAGCATGAGAAATGAATAGTGGAAATATGTTACCAATACATTATGTTATAAAGAATTTCCATATGAGAATAATATTAATGAGTTCTATATAGTTATTTATTATAATATTTAATCAATATAAGAATAATCACAATAAATCGAAATAAATAATGGCATTGTTTGAATAAACTCATAGCATTTGGTATAATTGAATAATAATTTCTATGAATGAAAAGTAAATTATATGAATCTAAAAATATCATGAAATGGATAACATTCATGAAATAACAAGTCAAATGGAAGTAAATAACCTCGTAAATGAATATAGGTTCATAAAACAACATGTCACTCAATAAATTCAAATTGGGGTGAAATAAAATTATCTATTTGGTAAACATTTATGTAAATACCCATATATTTATGCATTAAAATAATATAATACATTCATTGGATTTATTTACACCACAAAAATAAAATTGTTGACCTCGCCTATTTTGATAAACCCAATCATGATTTCATATACTTTGGTAATCCCAATTAATGCCAAACCTATGATATTCTATAATCAATATTATAATAATATTAAAATAATCTTTAGAATATGTTAATCGTTGTTTATCCATGTTTATATGAGTTTTTAAGTAATTCTAACCCAATCACCCGTGTTTTTCATAAAAACAGATTAGTGTAAGTCATTGATCTGTGTTTAGCTACTAAAAAAGTGCTACCGGTACTCAGTCTACCGATAAAATTTGTCTACCGATAGACATAGTCACCAATACACAAATGTCACTGATATGTATAGAGCTACCGACGTGCATGTCTACCAGTAGTTACCGATAGATTAATCCTACTGATATGAGTACAGACAAACATGACATAGCTACCGATTGACAGAATTATACTGATAGAACCAGTTCACAGATAGATACCGATAGAAGTCTGCTAATAGTATAAGTTTACCAATATGAGTGCGAACAGCTATCGATACAAGGATCTACTAGTGGAGAAATAGCTACTGATGGAGCAACAGCTACTGATGGATCAAGAGCTACTGATGGAACCAAGTCACTGTTATATAGAGCTACTGATGTATGTTCAAAAGAGCTACTGATGGAAGGCCCTACGACACAAAGTCCACCGTACACATTTATCAACACGAGCTACTAATGAATGGACAACTAGTCAAACCCTATACTCATCATACTATTTATTTATTAAGATAACAGTTACATTTGATGTTTTTAATGCAGTTAATGTTATTTAATGATCTATGTTTCCATGTCAGGGAACCGTAACTAGTACCTATGAAAAAAGAAATTATTCCTTTTTTCCGAAGGAAAAAACAATAAAGGTAAATAAAAAGATCGTGTAGTACATAATTTTATGAAATAGAGAGAATCAAGGCACTACGAAGATACGTGAAGGGTCAAAGAGACAAGAGCTGAACAACATTCAAATGTGGAGCATTTTTCACTAGTCTACATCCATACTCCAAGAATCTTGGACATACACGAAGAAACTTATTCTTGAGGAGAACACAAGTTGTATCATGAGTGAAGAACTACAACAACAAACACGTCATGCACTAAGGATGATAATCTGAACCTAGAATCAAGGAAGAAAATGACACTCAGTTTTCTAAATAAGAAACCAGAGAAGGACTCAGATGATTTTCTGACTAACCAAACGATTCCATAGCTGCACTACAAATTACTAAAGTATTTCTAAACTCAGTCTTAATTGTCTTAGTGGTTCATTCATTTACATTTCGAGAAGTGTGTGTACCATGTTTATCTTACACACACATTGTCTCCAGTGCTAAGCTGGAGGATTCTCAAATCCTCATTAAAACTCTATAACTCTTTTTCTTCACATTGTGGATAGTGGTAGAGGTCGAGTAAGACATGGACAGCTATGAGTTGTTGTTTGTTTCCCACGAAGAATTATGGTAGATGTCTTCGTACCTGGACAGTGTGTTCACTGTTGTTAACCCTAATACAAGGTGTGGATTAATTTATATAAATTATTGAGAGAACTAAGTATCATCTTGATACTGAACCTCTTGGTTAACTATTCTGTGCATTTTAATTTACATCTAAGTGTACTATATATTTATTCCACTACTGTTACTTTGAAATACAGAACTATTTTAAACCTAATTTGATAGTTAAATTATTAAGTGTTTATATTTATTGTAAATTAATAAATCATTTTTAAAAGTCAATTTAATCTTGGGATTAAATTAACTAAGACCTACTCACTCTTTGAGAATATAATTGAACATTTATAATCTACATAACTTCAATACAGCTTAACTTTGTTTTTAATTTGGGGGATTTTTAAGAGAAAATTTTTTGAATAGAAATTTTAATTGGAACTCAATTCACCCACTCTTGAGTGTCTAATCCAACCAACATTTGGTATCAGAGGTTTATTTTGGTCAAAGGATTTTTAAAATACTCTGTTTCTCAACTGTGATTTTAGTTGCATCTTTAAAGATCTTAAATTTCTATTAACTCTAAATTTTGTATCATTAAAACGATTTTCTAAAATCTAGTTCTGGACAATAGATTAGAGGGTGCTGCTACTAACCATCCCCCTTTCTTCAATGGCACAAACTATGCATAGTGGATGCTTAAAATAAAAATTCATTTAGAGAGTATGGGTTTTGATATTTGGACTGCTATAGATTCACAATATAAAATTCTAGAAACTGAAAGAACTATATGGGATGAAACTACAAAGATTGCTTACAATAATAATTGTAAAGCCATGAATTCCCTGTAATTTTATTTAGGAGATGAGGAATTCAATAGAATTTCTGTCTGTATAATGACTTATGAAATATGGGATACTTTTGGTGTTTCTCATGAAGGAACAACCAATGTTAAGGAAATGAGATTGAATAATTATACTATTAAATATGGTAATTTTAAAATGAAAACTGATGAACCTATTTCTGACATGTATCTCAGGTTCAATGAGATTTTCAATATAATGAGCTCACTTGGAAAGGTTTTTCTAGCAAAGGAACAAATTATGAGAATCTTGAGATGTTTACCAGACTGATGGAGTGGCACTTCTGTTTCAATCAGAGAGTCATGTGACTTTGGGGCACTTCCTATAAAAGAGATTATTGGTAAACTAATGATGTATGAGGAAGAACTCAAGGTGAATAAGGAGGAAGATGGTGAACCTAAAAAAATATGTAGCTTTCAAGTCTACTGGGTCAAAGAGTAAAGACAAGGAGAAAATGAAAATACAAACTCAATGTTCAACAAGTGACGATTCTGATTCTGAAAGTGACGCTGAGATGGCTCAAATAGCCAGGAGATTCATGAAGTTTTTTAGGAAGAATAAATTCTTCAGAAATCTATCTACAAAAGAAATTATGACAATAAAGGTCATTGGAAGAAGGATTGGAAGAAAGCTGACAAGAATGATGAAGTAGTCTCCTATGAATGTAAAAGGAAAGGACACATCAAGGCTGATTGTCCAAAATTAAAATTCAAGAAGAAATATGATTATAAGGGCAAGAATTACAAGAAATATATGAAAGATACTTCGAGCGCTTCAAAGGAAAGCACAAGTGGATCTGATGATTCTTATTCTGAAAATAATCAAGCCAACATGTGCTTCATGACCAATATCCATGAGGTACCTGTTTCCCCTATGCTGAATGATTATTATTCTAGAAATAATAGTGACTCATACAATGATGAATATATGTATAAAGATGAACTGTTTGAGTATTGTAATATGCTTGAAGAGACATGTAATGAACTTAAAGACAAATATAAGTCACTAAAGAAACATCATGCTCTTACTTGAAATATTAAATCTGCCTTTGATATTGAAAAAGGAAAAAATGCTCAATTGTTAAAAGAGAACACTGAACTAAAAATGTCTAATGAGAAACTTAGAAATGACTTAGAAAAATTCACAAAGGGAATAGATACTATAACTCAAATGTTAGGTAAGTGAGTTTCACTTAAATACACTACTGGTTTGGGATACCAACCTGGACAGAGACAATACACTAAAACTCGATTTATCTCTATGTCTGGACAAAATTCTTCTTATTTTAGTTCTAGAAATTCCTATGCATCAACTAGTTATTCATATGGTTATAGGTCAAATTAGATTTATCATTAAAAATCTATTGATTCTGTAAATTATATGAAACCCATAAGACAAATATGGGTACCTAAAGGTTTGATTGCTAACCTTTTTGGACCCAAAAGATCTGGGTACCAAAATAATTTTCTATCTAAATCTGTTTTGTAGGAAACATGCTTAAAGAGTTCTCAAAAAATGGTATGGTACTTGGACAGTGGATGTTCAATGCATATGTCTGGAGATTAATCATGCTTCAAAATCATAATAAAGTTTGATGGAGGTCATGTCACTATTGGTGATAATTCTAAAGGAAAAATCAACGGCCTAGGCAAGATTGGTAACACTAAGTCAATTTTAATTTCTAATGTTTTATTTTTTGATGGACTTAAGTATAAACTATTATGTATTTCTCAATTATGTGATGATGGATTTAATGTTATGTTTGAAAATTATTCTTGTAATGTTTTTAACTCGAAGAATGTTTTAGAGTTTTCTAATTTAAAAAATTAAAATGGTTATGTTGTTGATTTAAATTCATTAGCCAAACAAAATTTTACTTGTTTAAATACATTTCATAAAGAATCTTGGAATTGGCACAGAAGATTAGGACACTGTAACATATATTCACTTAGAAAATTGACTAGAAAAAACATAGTTAGAGACCTACCTATGCTTGAATTCCCAAATGAAAACGATTGTAATCCCGGTTAAAAGGGAAAGCAATATAAAGATTCATTTAAATCAAAGAAAGAAGATTATACTTCTCAACCTCTCGAGTTGGTTCACATGGACTTGTTTGGACCATCAAGAGTTTTTAGTTTAAATGGGAAGAACTATGTCTATGTTTTAGTAGATGAATTTTCTAGATATACTTGGGTATACTTTTTAGCTCACAAAAATTAAGCTTGTTCTTACTTTATTAAATATTCCAAATCTTTAGAAAATAATAGTGGACATAAGATTAAAAAACTGAGAAGTGATCATGGCCATGAGTTTGAAAATCATGAATTTGATTATTATTATTCACACAATGGCTATAATCATAACTTTTTTTCTCCTAGGACACCTCAGCAGAATGGTGTGGTAGAAAGAAGGAATAGAACCCTTCAAGAAAGAGCTAGAACCATGCTTAATGAATATGACCTTCCTATTTACTTTTGTCCTGAATCTGTGAATACAGCTTGTTATATTATTAATAGAGTTTTAATTAGACTAGTTCTTAAGAAGACCCCATATGAATTGTGGAATAATAGAAATCCCAAATCTAGTTACTTTAGAGTCTTTGGAAACAAAGTTTTTATTCTTAATACAAAGGATAATCTGGACAAGTTTTCTTCTAAATGTGATGATGGAATCTTCCTTGGTTATTATTTATCTAGAGAAGCCTATAGAGTGTTTAGTAGAAGAACCAAATGTGTGTAAGAATATGTTCACACCAATTTTGATGAAACTGATCCACATGAGCCTACTACCTCGCTTTAAAATCATGAAGAAGATTTGGGTGTTCTAGACCTTAATGACAAATCTAAAGAACCTGCTATAAAAACATCAGGTTCTGGACATATTCCAGAATCTGCTTCTGTTGAACCCGAACCTATAGATGAACCTGAAATTTCTAGTCATACCTTTACTACATCAACAAGGAATCTAAAAATCATCCTTTGGATGTTGTTGTTGGTAATCTTGATAGGGGGACATAGAATTTAGCTTCTCTAAGAAACCAGTTTGAACATCAAGCTTTTCTTTCACATCTAGAACCTAAAAATATCAATTATTCTATCAATGATGAATTTTGGGTATTTTCTATGAAAGAAGTGTTAAATCAATTTCAATGAAACAAAGTCTGGGAATTAGTTGAAAGACATAAGGACACTTTGACAATAGGAACTAAATGGGTTTTTAGGAACAAACTTCATGAATCTTGAAACATAGTTAGAAATAATGCTAGGATATTTTCACAAAGATATAGTCAAGAGTAAGGTATAGAATATGAGGAAACCTTTGCACCTATAGCCAGATTAAAAGCCATTAGGATCTTACATTCCTATGCTGCTCATCTAAATTTCATGTTATATCAAATGGATTTCAAAAGTGCTTTTCTAAATGGTTTTATAATTGAAGATGTTTTTGTTGAACAACCACCTGGATTTACTAATCCTCATTTTCCAAATCACGTTTTTAAACATTCTAAAGCTTTATATGGATTAAAACAAGCTCCAAGAGCTTGGTATGATAAAATTAGTAATTTTTCTTATCTCAATAAGATTTACTAAAGGGATTTCTGTTCCAACTCTTTTTACTAAATTAATTTCTAAAGATGTTTTAATAATAAAAATCTATGTTGATGATATTATTTTTGGATCATCAAAACATTCATTGTGTACTGATTTTTCAAAGATTATACAAAATTAATTTGAAATTATTTTAATGGTAGAACATTTATATTTTCTTGGATTTCATGTTTTTCAAAATGAAAATGGTATTATTTTGAATCAAAGTAAATATACAAAGGATATTTTAAAACATTTTATTTTGGATAGTATTAAGGAATGTGATACTCCTATGAGTACAGTCTGTAAATTGGATGCATATGAAACTCAGAAAATAGTGGATCAAACCAATTATAGTGGTATGATTGGAAGCTTGCTTTACCTTACTTCTAGTCGACCAGATATTATGTTTAGTGTGTGTATATGTGAAATATTTCAAGCTTACCCGAATGAATCTCATTTACTTGCTGTTAAAAGAATTCTTAAGTGCCTTAAGAAAAATGTAAACATAGGTTTATTTTACCCAAAAGAACATTCCTTTGTGTTAATAAGTTATTCAGATGCTGACTTTGTTGGTGTAAAGTTGGATAGAAAAATCACATCAGGAACATGTCATTTATTGGGAAAATCCTTAGCATCATGGTGTTGTAAGAAGTAGAATTTTGTAGCATTTTCCACTGCCGAAGCAGAGTATATAGCTACTGGTAGTTGTTGTGCACAAATTTTGGGGATGAAACACACTCTTTTGGACTATGGATATGTCTGTAGGCATGTTTTAATCAACTGTGAAAAAACTATAGAAATTAATATCTCGAAAAACCCTGTGTCTCACTCTAGAACCAAACACATTGATATAAGGCACAATTTCTTGAGAGATCATTATCAAAAAGGTGATATCACTCTTGAGTTTATAGGTATTGAACATCAATTAGCAGACATCATCCCTAAAACATTGAGTTTAGATAGGTTAAGTTACATTAGACACAAGTTAGGGATGTTTAACCTCAATCGGTAGTTATTCTCACCGATGTGAAATTCTCACCGATGTAAAATTCTCACTGATGTAAAACTCTCACTGATGTGAATCCTCACCAATTTGAAATTCTCACCGACGTGAAACTCTCACCGATTTGAATACTCACTGATGTGACCTCACTGATAGGAATTCTCACTGATAGATCCTACCGATAGTGTGCGGTTTTAAACTTCTTTCTGCCACCAATATATGAATCGTTTTTTCGTTATTTCATTTTATTTATTTATTTTATGATTCTTAAGTGATAAAAACAAATTCCTAGCTACTTCTCAATACATAGAGCCTCAAAACCTTAACACTCAAAACTAATCTCATGAATCATTCAAGAACCCAAAATCCTTCGAATCTGAGATGGCAATAACAAAACTCCCTTCTGTTAGAGATGTTGCCGATGAGCCTAAAGGAAAGAATCATAGGTCAGAGAAAGAAGCAAGTGGTAGTGTTTCTAGAACTAGGTCAGGAAGACGACCAGTGAATCCTCATCTGCAGAATAGAGTCTTCGTGATTGAAAAGGAGTTGTGCATAGATTTTTTGCTTCCTAGCGAGTCATTAGTGCTCTATGTGCTTGAAGATAAAAATTGGGTAGAGTGTTTTTCGAAAAATAATGGTCCCTATTTTCCAATTTTAGTGAAACAGTTTTACGAGTTTGTAACCATTGAGAAATCTGAGAATGAAAATCGAGTAACCTCTTTTGTGAATGCAAATGAGATGTCGTTTTCATCTGTTGAGTGGGATGAGTGCTTGAAAGTTCCGCATGAAGCTGTATCTAGATACATCTCGAGAGCCAGACTCCTACCAGTGATATTTTTGATTATGAGAATGCTTTGGAAATCTATCTAGTGATGGAAGTCAAAGACAAGTAGTTTCTGCAGAAATGGATGGAGAGAATAGATTGATGTTCAAATTTGTTCAACATGTCTTGATACCGAGGAGAGGAGACTTTTCCAATGTGAGATATCAGGATATCTATCTCCTCCACCTCTTAAGACATTGTGTAAAGGTGAATTTTTGTAGATTTCTGATGATCCAAATGGAAAATATGACATGGCCGAAATCGAAGACAAATTCCCTATTCATTGCTAAATTTATTTTTGTGATGATCAAAGTAAAAGGGGTTGCTGAGTCTCATGATCAGACAATAGTAGTTAAGAATAACTTTTTTATTTTTTCCACATTCTGCAAATACATGATGATAAATTGGAACCCTTAGAGAAGAGAAGGGGTCAATGATGACCTGAATATGTATGACAAATTTAGTCATGTGAATCATCCTTCAAGACCTAAGTATATGACAGATCCAGGTCTGGGACCTAATGATGAGGATCCAGAATATAGTGATGATTCACAAGAGGAAGATTCCTCTGCTGATGAAGGAGGAGACCCTTACTTACCTCTTAGCCCAGCTCCTGAAAATCATGATCAACATAAATCAGATAAGGAAGATGCTGATTTAGAGGCTATTGAAGAGGCTGTTGAAGAGGCTATTGTAGAGAATGAAGAAGATGTTCATGAGAGTGAAGAATCTCTGACAGCCTATTTGAGCCTTAGTCCAGTGATTGAAATTATTTAGTACCTTATGAGGATGCAAATAAAGTTGACATAATCTTTCCTATTTTGGAATAACTTCCTGCTACTGCCGAGATGGAAATGATAGTATAAGATTCTCCTCAGGATGAAAGACCTGATGAGAATGCTGCCGAGAATGCTGTTGTTTTACTTGAGGATGCACCCATTGAGGGGGAGCATCAACCCAATGTTGGAAGTGTTATAGTGGCTGCTGGAATTGAATATTGGGAAGAAGACCTAGGATTTGTAGTCTGGGGTTTAGACTATCCAGATTCCCATAATGAGGCATCTCACAATATAACAATGATTTTTTATGATATTGAATCTGGGTTGTTTCCTGAAGATGAGGTCTAAATGCATGGCCTGGATACTTTCAAGAATAAGCATAAGGACAGTTTTGTGGAAGAGGTTAAGAAGATGGGAGTTTCTCTGGTATCTTTAATTCAATCAGTTATCACTGACTCTGTGGTCATTTTATAATCTGAAAGAGTACCCACTGTAGTTGTACCTATTAATATGATCACAAGGGATGATTTGGAATCCCTCAAGGATGAGCTAAAAGAATCTTTCAGAGCCTCAGTTGTTGAGATGAAGTACAGTTTTGCTGAAGAAATGATTATGTTGGAAAGATCTTTTGATCTCTCTCTAGGTTTTAATTTATCAACCTTTATGGGTGAGATAGTGGAAGAAATTAAAAACTTCCAAGATCAAGTTTCTAGACTTGAAGCAGATCTTGAAGCTCTAAAAGAATAATTTGGTTCTTTAGACTCATACATGAGCTCAAAATACCAAGCTGATAAGGACTTAGCTTATATGAAAAGTGTTATAAGCCAAATGGTTTCAGAGTTCGAAGGCTTTAAAACTTCCATGAACGATCATGTTAAAACACAGGATTCTCAAGTTCAAAATCATATCAGTGGGTTGATCAAGAACTTCAAGGAAACAGTAACCTTCTCTGTTGGTTCTATTGCTTCTAAACCATTAGTATATTTGAATAAAATTCGAGCTATGATGAAGGAGGAGCTTGCTTCACCTTCAACCAGTGGCTCTGTGGACTCATCCGAGTTGAGCAGAGTTGTGCTTTCTACTAGAGATTCAGCTAGATAAATAATGAAGATAGTCTAAGAATACAAGAGAGAAGCTTCTGCCTCTCAAAAAGAAGTGAAAGATAACGTGGACTCCTATTTCCAAAATATTTACACAAAGAATCAAATGAACATTCACTTCAAGCTGCTGATAGAAATTATGAAGCTTACTCCGATCAATCAAGACTTCAGAGAACAAGTTTTCAAGCTAAGAGAATTAACTCTAGCATTAGAAAGGTTTATGGAGAACACGGATGACTTCATATCTTCCATGGAGTGAGGATGAGGAATAATCATGGATTTCAGAAATCTATTGCTACATTTCCTATATTTTGATGCTAGACCGGTAATTGTACCTCCTACTTTCCCTACCTCTGCCTCTGCTGCTTCTCTAGTTCAAATGTCTCTTGCACAAGCAATTCGAAGCCTCACTCCTACTATCACTCAAAGGACTACTCAATACAGTCCAGGCACAGTGTCAGTTGCTCAGCCTCCTATGTTCATTTCTGGAATTCCTAACCCTTAACCAGTATCCTCACCTTCTGATTCCTCTTCTTATCCAAAAGAAAAATGTCACATTGAGGATGTGGATTGATCCAGTGGCTAAGATGTTTGATAGAAATCCTTGTATTTTGTTTTCTCTCTGTGTATTCTTTGTTGTACCATTTAATACAAGTGAACTTCTTTGTTATTTCCCATTTTTTTATTATCACAAAGGGGGAGAAATGTTCTATAGGGATATTAAGGGGGAGAAATATTCACCCAGAGAGAGAAGTCTAAAAGGGGGAATAAATAATGGGGAGAAATTATCAAAGGGGGAGAAATGTTTTTTCTTCTCTAAGAAAGAGCTATCATGATTTTCCCCTCTGATACTAGTGCTTTTACTTTCATCCTTTGATACCATTTCATTTAATTCTTTGATACCACTAAATTTTACCTCAGATATCATTGCATTTTATTTTATCTATGATACTATCACATTTAATTTTATCTCTGATAACTTATGTTATATAACATACTATTTTCAATGAGAAAACTGAATTTAATTATATATCCTTTGATACAATTTCTCACTATTTTAAAACTATAATATTATAAGTTGTGATTATCAAAAAGGGGGAGATTGTTGAACTCACCTATTTTGATAATCCCAATTATGCTTTTATATACTTTTATAATCCCAATTAATTCAAAACCTATGAGATTATATAATCATGATGATAATAATATTAAAATAATCTCTAGAATATGTAAATCATATTTTATCCATGTTTATATGAGTTCTGAAGTAATTCTAACCCAATCGAAATTGTTTTGCATAAAAACAGATAAGTTTAAATCACTGATCTGCATTTAGCTATTGGTAAAGAGCTACCGGTACTCAGTCTACAGATAGACTTAGTCTACCGATAGACAGAGTCAACGATACACAAAGGTCACAAATATGTATAGATCTAACGACGTGCATGTCTACCAGTAGTTACTGATAGAGTAAGCCTGCTGATAAGAGTAAAGACAAACAGACCATAGCTACCGATAGACAGCAGTCTACTAATAGAACCAGTTCATAGATAGCTACCAATATAAGTCTGCTGATAGTATAAGTCTACCGATACGAGTGTGAGCAGCTACCGATACAAGGAGCTACCGATGGAGCAACATCTACTGATGGAGCAATAGCTACTGATGGATCAAGAGATACTGATGGAACCAAGTCACCGGTATATAGAGCTACCGATGCAAGATCAAAAGAGCTACCAATGGAAGGCCCTGAGACACAATGTCCATCGTACACGTTTATCAACACGAGCTACTAATGATTGACCAACTAGTCAAACCCTATACTCTTCATACAATTTATTTATTAAGATAACGGTTACATTTGATGTTTTTAATGCAGTTAATGTTATTTAATGATCACAGTTTCCATGTCAGGGAACTATACCTAGTACCCATGAAAAATGTAATTATTCTTTTCTGCCGAAGCTGAAAGCTATAAAGTGAAGGAAAAAGATCATGTAGTACAAACTTTTATGAAAGGGAGAGAATCAAGGAACTAAGAAGATACAAGAAGGGTGAAAGTGACAAGAGATAAACAACATTCAGATGTGGGGCATTTTTCACTATTCAACATCCATACTCCAAGAATTTTAGACATACATGAAGAAACTTATTCTTGAGGAGAACAAAAGCTCCATCCTAAGTGAAGAACTACAACAACAAACACTTCATGCACTTGGGCTGATAAGCTGATCCTAGAAAAAAGGAAGAAAACGACACCCTATTTTCTGAACAAGAAACCAGATAAGGACTCAGAATTTTTTTTGACCAACCAAACGAGTCCAGAGTTGCACTGGTAATCACTAAAGCATTTATAAACTCATTAATACTTATCTTTTTGTTTCATTCATTTACATTTCAAGCAGTGTGTGTACCATGTTTATCTTACACACACATTGTTTCTTGTGCTAAGCTGGAGGATTCTCAAATCTTCATTCAAACTCTATAACACTTTTGTTTCCCACTGTGGATAGTGGTAGAGGTCGAGTAAGACATGGACAGCTGTGAACTTTATTTTGTTTCCCACGAAGAACTTTGGTAGAGGTCTTTGTACCTGGACAGTGTGTTCACTATTGTTAACACCAATCTAGGGTGTGGATCAATTTATATAAATTGTTGAGAGTACTAAGTCTCGGCTTGAGACTGAACCTCTTGGTTATCTCTGTTGTGAATTTTAATTTACATCTATGTATACTATATATTTATTCTGCTACTGTAACTTTGAAATAAAACACTATTTTTAAAGCTACTTTGATAGTTAATTCATTAATTGTTTATAATTATTTTAAATTAGTAAATCAGTTTCAAAAGTCAATTTAATCTTGAGATTAAATTAACTGAGACCTAATAACTCTTTGAGAAACTAATTGAACATTTTTAATCTATATAAATTCACTACAGTTTAACTTTGTTATTAATTTGGGGGATTTTTAGGAGAAATATTTTTGAACAGAAATTTTAATTGGAACTCAATTAACCCCCCTCTTGACTGTCCACTCTGACTAACAGAAATTAATCATGAATAAGGTATGTATCTCATGGAAATATAACGTTCTCATCCCCTAAAACTTTAATTGATTCTTACGCATTCAAAACGTATATATAAAAAGTAAAGGTTTCTTATAAATGCACATAATAACCAGATTTATTTATCTAATACCATGTATTTTTTACTTATGATGTTTTATTATCCATTTATTAATAATTCCATGTTAAATAAACATTTTGGGTAATAACGACATTGTTTATTATGCATGTTTTGACATGTAATTCTTGATCCTGATACATAAGTATCGATTAAAATATTTAAATAATTGAAATCAATAATTCATATATCATATATACTATGTATAAATATTTTCTTATAATCTATAAAATATTGATATATGAAATGGAATACACTATTCCGATAGACTGTAGGTTGTGCATACCCATGAATGATGTTTATATTTTGTTGTTTTATTTTGTGAAAGAATGTTAATGAAAGATATATATATATATATATACATATCTATATATTTTAAGTATAATTATTATTTAATTTATGTCATATATTTTAACTCAAACCATATACAATAAAATCAATGTAATCTATGAATGAACCACATCACTTTGAGGAGGCGTTAGTCTACCCTTCCACAAACGAAGTTATCATTTTTACAAAAATATAAATAAGTAAGGTGTGTATTATATAATAACTAAAAAATTTAAATAGATAATAAATATCATATATATAATATAAAAATAGATTTTAAAACATAATTCACAACCATTTTAGGTTGTAATAGAGAAACGAACAACATCGTTTCCTGATGATGTAGTTCATCATACACAAGAATAGTAATATCATTACACATTTGATTGAAGTGTTTATAAGTTAAGGAAGAACCAAAAATATGAAAAAATATAATTATATTTATTATATGTATTATATTATGTAATCATGGAATAATAATATCTCAGGATCTGGGGATAAAAATAAAAAGAAATAGTTTCAGTAAGAATGATAAATCTTTATTGGGTAACTCCTTCTAGTTTGAACTAAATGGATTCCATGTAGGGATTTCAGTCCAAAGGATGGGATTAAAAGGTTAAAAGATATAATCTTGGTGTAATTTTATTCATGATTTGAATGAACCAACAGTTCATGAGTGTCATAAAGAGTGGTGCAGGATATGATGTCTTTTATTGTGGAGAGGGAGTGACATTCTGTTAAATTTTTGAAAAGGGAATTCTAGCCACGTTTTCTAATGTAACATGTCAACAATAACGATATGAAATAGATAAATATCATTATTAGGTCCATATATTTCCATAAAAGGTATTTTGGATAAGGGTAGTGGTTATTTTAGATCGTATGTGTCTTGTTTAATCTCTTATTAATCTGAATTTTACCATTATCTTTGTAATTAATTTAAACTTCATTCATTAATCATTTGGGTAGGAAAGGTGTCTTTTATTATAAATTATAAAATATTATGATTCAAATATTTAATAAATCTTTCCAAATTCCAATTACCTATGTAGTAAAAATTAATTTAAATTTCATCACATAGAGGAGATGAAAATGATGGATTTTAATGTAAAAAGGTCCAACGGTTTAGAATATTTTCATTTCCAATTTCAATGAAAATTTGATTTTTTTGAGAGAAATTGGATTAATTGAAATATATATTACCTTACTATACTTTATAAAAAAATGAAATTTAATGATATAAATAAATTAGATAAAAAAGATGATTTGATTTAAAATTTATTATTTTTCACTATTCATCAAAAAATTAAATATTCAAATGAAATAAAAAATATATCCAAAGATGATATTGACAAATCAATTCAAAAATAAATTTTATTCTTAAAAAATAAAATAGTTATATTTTAAAAATTATATTTATTCATATTTCTCCATTAAAAGCCGGTAATATCAACTTTTACAAAAATACTTCTTTTTATTCATTTAATTTGATTAATTCTTATTCTTTTACTATAAAATATTTTAGATGAGTGTATAAAAAATATATAATATTTAAAATATAAATAATATTTAAAAAACAATTAACCATGGATTTTTTAGTTTAATGAGATTAAACTTGTTTACAGAGAGAAAAGATCTCCTTAGGGAAATGATTTTTGTATTATATTTATAATGTTCTAACATTCATTTCAAACTAACTCATAACATAAGGATAAAATTTAATAAATTGTATAAATAATATTTTCACACAATAGTTAATAATATTCATTAATTTTATTCCAATAATAATGTGTTATTTATAATAAAATAATAATAACCTAAATGATAATATTATTTAGTTATGTAATAATCGGCCCTTCGTGTCACACAAGCTATAGAAGGAACTCAATATTTTTTATAACAAAAGCCAATCATAGTGTTATATTTATCACAAGCCATTATAATTTTCTTCATGTAACAGATTAATAACATGATTTTGGGCATAACACTAGCCTGGCTTAGTGATTTCCTAAAATAAGTGAAATAATCTGTGTTGCAAGAAATGAAAAATGTCAAAACAATTAAATTAATTAAAAAATATTTCACAAAATCATGAGGTATTAAAATATTATGGGTAAAAAATTAAAAAAAATAGCATTTAAGGCTTGATTCAAGTGTTACCCATTATGTGAAAATATGACATACAATGATTCTAGTTAGAGATAATGATGTGATTTTCTTTGGAAATTGGAAAACATTTAATGAACCATTAAAAAGGACATGAATGAATTTTTAGGTTATAAAATATAATAGGATTTATTATCATGGATAAAATAGACTAAAATATACTGGCCCATATTTCAGGACACACAAATAATTTATAAATTACTTCTTATTAGTTTATATTTCTTCCATTAGTATGTTAATTACTTCTCATCTGGTTACTTTTAAAAATATTATTTAATAGTGGTAAATAGGATAAATAATTTCAATAATGTAATGGGAAATGTAATTGTTTACCTAATTAGAGTTCTAAACTAGTGGGAATGATTGTTATTCATCATGAAATTATTAAAAAATATGTTTCTCTAACTATAATAAAACACTATGACATAGTTTAATTTTCAAATATGTTAAAGAATTGAAGGACAGTGTATGATGAGAGTTCAAGTGATAATTATGATAAATAAAAAAATATTCATCCTCATACTTGTAAAGAATGTGTAGATATACCCTTACAAGAATACATCAATTTTAGTGTATAATGATTTCTATGTGGAAATAAACTCCATAGATCAATGTATGGGAGATGAATTTTGTGTATTATCTCTGGTCAGAAAGGTAATTATCTGATTAATTTACCTATACTATGAGTTATCACCTAGACAATGGAAGGAACTGTGTTATACCATGTATTGCGGTGAAGTATTCACAAATAGGGTACCTAGAATTATTATGTACATTTATTTTTATCAATATTATTTTGGAAATAAGGACCATGAATCATCTAATGATTATTGTACATTTTTTTTCTAATGGATTTTCATGAATATTCTTAATGTTAATATTTACATAGAATGGTCATTGAATGCTATGGTGATATTTTCTGTGAAAAACTAAGTTGTATAGAAAACATTTGTGGTTATAAATATATTTTATGATTAAATATATTTAGAGGATGATCATTAAATTTTTTGGATCGCTATAAAATTATATGAACAATGTTTTAGAAAACATAAAACTCACATGTCGAGTGACAATTTCTCCCATCATGTAAGGTCATATGTATTACAATCATGCCCGAATAGTGATAAGGGTGGAGTTCCAACCACCTGCATACATGATGTACCAGTTATTATAAAATTATTATTACATTAATTATTTTTATGATAAATATTATTTTTATTTTAGAAGACATAATATATGATAAAATATTTTTTAATTAATTAGATTTTGAGGTGATTAATGATACTTGGGGTAATTTTGTAATTAGTTAATATAAAAGTTCAACCATTAGGTTTAGAATAAAGTGTTTTTTGGTAATAATGATGTCATGATTTTGGAGATGTAATTTAAAAGTCGATGAGATATCCATTGTGGTTAAAAAATTAGTTTATGTTGATTTTATTGCGGTTTTTTGGGATATATGTTTATTTATTTAAGGAATGAGAAATGTTAAAACATTGGATTCATTGTTTAATTTTATATATTTATATATTAATAAACATTTTGGTTATTAATATAATTTTTTCTAAAAAATTTGGTTTTTATAAATATAAGAGGAAAATATTCATAAAAATTTATAGAACATATGATCCATTAAAATTTGATTTTAGTGTTTGTGGGAAAAATAAAAATCATATTGTATATTGATACCTTATAGTAAAAGGTGATGTACAAAATGATCAAATCAAAACCATAGAATGAATTTTTTTATCAATCAAAGAAATGAATGTATATTCATTTTTGTTATATATCATTGTTGTAAAATAATGACATAACCCAATTAAAATTATTTGATATAAATTATTATCATACCATCATATTAGTTGAATCAACGGTCTTTTAATTTATCAAAAATTTACACATTTATTCCATGCCCACATCATCACTTCCATACAATGTTATCCTATATGAAGTCCACATTATGTGAGTACATTCTTATTTCAATTTCTATCATTTTTAGAGAATATGTTTACCATTTATGTGGTATGTATTTTTACAAAAATAAATTTTTATTGTCATAACCTTGATTACATAAAAATGATAAAATTGTGTGGAAAACATTTATATAAGTGTGGTCGAATTTAACACCATGATAATTTAAAAATAACAATATGTTCAATACGTTATTCAATAAACAAGAACGTGTTTAATTTAATTGTGACACAGTTTAAAAATATCTATATTTAAATATGATCATCTTAAACTAGATAGAAAATTGAAACATATGAATTTGATTAACTACATTATCAAATTTATATAATGTTCTTAATAATATAAATTTAATAATAAAATCTAAAAAACTAGTCACAGAAATTTTAACATTCATTTTATTCCCCACAAAATACGTTTCTTTTTCAAAAAAATTACATTTACTAATTGATGTGAAAAAATAATATAATTATTTTTCATCAAATTTTATAACCACTATATGATAAAAATAAAAAAAATTACAAATATATTAAAAATAACGTAGGGGATATTTTTTAATTTTTTTTATAAATAATAAATTTTAAAGGATTTTTGAGAAATACAATTTTTTATAAAATTATCCTTTCATTTCAATATTTATATAAAATTGAGAGTCCCATTTTTCCTTTAATGAAATTTAAAATTTAAATATATATTAATTATTTATATTAATTATAATGAATTATTTTTAATAAAACTTAAACTATATTTTTTAAAAAAAATTACTTTTCGTCTTAAAAAAACATATGCCAAAAAATAGATATTGTGTGCATAATGATTTCCCATTTTAATTAATTATAATAACACATAGTGAATAATTATTTTAATGAAAAACTTTAGTTAATATTTCTATGAATATGAATTTAAAATCATTTAATTATTATTTATCTTTATATATTTGTTGTAATATCATCATATACTTGAAGAAAAATCTTTTATTTAAAAATTTCATAGATATATATACATGATTATTTTTTAAATTAAATTAAAAAATATCATTAAGATGAATTTGCGAAAATATATTCTATGTTTCGAATAAAAGTGATCTATATTTTATAATATAGTCAACTTCATTCCTGACAATAGATAACATTGAAAATAGAGAAAAATAATTATCATCGTTATGGTAGAAATGAGTTTACTAGTTGGATAAAATAAAATAAAAAAGGATAAAAGTGACCCAAAAAATGTTATTTAATATTTTATGGTATTAAAAATACATTATCACTTAAAATTTTATTAAATTTTCAATTTTATATCTGTGTGTCTGGAAATAAATATGGGTGAAATTATTTATTTTAAGATTTTACAAATTTGTTAGTTCCCCTACATACAAAATGACATCCATGTCCTCTATGTTTCCGACATCCAGAATCCAATTTTTAATCCATTATCATTCCAAATTTCACATTCATTACTATGTCAACATCATTTATGGTGTTTCTAATCATTAAAAGAACATATTAATTCTTTTGTGGAAACCTAAAAATGGTGTTTGAAGAAGAGGAATCATCTTTAACCAAGAATTTTTTATTCCATAATTCACCTTGATAAAATATTTTTAAATTTTTCTTTATATAATAACTTATTTATGATTATTAATATATAATGCTTTTATTTTATGGGTATTACATATATCTATCTCCTCCACCCTCAAATAAAGAAAATATTGTTTATTGTATAAATCGAGGTCTACTACTTCACGAACCGAAATAATCTATTTTCCTCACCACTTATTAGGGATTCTTATAATTATGTAATTAATTTTTATATATATGACATACATGATATAATATAAATTATTTACTTATAATACCTCAAATAAAATTATAATTTATTTTCTATATTTAATATTATAACATCGCCCATGAGGATGATGAACCACCACCTCAACAAGCGATGTGATTAATTTCTCACATATGATTTACATGCAAGGTTATAACGGTTAATTTTGTATTTATATTTTATAACCAAGATATATTACCATAATTTATTATAAATATATCTTGTAATTTATAATATTTCTATCTATTGAATAAATGATAATATTATTCGTGTGTTTGAAGGACTACCACCCCACAGAGTGATCAGATTAATTTTTTACCAAATAACATTTGTACTATATGTAAGGGAATTTTAATAAATAATATTATATTTTTTATATAATTATCATCTTCGAAAAATATAATAACACTTACCTACTTTCAATTATGATGATCGAAAAATGGAAATTTTACTCCTAAATAAATATGACCTACAATCTCAATGAATGTAACATGATTCATTTTTTATAAACATATTAAATTTTTTATTTTAAAAATATAATTTTTGTATAAAAATTATAATTATTTCCATATTAAAATTTCTATTATTACTAGATAATATTATATTTTACATTAGTCAATATACCAATCTGATTTTTAACATGTGATTCATTTATCATTAAACCATCTTTCAAGAAATTAATTTGTCAAGTATTTGAATATGTCATGGTATGAAATAAAATAAATGTAATAATAGGAATGCAAAATTTTATTATACATGATATTAATTTATATGTATTTATCTTTAAAGATGATATAGAATGAATATGTTGATTCTACCTCAAGGTAAGTGTTTATGTCTAAAATCATCTTTCATTGAGACAAATGTTCTTCTATATACAACATTTCATTTATATGGTGTATGTACTTACCAATTAACTCTTATATAATGAATACTTAATAATCCATTATATTTTATAATACAATTCATCAATATAATTTATGGTGGTTACGCTTCAAAAGATAAAAAATATATAAGGGTTTATTCTTCAATCTCATTTTAATTTGGAGTTTTTATGCAATTTCAATTGAATTAAATCATTTTGGAATTGTAAATGAACACAATTTATATCCTTATCCTATAGTTTTTTTTTGAAATTTCAATTTAATATTACAATTTCCATATTTTAGGTACATTAAAGTATTAAGAAAATGATTTAAATAATGTTCTAAATTCTCTCTCCCATCGTTCAAAATTCATTTTCATTCACCATCAGTGTTTTATAAACCATAATAATTTAATGTTTGTTATATCCATTAATGACATATTATTGAAATTATTATGAACATTTTACTTGTAAAACAATTGTTTCAATGAAATCATCTATTCCTTTTTTCAAATAAGGTACTTATTTACTTCAAAACAATGTGAAAGTATTGTTTTTTTAGTTTATATGAATTATATAAAAATATAAATCATCATGACCATTATTAAAATTGAATATTTCATTAACATTTTTAGGGATATTTTATGGGAAAATAATTTCAATAAAATTATGTGAATTTATGTTTATTAAATGTTGATATCAAATTTTTATGGTTCCTTCAAGAAGTAATGTTATTAATATTTTTAAAATTATTTTTATTAATCAACTACAATATCCATTATTATTATTAAATTAATATACCACATATATTTTTAGTAAGTATATAAATTTCTCACTCTACCATACATTTATGGGGTAATAAATTCCTTATTTAAATCGCTCCAGAATATTATCCAAGAATTTCAGGATGTTGTCAATAAAACCCAAAGGGATAGCACATGACATTTTAATAATTACATCCAATTATATAATAAAAATCCTCCCTTCATTCGGGGTATTTCTGAACTAGAAAGGGGAGTGGTGTGTCTTAAGAGGATGAATTGAATCATCAATTTCATTGGTGCACTAGTAGTGTTAAAATTAAAAATGGTGATGTATAAGTAAGAGGATTATGAATATCAATGGTGGGATATAGTTTTGTAGGTTGAAGTTGATAAATTCTTTGGTTGAGAGGATTTTAATGAACATTTCAACAAACAATTATATTCATACACATTTGAGATTTATAGAAATATGAACTTCTTTAGCATGAGGAATTAAAATCTATTTTTCCCAAAGTAAACTTCCAAATTCATGAATTTAGTTTATGATTCACCTGATGTTGATTCTAGCGTGTCCTTGAATGAACACATCATTGAATCGGGGCTATGACTTGAAATTTATTAAAAAAAAATTGGGCATTATATTATGGAATATAATGATAGATTCAATTGAGCTACAATGGATTATAGATACATCTATGGATCTATGGTAGAAGGATATATGTTGATAACCATACGAACTAGTGGAAACTCTAATTCTAGGAGCAATAAGATGATGGATACCTATATAAAAGGTGGAAATGTGAATCGTTCTCAAATAAATAGATAAATAAATATTTTTTAAATTATCATGAATAAATTAGGATGTTTCTGATATGATACCTTCTACCACATGCTGAGAGAGTGTACAAACCGACCATGAGAGTTCCGTAATCATATTAAAGATGGAGATGATTCAACACAATTTTAAAAGTGATATATGTTCAGGTGTTAAAGAAACATTTATGGTATTAAATCAGTTGTATGCTTCAATGTGGAGAGGACAACAGAACCAGTATCATCAACAAAATAGATATAGCCATGGTGATTTCTGTAACCACATGACACTTTATGAGAGGAAATAAAAATATGAATACAAAGTACAATGTGCAATGATAAAGAAATTATATAGAACTACAAAGGTGATTTTGGGTGATCATGATGGATCATCTATCATGAGAGGTAAAATTATTTTGAATTCCATCCTTCAGTTATTTTTGATACAAGTGAACCACATTCCATTAATACTTCTCATGATGATTATTTTATGAGATTAAAATTAGAGATAATTTTTCTATGTGACAAAACATCAAACATATATTGTGGAAACTGAATTTATTTCATATCTATTGTGAGCATGTTATATAAACATTGATGGAGTCAAACTGAAACGGGATTTATCATTGCTGGAGATGGATATCTATGATATAATCTCAAGTATGGATTGGTTTACAATGTTAAAATCTGACATCGATTGTTATTGTATAATATTTTGTATTTTGAATAAGGATGGTGTTGAGAATATCATTCTTGGAGAAAGGAGTGTAACTGTATGTGAAATGGTATATTTCGAACCAGTGGTTTGATAAATATATTACTAGTTTTGTCTTTCGGTTTTGTATCAATGGATGAAATCGAGGATAGTATTTTTCTAGAAGTGATGGATCAATTTCTTGATGTTTCCCCCAAAATTTTCTCATGGCTACCACCTGTAAGGAATATTGATTTTATTATTGATCTCTATAATGGGAAGAATCCTATATCACTTCTATCTTATCAAATTAAAAAATATGCATTAAGGGAATGGAAAGTGCAGTTTTATGAACTAGAAGGAAATGATTTCATTCAACGAGGCATGTCGCAGTGGGTAGCACTGGTCTTGTTCATGAAGAAAGAAGATAAAACTATAAGGTTGTGTGTTAATTATCCTAATCCTAACCAAGTTACGATAAAGAACTGCTATCTAGATCCATGCATTAATTAATTTTTTTAATTAATTTTTTGGATCTCATTGGTTCTCTAATATGAAAATTCCCCCAAGATATCACCAATTTTATGTTTTGAAGGATGATATTCCAAATATCGAATTTAGAATTATATTTTTCCATTATGAGTATGTGGTAATGCCTTTAAGTATTACTTATATTCCAACAATCATTATGGATTTGATGAATTTGATATTTCAACAATTTATGTATTCTTTTATTATAGTGTTTAGGGATGAGATATTGGTGTATTCAAAAACTATCGTTGATCATGATAAACACTTTAAGACAGTGTGGGAAATCATTAATGATCATTGTTTTTATTCCAAATTATCAAAGGATTATTTTTTGGATATAATAGATACATTTTATGGGCTATTTAATGTCTAAAATATAAATTTAATTGGATTCCATGAATATATAAGATGCTCTCTTTTGGAAATCACCAAAAATGAGATTTATATATAATGTTTTCTTGGTCTATACAGATATAACTGGTTATTTTTTAATGACATCTCATGACATTCTTTTCCAATGACATCTTTGGTAAAGAAGAATATTTCTTTCTAGTGTACTAAAGAATGCCAAAAAAACATTTCTAGTGTTGAAATTTCACATTACATTGGCACATATCATATTATATCGAGAATCAGGATAAGGGTACGTGGTGTATTATGATACATCAGTATTTAGGTTAAGGTGTGAACTCATAAACAGAGAGAATGATGTTGATTATGGCTGATGGAAGTTGAGGATTCATGAGAAAAACTACCTAACAAAATATCTATAAAAATATAGTATAGTTTACTCTATAATGACTTGGTGTCAATATCTCATTTGTGATAAATTAACTATGTTTAGAAATCAGAAGAGTATTACGAATATTTTCTCACAATCAGATTTTAATCGGAATAAAAGAATATGTATGGAATATCTATGAATTTTTCTCTTTGAAATGATGAATACACCAGGTAAAAGAAACTCAGTGGCCAATTCCTTATAATGAAATCCATATAATCATTTGGCAGGAGATGATTCAAATGGATGGGAAGTGTTGTCGTTTCTTGATCACATGCATGTGGAATGCGAAGACTAGGGAGATTTTGTAGTTTTAGTTTTAGTTTCCATGGATCCTGAATTGGTAAATATGGTAAAAAAATCTACATACATATGATTCCTAATGTGTTTCTATGATTCCAAACTTAAAGGTTCAGAGAACATTATTATATGGACACTAGACCATAATTTAGCGGTGTGGTTTAGCAATCAAATGGTTGAACCTATGTCTTTTTATCAAAAACTACATCATGCTGACACCAATCAAGATGGAGTGTTCATCTAAGAAAACTGATGATGTACATGTCATTAAAATCATAGTTTTGGTGGGTCATCAAGAAATGGATGGTGGGTGAGATTTTTTTACATACATAACTTTTTAGTATGTTTAAGAGGAACATTAGTACACAGCAATTATGTTATAGTCATTAACTTTTCCAGTGTGAAAATGGTATTAAATTGCTATGTGATTTTTTATAGGTCACTCAAAATATGATTCAGAAGTACGATTCAATATGGGTGATAGTGGATTGGCTTACTACATTGGAATATTTTATACCTATTCCTGAATGTCAAGTGGTGGAAGTTATATCAAAAATCATTTTCAGAGAAGTGGTAAAGAGATATAGAGTACCATATTCAATCATATCATACAGATATATGAAATTTACGTATTGTTTCTTGAAGTCCATATAGAAATACCTTGGGACTCAGTTATCTATGAGTATAATATATCATCCTCAGAAAGATGAAAAATATGAAAGGACAATACAAAGATTAGAGGACGTGTTATGGGAATGTGTAGTGAATTTTGGTGTCTATTGGGATGTGTGTGAGAAGTAACTATCATTATCATATAATAATAACTATAAGGCCTCAATAAAAATGTTTCTTTTTATCATTTTTATAGGAATCATTATCAGTCTTAATTGTTTTGGAAGTGAAGAGGTGATACTTCACTTTTTGGGATGAGACTTCTCCATGAGACAATGGAGATGGTTCATTTTATAATAAAATAAATAGAGGATGAATAAAGTCTTTAAATTAATTAATGTGGATCATATATGGATTTTTTCGTTCTTAGTATGTGATTATGTGTTCTTTAGGTTCACTCCAGGGTTTGGACATAGATATTTTGGAATAAAGGGAAATATTTCTCCTCAATACATAAGATCTTTTTGAGACACAAGAATTGGATTGAGAGTTGGAATATTTTTTGGTATTACCATCACGATTTAGTGAGTTTTATAATATATTCGATGTACCTTAGTTGGAAAAGTACTTAAAATACCCTGACCATGTGATCAGATAGGAACATGTTAATCATAGAGTCATATTAATTATCGGTATAAATTTTTATGTAGACTATTGATAGGTGATAGAATGACTTGTGTGGTAAAATCATCTATCTATAGCCAATTTTTTGGTTGCATGGTCATATTTTAGGAGTGACTTGGGAATGTGAGAATTAAATCAAAGATAAATGGGTGGAATGTTCTTCGGGAAATAGTGTTTTTAAACATTTTAGTGATGGAATGACCAATGGGGGTAAAAAGTAGTACCCCCCCCCCCATTTTTGGTAAGTTACTTTGTCTTTATTCTCTTTAATTATATAATGTTTAAGGATGAAGATAAAGAGATTTTATAGAACATTTTTTTGATTTTTTGGTGACTTTCTATAGGTTTAAAGTTGGTCCACAATTTGTGGAAACCGTGAAACCCTTACATGAATCAGTGGACAATGATATTGGATATATATGGAAGGTGCAAAGGTATCGCATGGTTTGACGAAACTATGCATCCACCATGTTGTAAGAGTGAGATTTTAAAAAGAGGTTATTGCTATTTTAGGTAGTGGGATTAGTATAATCGACACATGGTTTTTTGACCATTCAAGAGACCGTGTGAGGCCCATATTTAATGCATTTCTAGAGCATGGAAACTGCATCATTCCCATAACCATGAAACAAAACCATGCACAGGTCAATGTTAGATCCATAAATTGTGTATCTAACTCATTTTTACCTTTAAGTTCCATATATTTTACCCAAAATGGACCTAAATTTTCCTTTATGTCTCTCAGATGTTTTATAACCTCTCCCCGTAGAATCAGAAGTGATCTATAACTATCTATTGGTGTGTTGATGCTAGATTCTTGGGATATGTCATCATTCATGACCATTCCAATTTGTTAAATATATATACTATTACATCTCTCTTAGTTTCATAGATTTATTCCCTTTTTGGGTTGATCTATGTTTTTCGATTCAAAAATATGTTTTTATTTAGACTTCTTTATGATACTGGGAGAACATAGGAGGGTTCCTGGAGATTCAAACTAGTTTTAAACATTTTTCTTACTGTTTATCATTTTCTCCAAAATCCTTGGGGTATAGGGATTCACTTTTGACTAATCCATCATTATTTGATTAGATTAGATTAAAATTGATTTAATTCATTTAAATAGATTGTTAAATATTGGTGAAAATCATTATATAAATCCTCCTTAGTAAAGATTTTTTATTTTTGGTGACATTGTTGAATTGTTGTAATTTGTTTTGAAATTTTCATTGTTTTCTTCATTTAAAAATATTTATTTTAAAATATGTATTTTCTATATTTTTTTAATGGATTTTTGATAAAATATTTTCAATTTAAATATTGTGTTAATAAAAAATTTATGTGTGTATAGGAATTGAATTTGGGCGTAGATGGTGTTTTTGTTCATATATCATGTTTGTGGTAGTGAAAAAATATGACTATAGCATTCCGATTTTTTTTCACATAAACTTTCATTACATTACACAAAACTGAGGATCTTTAAGGTTTAGTGTCTTGGAAACCAAGAACATAATACATGAAATAAAAAAAAATCTTCTTAAACACTTGAAAGGATTATCCTTATGTTCATCCTGGGTTCATTACTGCATCTCATAACCTGGGGACATACATCAAAAGAAATGGTGAGAAGAAGGCCCAGTAAGGGAAATAAGAGAAATAGTTTACATGTGAACTTCAGATACTTCAATAAGGTCATGAAAATAACTTTAGGGAATGAGAAATATATCATGAGAAATTTCATAATAAAAATAAAATTTTTCATAACTTGAATATGTGGCTAAATCATTTAACATTGAAAATCATGAACATATCACCAGGGTCCATCCCCAAGGTGTCATTTGAAAATAACCAAGGTTATTCACCAAGATATCGTGAAAATTGTAATCTCTAGTGGTTACATCATTACCCAATGCATTGGAGCGCTATCAAGGAGAACCCTTTAATTTGCCTTTATTATCATGTGAGCCACATATATAATCATCAAACATTTCATAAATAACCCATATATCATAAAATAAATGGGTTTCATTTCATAATCATAATTTTTTAAAAACTTCTTTAAAGACATGATCTTTTTGTCACTTTAAACCCACAAAAAGGGAAAGAGGGTTTCATGTATGTAAATACCAGAATTTAAAATGGAACATTTTGATATATATGTGAATACCCATTTAGAAATAAGATTTTTTAGTATTCACTTAATAACATAAAATAATTTTGAGAAAATAGAGAGGCATTTTGAGACGAAAATTCTGCAGCATAACGGCTACGTTTCGGGGTTTTAGAAAACAATGAGAAGAGAGGGGACATCGGTCAAACATTCATAAATGACCCATAAAACAATATTGGGACTGAATATGAAGGATATATGAACATGTTAATGAAATTTTAAAGATTTACCATATGAAATGAAGAACATGAAAGGAAGACAAAAATAAGATTTCTCTTACGAAAATTCGGCAGCCTAACGGCATCACTTAAACTTTAAAAAAATGAATTGACGAGATAAAATTGGGTCTCTAATAATATGAAAATAAAAGATCAGTATGATAGATATAGATATCATACCCCAACATAATAAAAAGTAACTTTAAAGTCTTGACATGAATGTAGAACTTCAAAACGAGAAGGGTGGAAGAACCACTTAAAAATTCGGCAGCCAAACAGCGCCACTTAAAACATCAAAATACTGAATTGAATAGATCAAATGGGGTCTCTCATCATATGATCATAAAATATCAGTATTATAGATATATAGATCATACCCCAACATAATAAAAAGGAACATGAAAGACTAGACAAGAAAATAGAACTTGAAAATGAGAAGGGTGAAAAAATCCGTTACAAAGATTTCGGCAGCCTAACGACGCCACTTAAACTTTCATAAAATGAAATGATGAGAGTAAGAGGGGGTCTATCATCATATGGAAATAAAGAGTACAGTATAATGAATATAAAAGAACATACTCCAACATAATAACATGGATCATAAAAGAAATGACTTAAAAGAGAGCATTTGAAAAGAAAGAGAGAGTTTGGATCCCTTACCTTAAAACGTAACTCTTAAAACTCAAAGTTTGTGACCTTGAGGGCTTGGGGGCACGTTGGAAGGACTTATTGGGAGGTAAGGAGACCATAACATCTTTGGGGGAGAGTTTTAAGTGAAAAATACAGGAGGAAATGGTAGGTATTTATAGGGAAAGTGAGGGGACAAGGCATTAATGGCCAAGGGACACCTCACAAGTACTTTTCTCAAAACCATGTGCTCTCTCATGGAATTTACCATGGAGTTAGGCCACTTGGGGACCCCAATACAATAATTCATCACCTTTAGCCGTCCAACCCTTAAAATATATCATGACATCATCATGACAGAGTTATGATTTCATTAAAAATACTGAAACCCTAAAACTGTATTTTTACTATTCACTGAAAATTCATCTTTCTCAGAAAAATCCCAAAATTTCACCTTAAACAAATATCGATTCTCTAATTAAAAAAATGAACTCCATTTTATAAAGATATTTTTCTAAATATTTTTAATTTATTTTTTAAATAAATTCACTATTCACCAAAAAATCATTTTTTTCAGTAAAAATCCCCAAAAATTACTATAACATAATATCGATGCTCTGAGTTCAAAAATGAAATCCATTTTATAAAAATAATTTTCTAAATATTTTTAATTTAATTTTTAATTAAAAAACACTATTTATCCTAAAAAACTAATACATGAATAGTAATTTATGAAACCATTTTATTGAATCACATTACTTAATCAAGGTGCCTAGATTATATTAATACTTTCTTTAATTGAGATTACTAATCCATTTGGTCACATTACTAATCCTAAGCATAAAATCAGTATTCATAATTTACTCTTCATGAAAAATTAAGTTGATCTTATTAGACTCTAAATTTCGTACTGAACATAATTGTAGAAGACCATTTTTTGAAAATCATTACACATTTTTAATTATTTTAGGTGTATATATACATTTTTTAAAATATCCTTTCTCTAAAATCCACCTAAAATATGCAGACTATATTTATCCGGATATTAGAAAAGTCATAAACATCATCATAAGAAGAAATCCCAATTTTTATTTAAAACAAAGGATCACACAAGGCGGTTATGGTCTCCTTACATAGCCCTTTATCACACCATTATAGGACCTAAGTGTAAGGTGTGCTAAGGTGAGATAATCTGAGGGAGGCTCGGCCAACATCGCACGAGTAGTAATTTATATCAGTTTGAACTTCTCGCGAAGGCGATTCCGTTCTAGCTTCACACGATGAAGTTCAGCTTGGGTTTGGTCCAGAGCAAAGCCCAGTGGTGCTACCTTCTTCCCAAGTTCTATTAGATGGGCTTCGATCGGTCCAAGACTACTGGGTGAGGCCATTGAACCTTATTTCTATAATAATTAACCAAGAT